>JAOPSE010000021.1:37600851-38800851 GCA_029449295.1 Zea luxurians
GTCTTTGAGCATGAATCTCCTGTTCATCCTCCTCTTCTTGTTCTTCTTCTTCATCTTGAAAGGGAAATGTGCCCTTGGGCCATTTCTATATTGTTTTGGTGATTAAATGATCAACACATTATGTTATACTAGCATCATCTTACATGAGCAATGAGCATAGGCACATAAAGCAAATTGAGCTTAGAAGAGGGCAAAATACAAATCTATATGGTGCCAATTGAAAAAAGTAAGCTCTGGAAACTTAGTCAATTGTTTCGTGTACTAATCATACTTGTCTAAGTGCTAGGGACTTTATGAAGTCAAGCCAAAAGGAGAAAAAGAGACATATTGAAAAAGGAGAAGGTGGACTGCACAGCGTTGCACCAGACGATCGGTGCACGGTCCGTCGAACAGACCGCTCTCGAGAATTTCAGCCTGCGTCGGCTATAATTCATCGAACCGTCCGCGTGGAGCGTCGGACCGTCTGGTGTGCCAGCTAGCAAACGGCTAGTGGCCACGTCAGCCGGGGGCCAACGATCACATGGTGCACCGGACAGTCCGGGGCCCCTCAGAACAAGAAACCAGCCAATCAGGGATTTCGTAGCCATTGCATTATTCACTGTTCGGTGCACCCGTGGACAGAAGGCAACTAGAGCCTTCCAAATGGAGCTCCAATGGCTCTTAGGTCCCTTGGGCCTATAAAATGGACCCCTAGGCGCATGGAGAAAAACACCAAGCATCTTATGAACATACTACAACACCGAGACACTGCGACCACGCCATTGCTTTGCTAGATAGATATTCAAACATGTGTTTGAGTTATAACTCCACTCATTGTCTCATGTGATCTTCTCTTACTTGTGTGCGTGTGTGTGTGTCTTGCTTTGATTTTGTCTCTTGTGTGTGTCTCTACTCCCCCTTACTCGTGTGGTTTATTTGAGATCAATTGTGTAAGGCATGAGAGACTCCAAATTGTGGAGATTCCTCACAATAGGAAAAACTTGAGATAAGAAAGAGAATTGTGGTACTCAATGTGATCATTGAATCACTTGAGAGGGGTTGAGTGCAACCCTTGTCCATTGGGATGCCACAATGTGGAGTAGGCAAGCATTTTACGCTTGACCGAACCACGGGATAAAAATTGTTGTGTCACTTGTTTACTCTACTTTACTGCGATCTATTCTTTCTAGCACTTCACTTACAATATTGCTCTAAGTTTAATACTCATCTTATGAGAGCAATTAAGTGAAGAAGTCGTTTCCTCTCACACTATTCATTCGAACTTGGTTTTCGATCTCACTAATCAATTTTAGACCAAGTTTGTTTTGTAGAGTTGTTTTTATAGGATCACCTATTCACCCCCCCCCTAGGTGCTCTCAATTGGTATCGAAGTCGTTTTCTTCATCAAGGGACTAACCGCCCGAAGAGATGGATCATAAGGGCAATGGGATTGTGATTAACAACAAGGAAAAGGAGATCCTCAACGATGACGAGCCAAAAGGTGACAAGATCACTGACTCAGGCTCAAACAACAAGAGGAAGGATAGGAATAAGAAGATGCGCATCAAGAAGATCATCTACTATGACAGCGATGCCTCCTCTTCTTTAACAAGGGACGACGATGCCGAAGATTCCTCTTCGAAAAAGAAAACGGTTAATCAAAACTATTCTTTTGATTATACTCACATTCGTTATAATTCAAATGCTCATTTATTGTCTATTCCACTTGGCAACCCCCCCTCACTTTGATGGGGAAGACTATTCATTTTGGAGTCATAAAATGCATAGCCATTTATTCTCTCTTCATCCTAGAATTTGGGAAATAGTGGAAAGTGGAATGCATTTTGATAGTAGTGATAATCCTGTATTTATTAATGAGCAAATTCATAAGAATGCCCAGGCCACTACTGTTTTGTTAGCATCTTTATGAAGGGATGAGTACAACAAGGTTAGCGGCTTGGACAATGCCAAGCAAATATGGGATACCCTCAAAATATCTCATGAGTGAAATGATGCCACCATGATCACAAAGATGGAATTGGTGGAAGGTGAGCTACGGAGGTTTGCCATGAAAAGGGGGGAGGAGCCAACTAAAACATACAACAGGCTCAAGACCCTAGTGAACAAGATCCGAAGCTACGGGAGTACAAGATGGACGAATCATGATGTCGTTCGGCTCATGCTAAGGTCATTTACCGTTATTGATCCTCATCTTGTAAACCTTATTTGTAAAACCCCTAGGTACACCAAGATGATGCCCAAGAAAATTCTTGGAAATTTTGTAAGCGGGCGCATGATGGTAAAAGAAGCAAGGTACGTTGATGACGTTACCAGCGGACCTCTTCCTCTCTATGAGCCGCAGCCTGTTGCACTCAAGGCAACAACTAGCAAGGAGGCGCTACCAAACAAGGTAGCACAAGTGGAAGCTGTCAGACTCAATGAGGAGGAAATGACACTTGTAATTAAGCGCTTTAAGACCACATTGAAGGGACGCAAGGAGTACCCCAACAAGAACAAATCAAAGGGAAAGCGTTCATGCTTCAAATGTGGTAAGTTTGGTCATTTTATTGCACAATGTCTCTATAATGACAATGACTAGGAAAAAGAAAAGAAAGGGAAGAAGGAGAAGAAGAAGAACCACAGGAAGGCAAAGGATGAGGCGCACATTGGCAAGGAATGAGACTCGGACTGCTCTACATCTAACTCTGACAATGAGGGACTTGTTGCCTCCTCCTTCGACAAGTCCTCCCTCTACCCCAACGAGAAACATACATGCCTCATGGCTAATGAGAAAATGGTACATACATGAGATACTCCTAAGTACACTTCTTCTAGCGATGAGGATTCCGATGATGAGTTAGATTACAGCGATCTCTTAAAAGGCTTAGATAGTTCCAAAGTTGACAAAATTAATGGATTAATTGATACCCTTAATGAGAAAGATAAGTTGTTAGAAAAGAAAGAAGATATTCTTTATGAAGAACATGATAAATGTATTAATGCTAAAAAATCTCTTGCTTTAGAAATTAAGAAAAATGAAACACTTGCTTCTGAATTGTCTTCTTGTCATGATTCTATTTCTAGCCTTAACAGTTTAAATGTTGATTTAAATGCTAGAATAGAAAAATTAAGTGTTGATAGTTCATCATTAGAGCATGTTTCTAGTTGCAATAGATGCAAAGATTTTGATATTGATGATTGCAATGACCATACCTCTACTATTTCTAAGTTGAATAATGAAATTGCTAATCTTCATGCTCAACTTAAAATTTGCAAAAAAGAATGTGAAAAGATAAAATTTGCCCGGGATGCCTACAACATTGGTAGACATCTCTCCATTAAGGATGGACTTGGTTTCCAAAGGGGAACCAAGGACTTAAAGAGCCAAAGGGCCTCCAACATCATTAAGGAGAAAGGGAAGGCGCCCTTGGCTAGTAGTTCGCATTCTTTTCATGACAAGAAGAACCATGCTTTTTTGTATGCTCATGCTAAGAATGCTTCTAATGTTTCTCATGTTGCTCATCATGATGTTTGTTATGATCGTTTTGTTTTACCTGTGTGTCATGATGCTCCCTTTGATTCTCATGCCATGATTGCATCATCTAGCTCTTCATATGTTCATGGTAGGAGTAGACCTAGGCATCGTGTTTATCATGTTGTTTCTCATGCGCCTAGGAATGCATCTAATGGCCCAACTATGCTTTATCGTACCTATGATGTTTCATATGTGCTACATCGTAAAAATGATAAAGCTATTGCTAAAAATGTGGGGCCTTAATGCAAGGGAGGCAAAACTTGCATTTGGATTCCAAAATCTTATGTGACTAACCTTGTAGGACCCAACAAGAGTTGGGTACCTAAATTCCAAGCTTAAATCATCTTGTAGGTTTATGCATCCGGGGCACAAGTTGGATTATTGATAGCGGATGCACAAATCGCATGACAGGGGAGAAGAAAATGTTCACTTTCTATGTCAAAAACAAGGATTCCCAAGACATGATTATCTTTGGAGATGGGAACCAAGGCAAGGTCAAAGGTTTGGGTAAAATAGTTATCACCGCTGAGCATTTAATCTCTATTGTATTCTTAGTGGAATCATTTGGATATAATTTGCTTTCTGTAAGTTATGTCATATGGGTTATAATTGCTTATTTACAAATATTGATGTATCTATCTTTAGAAGAAGTGATGGTTCATTAGCTTTTAAAGGTGTATTGGATGGCAAGCTTTATTTAGTTGATTTTACAAAAGAGAATGCCGATCTAGATGCATGTTTAATTGCTAAGACTAACTTGGGCTGGCTCTGGCATCGCCATCTAGCACATGTTGGAATGAAGAACATTCATAAGCTTCTAAAGGGAGAACATGTGTTAGGACTAACAGATGTCTGTTTTTAGAAAGACATACCTTGTGTAGCTTGCCAAGCAAGGAAGTAGGTGGGACCAATTCATCCAAGCAAGAACATGATGACAACATCAAGACCATTGGAGCTTCTCCATATGGATCTCTTCGGCCCCATTGCTTATCTTAGCATCAGCGCAAGAAAGTATGGTCTTGTAATTGTGGTTGACTATTCCCGCTTCATTTCGGTATTCTTTGTACAGGATAAATCTAAAACCCAAGAAACCCTCAAGCGCTTCTTAAAACGGGCTCAAAATGAGTTTGACCTAAAAGTGAAGAAGATAAGAAGCAATAATGGATCTGAGTACAAGAACCTTCAGTTGGAAGAATATCTTGAGGAGGAAGGTATCAAGCATGAGTTCTCTGCTCTCTACGTGCCACAACAAAATGGGGTAGTAGAAAGGAATAATAGGACGCTCATTGACATGGCAAGGACGATGCTTAGGGAGTACAATACACCGTAACGGTTTTGGTCAGAAGCCGTGAATACGGCTTGCCATGCCATAAACCATCTCTACCTTCATCACCTCCTTAAGAAGACGTCCTATGAACTTCTTACCGGTAACAAACCCAATGTCTCTTACTTTCGTGTATTTGGGAGCAAATGCTACATCTTGTTGAAGAAAGGTAGCCATTCAAAGTTTGCTCCCAAAGCCATTCAAAGTTTTTTACTTGGTTATGACATAAATACAAAGGCATATAGAGTATTCAACAAATCTCAGGGTTTAGTTGAAGTCTCTAGTGATGCTGTATTTGATGAGACTAATAGCTCTCAAAGAGAGCAAGTTGATCTTGATGATATAGATGATCATGATGTTTCAACGACCGCAATGAGGACTATGGCAATAGGCGATGTGCAACCACAAGAACAACAAGAGCAAGATCAACCATCTACTTCCAAAATGATGCAACCCTCAACTCAAGATGATGAACAAGTACATCAAGACGATGACATGGATCAAGGGGGAGAACAAGAACAAGATGGAAGGGAGGTAGAAGTACCACAGACAACTTCAACCCAAGTCTGCACCAACATTCAAAGAGATCATCTGGTGGATCAGATTCTTGGTGACATTAGCAAGGGAGTAAGCACTCATTCACGTATTGCAAACTTTTGTGAGCACTACTCTTTTGTTTCTTCTATTGAGCCTTTCAGTGTAGAAGAAGCCATGTAGGATCCGGACTGGGTGTTGGCCATATAGGAAGAGCTCAACAACTTCAAAAGAAATGAAGTGTGGAGCCTGGTGTCACGTCCGAAGCAAAACGTTGTGGGAACCAAGTGGGTGTTCTGCAATAAGCAAGACGAGTACGGGGTGGTGACAAGAAACAAGGGTCGACTTATGGCAAAAGGATATGCCCAAGTAGCAGGTTTGGATTTTGAGGAGACTTTTGCTCCTGTAGCTAGGCTTGAGTCGATTCACATTTTATTGGCCTATGCTGCTCACCATTCTTTTAAGTTGTTTCAAATGGACGTGAAGAGCACTTTCCTCAATGGGCCAATCAAGGAGGAAGCGTATGTGGAGCAACCCCTGGCTTCGAGGATTACAGGTATCCCGACCATGTCTATAAGCTCTCTAAGGCGCTCTATGGGCTTAAGCAAGCTCCAACAGCATGGTATGAATGCCTTAGAGATTTTCTTATTTCTAATGCTTTCAAGGTCAGGAAATCTGATCCTACTCTTTTGACAAAGACTTGCAATAGTGATTTGTTTGTATGCCAAATTTATGTCAATGACATAATATTTGGTTCTACTAATCAAAAGTCATGTGAGGAGTTTAGCAGGGTAATGATGCAGAAATTCGAGATGTCAATGATGGGTGAGTTGACTTATTTCCTCGAATTTCAAGTAAAACAACTCAAGGAAGGGACGCTCATCTCCCAAGCAAAGTACACACAAGACTTTCTCATGAAGTTTGGAATGAAGGATGCAAAGCCTGCTAAGACGCCAATGGGAACCGACCAACACTTGGATCTTGACAAAGGAGGTAAGTCTATTGATCAAAAGACATACCAATCTATGATAGGTTAATTACTTTATCTTTGTGCTAGTAGATCAGATATAATGCTTAGCGTATGCATGTGTGCTAGATTTCAATCCGACCCCAAGGAATGTCACCTTGTGGCTGTGAAGCGGATTATTCGATATTTAGTTCATACACCTTGCCTTGGGATCTGGTACCCAAAAGGGTCTACCTGACTTAATTGAATATTCAGACCCCTGGTGTCCTGTAGCTCAAAGAAACAAACATATGTTGCCCTATCCATAGCCGAGGCTGAGTATGTTGCCGCAGGTCAGTGTTGCACACAACTACTTTGGATGAGGCAAACCCTCCGTGACTTTGGCTACAATCTGAGCAAAGTCCTAGTCCTATGTGATAATGAGAGTGCAATCTGTTTGGTGGACAATCCTGTTGAACATAGCTGCACTAAGCACATAGACATCTGGCATCACTTTTTGAGAGACCACCAACAAAGGGGAGATATTGATGTCTGCCATATTAGCACCGAGAACCAGCTAGCCGATATCTTCACTAAGCCTTTAGATGAGAAAAGGTTTTGCAGGCTGCGTCATGAGCTAAATGTCTTAGATTCGTGGAACTTGGATTGATCCATAGCATACATGTGTCTCTATGTCTTTGATCATGTTCCTTTAAGCACTATTGTCGTTACTTGCTTATTCTGGTGCTCAAGTTGTAAAATGTCATCCCTAGACTTCACAAGTCCTTGTGCAAATGATGCATATATTTAGGGGGAGGGTATACTACAACTTGACCCTTTGGGACTAATATGTTTGCTTTAGTGATATTGATATAGGCTCAAAGGTGGATTGAAAGGGAAACGATGGACTTGGACAAAGAAAAGACTTCCACTGCATTATGGTATCTTGTTCCAAGTCACTATTGTGTTCTCTCATTGCCCTTGGTTTTAGTTACAATTTTTGTAAGGCAATGGAGTTTATGTCCACTAGCTCTTCTGTTTTGGCGCTTAACGCAAAAGGGGAGAATTTAAGGCCAAAGCAACTGGATCAACTACCACTTGTGAATTTTTCAAAAATTTAAGTGAAGGTATACTTAGTTTTTAATCAAAACCCTCTTATTGCAAATACTACTCCCTTGTGGGGGAGAAATTTGATTATGGGAAAAAGGGGGAGTTTCAGGTTCTTTTTTATCAAAACTAGTCTTGAAAAGTATTTTGATTTGCCAAAACAAAGTGTTTTGACATAGAGATAGGAAAATGAATTTGTTTCGCGAAAACAAACCAAGTGGTGGCAAAATGATCTAAATATGTCAAATCATGTGATAATTAAATTGCCTTTAAGTTTGACATCAATTTGCACGTTTTGGCTTACATGTGGATATGTTAGTGCATTTTGAGTTGCTTTTGATGTGTTGGCATAAATCACCAAAAAGGGGGTGATTGAAAGGGAAATGTGCCCTTGGGCCATTTATATATTGTTTTGGTGATTAAATGATCAACACATTATGTTTATACTAACATCATCTTACATGAGTAATGAGCATAGGCACGTAAAGCAAATTGAGCATGGAAGAGGGCAAAATACAAATCTATATTGTGCCAAGTAAAAAAGGTAAGCTCTGGACACTTAGTCAAATGTTTTGTGTACTAATCATACTTGTCTGAGTGCTAGGGACTTTATGAAGTCAAGCCAAAAGGAGAAAAAGATACTTAGATTGAAAAAAGAGAAGGTGGACTGCTCTGCGTTGCACCGGACAGTCCTGTGCACGGTCCGTCAAATAGCCTGCTCTCGGGATTTTTAGCCTGCGTCAGCTATAATTCACCGGACCGTCCGCACGGATCGCTGGACAGTCCGGTGTGCTAGCTAGCCAACGGCTCGTGGACACGTCGGGTCGGGGGCCAATGGCCACATGGTGCACCGGACAGTCCGGTGTCCCACAGAACAGGAAACCAGCTGTCACACCCGGTTTTTGGAAGGCAAACCGAATGCGAACCATGTACGTGCCAAGATCAGAAATTCACGTACACAGCGATTACATAAATGACTCATCATAGCACAATGCTTCGAATAACAATAAAGGATAAGTAATAACATTTAAGACTAGAGTCATTTACATAATATGAATCAAAGTACACATAATAGAAACATAGCCAACGTAAATAAACCCACCATAGGCAGCTGACTGGGGGAGGTCGTTAGCCTAATCCTCGAACTCGCCAAAGTCCTGGAACTCCTGGAGATCTGCCTCGACGCGTTCTTCTTTACCTGAGCATAGATTGCACCAAAGGCAACCTGGTGTTTTGTGAAAGCAAGGGTGAGTACACATCAACGTACTCAGCAAATGTCCCGTTTGGCTGAGGTGGACTAGCTTTATGTGGGGTTAGGTTCAAAGCGTTTGCTTTTAGTTTGTTAGGTGTTTATTATTAGTAGAAGCCAAGTTTTAGCAATAACCAACCCGTGAATCATATTCCTAATCGAGGAACATCATTATCATCATCGTAACCAAAACCATAAATAAAATCATTGTAGCTCAGATCATCTATATCTCTAATCAAAGAGGATCCCAAGGCCGTTCATAACCGTGAGCACGGCTGATATATCACTTTCTAACCCTCTACAGAGGTCGCACACTTTACATACAAGTCGTGATTCCTGTTCTGCCTGGAGATCATGACTCTCCATTGATCACTACTAAGGTGACCTAGCAGGGTCTCACTACGTAGCCTTTACAAAGATTTTCCAGAGGTCATAGCCGCTCGTTAGGTTTCTCCAGTTTGATAAACATAGTACATCTCCCCAAAGGAAGGGTGACTAACAAAACCAAATCAAAAACCTCTGCAACCAGCCTCGGCAGAGCAAGTACTATGCCCGGACCCCATTGACGGCCCTACGTCGAAGCCAACTACTCCTCTGGTTCCTCTAATTAATCAGCTAAGGGCGTCCCATTCCACCCTCATGGCTGCACTGTTTTCCCGGGTTGTCACTCCCCAAATAGGTCCTTACGGAGAGGTACTCAGGAAACAGCCTGAGTCCCCTAGAGTATCACAATATCATCATCGGAATAACATCATCATATCATAAATAATCACATCATGTTCATTGATTAGGTTAAAGCAATAGCATAAGCTAACCATGATTAACCCAAAAAGGTAAACAAGGATAAGGTAAATACAGACTAGTCAATAATGTAATGTGGGATGGTGAATTATAAGTATGTAGGACATAATAGGTCAGATGATACTTGCCTTTACCAAACATATGCTCAGGGTCTTCAACTTTGTAGAACTCGAAGAATCAGATCACTTGATCGCCAACGCTTGACCATCGATCCCTCGAAGCTCGGAAACGAATCACGATCTATTCGCGACGTATAGCGAATACAAACAGGCTCAAACAAACAAACATATATATATATATGTATAAGAACATTACACCATTTAAATAAAAACATAATAAAATATGCAAAATAAAATAGAGCGCGCTACTATGGTCACGCGACGAAGAGAAACACGATAGTCAGAGCTATGGTCGAGAAGATATCGCGTTTACGCTAAACAAGTATTAATTAGAGTATTTTAATTTGACATAATCATATTAATTATATATACTATCTAGTTTCGATTAATCTGCCACACCAACAGCTGTCAGTTAAAATAAGTAATTTAATTAACACGAGAGATTCTAAACGAGGCGAAATACATAACGCGTAAACCAGCATGACCGCACGCGATCAAGCGCGCGCACCACGCACGGCAAGCGCAGACAACACGTGAACCACGCGCGAAGCAGCAAGCCACCGCCGCGGAACAACACCCGCGACAGACGAGAATAACTGAACAGGTGACATATTTATACTAAACGAATGTTAAATAAATAGAAAGTAGTTAAATTAATATTATCCATGTTAATATTTATTATAAAAGCCCAAGTTGGACACTACACATTTAATCTGATTAGAATATTAATCTAATAAATATTAATCGAGCGAGCCTTAAGTTAAGAATCTAAAATATATGACCCGACATATTAACATTATTAACGTGAGTGCTCGTAAGTGAAAACAATTTATTATCACGATCAGACATCGTGCGACCCGCGTCATCGACACGCGAGATACGTGCGAATGATGTGCGGCAAGGCAGGCGACATGTGTAAGTGGCACACGCAACGCACGCAAACGACATGTGACAACGCGTGCGAACCGCACGCGTGACACGCGCGAACGACGCGCGACAACACAAGAACAACGCATGAACTATACGCACGAACAACACGGTGACGACGAGCGCCACACGTGCGAATAGCGCGTAGACAGTGCGACAACGCGCACGACTCACAAGAGTCGCTAACAGACATCGTGTTTATACTAAACACTAAATAGGTACTAAATACCACATCTAAGTTGTTAAAATCATATTACCACATATTTACAATCGCCTAACTGAAATCATAATTTTAATCCAATTAAGTATTCAGTTTACTTACCGACCATTAAATAGGAAATTAATTAGTGCAGGGGGATAGACAAGGTAGACGGGGGTAGGCGGGAGTCGTCTAGGGGTAGACGAACGTCGTCTAGGGGGGTAGATGGGCGTCGTCTAGGGGTAGACGGATGTCGTCGGGACCCTGATGACACGCTGCGCGTACGCGAAACAACACACATGAATCGGATGGTGATGAAACACGCGAACAGCGTGCACGCCACGCGAGAATCACTAACGTATACCGCATTCATATTAGATATGTAAAAGCATAGTATATGTACAGGAACCTTCGGGCTTGGGATGAAGCTGTGCACAATATAGAAAGCAGGATCGAAACGAACACTAGTACAATTTGGCTCTATACAAGCGGTAGGCTTTTTACATCACAGGCGGTTCGGTTAGAAAACCGCCTGTGATGTCCCAGGTGGTTCGGTACGCCTGTGATGTAATAGTATCACAAGCGGTTTTTGTTTAGGACCGCCTGTGGTGCTCTATCCTTTTCACAAACGGACCCTAAGGAAAAACCGCCTGTGATTGTGAAAATATGAAAATACAATTTAAATATGAAAATAATTTTAATTTTTAACAGAAATATGCAAATACACTGTGAAAATATGAAAATACAATTTAAATATGAAAATAATTTTAATTTTTAACAGAAATATGCAAATACAATTTAAATGAATTAATATTTAATTTTTAACAATAATATGCAAATACAATTTAAATGAATTATAATAACACACATAGATAACTAGAGAGATTTTAAATTAATTGGCAACCACAATTCATAGTCGATCATACATGATAACAAATATAATTTGATTCATACAATTTTTCATGAACTATCATTTTTCCGCATGTATGGCTTTAAGTTCTTGTCAATTTTCTTTTCCACACGCTTGATTCTCTCTGGACCGTTAAAGACGAACATCTCTTCATACTTATTGTATTCCTCATCTTGGTCTCCCACATTCTCAACTCCAACAATTTTTTGCTTTCCAGAAATAACTACATGCATCTTCTCATCTACTAGATCGAGTACATAGAACACTTGTGCAACACATTCGGCGAGAACCCACGGGTCATCTTTATATCCTACTTTCTTTAAGTCTACCAGTGTGAGTCCGTAGTTATCCACTATCACCCCCACGGGATGTTGTACCCATTGGCACTTAAATAAGGGTATTTTCATGCTTGGGCCATAATCAAGTTCCCATATTTCCTCTATGAATCCAAAATATGTGGTCTTCTGTCCATGTAGGTCAAAAGCATCGATACGAACACCGCTATTTTGTGCAACACTTTTCATGTCTTTTGATTTAGTATAGAATGTGTACCCATTGATGTCATATGCTTGCCATGATGTCACAAAACACTATGGCCCAGAAGCCAAATTCTTCATTGTTTTCTCTTCCAAAGAGTCTCCGAATGGGATGTTTTTGTCCATTAACCATTCGCTGAAACGATGTTTGTGCTCTCTCATGATCCAGTCCTCTGTGCGGTTCTGATTTTCTTTACGAGGCTCATCCAGGTGTTCCTCTATGTAAGGCTCGGCTATCGTGAGATGTTGTAGTACACTACCATGAGCACAATGTACTAGCTTGTAATCCTCAACGCGAAAAGTTTTCTTGCCCATTCTCCCTCTCCCACATAGTTTACCCTCATGTTTAGGTACAGGCACACCTATCATTGTTCTGTCACTGATGTAATCTATACAGCTCTCAATCACTTCTTCTGTAGTGTATCCCTCCATGATTGAACCCTCTGGGTGAGCGCGATTTCGCACATAACCTTTTAATACTCCCAGGTATCGCTCTAACTGAAACATATGATGTAAATATAGTGGCCCTAATATTTTTATCTGATCCACGAGATGTATGATTAGGTGTACTTGCATATCAAAAAATGATGGAGGAAAACACATTTCAAGCTTGCACATAGTCTCGATGATGTATGCCTTTAGATAGTCCAAGTCTTCTAAAGCTATTACTTTTTTGTGAAACCGCATTGAAAAAGTAACACAAGCGTGTGATGACAACTTTGACATGCTCTGTTTCGAGGGCTCTTACCGCAATTGGGAGGAACACCGTCATCATCACATGGCAGTCATGAGAGTTGTAGCCAAATAGAGACAAGTCCTTCATCCTGACTAGTCTGCTGATATTGGATGAGAAACCTGTGGGCACTTTGACCCCACGCAAACATTTGCAAATCTTTGTTCTCTCCTCAACTGACAAGTTGTAGCTAGCTGGGGGGAGGTAAGGCTTCCCTTTGCCACTATCCACTGGATGAAGTTCCGGTCTGATTTGAAGATCTACTAGATCATTGCGTGATTTGAGTCTGTCTTTTGTCTTAATCGGCATGCCCAGCAAGGTTCCAATGATGCTGTCAAAAACATTTTTTGTTACATGCATCAAATCAATGATGTGGCAAATTTCCATATCCTTCCAGTATGGGAGGTACTTGAAAAAAATTGATTGCTTCTTGAAAGTTGTGTAAGTTGAAGGGTCAGTTCTCTTTCTCTTTTCTCCTTTGTTTTTTCCCTTTCCGAATACAACATGAATGTTCTTTACAATTTCAAAAACAAGTTTCCCACTATAAGGCTTTGGTGCACCTTCACTTTCCAGTTGATTGTTAAATTCCTCTTTCATCTTTCGGTACTTATGCTGCTTCATCAAGAACTGTCTGTGTCCCATGAACACCAACTTCTTGGATGATTTAAGGTACATGGAAGCAGTTCCATCGACGCACACTACACAACCATTCTTTCCTTTAGTCTTTTGCCCTGATAGTGTGGCGCCACCGAGAGAATCATGGATGGTAACAAATATAATTGCTCTTAAGTTGAAATACTCATGGCAATACTCATCCCATATTCTAACTCCTTCATTCCAGAGCTTTGTCATATCTTCCATAAGAGGTTCTAGGAACACATCAATATCAACACCAGCTGATTTCGGACCTTGAATAAGAATAGTCAACATAATGTACTTTCTTTTGTGACACAGCCATGATGGAAGGTTGTACATCGTTAAAGTCACGGGCCAGGTGCTATGTACACTTCTTTTTTCACCAAATGGATTCATTCCGTCTGTACCCAAAGCAAATCTTACATTTCTGGTTTCTTTGGCAAACTCAGGATACATAAGATCGAAATTTTTCCATTGTGATGCATCAGCAGGGTGTTGAATCTGTTTGTTATTCTGCTTGCGATTTTCAGCTTGCCAACGCATAAGCTCACCCTCCCTTGGATTTGAGAACAAACGTTTTAAGCGATCAATTACTGGAAGATACCACATCACCAAAGCTGGGATCTTTGACTTCTTTTTCCCATCCATGTCATCAAAAGTGTCATCATCACTTTCAGGTCCAATAGTGGATTTCTTGTTTTTATTTTTCTTCGGGAATTTTTTTACACAGTCTTGATTGTAGCTCTTCTTGTATCGACTGACATTGCAAACTGGGCATCTTGATGCGTTCTCAAAATCGCCACGATACAGAATACAATGGTTCGGACATGCATGAATTTTTTTGCACACCCAGAGCTATGGGAGATATAAGCTTCTTCGCTTTATAAGTGCTTGTTGGTAGTTTGTTGGGTTTTGGTAGTAATTGGGACAGAAAATTCAAAAGATCTGTGAAGCTAGTATCAGACCATCCGGCGCTAGCCTTCAACTTCAGAAGTTCTAGAACTGTACGCAGTGTAGTAAACTCTTTGTCACAACCCTTTGATTCATCATATAAAGGTTCTTTTGAGGCACTTTCCAGTCCCTCCATTTTAGATAGCCCTTTCTGCGATCCCACAGAACTCAACATTTCTGGTTCCATATGGCGCAACATCTCTTCGCAATCAAATTCTTCAAAATCTTGATTAGCATCCACATTATCCACTTTACCATCAACTTTAAGATCTAAAATTCCAACAACTCTCTCGTCATTACCAGGCACTTCACACGAATCCAACTCACCATGTTCTGACCATATTGTGTAATTGTTTTAAACCCTCTTTTTAGCAGATGTGATTGGATTACTCCTGTATCTCTCCAAGCTATCTTATTATCACAATCGATGCACGGACATAATATCTCCTTGCTCTTTTGCAAATTCGCGTGCTTTTTGGCCGCTTCAATAAAGCTTCTCAAATTTCGAATATATGACGGATGTGGTCTTGGCACATTGTACATCCAACCTCGGTCCATTACCTATCCCTATATTGATTAACATCAATAAAATCATTAATTAATTGAATTCATCCATAAAACATGAAACGAATTGATGTGTATGAAAATGAAACAAACATTGCAACAATAGATACCTTGAGTTGAGACAATTGTGTTTTTAAAGAATCTTTAAACTAGATAAACTATTATAAGTCCAAATCTTGAATTCCAAAGCTTTTCTTCAAATCCGGTCTATATTACAAAATTGAGGCAAAAAATCGCATCAAAATGAGAAAGAAAACAAATGGAGATCATATATATGCATAAACTATTGAAATCAATCAATAAACTCAAAAACAAAACCTTCTCCCTGTAGATCTCAAAAAAAACCCGCCGCCGCTACAGTGCTGTGAATATTCTGCGAGTTAGGGTTCTGGAACCCGTGGGGGGCTAGCCCTTTTATAGTGTACACACATCACAGGCGGATATTTAGCAAAACCGCTTGTGATAGATAACATCACAGGCGGTTTTTTACGTCGACCGCCTGTGAAGTTAATTTATCACAGGCAGTCGGAATAAACAACCGCCTATGATGTTGTCTATCACAGGCGGTTTTGCTAAATATCCGCCTGGGATTCTTTACAATATAAAAGGCTCGTTGGTCGGCAGGAACCCTAACTCTTCCCGCCCGAGCTGACACAGTTGCGCCGCCAGGCTGCCGCCGTGTCCCCGTCCCCGAGCACGAACCCGAGCGCCGCCGTCCCCGTCCCCGAGCTCGAGCGCCACCGTCCCCGTCCTCGAGCCTGAGCGCCGCCGTCCCCGAGCACCCGAGCAACGTCGTCCCCTTCACCAAGCCCGAGCGCCGCCGTCCCCTTCACCGAGCTCGAGCCTCGCCGTCCCCGTCCCCGAGCCCGAGCGACGCCGTCCCCGAGCGCCCGAGCAACGCCGTCCCCTTCACCGAGCCCGAGCGCCGCTGTCCCCTTCACCGAGCCCGAGCGCCTGCCATCCCCGAGCCCGAGCGCCGAGTCCCCGAGCCCAAGCGCCGCCGTCATGGTCCCCGAGCCCGAAGCGCCGCCGTCCACGAGCTCTGTCTTCTTCCTCTCGATAAGGTCGAAGTTCAGGTTCCATTTCTTCCTCCCCGAGCTCTTAATTCACATACGCCACCATACAAATGTTGGTGATTAGTCGTCGTATGCATCTCTTGATCTATTGTAATTCAGTCTGTTGGCTACAAGCAAGCAATGTTCTACAAATTGTGTATATGCATTCTTATTTCAGTTCAAGAGCTAAGCAGAAAAATGCTCTTAATAACATTTCATTGTGTATATGAAGGTTTCCTAAGTACTTGGAGTATTTCATAAGTGCTTCACTTGCTGTGTTGAGGTGCATACATTATTCACAAAGTAATAGTCTGCCCAATCGATGGCTATCCCTGATTATCAGTGCTTAGATTAATTATTGTTGGCGTTTTCACTTACATATATTGTCAATATGCTTATTGCTTATTGTTTGGTTGTCAATTACTTCTCATGTATCAGTTTTTTATTTCTTTTATCCCTGTTGATTAAATGTTTGTATACCATTAAGGTGTTAGTATCCTTCGAATTAAGTCTATTTTTAGTGTTTTTTGACTACCTATCTTTGTTTGATAATCATTAGGCCAAATGTGCTTATGGCCACATACATCATGGAAGTACATAGCCATGACAATGTTATTATCTCCCTATGTTATAAGACTTGTTCTTATCTCCCTTCTAAGTTTTTTGAATACCTATCCCTCTTTTTTCCCTATAAGCCACATCCTTGTTTTCCCTCTGATCCCTGCCTTTGTTGCGATCTCAATTTTGATTGTGAGACTTGGTCATTTTCAGTTTCAGAGATGGAAAAAGAGCCACTTGACATGGTTGAGAGCTCAGCTCGAGTCATCGAGACACATGTCGACATCATTCGCAGTCTAGTGACTGATGGGGTTGTGGATACTAGTGAACCGGAATCAATGTACACACTTAAGACCACTTTGTTTCAAATTGGAGATGTATGCGACATGCTTGAGAAGTGTGCTCTGTCCATCAAAAAGTATGCTGACTCCAAGAGGGCTAAAATTATTCAAGATGAAGCCCTGCAATATGCTGAAGATGATGAAGTTGCAGATGATTTGGAGGAACTCCCAAGCCCAGATCTCCTTACTCAAGCCGACATATTGGAAAAATATTTTGGAATTGAGTATGATAGCGACCAGTCAAGGGGTTGTTGATGTTTAGTCCTAAACAACACGATATGAGTATCGTAGGTTTCACTCTTAGAGATAATGTATTTTGTATGAACCTCTTAGAGAGTGTCAAGTCAATGAACTATCTTCGAGTACTATTGGGAAGTGGATCTCTTTGATGTATTTGTTTTCCCTAGTGATATCGATGGTGCCGAGTAGCACCAAATTTGGACTTGTGTCCATATCTATAGATGCTAGTAGTGATATCGATGGTGCCGAGTAGCACCAAATTTGGACTTGTGTCCATATCTATAGATGCTAGTAGTGATATCGATGGTGCCGAGTAGCACCAAATTTGGACTTGTGTCCAAATCTTGACTACCTCATCCCTATTCTCTGTTTGGGACTTATATGGAGAATGACATCGGCTGAATGCCTGAATCGGGTCAGGAAGCACGTAGCAGATAGAAGTGCACTTTCCAATGCAGTTAGACAGAGAAGGCATGGCTGTGATGTTATAATGCTGAAGGACACCAAGAAGAGATTATGGCCTGTCGTCCACCACCACTGCCCATTATTTGTGGGCTTCACCGAGTGCTGGAAACATTTGGTGACTGCAAATGACCTTCGGGCTGGGGACATCTGCGAGCTTGTTAAGGGGCCAGACGATGGTGAGCCGGTGTACTATGTCCGGATGTGTGGTCACAAAATTTAAAGCTGCCCCGGCTTCATGTGTGCGCTTCTCTTCTCTTAGGTGGGGTGCTAAGTGATCTTAGTAGCCGATGTAAGAGAAGAGAAGCGCACAGATGAAGCCGAGGCAGCTTTAAATTTTGTGACCACACATCCGGACAGAGTACACCGGCTCACCATCGTCTGGCCCCTTAACAAGCTCGCAGACGTCCCCAGCCCGAAGGTCGTTTGCTGTCACCAAATGTTTCCAGCCCTCGGTGAAGCCCACAAATAACGGGCAGTGGTGGTGGATGACAGGCCATAATCTCTTCTTGGTGTCCTTCAGCATTATAACATCACAACCATGCCTTCTCTGTCTAACTGCATTGGAAAGTGCACTTCTATCTGCTCCGTGCTTCCCGGCCCGATCCTGCCCTGGAGGCGGGTTTGGGCTTTCTGTTTGGGGAGTAAAAGGAGGGACACGGAGGCGGGTTTGGGCTCGATTTCTTTTGAATCACCTTTTCTCCAAGTTCCCTTATTGATGGAACCAGTATATCAGACTAACAGTATATCCCTTTATCGATGGAACCAGCTTGAATGGCAGACAACGAGCAGCCTAGGATGGATGTGGTCTGCACCGGTGCGTCTAATAAAGTTGATGAAGACGTGACCAAACTTGAATGGCAGACAACGAGCAGCTCCGGTGAAGGGAGCGGGGAGGATAGTTCTAGTGACGACAATCCTTGTACTCCTATACCTCCAAGGAAGAAAAAAACATCAGATGAGCTTGATGCCGACTATATTCCCAACGATGAAGAGGTAAATAGAAATATGCCGACTATATTCTAAAATAATGTTCATATATGAAAGGCCATTAATTGTTTCAATATATAGATTTCAAATGAAGAGAAGAAAGAGGATGCATGTTCTACACGAAACACGGAGGATGCTCCGATGCCTGAATCATCCGTTTCACATAAGCGGAAACGAGGGCGACGAGGTCCGAATCAGATGAAAGAAGGTGCAGTTATGTACGTAACAAAACTAAATGCAGAGGGGTTTCCTGAAGAACCACTTGGTGGTTACAAAGTTTCGATGCATGTTCTACACGAGACATGGAGAAGAATACAAAGACTTGGACGATGCTGAATTTGAGAAAGCCGTCAAACAGAATCAGAGAAAGAAAATGAAAGTAATGGCGGCATACATTGGACGAGCCATGTATAATCATGTACAACATGGCAAGGACTTAATAATAGCTCCGCACCACTTTAAGTAAGTTATCGACATGGTTTTGAACTATAAATTATGGCAACCGTGATCTTAACATGTGTTTTCGTCTATGTCTATATAGTGACCACTACATTTGTATCATGATCTTTCCAAAGGATGGTAAAGTCGTGGTCTTCGACTCACTGAGAATGGAGCAGGCTATGTATAATGACTTCTTGAAGATTTTAGAGAAGTATGATTATTATTGCACACTTGTACTTATTACAACTTAACAAATGTATTCTTAATCTCACAATGCTATTCTTATATGCAGTGCATACCGTTTTTATTGGAAAGATCTTGGCGGCGAACATCCAGAGGACAAGCCTAATTTGTCAATATCATTATTTCCATATGGTGACAAACAACCTCCGGGTACTGTCCTGTGCGGTTATTATGTATGCGAATGGTGTCGTGTCACCTTTCATTACATGGTCAATCGTGAGGATGTAAGTTCGCTATCATTGTCTATGTTGCAATTTTTATGTTATATTGTTGCTCATCACATTACTCTTAGCACTGCTTGCTTTTTGCTTTCATTGCAGGTTCCTAAATCCAAGATCAATGCTGAATGGTTAGAAAGAGATATGGTTTCCGTCGGCGTGGCTAAGGTTGTAAGAGACTTGCTTTACTTTATGCGTCGTGAAGTTCTTCATCAACAAGGGCTATTCTACAATACAAATGGAAATTTGCAAAAATTCCCAGAACTAAGTTTGTACACGATATCACACAGTGTTTAGGTCTTTAGTTAGGAACTTTAGATGTTTAGTTGTCTATGGAACTTTGAGATGTTTAGTTGTCTATGGAACTTGATATGTGTATAAATCTGTGTATGACGATGGAACTTGATATTTGGATGAATCTGTGTATGGAACCTGTTATGGAACTTGATATGTATAAATCTGTGTATGCAATCTGTGTGAATCTGTGTATAATTTGTGTATGTTCTGTGTTTGAAAATTCTGTATATGAATCTGTATATTGAAAACCGTCTGTGATTTATATTGTATGCAGTCGGACTTATATAAAAAACCGCCTGTGATGTGTGGCTAACACAAGCGGCTAGGATAAGAAACCGCCTGTGATGTGTGTCTATCACAGGCGGTTCCTTTGAACTGGACCGCCTGTAATGTGTGTCTTTCACAGGCGGTTTTTGATTGACCGCCTGTGATGTTGTTTTACATCACAGGCGGTGCACCACAAGCGGTTCCTGGAACCGCCTGTGTAGAGGCGAACCAAACCGCCTGTACAGAGGTTTGCTGTAGTAGTGGAAGGTTGAACCAGCGCCGAAGCTGCACGCAGGGAAGCTTCGGCTCAATAGCAAAAAGAGGAACCGACTTAAGGAGGAAAAGGCTATTGTCGGCGTTTCGGACCCAGGGGGTCCCTGGACCGACGAGTGAGATTGTCGCTGCGTGCCCCTGCCCAGATGGGTTGGCGCGGGATGGAACATAAGAGGTGGGACAAGCCTTGTATTATCCTGCACCAGGGGTGCCGCTCGTAGTAGGGGTTACAAGCACGTCGCGAGAGGGAGAGAAAGAGTGAGAGGGAGCCTATTTGTTCGCTCCTTCCCTCGTGCGAACCCCCCTCTAGGATGGCCCTGGACCTCCCTTTTATAGACGCAAGGAGAGGGTCCAGTCGTACAATGGGGGGTGTAGCTATGCGCTAACGTGTCCGGCAGAGAGATGCCTAAGCCTTGTGTACATGCCAACGTGGCTGTCGGGGGAGAGCTTGAGCCCTGTACGCGTGATAGCATGGCCGTCGGAGGAGCGCCTGAGTCCAGTAGGAGCACAGCTGGCAGTGCGGCAAGGATCCTGCTGACGTCTCCTTGCTGCCGTAAGGGGCTGAGAGCCACCGGCGTCATGGTTGCACGCGGGGCACCATCATTACCCGTCGCCGGGGTAAGCCAGATGGGACGCCGGTCTTGTTCCTTGTAGCCTGAGCTGGCTAGGGATAGGGTAATGATGTATCCCATGTTGGCGCGATCGGTCCGAGCCCAAGGTCGGGCGAGGCGGAGACTTCTCTTGAGGTCGAGGCCGGGGTCGGGCGAGGACGCGATTCCTCCTGAGGCCGAGGTCGAGGCCGAGTCCGGGGGTCGGGCGAGGCGGAGACCTCCTCCCGAGGCCGGAGCCTGAGGTCGGGCGAGGCGGAGCTTCTTGTTGCGCCCGAGGCCGAACTCGGTGGTTGATCGTGACTTGTTGTCAGTCTTCGCCTGGGTGGTTGGCACAACAGTCGGAGCGGGGCGGACAGCGCTGTTTTCCCATCATATCGGACAGTAAAAGAGGGGGGCAAAGTGACTGCGGTCACCTTGGCCTGGCCGACTGAGGCGCGTGTGTCAGGATACGGCGTCAGGCGTCCCCTACATTGAATGCGCCTACAAAGCGGTCGGTTGGTGAGGCGGTCCGGCCAGGGTTGCTTCACAACGAAGCCTGCCCGAGCCAGGCTTCGGGAGAGCCGAGGGGGTGCCCGTTGCCTGAGATGGCCCTCGGGCGAGGCGTGAACTCGTCTAGGACTACTGCTCCAGCCCGAGGCTGGGCTTGGGTGAGGTCGTGTCCCTTGGGTAGACGAAGCCTTGACTTGAACCACGCCCGTCAGTTGGTCTAAGGGTGTTTACCAGCCGTGATTAGGAGTGTTGGGGGTACCCCTAATTATGGTACCCGACAGTAGCCCCCGAGCCTCGAAGGGAGTGCTGGTACTCGCTTGGAGGCTTTTGCCGCATTTTCGGTGAGGGGACCAGCCTTTCTCGGTTTTTGCTTTGTTCTAGTGGGTGCGCGTGAGCGCACCCGCCGGGTGTAGCCCCCGAGGCCTCGGAGGAGTGGTTTGACTCCTCTGAGGTCTGAATGCTTTTCGTGGTGCCTCGGCTGGTTTGATCGTTCCCTCATGCGGCCTGGCCGTAGCCCGGGTGCATGGTCAGGTTCCAAGTTATCAAGCTGGTAGGTTGACGTTGTCAACAGTTTGGCCGTAGCCGGGTGCGAGAGTAGCCCCCAAGCCTCTGCACGGAGCGAGTGGACGATCAAGGACTTTCCCGACTTTTATCATACGCCCTGCGTCGCCTTTCCGCAAGGAGGAGGGGGGAAAGCGCCATGTTGCCCTCGGAGGGCGCCGAACATGGTGTTTCCAGTGAGCTGCTAACCGGTGATCCGAGTGGACGCCCGTGCCCCGTTTGTTAGGGGTCGGCTGGTGGCCCAGAGGCGCGCTCCAAAAGTAACTGCGGGTGATTCGCTGGACCTAGACCCCTTCGACAGGGTCCGAGGGCTCGATGCCTCCCTCCGGTGGGATTCCGTTACAAATCGTTCCCGTCAGTCTCGGAAATGTCCTAGGGTACCTCGGGAGTGTAGCCCGAGCCTCGGCCATGTATCGGACGTACCCAGAGTCATCCCTCACTCTGCGTGTTCTGGGGCGACTATCAAACCCTTCCGAGGGGGCAGCCTACGAACCCCTGATCAGTAATGGGCACGGAGCCCGAGCGCTCCGGGGCGGCTGTCGAACCCTTCTGAGGGGCCAGCCTTCGAACCCCTGATCAGTAGGAGGGCTCGGGGCCCGCTTCCTTTGCCGAGAAGGATCCTTTCCACAACATCCCCTTTCCCGGTCCCTGTAGCAAGAGAGAGAGAGAGAGGAGGAGGAGGAGGGGAAGGATATGAATTTAAATAAGGTGGCGCACCTTTTTTGACGCGGTCATCATGGCGGAGGCGAAGCGACGCCCGCCTCGCCTGCCAGAGGTGTCGCTTGCTCTGCCGGGGAGTTAATGCGATGGGACGGGCGATTCGCGTGGCGCCCGTTGCGCGTGCGAGCCGTTCGAGGAACGGGACACGGGTGCGTCATCTTCACGCCGTGGGAGAGAGCTCTCCCGTCGCTTCAGGAGGGGACGCGAGCCTTCGGGCGATTTACCGCTGCATCCGCTCGTCTGCTGCTGCCATTACTGCCGGCCCACTTTTGGCCATGCCAACCGTCATGCCTATCCCTGTGGCTGACTGTCCCGTGGCCGTCGCCTTCAATTGGCACTGTTGGGTCATGCGTGGGGCCGCCTCGAGTCGTGGCACCGGTTCCGCAGTCGAGGAGGCGCAGCATTCGGCATGAGTGGCGGTGCAGTTTCTTGCACGTCGTAATCGGCGCGCCGGTTACATGACATGCGGGCCCGCTTCCTTTGCGCCGGTCCGTCGGATGTGGTCGAAGCCGAAAGGGCACACAGTCACGGTGCGGTTGGATGATTGTCGTGTGGCAGTCCACCCTTTCGGCCACCGGTTTCTACGACGATGGGAGAACGCCTGTAACCGCGGGGCGGTTGCATGCCTCGCGTGCGGCGGTTCTCCTTCTTCGTGCTTCGGATCAGCTTGTATGACGTGTGGGACCTAGCCCCCGTGTCGTAGGGGGAGAACCCTGGAGTATGTCAGTGGAGACTTTGCCCGTGACACTAGGGGGTGCAAGTGAGGAGGTCTGCCTATAAAAGGGGATCGATCCCCCGGGCAGTGGCCATGCCTTCGTTCTCCCCTCATGTATTGCGCCCTTCCACCTTTCGAGCCCCCGGATGGGGTGCACCAGCGTCGCCTTGCTCTTGCTGTCGTTGGAGGAGCGTGGCCTCGTGGAGATCGGCGCCCTTCAGCCATCGCTTGGCTTCAAGGATTTTTGTCGTGCAGCCCGGCTGCATTCCCTCACCAATGGTCAGTTTGGTGGGGAAAAGCAAGCCGGGCTGCGGCCTCTGCCCCGCCCTCAGCTTCAAGGATCTTCGTCATCCGGGCTAAGGCAGAGGAGCGCACCGAGTGGGGGGTTGCCTCCGCGTGGGTTGGTGACCCTTTTCTTCCCCAGCGTTCGGGGGAGAAGGGCATCCTCTAGCCCTGCGGAGACGTCCTCTAGCCATGCGGGGGAAGGCGAACTGCTGCCCCCTGGATAGGGTGCAGCTTTCCGTCCTTTATCCAGGCGACGGTCATGCCACGCGCGGGCCGGCCACGTCCAGGTCCTCCTCGCACTGTCAGCCGCGCCGGGGGGTCGCTCAACACGTCGTACGCCACGAAGGCGGTACTCGTGTTCTGAGACGGCCTCGGTGAGGACGGGAGTGAGGACCTGCCGGTGTGCTTTGGGGCGGCCGCTGTTCGCCGGCGCGGTGTCGGTGGGTTCGACCCCACTGACGGCGCCCTCCGACTCTTCGGACTTAACGGCCTATCCTTTCCCCTCGTGTGGGGACATGGGCGAGGGCCCTTTCACAACAGCGTCTGTCCTGAGGTCATCGCTGCTGCTGTTTAGCTGCCCGAGGTGGAGGTCGTTGTCTCTGCTGCTGCAGAGGTCGCCAATGAGCCGCTTGGAGTTTGTTGTCCCGCAGGCCCTCTGGTGTGGAGGTTGTTCGTACCCGCGGGAGCGGAACCGGAGTCCCATTTGTAAGGGGATATACTGGGTTTTTGCCGGAGCAAAGTGTAACCGCTTCAAAGACTTAGACATTTGTCGTAGGTCGGGAGAACCGCTGAGGGTTCTGCCGATGTCTAAGTCTGTGTAGCATAGTTACCCCAAGTATATGTGTTTGTTCTTTGCGGCTGTCGAGGCCTAAACATTTGGGTATTCAAGTATAAAGTTGCGTTTCTTCCTCATTTCGAGCACTGGGACTTGCCTGTTGGCTTAGCCAAACCACTTAACCGAGCGTGGGTTGCCTTTCGCAGAAGGTGACGAGTGAGGTATCCGTATCCCAGAGGCATAGGAGTCCCTCGGCTCGGTCGGCCTTGCCACTCTAGGCCTCTCTTGCTCAGTTTTTTAGAACCCTCGGCTGCTCTGCGATGAGCTGGAGCCGGAGGCAGCGGTGTTGGCGCGGACAGAGGCGGAGTCGGCCCGAAAAGAGACTTTGTCGGCCTAGGAGCTGGCGGCTTCCCAGACCGAGGAAGATGTGGCAGCAGCAGCTGAAGCTTGGCCAAGACATCCGCTGGCACGGTGCTGGCGTCCTCCCTTGGGTGGAGGTCCCTTTGCCCGGGTCGCCGTCCGAGGCCGGGCCAGGTTTCGCCGAGGGTGGAAACAATGCTGAGGGTGCTGCTGCTCCCCCTGCCAATGCCTGAACCTGCTAGAACAGTTTGTCTGTAGCATGCGTGTGTTCTTTGCGACCGCCGAGGCCTAAACGCTTTATCGTCGTGTTAAAAAGCTGTGTTTTCTTTCCTCTCGTTTCAAGCATCACGACTTGTCTGTCAGTAGCAGAATCGTTTATCCAAGCGAGAGTTACTTCTCGCGGAAGATGATGAGTGAGGTATCCGTATCCCGGAGGCGTAGGAGTTCCTCGGCTCAGTCGACCTTGCCGCTTACGTGCACTCTCATTTGGTCGTAGGATTCCGTTATTGATACAGTCGAGAAGGCACGAAAGTCGTTTTCTACCCGAGTGCTTGGACTTGTTCGGTAGCAGGATCGCTTATCTGAGCGTGAGTTACCTCTCGCGGAAGGTGATGAGTGAGGTATCCGTATCCCGGAGGTGTAGGAGTTCCTCGGCTTGGTCGGCCTTGCCGCTTACGTGTACTCTCATCGTTTTCAGGATCCCGTTATCGATACGGAAGTCGAAAGCACGAAGGTCGTTTTGGTAGAAAATTTTTTCCGAGGAAAATTTTGACGCAGAGGGGGTTCCCCCCTTCTAGCCCCCGAGGGAGGGTCGGGCTTTGCTGAGGCAAGGACGACCCTTCCTTGACGGTTAGACTTTGTGTATGTAAAGAAAACAGGGTACATGAACGACTTAAAACATCTTAAGGGTAGAAGCGATGTAGTTGTTGGATGTTCCAAGCATTGTTGTAGACCTCGCCTTGGTCGTTGGCCAGCTTGTATGTTTTGGGCTTCAAAATCTTAGCGATGATGAAGGGCCCTTCCTAGGGAGGAGTGAGCTTGTGGCGCCCTCGGGCATCCTGTCGCAGACGAAGCACCAAGTCTCCCACTTAGAAGCCTCGGGGCCGAACGCTTCGGGCGTGGTAGCGTCGCAGCGACTGCTGGTACCGTGCCGAATGTAGTAAGGCAACGTCTTGAGCCTCTTCGAGCTGGTCCAGCGAGTCCTCTCGGCTGGTCTGGTTGCTTCGGTCGTCGTACGCCCTGGTCCTCGGGGAGCCGTATTCTAAGTCCGTGGGGAGGACGGCCTCGGCCCCATAGACTAGAAAAAAACGGCAAGAAACCCGTGGCCCGGCTTGGCGTCGTCCTCAGACTCCAGACTACCGAGGGTAGCTCTTTCATCCACCGCTTGCCGAACTTGTTGAGGTCATTGTAGATCCTCGATTTGAGTCCCTGCAAAATCATAGCATTGGCATGCTCCACCTGCCCATTCGTCATGGGGTGAGCTATGGCGGCCCAGTCCACACGGATGTGGTGGTCGTCGCAGAAGTCTAGGAACTTTTTTCCGGTGAACTGCGTGCCATTGTCAGTGATGATGGAGTTTGGGACCCCGAATCGATGGATGATGTTGGTGAAGAACGCCACCGCCTGCTCAGACCTGAAGTTGGTCAAGGGTCGGACCTCGATCCACTTGAAGAATTTGTCGATGGCGACCAGCAAGTGCGAGAAGCCCCCGGGTGCCTTCTGCAAGGGACCGACAAGGTCTAGACCCCACATAGCAAACGGCCAGGTGATCGGTATCATCTGCAGGGCCAGAGCAGGCAGGCGTGTTTGTTTTGCGTAGAATTGACACCCCCGGCAGGAGCGAACAATCCTAGTGGCGTCGGCCACCGCGGTTGGCCAGTAGAAACCTTGTCGGAAGGCATTCCCTACGAGGGCTCGAGGCGCTGCATGGTGGCCGCAAGCCCCCGAGTGTATTTCTTGCAATAGCTCTTGTCCTTGGGCGATAGATATGCATCGTTGGAGGATGCCCGAGGGGCTGCGGTGATAGAGCTCCTTTTCATCACCCAGCAAGACGAACGACTTGGCGCGCCGAGCCAGTCGCCGAGCTTTGGTCTCGTCGAGGGGAAGCTCTCCTCGGAGGAGATATTCCAGGTATGGAGTCTACCAGTTCGGATCTGGTGTGACCCCATTCTGTTCCCCCTCGACGGGCAAGGCCTCCTCCTCGACGTCCGAGGGTACCTCGGGCTCGGCCGAGGCCTCCTCGGGCTCGGGTGAGGGTACCATGGGCTGGGCCGAGGCTTCCTTGGGCTCGGGCGTGTCGTCGATCTTGACGGATGGTTGATGTAGGTCTCTGGAGAAGACGTTTGGGGGAACCGTTGTCCACCCCGAGGCTATCTTCGCCAGCTCATCCAGAGTCTCGTCGTACCGTCGGGCGATGTGGTTGAGCTCCAGCCCGTAGAACTTGTCTTCCAGGCGATGGACTTTGTCGCAGTAGGCTTCCATCCTCCGGTCGCGGCAGTGGGAGTTCTTCATGACTTGGTCGATGACAAGCTGCAAGTCGCCACGAGCGTCAAGGCGCCGGACCCCTAGCTCGGCGGCGATGTGCAGCCCGTTAACCAGAGCCCGTACTCGGCCACGTTGTTTGATGCCGAAAAATGGAGACGTATGACATAGCGAAGATGCTTTCCGAGGGGTGAAACGAAGAGCAAGCCAGCGCCTGCTCCTGTTTTCACGAGTGACCCATCGAAGTACATGGTCCAGAGCTCGGGTGGGATTGGAGTTGTTGGTAACTGGGTGTCAGTCCACTCAGCCAGGAAGTCTGCCAAGACCTGGGATTTTATGGCATTCCGAGGGGCGAATGATAGTGTTTCGCCCATGAGTTCCACTGCCTACTTTGCTATCCTACCCGAGGCCTCACGGCACTGGATGATCTCCCCCAGGGGGAAGGATGACACCACAGTCATCGGATGAGACTTGAAGTAGTGTCGCAACTTTCGTCGTGTCAGAACTACTGCGTAGAGCAGCTTCTGGATCTGCGGGTAGCGGACTTTGGTCTCAGAAAGCACTTCGCTGATGAAGTAGACTGGCCTCTGGACGAGCAGTGCATGCCCTTCTTCTTGTCTCTCGACTACGATCGCGGCACTGACCACCTAAGTGGTTGCGGCTACGTAGATCAAGAGGGCTTCTCCTGTAGTGGGGGGCACCAGGATGGGTGTGTTTGTAAGGAGCACCTTAAGGTTTCTGAGGGCTTCCTCGGCCACGGGGGTCCAAGTGAAGCGCTCAGCCTTCCTTAAGAGGCGGTACAGAGGCAAGCCTTTCTCGCCAAAGTGTGAGATGAAGCGGCTCAGAGCCACAAGGCATCCCATGACCCTCTGTACTCCTTTCAAATCTTTGATCGGTCCCATGTTGGTGATGGCCGCGATTTTCTCCAGATTGGCCTCGATGCCCCGCTCGGAGACGATGAATCTAAGGAGCATGCCTCGGGGGACTCCGAAGACACACTTCTCGGGATTGAGTTTCACGCCTTTCGCTCTCAGACACTTGAATGTCGTTTCAAGGTCAGAGAGGAGGTCGGAGGCTTTCTTCGTCTTGACAACGATGTCATCGACGTAAGCCTCGACCGTTCTGCCGATGTGTTCTCCGAACACGTGGTTCATGCACCTCTGGTAGGTGGCGCCTCTTTGATGAACCCTGTCACGAGTAGCTTGTGGATCTCCTCGCCTATGGCCCTGCACTTTTCTTCGTCAAAACGGCGCAGGGTTTGCTTCACGGGTCGGGCTCCAGCTCTGATGTCCAGTGAGTGCTCGGCGACATCCCTCGGTATGCCTGGCATGTCCGAGGGACTCCACGCAAAGACTTCAGCGTTTGCGCGGAGAAAGTCGACGATCACTGCTTCCTATTTGGGGTCGAGCTCGGAGCCAATCCGGACTTTCCTGCTGGCGTCGTTGCTGGGATCGAGAGAGACGGACTTGACCGCCTCGACTGGTTCGAAGTTGCCGGCGTGCCGCTTCGCGTCGGGCGCCTCCTTAGAGAGGCATTCTAGGTCGGTGAGGGGCTCAGCGTACTCCACGCACTCCATGTCGCATTCGTACGTGTGGCGGTACGTGGACCCGACGGTGATGATCCCGTTCGGGCCCAGCATCTTGAGCTTGAGGTAGGTGTAGTTGGGGACGGCCATGAACTTGGCGTAGCACGGCCTTCCCAACACCGCATGGTAGGTTCCTCGGAACTTGACGACCTCGAAGGTGAGAGCTTCCTTTCGGAAGTTGGAGGGAGTCCCGAAGCAGACGGGTAAGTCGATCCATCCGAGGGGGAGGATACGCTTTCCAGGCACGATCCCATGGAAGGGTGCTGCACCGGCCCGGACCTCGGACCGATCAACCCCCAAGAGTTCCAGGGTCTCGGCGTAGATGATGTTAAGGCTGCTGCCTCCGTCCATGAGGACTTTGGAGAGCCTAACGTTGCCGATGATCGGATCGACGACGAGTGGGTACCTTCCTGGGCTTGGCACGAAGTTGGGGTGGTCGCCTCGGTCGAAGGTGATAGGCTTGTCAGACCAGTCTAGGTAGACTGGTGCTGCCACCTTCACCAAGCAGACCTCCCGACGCTCCTGCTTGTGGTGCCGAGCCAAGGCGTTCGCCGCCTGCTCGCCGTAGATCATGAAGCAGTTGTGGACCTTCGGGAACTCCTCTTCCTTGCCGCCCTCCTTCTTGTTGTTGTCATGGCCCTTGCCATCTTCCGCCGGGGGCCCGGTCTTATGGAAGTAGCGTCGGAGCATGACACAGTCTTCAAGGGTGTGCTTGACGGGACCCTGGTGATAAGGGCATGGCTCCTTGAGCATCTTGTCGAACGCGCCGACCCCTCTAGGAGGTTTCTGAGGGTTCTTGTGCTCGGTTGCAGCGACGAGATTCACGTCAGCGGCGTCGCTCTTCGCTTGCGACTTGTTCTTGGCCTTCTTCTTCGTGCCCCGCTGGGCGAACACCTCAGGGGTGTCTTTCTTCGGCTCTCCCTGAGGCTGCTTGTCTTTTCGGAAGATGGCTTCGACCGCCTCTTGACCCGAGGCGAACTTGGTGGCGATGCCCATCAGTTCGCTCGCACGGGTGGGAGTCTTCCGCCCCAGTTTGCTCACCAGGTCTCGACAAGTGGTGCCGGCAAGGAAAGCCCCAATGACATCCGAGTCGGTAACGTTGGGCAGCTCGGTGCGCTGCTTCGAAAACCGTCGGATGTACTCTCGGAGGGACTCCCCTGGCTACTGGCGGCAGCTTCGGAGATCCCACGAGTTCCCAGGGCGCACGTACGTGCCTTGGAAGTTTCCTGCGAAAGCCTTGACCAGATCGTCCCAGTCGGAGATCTGTGCAGGAGGCAGATGCTCTAGCCAAGCTCGGGCGGCGTCGGAGAGGAAAAGGGGTAGATTACGGATGATGAGGTTGTCATCATCCGCCCCTCCCAACTGGCATGCCAGTCGGTAGTCCGCGAGCCACAACTCCGGCCTCGTCTCCCCCGAGTACTTGGTGATGGTAGTCGGGGCTCGAAAACGGGCGAGGAACGGTGCTCGTCGTATGGCCCAGCTGAAGACTCGCGGACCGGGTGGTTTGGGCGAGGGGTTGCGATCCTCCTCGCTGTCGCAGCATCCCCCACGCCTGGGATGGTAGCCTCGGCGCACCTTCTCGTCGAGGCGGGTTCGACGGTCGAGACGGTGGTGCTCATTGCCGAGGCGATCCCGGGCAGCAGGCGCCTCGTCCCGCGTGCACTCGGGATGGACCGAGGCTTCCCGCATGCGTCGGGAGGACCCCGCGTGATGCTTCGAGGGGTCAGCTCGCCTCCGGGAGGCGGAGCTCTTGGCTCGTCAAACTGCGGCGCCTTCCAGGAGATCCTTGAGTTCGCCCTGGATACGCCGTCCCTCGGTGGTGGATGGCTTCGGCATGGCTCGAAGTAGCATCGCCGCTGCAGCTAGGTCCTGGCCGGACCCGCTGACGGCCGGGGGCAGCGCTGCCCTAGCATTGTCGATGATGCGGCGCTGGACGTCTTGGGCCTAATGACAGGCTCCTCCAGCGAGTGTTTGGCCTGCCCACTCCTGTTTGATGTTCTGTCGAAGCCGCACAAGCCGGCCTGCTTCCCCGTCGACCTGGGCCTGCATCTCACGGATTTGCTCGAGCTGTATGTCCTGGCCCCCCGCAGGGACTGGGACCACAGCTAGCTCCCGCGGGATGTCAACGCGAGATGCAGGCCCAGGGGGATCGTCAACCTCCGGCATACCGAGGAGGTTGCCTTCGTTGTGATCTCCCTGATCGACGTGGAAACATTCACGACTTGGGCCGTAACCCTCGTCGTCAAGCTTATGGCCATCGTCAGAACAACCGGAGAGACAGTGGTCACATGCGGACATGAAGTCCCGCATGGCACCGGGGTCACCGAGGCTGGAGAAATCCCAACCGGAGTCGGGGCTGTCCTCTTCCTCAGAACCCGCCGGCTCAAAGGTTGAGACGGTTGTCAGTCGGTCCTAGGTCGACCACATATGGTACCCTGGAAGGTTTGGATACACCTTTACGAAGGCGCTCACCGTAGCGGGGTCGCTAGGTGGATCGAAGCTGAATCGAAAGGGTACGGGATGGAAAACGGACGGTACCTCTTGGTCGATGGACGGTGGTGAAGTCGTGTCGGGGGTAGAGCACACCGTCATCTTAGGTACGAGGGTAACGCCCAGCAGATCCTTTGCGAGGGTGCTGGCGTCATCAGTCCGCTTGGGGTTGACACGTTGCAGGGAAGTGACACCCGCCGTTGTCTTAGGTGCGAGGACAATGCCCGACATGTCCCGCGGGGGAGTGCCGGCGTCGTCGACTCGCTCTGGTGCGAAATCTGACAAGGTGCCGCCTCCTGCATGGCCATGGTTGCCCCGTCTCCGCCTCCTCCAGCGAGGGGGTGGCGGGGACGACCGGAGTGCTCCTCTTCCGCCGCGGGGAGATGTTGTTGCCGAGTTTGCCACCGCCGGGCAAGTCGAAGACCGTCGTTGTCGTCGCGCCACGAGGGGAGGAGTACCATGTCGTAGCTGCCATCGAGGGACATGAACTCGAGACTCCCGAAGCGGAGCACCGTCCCAGGATGAAGAGGTTGATGAAGACTCCCCATCTGGAACTCAACGGGAAGGTGTCCGTTAACACGTAGCAGGCCCCTACCTGGCGCGCCAACTGTCAGCGTTTCGGACCCGGGGGGTCCCTAGACCGACGAGTGAGATTGTTGCTGCGTGCCCCTGCCCAGATGGGTTGGCGCGGGATGGAACACAAGAGGTGGGACAAGCCTTGTATTATCCTGCACCAGGGGTGCCGCTCGTAGTAGGGGTTACAAGCACGTCGCGAGAGGGAGAGAAAGAGTGAGAGGGAGCCTGTTCGTTCGCTCCTTCCCCCGCGCGAACCCCCCTCCAGGATGGCCCTGGACCTCCCTTTTATAGACGCAAGGAGAGGGTCCAGTCGTACAATGGGGGGTGTAGCTATGCGCTAATGTGTCCGGCCGAGAGATGCCTAAGCCTTGTGTACATGCCAACGTGGCTGTCGGGGGAGAGCTTGAGCCCTGTACGCGTGATAGCGTGGCCGTCGGAGGACCGCCTATGTCCTGTAGGAGCACAGCTGGCAGTGCGGCAAGGATCCTACTGACATCTCCTTACTTCCGTAAGGGGCTGAGAGCCACCGGCGTCATGGTTGCATGCGGGGCACCATCATTACCCGTCGTCGGGGTAAGCCAGATGGGACGCCAGTCTTATTCCTTGTAGCCTGAGCTGGCTAGGGATAGGGTAATGATGTATCCCCTGTTGGTGCGGTCGGTCCGAGCCCAAGGTCAGGCGAGGTGGAGACTTCTCTTGAGGCCGAGGTCGGGGTCGGGCGAGGACGCGATTCCTCCCGAGGCCGAGGTCGAGGCCGAGTCCGGGGGTCGGGCGAGGCGGAGACCTCCTCCCGAGGCCGGAGCCTGAGGTCGGGCGAGGCAGAGCGTCCTGTTGCGCCCGAGGCCGAACTCGGTGGTTGATCGTGACTTGTTGTCAGTCTTCGCCTGGGTGGTTGGCACGGCAGTCGGAGCGGGGTGAGCGGCGCTGTTTTCCCGTCATATCGGACAGTAAAAGAGGGGGGCGAAGTGACTGCGGTCACTTCGGCCTGGCCGACTGAGGCGCGTGTGTCAGGATACGGCATCAGGCGTCCCCTGCATTGAATGCGCCTGCGAAGCGGTCGGTTGGTGAGGCGGTCCGGCCAGGGTTGCTTCACAACGAAGCCTGCCCGAGCCAGGCTTCGGGAGAGCCGAGGGGGTGCCCGCTGCCTGAGACGACCCTCGGGCGAGGTGTGAACTCGTCTGGTACTACTGCTCTAGCCTGAGGTTGGGCTTGGGTGAGGTCGCGTCCCTTGAGTAGACGAAGCCTTGACTTGAACCATGCCCGTCAGTTGGTCTGAGGGTGTTTACCAGCCGTGATTAGGAGTGTTGGGGGTACCCCTAATTATGGTACCCGACAGCTATCTAGTCCTCGAAAGATTGTTATTAAGTCAATAGTGAATATGAAGGGCATGAATGTAATTTTATGCAGGCTGCGTCCTGTGCCTATAAATAGATGAACAGTACTCCCATACTGTTCACGCTGACTTGTACCCGCTTGTGTATCACACTTGTACCTTTGCCTTCAATCAAGCCAAAGGTACAAATGTAATTTGATATTGTTCTTATTCATTCCTGATTATATAAAGAAAAGATATATTATGATGTCATGTAATTATTTATGTTATTATGTTTCATATGCTTCGTCTTGCATTGATTTATGTTACAATGATGAAGGTACGCCCTTCATAACCTTTGTCTAAAGATCATTATATCCTTAGGGAAATAATGCTTCGAAGGACGAAGGGCATTAATCATTAACCTATTTTTGTGTTGCCTTGTTCTTAATTCATAGCATTTGAGAACAAGTCCCCAACATTGGCGCCCACCTCCGGTGTACTCACTTCCACAACCTTCGGCAAAGCACTGACCTTTGTTATGCCGCCAAAGAATACAACAGCGCCAGGGGCTGCTGCACTGCAGCCACTGGACACAAACTAGGAGACTCTCTCTCTCTCCAAGAGGCTCGAAGCTAGAAGAGAAAGGCCACCAGTCCAACATTCCAAGAGGAAGAGTTGGACCAAGAGATCAGGGATATGGAAATCATCCATCAACAAGTGCAAAGGAAAAAAGAGAAGATGGCTCGATTGGCCGATCTTCAAAGGAAGATCGATGAAGCTACTGAGGAAGTCCATCATCTTACTCAAGATGACCAGGACCGAAGGCCTCAATACAGGGAGCTTCGTCAAGAGGGCTTATTCAATGAAGATGGATGGTATGATGATTTTAATCATGATACCTTTACTTTTGATGATGCTTCTCCCTTGGCAGCAGAATTACAGGCTATCCCATGGCCACAATCCTACAAGCCACCCCAGCTACCCATGTACGATGGGCACTCGGACCCAAAGCAATTTTTGATGAGCTATGAGGCAACAATATCCTCATATGGAGGCAATGCGGCTGTCATGGCAAAGTCCTTCGTCATGGCAGTTCGGAACATAGCCCAGACATGGTATTCTTCTCTTCGTCCAAGGACAATCACGTCATGGCAGAAGCTCAAGGATATGCTGGTTACCAGTTTCCAAGGCTTTCAAACGAAGCCAGTCACAGCTCAGGCCTTGTTCCAGTGCACGCAAGACCATGAGGAATACCTTCAGGCTTATGTCCGAAGGTTCTAGCGGCTGAGGGCACAAGCGCCCATAGTGCCCAATGAAATTGTCATTGAGGCCATGATCAAGAGTCTTCGGCCAGGACCTATGGCTCAATACTTCGCCAGGAAACCCCCACAAACTTTGGAGAAGCTGCTTCAGAAGATGGATGAGTATATTTAGGCTGACAACGATTTCCGCCAAAGAAGGGAGGAAGCTTACAGATTCTCTGAGATGACCAGGGGCTTCGGAGGAAGAATCCACCCTAGGCATGTCAGATCAATCCATAGCTCCAGTTAGAATAACGACAAAGGAAGCCAGCTTTAGAGGTCATAGTACACCTCACAGTCTTCGGGGCAGCAGCAAAGCTCCTTTAGGCCACCAGCTCCAAGGGGCAGAGGCGCCAGGGGCTTCGGAGGAAGATATGGGGATTAGCCCAGGAAAGTCTATTGCCTATTCTATGGTGAGGACAAGGGCCATACTACAAGAATGTGCCAAATCACTATCCAGAAGCAAAAGGAGATCGCAAAGCCGAAGCTCGGCAGAATCAGCCGAAGCGGGTCTTACACACTACTTCGTGCCACTCTCCCTATATACCAGAGTATGTGGGCAATCATCCTACAGCCTCTATTACTTCGGCTAGCCATTCTCAGGCTTCTTGGCCTCAGCTTCTACTGCCACCACCACTGCAACCTACACATTCCCGAAGCCTGTAGCCAGAAGGGCGCCAGCACTCTCAACAGCAACGCGAATTCAGGGAGGAATCCGAAGCTTGTACAGTCAACAGTACTGTGCCAGAATCAAAGCACATTTATTGAGCAATATCCTCCCTTTGAAATACTTTTATGTTCTATGTCATTTTGTTTTTTAGTAACCAATAAACAATGTAAATCTAGTTTTAAGTTCTTGTAATAATTGTTGGAATATATCTTCTTCATAGACTTACGAAACCTAAAAATTGTCGAAGCTCAAAAGTCGTTCCCAAGGGAATACAGGGCTAAAAATTGTCAAAGCTCAAAAGTCGTTCCCAAGGGAATACAGAGCTAAAAATTGCCGAAGCTACAAAAAGTCGTTCCTAAGGGAACGCAGCGTAAGTTTTGCTGAAGCTACAAAAAGCCGTTCCTAAGGGAGCGCAGTGTAAGTTTTCTGCTCAAAAGTTGTTCCAAAGGGAATGCAGAGCCAAATACCGCTGAAATATAAGGCGAAGAAGTTCAAAAGATGTTCCTAAGGGGATGTAGAACTTATACCGCCGAAATAGAAGGTGAAGAAGTTCAAAAGATGTTCCTAAAGGGATGTAGAACTTACACCGAAAAATAAACGGAAAAGCCGAAAAATAAACGGCAAAGAGAAGAGATTGTGTGTTCCAGTGTGGGAGTGTGAGTATGTGTCTTCGGAACCATTATCATTTTGCATCATATCATTTCGCATAGCATCACATCATACATCATATTGCATCAATGACACAAGAATGGAATACGGAGCCGACTTTCGGAAAATATTATCAAAATTACACGAAGTAAGCCTCGAATTACAGCTTCATCAGCCTACACGTGAAAGAGGGTTCTTTCTTTGCGAAGTAAGGATATTTTTATTTTTGCGAACCTTGGATCTTCTTTCTTCACGAAGCATGAAAAGAAGGAAAGGTGTTTTTTCACTGAAGGCTCAAAAACGGTATGTATAAAAGTTTCATGCATCGTAAAGAAATAAATTACAATAATTTACATATTCAATCCAAAGTTACACATGTCAAATATTACAGCTTCGTTACAATAAAAGCACAATGTCTATTCCAGTCTTTCTTGCATTGACCATTTAAAAATGCTTTTGCAATAAGTGCTAGTCTTCTTTCAGGACCTTCTCCGCAATTTCATTTACCAATTTATTGACGACTTCGTCAACGATAGATTCAGCCATGTTAATGATCTCCAGTGCTTCCTTTGTTTCTGGATCGGCCAGGGGATCGAACGGTGCCGGTGGCGGAGATAATTCAGCTGAAATGGGAAAAAATTAATCAGTCTGAAGCCACAGAAACAAACGCCGAAGATGAACATCAAAAGATATTACCTATACGTCTTTCACGCTCTGCAGCTTCTTCAGCTTGTCTTGCTTCTTTCCGGGCGTCATGGGTGTCTTTTTCACTTTTCTTTATAATTTCATGAGCCATCTCTCGGCCACCATTCACCTAGACATCATTATAGAATTTTCCGCCCATTAAAGTCGCTTCAGCTGAGGGATCCTTCGTGTCATCTATGGAGAAGGCAGCTTCGGCTTGGGCCATGGTCTTGATATGATCACATCTCGCCTTCTCCAAGATAGCCAAAATCCCCCGCGCACCGAAAAACGCACAAACATCCCCATGATCACTTAAGATTTCTTCGAAGGTCTCAACCTCACCACTTATCCATTCAATGACACCTTCGGGGTCGCCTCGTATGAAGTTTTCTTCGGTAGAATAGGCACCCACGTTGGCGAAGCTACCTTTTATCTTCTTCACGCACTCCAATGATTTTTCAAAACATCTTTCCTTGGATGAGCAAAGTTCTTCAACATTTTTCTCTAAATGATTTTTCCAATATTCGCTGATATCTCGGTCAGTTTCTGCGAGTGTGCATTTTTCTTTTGCTTCTGCCAGCTGTTTCCGAAGGTCTTCAATTTTAGTCTTCTGGATTTCGGCCTGAGCCTTGTAATTAGCTTCGTCTTCTTTCACTTTATTTACCAATGAAATTAAAATCTTGTCTTTTCAAGACCTTCGTTTCTTAATTCGATAACCTCTGAACGAAGGTTGTTCAGAGCCATCGTATAGCCTTCATCTTCAATATCTTTTTGTGCCCTAAGCGCATTGCTAAGAATTAAGCCCTACAAGAGGGGGACAGAATTGAGTAAAGCACAAAAGATATTTCATTTTTAAATACAAAATTAGCTTTTATACCTTTATACTATTGTATGCTAGGCTGTCAGCAAGTTTGTCCTTCGATAAAATTGAAAGACCATCTTCCAGCTTCGGGAATCCGATGCTTCTACCTATCTCCCGGCAAACGGATATTTCTTTGCTATCCAGGAGACAGTACAAAAAGTCTTCTTCACCACTCCCATTAAACAGTAGTGCCCCCTTCGGATACTTCAATCTTTGGGCATAGTGTTGTGCTTCTAACATTTCTTCTTGGGATAGTACCTTTCTCGAAGCATGACGAATAATGTAGTCAATACTTTTGTTCGAAGCTTCAGGAGCAGGAGCTTTGATTCTTTCAGTTGCAATCCGCTCTGTTGATTTTTCCTTGGGGTCAGCAGGCTCCATCTCGGTGGGCTTTAAAGGCCCAGCTCCGGTTTCAGCCTGAATTGTTGTAGTTTCGACTTCTACCTGCTTAGTATCAGGTTTGGGTTGCGCTTTGGCAACTTCGGCAATTTTCCTTATGGGAGCAGGACTCAAGGTTTTTGTTGTTTCTAACACAACATCTAGCACATTCGTCATCCTTCTCCTCTTAGGAGTTGCGGTGGAACCCTTTTGCACCTTCGGCACTGTCGCCTCTGTTGGAGGGCTCAAAATCATTGGCATTTTCGTTATTTCAATTTTAGGCCCTTCAGCCTTATCAGCCTTCGTCTCAACTAGCTCGGCTGAAGGTAACTTCGGTATTACAACCGGCTCTTCAGTGCTCTGCGCAGACGGAACAGTTTCTTTTGTTCCGACAGCTGAAGTGGCCCTTTTGCCAAATTCAGGTATCGTGGTCGGTTCAATGTAACGCGACCGATGAGTTAGAACCTTCAGCTTCTTGCCCTTCGGCTTAGCTGTGATCACCGAAGCAGCAACTTTTCCCGAAGCAGCAATCTTTCTTTTCACACCTTGCCCTCGCAGCGGGTAGCAATAGTCAGGGTATACGAAGCCAATTGCATAGAATACCCTGTTCAATCTTTTCTTACTCCGACCACCGAAGGCTGCGGACAAAGCATTGTCCTCAGTCTTGGAATACGCCCCATGTAACTCGTCACTAGTAGTTTCAATGCACTTCAACCAGTCATCATTTGGTTCATCAAACTTATCCCCAAACCTAAAGGTATACTTCAGCCGAACCAAACCACCTTCACTAGAGTCAGCGATGGTCTCCTTCGGCATTTCCCAACTTTCCACAAGCGGCCATACCCTGAAGGTTATGTGTTCTTGAATTAAATCCCTTGTGCCAATAAAGGAGCAAACCGTGTTGAAGGCCTTTTGACACGCTTCGGCTGCGTCATCAATTTCAACCTTTGGCCTTCGGAGGCTGAAGCGGGACCAGATGGGGCGCATGATGATTTCTTTTATATCTTCTCTCGTCTTCAGATCATTCTTCACATAAAACCACTCTTCCATCCAGGCCCCAGGCCATCTCTTCCGAAATGTTGGCACTGGGTGGCTTGCATTGGGACGAGCAACGAATCCATAACAGCCAAAGTTGTTGTGGTACTGCTCTTTACCAATGGCCTTCGTCTCATATAAAAGTTCGTGCATATTGCAGAAGCATTTCACGCTTGGCTCTAGCCCTTGACTCCTTACGGCCCAGACAAAAAGCCCCATCCTTAGTACGGCTTTGGAGGTGATCTAATGGAGGAAGATCTGGTAGGTCTTCAACACTTCAACTACAAACTTGCTCAAAGGAAACTGGAGACCAGCCTTGAAAAAGCTTCGAAAAATAACAACTTCATTTTCCTCAGGGGCAGGGGTAGTGTTGTCTCCGCCAACTCTCACGATAGACATGTCTCGAAAGTACCTTCCTCTCATGTTGTCAAGATGACTCTGTTTAATCGTTGATTTTCTGAAGACTGTATGGCTTGGCCGCTAGGGTCGATCTTCATAATCTTCGTCTCCACTTTCTACATCATAGCTATCGCCGTCATCAGTATCTTCAGATAAACCTTCCAGTATCTCTTTAGTAATCTTCTCTGTGTTTGTCTTTGCCATCGATTCAATAAATCCAGCAATATAAGGATCCACAGCCTTCTTCTCCTCAAACAGCTTCGTCTCTTCAGACAGCTTCGTCTCTGTAACAACCTTCTTTTCCTTGGTCATTTTTTCCTCAGACGTGGTGAAAACACGACTTTAAAACGAAGCTCAAGAAGCTTGAAAATCTAGCGAGAGCTAGTAAGCAAGAGCCAAAAGTTTGAGAAAAATAATCCAAATGGCAGAAACAGTGTATCAAATGAGGCCGGTGTGAGTTCATATTTAGGTAGTGTTTGGTTCCAGAACCTATTTGGACTGAGTGGCTCGGTTCTAGAATATGAGAATAGAACGGCTCCGTTTTGTGTTTGGCAGTCAGACAAGAGCCACTCTGTTTTTTGTTTGGTTCTAGAGTGAAGTAGAACGGAGCGATTTCATTCTGTGTTTGGTTCAAGAGTAAAGCAGAATAGAGTGGCTATGCTCTATGTTTGGTTGATGAGTGCAAATAGATAATTTTCTAATATGACACATTCATACAACCATTAGTCATATCTTAAAATGACAAATATAAATATAGATCATAAAATGTATAATAATTACTCCATAATCTTACACATGACGCATCCATACAACCATCACAAAAGTGTTATGTCAAAAATAAGTAGTCATAACATATCACACACATGTCCATACATAGTTTCAAACAAACATAGGTCCTTACATAGATCCATACAAATTGTCCAATGTCTTATTAGATTACCATAAAGCCTAAAACTTCTCATTAACGAAGTCGGTAATCATAGAGACCTTGTAAAGCAATGGCACATCCATGAAAGCATGTGCAATGTCAGGATTAGAAACCAAATGAGAATAATACTTGGACTTGTGCGCAATCTCAAATCCTGGAATATTGTCTATAGCTTCAAACAAACCAGCTGGCAAAGGTTTGTTTGCTGCCTCCTTGATGGCACTGGCTAGTGTTTGAGTGGCATGCTGAAATGCTTCAACTAAGAATTCAGTACCATTGTCTTCCCTCTTGGCCTTCTTGGATGGTTTAGTTGCAGATGTTGCTGCAGTGTCATTCTCATGGACAGCACTAGATGTTGCAATACACCCTTCCTTTTGCACATTTTCACCATCATCAACAGCAAGAGGGTCATTTGATGTCTTTGCAAATCGTCCTGATGCAACACTATTACCAAAAATTGTAGCAAGGTTGCCATAGTAGGGAAGAGGCTTGTTTATGAATTCATCATCACCCTTGTTTCTTTCATCCTGCATGCAATAAGGTAATTAGTGCATAGACATCAACATTGCATTCAATAAAAAACTATGATGAAGCAAAATATATTACCTCAAAATGGTTTGTATAGTGCTCATGATCAAGAGAAATGATGAATTGATCTTCATCCCAAAGAGAAGCACTCAAGTTTTTAAGGTAGTTGATTCTAGTATACTTTTTTCAATGTCTTCAAATGATTACCAATCTGATCTCCAGTCCTATTAAGCTTGAAATGATCATTAAGAGCCTTTGCACAACCATTGAGATGCACCTTCTTGAATCCAGTGGATGTTTTGGTGCCATTAGCTACAAGGTTGGCAAGAAAATTTTGCACAAAAGTGGACTGGCTTGAGGTCCACTATGTGTTCCCACCACCACTTTTTACCTCTCCCTCCATGGATCAACCTTTGTCCAAAACAACATAAAAGTTACATAGTTCCACATAAATCTAAGATACATTGTTTCATACAAATGAAAGGTACATAGTTCCACATAAATATAAGATATATTGTTTCATACAAATGAAAGGTACATAGTTCCACATAAATCAAAGATACATAGTTTCATACAAATCATAAGCTCAAAGCTTCATATAAAGCAAAGATACATAGTGATAGCAGATAACATAGCATTCATGTAGTATTTTGGTATTGCTCACGGTCTTCCCACATGGCATTAGCAATTTGTTGTCTAAAGTTAACCATAAAGGCATGTTCCATTGCTTGTCCATGCGATGATCTTTGATGATTAATACTAGGTAGCTCATCTTCGGCCTCAGGTACAATGAACTCATCACCCCCATCTTCTATGACCCAATTATGTATAATGCATGAAGCAACAACAATCTCTACTTGTGTTGGGAAGGGGAAAAATGGTATAGCATCATCTAAAATTTTGAATCGCCTTTTCAAAGATCCAAAGGCACGCTCTACTGTAACTCTGAGGGATGAGTGCCTATGGTTGAACAATTCCTTCTCATTTTGAACCGGATTATTGCCCCACTCATTCAAGTGGTACCTCACACCACGAAAAGGGGGTAAAAAACCTGGTTTGGCTCCGTATCCCGCATCAACTAGGTAGAATTTGACTATCATACAAGTAAATGTATATGAGCTACACTAGTAATTATGTATGTCACAATTAAAAAATAAGTTATATAAGGTTTTTACCTTCAGGGACACGAAGACCATTTTCTCGTTCTAAAGCATCTCTTAAAATGAGGGCATCATGGGTTGTACCCTCCCATCCGGCCATTACAAAAGTGAACCTTAGATCAAAATCTACTGTTGCCATTACACTTTGAGTAGGGTGACTCTTCCTACCACGGAATGCAGCCTCCATTTCCTTAGGAACAGAGGCACGAACATGTGTGCCGTCAATGGCCCCGATGCAATCCTATTTTCCCATTGGAACAAAAAATGTAAGGATTGGAAATTCTACACAAGACCATTGGATAGAAATAGGTCTAACCCGCAAGATACCTTAAAGTAAGGATCCCACCGTGGGTTTCCAGTGATTTTGGTCGGTGTTGCTGATGATGGTGGCTTAATGAAGTCATGTCGTAACTCCCCAACAGCATGAAGTACTTTGTTGAAATACCGACTAACGGTTTCACCAGACCTAGCAAAATTAGTGCCTACTAACCTATTCCTAACATTGTGGCCGATTGTGTGTAAAAACATAGCAATTTGCTGCTCAACACACATATGTATGGTGTCTTGTAATAGACCACGATTCCTAATAAGTTGACAAAAACGGAAGAATGATGATCTATTAAGTCTAAGCATATTAACACAAGTGACATCACTCTTCCAAATTTTATCATCAAGATACTCCATCCTTTTTCTATCTCTCTCATAAATTGGACCATAACTAATGTGTCCTTCTGCTGCATGACCATGACGTTTTCTTTTTCTTGATTCAATAACACAAGCCATCATTGAAAGCAACATATGAGCAGCAGCAACATACACTACAAGCATATACTTCTTCTCCGTCTATATAAAAAGGACAATATTACCAATTGAAACCACACATGCATGATTAATTTCACTGCTTAAATGTGAAATAAAAAAAATATTATAATACTTTCAGCTCTAAAGTCTTTGTGCCCTGAATACTTGCAACCGGATGACCTGTAAAAAAAACAAAAGAATTAGCTAGTATGCAAGATGGCGTGGGCCAAGAATTTAACAGAGCATAGGTGTCCACGCCAAGAAAAAGGAACAAGAATAGAACAGATCTGGTTATGTGTCGTAGAAAGAATATACTTGTGTTGTTCTCAAATCACAAAAGGACAAAAAAGAAAATCACAAGCCAGCCGTGTAGATATGGCTGCTCGGCAAGGACTACTCGGCAGCCATGGAGACCAGATCTGGCCGAGAGTTTATGCGCGTGAAGACCAGATCTATTCCAGAAAAAGCAAATCGCATGGCCGCCGTGGAGACCAGGGGACAACGACGAGAGGGTAGGATGCGGCGACAGAAAAGGTTGGGGAAGAAACGAGCGGCGACAGAGAAGGCTGGGGAAGAAACGAGCGAAGGGAGAGGAGCACACCTGGGAGAGGAATGGACGCGCTGTGCTCCCGAGCGTACGGGTTCGGGTGTTTTTTTGGAGCCTAGGGATCCCTGGTATTGGAGGAATATTCTTATTTTGGAGCCACTCGATTATATCTAGAATGAAACCAAACACCCTATATATTGGAACGGAACGGCTCCATACCACAATACTCTCCAACCAAACGCTACCTTATACGCCTAGCACGCTGCAACTTGGAGGGCCCTGTCTGTCATTGATTGTTGCTATTCTAGCAAAGGGAAGGTGTTTTTTCGGACCTTCGGCTTAAGGCCTTCATTCACATCGCAGTCTGAATTCGTTATTATAACAAATTAATACTGCGAGGGGCTACTGTTGGGGGCCTTCGTCTTCCAAAGATCCTCAAAACATGATTAACAATGTTTCCCAAGCATAGTATATGTATAGGAACCTTCGAGCTTGGGATGAAGTTGTGCACAATATGGAAAGCAGGATCGAAACGAAGGTTGAACCAGCGCGGAAGCTGCACGCAGGGAAGCTTCGGCTCAATAGCAAAAAGAGGAACCGACTTAAGGAGGAAAAGGCTATTTAGTCCTCGAAAGATTGTTATTAAGTCAATAGTGAATATGAAGGGCGTGAATGTAATTTTATGCAGGCTGCGTCCTGTGCCTATAAATAGATGAACAGTACTCCCGTACTGTTCACGCTGACTTGTACCCGCTTGTGTATCACGCTTGTACCTTTGCCTTCAATCAAGCCGAAGGTACAAATGTAATTTGATATTGTTCTTATTCATTCCTAATTATACAAAGAAAAGATATATTATGATGTCATGTAATTATTCATGTTATTATGTTTCATATGCTTCGTCTTTCATTGATTTATGTTACAATGATGAAGGTACGCCCTTCATAACCTTCGCCTGAAGATCATTATATCCTCAGGGAAATAATGCTTCGAAGGACGAAGGGCATTAATCATTAACCTATATTTGGGTTGCCTTGTTCTTAATTCATAGCATTTGAGAACAAGTCCCCAACACCTAGCAAGCTAAATTAATTAGCATTGATTAAACAAATGCTTACTTAATTACCTAAAGCATACGACATGGTGAATAATATTTTTAACGCGTAGATGAAGTTATAATGAAGCTAACGTAACACAAACGGGTCGAAACGGATTTAATAACGCGCGCGACTGCGTGAAACAGTGTAGATGATGAGTGTGAACGACACGCGAATCAGCACGTAACCACGTGCAAAACCGCGCGTGCGATACACGAGATAAACTAAATAAATGTCGTATTTATATTAAACTAAATATCAATCACGCCGACGTGCATTTATAAAGCTCAAGTTAATAACCATAAATTAGTTTAATTGAAAAATCTAATTAATTAACGTTAGTTAAACAAAAACGTGAGACATGGCGAAACGATGTTACTAACGCGCAGAGGATGCTCACCCCGCGATGACGGCGGACGACCGGACGAGCTCACGGCGAAGCACGAGGATGGCGATGTTGCTGCTGTGCCGGGGTAACGCCAAGGCCGAGTCGGGGCTGCGCAGGCGGTGCGGGACGTGGGCGCGATGAACGACGACGGCGATGGTGAGACATCGACGCACGGCGAAGGTGTTGCATAGGCTCACAGTGTCGGCGAGGGCGCTGCGCACTGCTCACAGCGGACAAGCCACGCGGATGGGGCACTGGGCAACGGCGTCGAGGCTTCAGCTAGGCGACGGTGAGGCATGCGAGTTGCGCGACGGCGGCTGCGGGATGCGCTGGACCTCGCACCGGGGACGGACGAGGACATGGCAAGGGACATGATGCACGCTGGAAGGGAGAGTGACGAGAGCAGGAGGGGTTCCCGCGACACGGACGTACTCGACCATGGTGAAGAGAAGGAACACCGGCCGAAGAACACAGGGAGCGAGAACTGATAGCGTCGTCGACCTCCAACTCGGACACCCGCGGACCCGCTGACCGGGTCGTCCCTGTTGACACCCTCGAGCAGTGCCAGCCGCGCGTAGCGTCCATGGCGAGGGGCAGTGCGTGAGGAGAGGGAGAGAGGAGTGGTTCTGCGGGGAAGAAGAATAGTGGGGCGGTTTTAGCTATGGCAGAGCGTGAGCACCGACGTCGGATTTCCCTGTGTCATGGGCGAGAACGTGGCCACGATTCCTGTCTACAACGCGCGCACGACGAGCAGGGGCGGGGAGCGCGTCTGCAGCGCGGGCGAGCACGCTGGGCGAGCGGCTAGGTGGCGCGCGTGAGCGCGCTGGGCGGCTGGGAGCGCGTCGGGCGGCTGGGTGCGGGGCGTGGTCGAGCCAGGCGGGGCTAGGCACGGCGCCTGCGCCTGCGCGCATGCGCGCATGTAGGGGCGCGGGGGGAGGGCCCGGCTGGACGCGGCGCTGGGCAGCGCGCGCTAGGGTTCGAGCGTGGCTGGGTTTCGCGCACGAGTGGGATGGCTGCCACGGATGGAAACTGGGCCGCAGGAGGTGGGGGCGCGCGTCGTGGGCCGCCGGGGAAGGGGGTGGCGCGCTGGCCGGGTGGGCCACGGCCACGGGCAGGCCAAGGAAAGGGAGGGGGAAGGAGCCGGTTGGGTCTGCGCGTGGGAGCGGGACGGGGGTGAGGCTGGGCTGGCTAAGAAGATTGGGGAAGCAAAGCCTTTTTTCTATTTTCTTCCTTTTTATTCTTTTCTTTTATTCCTATTCATATTTATACACAAGAAAGAGCTACAAAATAAATGGACACACACCAAGACAATACGTTAAACAGAAAGCAAATGCGCTCTAGCACGATGTGACCATCAAAGCACCCCCTAGGGTTTTACTTTACTGGGCTTACAAATCGATATAAAATAAAATAATTCTTCACTATTAGGAAAAAGAAAAAAGAAAAATAGGGAAAAGAGAGAGTAACACCTGAATTTGATGGATATTAGGAAAGAAATTTTATACCCCCAAATTCAGGGTGTTACAGATCTAACCCCCTTAATAGCAATCTCGCCCCCGAGATTCAAGAGGAAGCTAGCAAGAAATCAAGGTTGGTTCATAGGTTGTTCACGGCTTTCTTGAGTTGACTTTGACTCTGGTAACTTTAACTCGTGGACTGGTTGCTTTGACTTCAAATGCTTGAGACCGATCGATGCAATCCTTGAGGATCTCTTGGACCTGTGGGTTAGGACCCACACACACTTCTGTTGCGCCTGTTTGATCTTGTTGGTTGATGTTAATCGCATTGTCTTCATTGGGGTTAGCGGCTAACCCCCTTAACAGGAGCATTGATACACACTTAATGAAGATGCTACCGACTCCGATCTTGACTAATTTAGAGGGGTTGTAGGATGCCAACCGGACAGAGTGCAAGAGGGAAGGGTATAGATAGAAAAGGTAAGCGTAGATGGATTAAAGAGAGAAAAGGGAGAGAACCCAACTACTTAACTCTATGGCACTCAGCTAGTAAACTGATGTCATTGCAGACCAAGGGCCACAACACATCAACACTCATTTCAAAGAAGCAAATCAGTCATTACACAAAGGCAAACATCACGAGCACACAACAACAAACATCTCGTTGCTACACGTTAATGTTAATTAGATGGTGGTCTTTCCTTACAAAGGGGGAAACTACTCTAAGGCCATCAAAAGGCAAGGGGAATAATAAGACATGCAACATAGGGGCATGAGCATAAAAAAGGATGGAGCTAAACTAAGGATTGTAACCGACAGGGAGAGAATGCAACCAAGGTCAGGATAGGTAAAACACCATTCTCAAATCGAGATGGGAAAGATGATGATTCAAAAGGTGGGCATAAGATAAGCATCATGGAAAGATCTAGATATTAGGAAGGTAAGGGTGATATCGAGCAAAAGCTAAGACTCGCAATGTGAAAGAGGAAAAAGAAACGACCAAGAGCAGGATGGGTAAGACAACACTCTTGAATTGAAATGGAAGGGGAGGCATTAAAATGCAAGTACAGGATATGCATCAAGGTAAAGATCGAGGGATGAGAAGGGTTAAGGTGATAACAGACAAACACACAGCAAGGGGTGTATTTAAACAAAACTTGCAAGGTGTCAAATAAGGAAGAGCAGTCAATGATGAAATAGGTGAGGCATTATTCTCGAACAAGGATGAAAAATAGGAGGCTTTGAAGGGTAGGTTCAAGGTTAGCAGGAAGGCAAGGGCATAGATATCACGAGGGTTTAAAGGTGATAACGGACAAGGATGTAGGAGAGAAGGTAAATAGGCATAAGACAAAAGATATAAGTACCACAAAGGATGGAGTTAAGACAGGACCTACAAGTGGAAAAGAAGAGGGTACGTCCAAGGGCCAGATAGGTAAACTGCTACTCTCAAATTGAGGTGGAAGAGAGGGGTTTTTTGAAGAGCAGGAATAGAGATAAATGTCAAGGTAAGATCGATAGATTACAAGGGAATGGTGATAGCAAATAAAAACACATCAAATGATGGAATTAGGACAAAACCTGTAAGGCGACAAGGAGTGAAAAGAAATCAAGGGAGAGATAGGTAACTCACAGCTCTCAAACTAGGTCAAAAGAAAGGGAAGGCTTTTAAAGGATAGGTTCAAGGTAGGCATTTAGGTAGAAGACATAAATATTGCAAGGGTCAAAGGCGATAACAGTCAAGGGTATGAGAGAAAAGATGAAGGCATTGAAGAGCCAGTGGTATGAGTACAACAAAGAATGGAGTTAAGATAAGACTCACACCTAGAAAAGATGAGGTTCCGACCAAGGGTGGGATAAGTAAAACACTTCCCTCGAATTGAGACGAGAGAGGGAATTTTAAATAACAGACATAAGATAGTCATCAAGGTAAGATGGAGAGACGGCGAAGGTAAAGGTAGTAACAGACAACAAAGGTTGGAGTTAAAAACTTGCAAGCGACAAGGAATAGGATACAACTAAGGGAAAATAGGTAACCTTTAACTTTTAAAATTGAGACGAAAGAGAGAAGATTTTGGAGCACAGGTATAATATAGGCATCAAGGTAAGATATAGAGGTGTCAAAGGCGAAGGTGATAATAACGAACGGCATAACAAAGAATAGAGTTAAGGCAAGACTCGTGAAATGACAAAGTGGAGAAAACAATCAAGGTAAGATAGGTGATGTTTCAATAGAATGGTTGAAGTAAGAATTCATTACCGAAGGAAGTTACAAGGAATTAACGAGATCACCAAGGATGTGCAAAATAAAATGAATGCTCATGGATCATCGAGAAACAAGGGTGGTCAAGGGCATGTTAACTGAAATGTTTATAAACAAACATTAGGGTATAAAGATAAGCAAATATAAAAAGATAAGAGTATGCAATACCCTAAGGATACGGGCATACCAAAACAAGGGAATAAAAAAACCAAAGGATAACAACTTAACAACGGAATAAGAAGGGATTTTAGAGGACAAGAAATTCATGGACATATAAACTGAAGTTTTTAATTAGGCAGTAGAAATTCAGATGTAAGTATTTGAAACAAGAGTATTGAAGAATCTAATGGTACGAGCATGTCAATACTAAGGGAATAAAGATAGTCAAAAGGTAGTGATTTAATGACGGAGGAGGGAAGAATCCCATCAGACAAAAAGGTTATGATCAGGGGGCATCTATAAAGATATCGCAAGCACAAGAGAGAGATCAGATCTAATAGATTGAGAGAAGTATAGACCATACTAGAATAAAATACTTTTGGCAAGGGGGCATATAGGAGCACAACATATAATTAGGCGAGGTGACTAATATTTTGAAGCAGAATCAAGGAGGACGTGAAGTAATAATCAATAAGTCCTTAAAATGGCCAGTGCTACTCTAGGATAGCGGTCCTACAGTCAGCGAGGCTTTGATACCACTTATGTCACACCCGGTTTTTGGAAGGCAAATCAAATGCGAACCATGTACGTGCCAGGATCAGAAATTCACGTACACAACGATTACATAAATGACTCATCATAGCACAATGCTTCGAATAACATTAAAGGATAAGTAGTAACATTTAAGACTAGAGTCATTTACACAATATGAATCAAAGTACACAAAATCGAAACGTAGCCAACGTAAATAAACCCACCACAGGCAGCTGACTGGGGGAGGTCGCTAGCCTAATCCTCGAACTTGTCGAAGTCCTGGAACTCCTGGAGATCCGCCTCGACGCCTTCTTCTTTACCTGAGCATAGATTGCACCAAAGGCAACCTGGTGTTTTGTGAAAGCAAGGGTGAGTACACATCAACGTACTCAGCAAATGTCCTGTTTGGCTAAGGTGGACTAGTTTTATGTGGGGTTAGGGTCAAAGCGTTTGCTTTTAGTTTGTCAGGTGTTTATTATTAGTAGAAGCCAAGTTTTAGCAATAACCGACCCGTGAATCATATTCCTCATCGAGGAACATCATTATCATCATCGTAACCAAAACCATAAATAGAATCATTGTATCTCAGATCATCTGTATCTCTAATCAAAGAGGATCCCAAGGCCGCTCATAATCATGAGCACGGCTGATATATCATTTTCTAACCCTCTGCAGAGGTCGCACACTTTACCCACAAGTCGTGATTCCCGTTCTGCCCGGAGATCATGACTCTCCATTGATCACTACCAAGGTGACCTAGCAGGGTCTCACTACGTAGCCTTTACAAAGATTTCCCAGAGGTCATAGCCGCCCGTTAGGTTTCTCCAGTTTGATAAACACAGTACATCTCCCCAAAGGAAGGGTGACTAACAAAACCAAATCAAGAACCTCTGCAACCGGACCCTATTGACGGCCCTACGGCGAAGCCAACTACTCCTCTGGTTCCTCTAATTAATCAGCTAAGGGCGTCCCATTCCACCCTCATGGCTGCACTATTTTCCCGGGTTGTCACTCCCCGAACAGGTCCTTACGGAGAGGTACTCAGGAAACAGTTTGAGTCCCCTAGAGTATCACAATATCATCATCGGAATAACATCATCGTATCATAAATAATCACATCATGTTCATTGATTAGGTTAAAGCAATAGCATAAGCTAACCATGATTAACCTAAAAAGGTAAACAAGGATAAGGTAAATACAGACTAGTCAATAATGTAATGCGGGACGGTGAATTATAAGTATGTAGGACATAATAGGTCAGAGGACACTTGCCTTCACCAAACATATGCTCAGAGTCTTCAACTTTGCAGAACTCGAAGAATCAGATCACTTGATCGCCAACGCTTGACCATCGATCCCTCGAAGCTCAGAAATGAATCATGATCTATTCGCGACGCATAGCGAATACAAACAGGCACAAACAAACAAACATATATATATATATAAGAACATTACACCATTCAAATAAAAACATAATAAAATAAGCAAAACGAAATAGAGCGTGCTACTATGGTCGCACGACGAAAAGAAACGCGACAGTTAGAGCTATGGTCGAGAAGATATCGCGTTTACGCTAAACAAGTATTAATTAGTGTATTTTAATTTGACAATCATATTAATTATATATACTATCTAGTTTCGATTAATCTGCCACACCAACAGCTGTCAGTTAAAATAAGTAATTTAATTAACACGAGAGATTCTGAACGAGGGAAATACGTAACGCGCAAAACAGCACGACCGCACGTGACCAAGCGCGCGCACCACGCACGACAAGCGCAAACAACACGTGAACGACGCGCGAAACAGCATGCCACCGCGCGCGGAACATCACCCGTGACAGATGAGAATAACTGAACAGGTGACATGTTTATACTAAACGAATGTTAAATAAATAGAAAGTAGTTAAATTAATATTATCCATGTTAATATTTATTATAAAAGCTCAAGTTGGACACTACACATTTAATCTGATTAGAATATTAATCTAATAAATATTAATCGAGCGAGCCTTAAGTTAAGAATCTAAAATATATGACCCGACAGATTAACATTATTAACGTGAGTGCTCGTAAGCGAAAATAATTTATTATCACGAGTAGACGTCGTGCGACCCGCGTCATCGACACGCGAGATACGTGCGAACGATGCGTGGCAAGGCGAGCGACATGTGTAAGTGGCACACGCGAATAACGCATGAACTATACGCACGAACAACACGGCGACGGCGAGCGCCACACGTGCGAACAGCGCGTAGACAATGCGACGACACGCACGACTCACAAGAGTCGCTAACAGACATCGTGTTTACACTAAACACTAAATAGGTATTAAATACCACATCTAAGTTGTTAAAATCACATTACCACATATTTACAATCGCCTAACTGAAATCATAATTTTAATCTAATTAAGTATTCAGTTTACTGACCGACCATTAAATAGAAAATTAATTAGCGTAGGGGGATAGACGAGGTAGACAGGGGGTGGACGGGAGTCGTCTAGGGATAGACGAGCGTTGTCTAGGGGGGTAGACGAGCGTCGTCTAGGGGTAGACGGATGTCGTCGGGACCCCGACGACACGCTGCACGTACGCGAAACAACACACGCGAATCGGATGGCGATGAAACACGCGAACAGCGTGCACGCCACGCGAGAATCACTAACGTATGCCACATTCATATTAGATATGTAAAAGCAATAGTTTAAAACTATAACTAGGTTTACCTAGCAAGCTAAATTAATTAGCATTGATTAAACAAATGCTTACTTAATTACCTAAAGCATACGACATGGTGAATAATATTTTTAACGCGTAGATGAAGTTAATGAAGCTAACATAACACAAACGGGTCGAAACGGATTTAATAACGCGCGCGACTGCGCGAAACAGCGTAGATGATGAGCGTGAACGACACGCGGATCAGCTCGTAACCACGTGCAAAACCGTGTGTGCGATATGCGAGATAAACTAAATAAACGTCGCATTTATATTAAACTAAATATCAATCACGCCGACGTGCATTTATAAAGTGCAAGTTAATAACCATAAATTAGTTTAATTGAAAAATCTAATTAATTAACGTTAGTTAAACAAAAACGTGAGACATGGCGAAACGATATTACTAATGCGTAGAGGATGCTCACCCCGCGACGACGGCGGACGACCGGACAAGCTCGTGGCGAAGCATGAGGATGACGATGTTGCTGCTGTGCCGGGGTCGCGCCAAGGCCGAGTCGGGGTTGCGCAGGCCACGCGGGACGCGGGCGCGATGAACGATGACGGCGATGGTGAGACGTGGACGCACGGCGATGGTGCTACGCAGGCTCACAGCGTCGGCGAGGGCGCTGCGCACTGCTCACAGCGGACAGGCCACGCGGATGGGGCACTGGGCGACGGCGTCGAGGCTTCGACTAGGCAATGGTGAGGCATGCCGGCTACGCGACGGCGGCTGCGGAATGCGCTGGACCTCGCACCGGGGACGGATGAGGACGCGGCAAGGGACATGATGCGCGCAGGAAGGGAGAGAGACGAGAGCAGGAGGGGCTCCCGCGACACGGACGTACTCGACCACGGCGAAGAGAAGGAACACCGGCCGAGGAACACAGAGAGCGAGAACCGACAGCGTCGTCGACCTCCAACTCGGACGCCCGCGGACCCGCTGACCGGGTCGTCCCTGTTGACACCCTCGGGCAGCTCCAGCCTCGCGTACCGTCCATGGCGAGGGGCAGTGCGCGAGGAGAGGGAGAGAGGGGTGGTTCTGCGGGGAAGAAGAATAGTGGGGCGGTTTTAGCTATGGCCGAGCGTGAGCACCGACGTCGGATTTCCCTGCGTCGTGGGCGAGAACGTGGCCACGATTCCTGTCTACCACGCGCGCACGACGAGCAGGGGCGGGGAGCGCGTCTGCAGCGCGGGCGAGCGCGCTGGGCGAGCGGCTAGGTGGCGCGCGTGAGCGCGCTGGGCGGCTGGGAGCGTGCCGGGCGGCTGGGCGCGGGGCATGGTCGAGCTAGGCGGGGCTGGGCGTGGCGGCAGCTGGGGGAGGGCGTGGCTAGACGTGGCGCTAGGTAGCGCGCGCTAGGGTTCGGGCGCAGCTGGGCTTCGCGCGTGAGCGGGATGGGCCGCCGCGGCTGGGAGCTGGGCCACGGGAGGCAGGGGCGCGCGTCGTGGGCCGCCGGGGAAGGGGTGGCACTCTGGCCGGGTGGGCCGTGGCCACGGGCAGGCCGAGGAAAGGGAGGGGGAAGGAGCCGGTTGGGCCTGCGCGCGGGAGTGTACCGGGGGTGAGGCTGGGCCGGCTAAGAATATTGGGGAAGCAAAGCCTTTTTTTTCTATTTTCTTCCTTTTTTATTCTTTTCTTTTATTCCTATTCATATTTATACACAAGAAAGAGCTACAAAATAAATGGACACACACCAAGACAATACGTTAAACAGAAAGCAAATGCACTCTAGCACGATACGACCATCAAAGCACCCCCTAGGGTTTTACTTTACTGGGCTTACAAATCGATATAAAATAAAATAATTCTTCACTATTAGGAAAAAGAAAAAAGAAAAGTAGGGAAAAGAGAGAGTAACACCTGAATTTGATGGATATTAGGAAAGAAATTTTATACCCCCAAATTTAGGGTGTTACACTAGCCAATCAGGTATTTCATAGTCATTGCACTGTTCACTGTCCGGTGCACACCGAACAGTCCGGTGCACCCCGTGAACAGAAGGCAACCAGGGCCTTCCAAATGGAGCTCCAATGGCTCCTAGGTCCCTTGGGGCTATGAAAGGTACCCCTATGCACATGGAGCAAAACACCAAGCATCCTTTGAACATCCTACAACACTGAGACACTGCGACCAAGCCGTTGCTTTGCTAGACAGAGATTCGAGCACGTGTTTGAGTTATAACTCTGTTGTGTTGTCTCGTGTGCTCTTCTCTTGACTTGTGTGTGTGTGTTGCTTTGATTTTGTCTCTTGTGTGTGTCTCTACCCCCCTTACTCTTATGGTTTATTTGAGATCAATTGTGTATGGCGTGAGAGACTCCAAATTGTAGAGATTCCTCACAACGGAAAACTTGAGATAAGAAAGAGAACTGTGGTACTCAAGTTGATCATTGGATCACTTAAGAGGGGTTGAGTGCAACCCTCGTCCATTGGGACGCCACAACGTGGAGTACGCAAGCATTTTACGCTTGACCGAACCACGGGATAAAATCCTCGTGTCACTTGTTTACTTTACTTCACTACAATCTATTCTTTCTAACACTTCACTTCACTTAAAATATTGCTCTAAGTTTAACACTCATCTTGTGAGAGCAATTAAGTGAAGAACTTGTTTCCTCTCACACTCTTCATTCGAACTTGGTTTTTGATCTCACTAATCAATTTTAGACCAAATTTGTTTTGTAGAGCTGTTTTTACAGGATCACCTATTCACCCCCTCCTCTAGGTGCTCTCACATCTCCCCCTTGATCCAAGCCACTATCTTGAGCTTGCTCATTGTCTTGAACTTGTTCACCACCATCTTGAGCATGCTCTTCATCTTGTGTTGGAGGAGACACTTGTATGGAGGTTGATAGTTGATCTTGTGCTTGTGTAGGCTCATCGGGCACTGTCACACCCGGGTTTTAGGGACCCGGGCGCGAACGCAATCACCAGGTGTGCTGGGACCAAGTCTTACACATATGATGACTCATGGTACAGAAACGAATGTCACATCTTTAGTAAAAAATAGGAGTTTTGTACAAAATAAATAAATAATTACACCATATGAAGACAATGATCCAGCAACCCAAAGTTGACTGGGAGACGACAGCCTAGATCTCACACGAACACATCGCGGCATCCTCCATGTGCCACAACCCGTGGTACCTGATCTTGACCTGTGGGGGGTGTGAGACAGCAAGGGTGAGCTCACATATGTTCATCGCTCAAAAAGTTGTGGGGAATAATGTGCATGAACTCACCAAAGGCGGGAGCTCATGTGAAGTGTAAGGCTTACCAAAGAGAATGGTTAAAGCTGAGCATTGCTTTTAAAGTTGGTCAAAATTTTATTAGCAAATACTAGATGTAAGTAAATACCAAACCATAATAATAATAGAACAAAATTAATAATAAATCCCATGCAATGCAAATGACAAATTGAATTTAGTTCCATAATTTAATCATGCGAGAGTCCTGAGCTGCTCATGACCGTGAGCTCGGCTAGTATACCAGTTTTACACTCTGTAGAGGTTGTACCCTGTACCCACAAGTCGTGTATCCCATGTCGCCAGGGTTAGCTAGACCCTTAGACACTACCGAGGTGAATGGCTAGGGATCCACTACGAGGCCTTTACAAAGTTCCACTAGCTTCCGAAAACCCGCTACAGTTCTAGGAAGAGCAATGCAGGAATCCCTCGTCTGACTGCCATCGCAGCAAAATCAACCCGAGAACCTCCCTACACGCCTACTCCCCTACTGCCCTTGCCCCTTTCGGGTAAGGTAGTCTTCCACTAGCTTTCCTAGTTAGTCAACAAAGGACGTCCCATTCCACCCTTATGGTGGCACGTGTTTCTCAAGTTAAGCTCCATATTCCAATTAGAAATAAATGATCTTGACATGAACATAAATAAAATAATAGAATAAGTGGAACATGGGTATAATGAAATATCAACCCAAAACCATATAAAGCAATAGCAAAACTACCCAAATGATTCAGGGATAAACAAGGTAAAAGGATGAACAGTCTAGCTGACCTATTGGGTCCCATCAAAATTAGACCTATGCATGAATAAGTGATAATAAATATCATTATTGGGAAATGAAATTGATCAAGGGCACAACTTGCCTGGGACTTGAGATTTCAGGTACCAGGATGATCTTCAGGTGACTCGTGTCCACACGCTAGTCGTAGCAATACAAACAAACATGGTATAGGAAAAATTAACCTCACACCAAACATAAGAATAAACTGCATAATAATAATCTACGCGTTGCTACGAGATCGTGGGCTTGAGAATCACTAAAATCAAAGTTACGATTAAGGAGTTATGATTTATAAAAGATCTATGTGATTTAAATATCAAACTATATTATAAATTAGTTAGTGTAAATCATATGAGAGATTACTCTATAAACAATTAATCTCAACCTTAGTCTAAGTCATTATTTGATTAAAGATCATCTAGTCAAATTATAACCATAAGATCAGAATACTATATTAATATTAAAGAAGTTAATCCAATAGACATAGATTAATCCACTTAACATAGGATAAACAAATTTATTATTTACAACATGTCTCATGATAAACTAAGGTTACCAAAGTGTAGATAATTTTATTACGAAGCTAACGCAACTGGAACGAGTCAATTCGGAATTAGAACGGAGGAGTTATGAATTTCTGAAGGTTTTATGTATTTGATACGAGATTAATTAAGAGATAATTTTTAATATGGTTTTCATGTCAAAAACAGAGAAACTATGTGATGAACAATATTAATACAAAATTATAGGAACTAGAATGGATCAATTTGGACTAAGTATGAATTTTCTAGGAATTATACAAGTTTCTGCAATTAATTTCATACTAAAAATCAATTTCCATAATCTTTTATTCATTTTCACTGACTTCTGGACTGCGCATGTAATAAACAGAGAGTGCAGGAGCTTCCGCGTAAGATATCCGAGACTCAGTGCACAGTTACACAGGATGGCGGGTTTAATAAGAAATTCTATAGGGTCTCTTTTGAAAGATGGGTCGACCGAAGGGGTATCACTAGATCTCGGTCGTTGGATCTATCATGCACGGTGGAGATTAGACTGGTCTTCTAATAGATCGACAAGTCCCGCTGGTCCCTTGGATCAACGATCGACGTCCCAGAGTTTAAGTTGCCCATGTGGATTCACGCGCGCATGATTTGGATCGGACGAACCAGATCGGTTTGGCCGAAACGGTACGCGCGAGCCAATCCCAGCCACACATCCATGGATCTACGGTGCACGCATGTCTTCCTCCCCCTATCGGTTGCAACAGCAGCGCCGCCACCCCCCTCACGGTGGAGCATCGCCAGTGCCGACCCGTTGCTAACATGGCGCAAGATTCTCTACACAGAACACATCTAAAAGAAAGTGGGGCTCAAGGCAAGGATGTGGAGAGGGTCATACTGGTCTCCGTTGTGGCAATCGACCCTGTTCGCGGTGTGCAGCGGAGCCATGGCAGAGGTTGTACGACAGTGAGGAATCGGTGGAGCCACGGGGCACAATCCCATCTAGGGCGGCCATGAACAGCACCCTAGCGACCACACGAAGCCCCATGGCCCGAGGACAAGCTCCAACAGCGCGCACAACTGAATCGGCTAGGCCGTCACTCCCTTACATGGTTTCTCTCAGCTCGGAGTTCATGGCGTGGCACGGGTATTCACTACCGGGACTACTGGTTCAAGGGGGAGCAATGGCTCGCATTTATACACCGCGACAGAGAGATTAGGCGCAAGTTAGTTGGATTAGGGCAAGAAATCCGCAACGGCGACCTCCCTAGGTGGATTTTGCGACATCGGTTCAAACAACTGGAGAGGGATAACCCTGACGGGCTAACCCCACCAGGCAGTGACCCTAGGAGGCGAAGCTAGGATGCAGCGTGCGCAAGGGGGCGAGGCTGACCATGGGGACCCCACGCGGCAGCCGCACACCGGTCACCCGTGTGGAAACCCAGCGCCACGGGTGGACCCCCATGTCAGCGTGCAATGATCTACAGCGCGATGGAGAGAATGGTGGGACAGTAGTGGGCCGCGCAAAGGGGACAGATGTGGCCCAAGAGCAGGTTGCTGCACTTTTATTTTTCTTTTTTCATTTTATTTTCTATTTCCTTTTCCAAATTCAAATGTTCAAGCTAAATTCAAATGTTTTGAATTTCATATTTACAATATCCAGCATAATCCTAATGTGAATATAAATACTACTTTTTGCAATATTTTTATTTATTTTCCTTCCCTTTTCAAATTCTAATTCCAAATTTTAAACTTGCCTCACTAATTTGGATACAAATGCAAGCATATAAGAACCTCCACATGAGATGCATATTCCTGTATTTAATTGTTTGTTATTTGACTAATTTAATTCCCTTAATTGAATATGCACAAAGAAAAGGAAATCAAATAATTCCCAAAACACTTTTATGTAAATACATGTATTTATTTATTTTATTATTTTTTTACCTTATACAAATTTTAGGGCTTTACAAATCCTACCCCCTTAACATAAATCTCGTCCTCGAGATTTGTAAGAAAAGGGATACAAAAGAATTGGTTTGCAATTCAGCTTTTAGTCTATAATTGGTTCAAAAATCTAGAGTCTCATTTTTTTATAATCATTAGTGGGTGATTAGGAGAGCATAGGTATCCAGCTACATATTATGTAGGATATAAGCTGAACAGGTTGAGTTAAGAAAGATTATGGCAAGGAAAAGAATTTATCCAATATGTTTAAGTCTTGATTCATCACGAGATTCACTTTGACCATTATATCCTTCCTTGTCGATGTCGATCTTTCCTTCTTCGGCCTTGGTCTCATTGATTTGAGGTTAGTGTATATCATCGGGGTTGGAGAATATGGTTAAGATAGATATGGATGAGTTAGACTACATGATGTAGGTCAAAAGTTTGTTTGATGTTAGGTGGGGATAGACAGATTATGCAATTCATCATAACTCTATTGGTTGGGTTAGCTCTTCTACTCATGGTTTGAGTTGGCTTAATGCACTAATTTAGGTTTAAGTGCATGAGAGGAGAACAAGGTTTATAGGAGTAGGATATTGTTTATTTCACTAGTGTTAACTTGTCAAGTGACTCACATTAGATTGAATAAGATCTAGATTAGTATAAGTTGAGTGTGTTATGTCAAATTCTAGTTGGGTGACTTTGTTTTAGGTCGGACTTGGAAAAAAATGATGTATATCATTAGAAATATGTAGGTCAAGCTGGTAGATAAGAATCTCTATCTTTTTTATAAATAGATTAGGCAAATTTATCAAGAATGTGTAGCTCGATGGTATATGGCCGAGTTGATCGGTCATTCTTAACTTAGTGCAGAGTGAATTAAGTTAAAACATATTTATAGGAGTAGAGTCTCATTTATTTCATCAGTGTTATCCTTCTTGTTAAGCAACTTATATTAGATTAGCTCAACTTTATCCTTCGTTGGGTTAGATTAATCTATCACATTAGATCAGATCTAAGTTATATTTGTGTGACTAGATTAGACTAGATAAGTTCTCATTATTTTGGATTAGATCCTGGTTATTACTTTAGGATGAGATAAGTAAAGTGGTTAGGATAAGATGATTCCTTTAAGATAAGATGAATTTATTAAGATAAGAGAGAGTCTTTTAAGATAAGATGGATCTATTAAACTAGATATATTTTTAATAGGGAATATTCTGTGTTGTCTATTTTATAAATATTTTCCCTTATGTCTAGGTGTATATGTAGATGCAATTGTGGACATTACTCCACAATCCATCACACTCAATCAAAGAATCGAATCAAGCAGTTATCACAAGAACAAACACTCAAGCATACAAATATTTACAAAAATAGTTTTGATTTTGTTACTAAGAGTAGGTCTCCTATTCCTAAAGGTCACTTTAGGCACAGGATTTCAAAGTGTGAAATCCATATTTGTCTTTAGAAAGAAAAGGTAAGAATAATCAGAGTGAAGTGGAAATAGATGAGAAAAGAGTAAGAGAGTTTAGAAAAGAATCAGAGTAGCAAAGGTAAATAGGTAAGGGTTGTCCAGTTCTATCTAGGTTTTGTCCTACAGTCAACATTCCTCTGATACCACTTCGGTCACACCCGGGTTTTAGGGACTCGGGCGCGAAAGCAATCACCAGGTGTGCTGGGACCAAGTCTTACACAAATGATGACTCATGGTACAGAAACGAATGTCACATCTTTACTAAATAATAGCAATTCTGTACAAAATAAATAAATAATTACACCATATGAAGACAACTATCCAGCAACCCAATGTTGACTGGGAGACGACGACCTAGATCTCTCACGAACACATCGCAGCATCCTCCATGTGCCACATCCTGTGGTACCTGTTCTTGATCTGTGGGGTGTGAGACAGCAAGGGTGAGCTCACATATGTTCATCAGTCAACAAGTTGTGGGGAATAATGTGCATGAACTCACCAAAGGTGGGAGCTCATGTGAAGTGTAAGGCTTACCAAAGAGAGTGGTTAAAGCTGAGCAATGCTTTTAAAGTTGGTCAAAATTTTATTAGCAATTACTAGATGTAAGTAAATACCAAACCATAATAATAATAGAACAAAATTAATAATAAATCCCATGCAATGCAAATGACAAATTGAATTTAGTTCCATAATTTAATCATGTGAGAGTCCTGAGCTGCTCATGACCGTGAGCTCGGCTAGTATACCAGTTTTACACTCTGTATAGGTTGTACCCTGTACCCACAAGTCGTGTATCCCATGTCACTAGGGTTAGCTAGACCCTTAGACACTACCGAGGTGAATGGCTAGGGATCCACTACGAGGCCTTTACAAAGTTCCACTAGCTTCCGAAAACCCGCTACAGTTTCTAGGAAGAGCAATGCAGGAATCCCTCGTCTAACCGCCATCGCAGCAAAATCAACCCGAGAACCTCCCTACACGCCTACTCCCCTACTGCCCTTGCCCCTTTCGGGTAAGGTAGTCTTCCACTAGCTTTCCTAGTTAGTCAGCAAAGGTGTCACATTCCACCCTTATGGTGGCACGTGTTTCTCAAGTTAAGCTCCATATTCCAATTAAAAATAAATGATGTTGATATGAACATAAACAAAATAATAGAATAACTAGAACATGGGTATAATGAAATATCAACCCAAAACCATATAAAGCAATAGCAAAACTACCCAAATGATTCAGGGATAAACAAGGTAAAAGGATGAACAGTCTAGGGTGACCTATTAGGTCCCCATCAATATTAAACCTATGCATGAATAAGTGATAATAAACAACCGGAGGATGGGGATAACCTATTGGGTCCCCATCCTCTGGATAACCTATGCATGAATAAGTGATAATAAGTGATAATGAACAGTCTAGGGTGACCTATTGGGTCCCATCAATATTAAACAGCCGGAGGATGGGGATAACCCTGACGGGCTGACCCCACCAGGCAGTGACCCTAGGAGGCGAAGCTAGGCTGTTGCGTGCGCAAGGGGGCAAGGCTAACCATGGGGACCCCACGCGACAGCCGCACATCGGTCACCCGTGTGGAAACCCAGCGCTAGGGATGGCAATGGGTACGGGTATGTGAAAGGGAAATAGGGTCAAACCTTTCCTATATGAATTTTGGTGGTTGAATTGCCCAACACAAACAATTGGACTAAGTAGTTTGCTCTAGATTATGAGTTCTACAGGTGCCAAAGGTTCACAACAAACCAATAAAGGTCAAAAGATAGGGTTCAAAACAAAGGAGCAAAGTATACCGAAGGCAGCCCTGGTCTGGCGCACCAGACTATACGGTGTGCCACCGAACAGTGTCCGGTGCACTAGGGAGATCGACTCAAAACTTGCCAGCTTCGGGAATTTGGGAGGCCGCTCCGCTATAATTCACCGGACTGTCCGATGTGCTAGCGGAGCAATGGCTACTTCACGCCAACGGTCGTCTGCAGAAAACATTAAATGCGCTACAGTGCACGCCTGCGCGCGCAGAAGTCAGAGCAGGCGCCAGAAGGCACACCGGACAGTCTACAGGACCTGTCCAGTGCACCATCGGACTGTCCGGTGGCCCCATTTATCAGAGCTCCAACGGTCGGAACCCAACGGCCTAGTGACATGGCTGGCGCACCGGACAGTGTCCGGTGGCGCACCGGACTGTCCGGTGCGCCATACGACAGAAGCCTTCACCAACGGCCATATTGGTGGTTGGGGCTATAAATACCCCCCCAACCACCACTCTTCAAGGCATCCAAGCATTCACTACATCTCATTCAATACAAGAGCAATACACAACACTCCAAGACACAAATCAAAGCCTCCAATTGAATCAAAGTCCCCAATTCAACTCTAGTTTTTAGGACTTGTGAGGAGATCGACTTGTGTTCTTTTGTTGCTCTTGTTGCTTGGTTGGCTTTCTTCTTTCTCTCATTCTTACTCTCAAAACCTTGTAAGCGAAGTAAGAGACACCAATTGTGTGGTGGTCCTTGCGGGGTCTAAGTGACCCGGGAAATCAAGGAAGGAAACTCACTCGGTCTAAGTGACCGTTTGAGAGAGGGAAAGGGTTGAAAGAGACCCGGTCTTTGTGACCACCTCAACGGGGAGTAGGGTTGCAAGAACTGAACCTCGGTAAAACAAATCACCGCGTCTCACTCTTCATTTGCTTGTGATTTGTTTTTGCCCTCTCTTTCGGACTCAGTTATATTTCTAACGCTAACCCGGCTTGTAGTTGCGCTTAAGTTTATAATTTTCAGATTCCGCCTATTCACCCCCCCTCTAGGTGACTTTCAATTGGTATCAGAGCCCGGTGCTTCATTAAAGCCTAACCGCTCGAAGTGATGTCAGGAGAACACGCCAAGAAGGAGATGGTGACCGGCGAGAAGCCCACCACAAGCTATGGGAAGGCTCCATCGGGAGAGTCCCGCAACAAGAAGAAGGAGGAATCACCTCCTCACAAGTCGCATCGGAGTGGCGAGAAGAAAAAGAAGATGAAGAAGGTGGTCTACTACGAGAACGATTCTTCGTCGCCATCCACCTCCGGCTCCGACGCGTCGTCCGTAACTTCTAAGTGCCATGAGCGCAAGAAGTTCAGTAAGATTCCCCTATGCTACCCTCGTATTTCAAAACGTACTCCTTTACTTTCCGTCCCATTAGGCAAACCACCTATGTTTGATGGTGTAGATTATAATATGTGGAGCGATAAAATGAGGCACCATCTAACCTCACTCCACACTAGCATTTGGGATGTTGTTGAGATTGGAGTACAGGTACCTTCGCCGGGGGATGAAGACTATGACTCGGACGAAGTTGCCCAAATCTGGCACTTCAACTCCCAAGCCACCACTATACTCCTTGCCTCTCTAAGTCGAGAGGAGTATAACAAGGTGCAAGGGTTGAAGAGCGCCAAAGAGATTTGGGATGTGCTCAAAACGGCGCACGAAGGAGACGAGGTGACGAAGATCACCAAGAGGGAAACGATCGAGGGGGAGCTCGGTCGCTTCATGCTCAACCAAGGAGAAGACCCGCAAGCCATGTACAACCGGCTTAAAACCTTGGTGAACCAAGTGCGCAACCTCGGGAGCACCAAATGGGATGACCATGAGATGGTCAAGGTTATTCTTAGATCACTCGTTTTTCTTAACTCTACTCAAGTTCAATTGATTCGTGGTGATCCAAGATATAAACTAATGTCTCCCGAGGAAGTGATAGGCAAATTTGTGAGCTTTGAATTGATGATCAAAGGCTCCAAGAAGATCATCGAGCAAGGCGCCTCCTCCTCCGTACCCGAAGCACAACCTGTTGCATTCAAGGCAACGGAGGAGAAGAAAGAAGACTCTAAACCGAGTAGGGTCCCCATCGACGCCTTCAAGCTCGACAATGAGGAGATGGCGCTCATCATCAAGAGCTTCCGCCAAATCCTCAAGCAAAGGAAAGGGAAAGATTACAAGCCCCGTTCCAAGAAGGTTTGCTACAAATGTGGTAAGTCTGGTCATTTTATCGCTAAATGTCCATTGTCTAGTGATAGTGACAGGGAAAACGACAAGAGGGGAAAGAGGAAGGAAAAGAAGAAGTATTACAAGAAGGGTGGTGATGCACATGTTTGTCGGGAGTGGGACTCCGACAAAAGCTCCACCGACTCCTCCGACGACGAGGACGCCGCCAACATTGCCATCAACAAAGGCCTCCTCTTCCCCAAGGTCGGCCACAAGTGTCTTATGGCGAAGGACGGCAAGAAGAAGAAGGTAAAATCAAAATCCTCCACTAAGTATGCAACTTCTAGTGATGAGGAAAATTCTAGTGATAATGAGGACAACTTACTTACTCTTTTTGCCAATCTTAACATGCAACAAAAAGAGAAATTAAATGAATTGATTAGTGCCATTCATGAGAAGGATGAACTCTTGGATAGCCAAGAGGACTTCCTTATCAAAGAAAATAAGAAGCATGTTAAGACTAAAAATGCTTATGCTCAGGAGGTAGAGAAAAATGAAAAATTAACTAGTGAGCTAAGTACTTGCCATGACACTATCTCCAACCTTAGAATTGATAATGCTAATTTGATTGCTAAGGTTGAGAAGTCAAATATTTGTGATGATTCAATTGTCAATCTTAGAAATGATAATGCTAGTTTAATTGCTAAGATTGATAAATTGAATGCCTCTCTTGTTAGCCTTAAGTTTGAGAATGAAAAATTGATTGCTAAGGCTAAGGAACTAGATGTTTGCAATAATTCTATTTCCAATCTTAGAGATGAGAATGACATTTTACATGCTAAGATTGTTGAATTAAATGATTGCAAACCATCTACATCTACCGTGGAGCATGTTTCTATTTGCACTAGATGTAGAGATATTAACATTGATGCTATTCATGATCACCTTGCTATGATTAAACAACAAAATGATCATATAGCTAAATTAGATGCTAAAATTGCCGAGCATGAACTAGAAAATGAGAAATTTAAATTTGCTCGTAGCATGCTTTATAGTGGGAGACGCCCTGGCATTAAGGATGGCATTGGTTTCCAACAGGGGGACAATGTCAAGCTTAATGCCCCTCCTAAAAGATTGTCTAATTTTATTAAGGGCAAGGCTCCCATGCCTCAGGATAACGAGGGTTACATTTTGTACCCTGCTGGTTATCCTAAAGATAAGATTAGGAGAATTCATGCAAAGAAGACTCATTCTCACCATGCTTTTATTTATAAGAATGAGGCTTATAGCTCTAGGTGTTCTACACATGTTGAAATGCCTAAGAAGAAATCTCCTACTGCATCAAATGATCATAATGTTTCATTCAAAACTTTTGATGCTTCTTATGTGCTTACTAACAAATCAGGCAAGGTAGTTGCCAAATATGTTGGGGGCAAACACAAGGGATCAAAGACTTGTGTTTGGGTACCCAAAGTTCTTGTATCTAATGTCAAAGGACCCAAAACTGTTTGGGTACCTAAAATCAAGAACTAAATTTGTTTTGTAGGTTTATGCATCCGGGGCTCAAGTTGGATCATCGATAGCGGGTGCACAAACCACATGACTGGGGAGAAAAGAATGTTCTCCTCCTACGAGAAAAACCAAGATCCCCAATGAGCTATCACATTCGGGGATGGAAATCAAGGTTTGGTCAAAGGATTGGGTAAAATTGCTATATCACCTGGCCACTCTATTTCCAATGTTTTTCTTGTAGATTCTTTAGATTATAACTTGCTTTCAGTTTCACAATTATGTAAAATGGGTTACAACTGTCTTTTTACGGATGTAGGTGTTACTGTCTTTAGAAGAAGTGACGATTCAGTAGCCTTTAAGGGAGTGTTAGAGGGTCAGTTATACTTAGTTGATTTCAATAGAACTGAACTCGACACTTTCTTAATTACTAAGACTAACATGGGTTGGCTCTGGCATCGCCGACTAGCCCACGTTGGAATGAAGAATCTTCACAAGCTTCTAAAGGGAGAACACATTTTGGGACTAACAAATGTTCATTTTGAGAAAGACAGGATTTGTAGCGCATGCCAAGCAGGGAAGCAAGTTGGTGTTCATCATCCACACAAGAACATCATGACGACTGACAGGCCACTCGAGCTACTCCACATGGACCTATTCGGCCCAATAGCTTACATAAGCATCGGCGGGAGTAAGTACTGTCTAGTTATTGTGGATGATTATTCTCGCTTCACTTGGGTATTCTTTTTACAGGACAAATCTCAAACCCAAGAGACTTTGAAAGGATTATTGAGACGGGCTCAAAATGAGTTCGGCTTAAGGATCAAGAAGATAAGAAGCGACAACGGGACGGAGTTCAAGAACTCTCAAATTGAAGGCTTTCTTAAGGAGGAGGGCATCAAGCATGAGTTCTCTTCTCCCTACATGCCACAGCAAAATGGTGTAGTGGAGAGGAAGAATAGAACTCTATTGGACATGACAAGGACCATGCTTGATGAATACAAGACTTCGGATCGGTTTTGGGCTGAGGCGGTCAACACCGCTTGCTACGCCATCAACCGGTTGTATCTTCACCGAATCCTCAAGAAGACATCTTATGAACTCCTCACCGGTAAAAAGCCTAATGTTTCATATTTTAGAGTCTTTGGTAGCAAATGCTTTATTCTTGTTAAAAGAGGAAGAAAATCTAAATTTGCTCCTAAGGCTGTAGAAGGCTTTTTACTTGGTTACGACTCAAACACAAGGGCATATAGAGTCTTTAACAAGTCCACTGGACTAATTGAAGTCTCATGTGACATTGTGTTTGATGAGACTAACGGCTCTCAAGTAGAGCAAGTTGATCTTGATGAGCTAGATGATGAAGAGGCTCCGTGCGTCGCGCTAAGGAACATGTCCATTGGGGATGTGTGTCCTAAGGAATTTGAAGAGCCTTCACAAGCACAAGATCAACCATCTTCCTCCATGCAAGCATCTCCACCAACTTAAGATGAGGATGAGGCTCAAGATGATGAAGGAGAAGATCAAGAAGAGGAGCCACCTCAAGAGGACGACAATGATCAAGGGGGAGATGCCAATGATCAAGACAAGGAGGATGAGCAAGATCCAAGGCCGCCACACCCAAGAGTCCACCAAGCAATCCAACGAGATCACCCCGTGAACACTATCCTCGGCGATATTCATAAGGGGGTAACCACTCGATCTCGTGTTGCTCATTTTTGTGAACATTACTCCTTTGTTTCCTCTATTGAGCCACACAGGGTAGAGGAAGCACTTCAAGATTCGGATTGGGTGCTGGCGATGCAAGACGAGCTCAACAACTTCACAAGGAATGAGGTATGGCACTTAGTTCCACGTCCTAACCAAAATGTTGTAGGAACCAAGTGGGTCTTTCGCAACAAACAAGATGAGCATGGTGTGGTGACAAGGAACAAGGCACGACTTGTGGCCAAAGGGTATTCATAAGTCGAAGGTTTGGATTTTGGTGAAACCTATGCACCCGTAGCTAGGCTTGAGTCAATTCGTATATTACTTGCCTATGCTACTTACCATAGCTTTAAGCTTTACCAAATGGACGTGAAGAGTGCCTTCCTCAATGGACCAATCAAGGAAGAAGTCTATGTTGAGCAACCTCCCGGCTTTGAAGATAGTGAGTATCCTAACCATGTCTACAAACTCTCTAAGGCGCTTTATGGGCTCAAGCAAGCCCCAAGAGCATGGTATGAATGCCTAAGAGATTTCCTTATCACTAATGGCTTCAAAGTCAGAAAGGCCGATCCTACTCTCTTTACTAAAACTATTGAAAATGATTTGTTTGTATGCCAAATTTATGTTGATGATATCATATTTGGGTCTACTAACAAATCTATTTGTGAAGAGTTTAGTAGGATCATGATACAAAAATTCGAGATGTCTATGATGGAGGAATTGAAGTATTTTCTAGGATTTCAAGTGAAGCAACTCCAAGAGGGCACCTTCATCAGCCAAACAAAGTACATTCAAGATATACTCACCAAGTTTGGAATGAAGGATGCCAAGCCCATCAAGACACCCATGGGAACCAATGGGCATCTCGACCTCGACACGGGAGGTAAATCCGTAGATCAAAAGGTACACCGGTCGATGATAGGATCATTACTCTATTTATGTGCATCTCGACCGGACATTATGCTTTTCGTATGCATGTGTGCAAGATTTCAAGCCGATCCTAAGGAAGTTCACCTTAGGGCCGTGAAACGAATCTTGATATATTTAGTTCAAACACCTAAGTTTGGTCTTTGGTACCCCAAGGGATCCTCTTTTGATTTATTAGGATATTCCGATGCTGATTGGGCAGGGTGTAAGATTGATAGGAAGAGCACATCAGGGACTTGTCAGTTTCTGGGGAGATCCCTGGTGTCTTGGGCTTCAAAGAAACAAAACTCAGTAGCTCTTTCTACCGTCGAAGCCGAGTACATTGCCGCAGGCCATTGTTGCGTGCAATTGCTTTGAATGAGGCAAACCCTTAGGGACTATGGCTACAAGTTTAGCAAAGTCCCTCTCCTATGTGATAATGAGAGTGCAATCCGCATGGCGGATAATCCCATTGAACACAGCCGCACTAAGCACATAGCCATTCGGTATCACTTTTTGAGAGATCACCAACAAAAGGGGGATATCGAGATAGCCTATATAAACACCAAAGATCAATTGGCCGATATATTTACCAAGCCACTAGATGAGAAAACCTTTACCAAACTTAGGAATGAGCTAAATATCTTGATTCTAGGAATTTTGATTGATTCTTTGCACACATAGCTCATTTATGTACCTTTGATCATATCTCTTTTATGTCTATGACTAATGTGTTTTTAAGTGTATTATTATGCTTAGTCATAGAATTGAAAGGGAAATGGAGTATGTGGCAAAGAAGGCGCTTCCACTCAACTCCATTGGTATTTGCCGGTATTCCACATCATTCTCCACCTTGGTATAATCTTCATTCATCCCTATTTATTTGCCACTGGGGAGAAAGTAAAAGGGCTTATATTTCACTCACAAGTATCTGTTTTTGGCGATTCATGCCAAAGGGGGAGAAAGCATGAGCCCAAAGCAAAAGGACCGCACCACCACCGAATTTTAAAAATAAAGTTTTTAAAATGATATCTTTTTGTGTTAAAAAGGGGGAGAAAGTAGTATCTTCAAAACTTGCAAAACCCTCTTGAACACTAAGAGGAGAATTTTATTTAGGGGGAGTTTTGTTTAAAGTCAAAGGAAAAGCATTTGAAACAGGGGGAGAAAATTTCAAAATTTGAAAATGCTTCTTTCAATATTATTCATGTACCTTTGACTATTTGCAAAAGGTTTTTGAAAAGAATTTTACAAAGGATTTGCAAAAACAAAACTTGTGGTGCAAATGAGGTCCAAAATTTTAAATAAGAAGAAAACCATCCATGCACATCTATTGAAATAAGTATATTGGTTTCAATTCAAAGTAACCTTTGCACTTACATCATGCAAACTAGTTCAATTCTACACTTTTATATTTGCTTTGGTTTGTGTTGGCATCAATCACCAAAAAGGAGGATATTGAAAGGGAAATAGGGTCAAACCTTTCCTATATGAATTTTGGTGGTTGAATTGCCCAACACAAACAATTGGACTAACTAGTTTGCTCTAGATTATGAGTTCTATAGGTGCCAAAGGTTCACAACAAACCAATACAAGTCAAAAGATAGGGTTCAAAACAAAGGAGCAAAGTATACCGAAGGTAGCCCTGGTCTGGCGCACCGGACAGTGTCTGGTGCACCAGGGAGATCGACTCAGAACTTGTCAGCTTCGGGAATTTGGGAGGCCGCTCCACTACAATTCACCGGACTGTCCGGTGTGCCAGCGGAGCAACGGCTACTTCGCGCCAACGGTCATCTGCAGAAAACATTAAATGCGCTACAGTGCGCGCCTGTGCGTGCAGAAGTCAGAGCAGGCGCCAGAAGGCGCACCGAATAGTCTATAGGACCTGTCCGGTGCACCACCGGACTGTCCGGTGGCCCCATTTGTCAGGGCTCCAACGGTCGGAACCAACGGCCTAGTGACGTGGCTGGCGCACCGGACTGTCCGGTGCGCCATACGACAGAAGCCTTCACCAACGGCCATATTGGTGGTTGGGGCTATAAATACCCCCCCCCAACCACCACTCTTCAAGGCATCCAAGCATTCACTACATCTCATTCAATACAAGAGCAATACACAACACTCCAAGACACAAATCAAAGCCTCCGATCGAATCAAAGTCCCCAATTCAACTCTAGTTTTTAGGACTTGTGAGGAGATCGACTTGTGTTCTTTTGTTGCTCTTGTTGCTTGGTTGGCTTTCTTCTTTCTCTCATTCTTACTCTCAAAACCTTGTAAGCGAAGCAAGAGACACCAATTGTGTGGTGGTCCTTGCGGGGTCTAAGTGACCCGAGAAATCAAGGAAGGAAGCTCACTCGGTCTAAGTGACAGTTTGAGAGAGGGAAAGGGTTGAAAGAGACCCGATCTTTGTGACCACCTCAACGGGGAGTAGGTTTGCAAGAACCGAACCTCGGTAAAACAAATCACCGCGTCTCACTCTTCATTTGCTTGTGATTTGTTTTTGCCCTCTCTTTTGGACTCGGTTATATTTCTAACGCTAACTCGGCTTGTAGTTGCGCTTAAGTTTATAATTTTCAGATTCCGCCTATTCACCCCCCCCCTCTAGGCGACTTTCAGTATGGGTAAATATCCGTGGATAATTATCCATTGAATATGGGTATGGTAGAATTTGGTATCCACGGATACAGTTATGAATATAATAAGGTATCCGTGGATAATTTTTTTGCGGGTATGGATATCCAATATCCATACCCATAACCCAATGGATATCTAACATGTGGGCCATCCGGATTTAATATCTTATCCTAAATTCTATTTTTTAATTTTTATCTATGACATGTTGATTGGTGCTAAAATTATCATTTGATGATGATGGAATGATAATTGTTTTTGAAATGTGATAAAATTGTTGTTTGATGTTGAATGCTAAAATTGTAGTGGACAGGCGGGTAACGGGTATCCGCTGGATAGCGGATACCCGGCGGGTACGGGTATGGGTAGAGATCCATAACCACGAATGTTTATGGGTACGGATATGGATTGAGTTTTGTCTCGCGGGTATAGATTCGCGAACTATATATCCGCGTACTACCCACCCAATTGCCATCCCTACCCAGCGCCACGGGTGGACCCCCATGTCAGCGCACAATGATCCACGGCACGATGGAGAGAACGGCGGGACAGTAGTGGGCCGCACAAAGGGGACATATGTGGCCCAAGAGCAGGTTGTTGCACTTTTCTTTTTTCATTTTATTTTCTATTTCCTTTTCCAAATCCAAATGTTCAAGCTAAATTCAAATGTTTTGAATTTCAGATTTCCAATATCCAGCATAATCATAATGTGAATATAAATACTACTATTTGCAATATTTTTATTTATTTTCCTTCCCTTTTCAAATTCTAATTTCAAATTTTAAACTTGCCTCACTAATGTGGATACAAATGCAAGCATATAAGAACCTCCACATGAGATGCATATTCTTGTATTTAATTATTTGTTATTTGACTAATTTAATTCCCTTAATTGAATATGCACAAAGAAAAGGAAATCAAATAATTCCCAAAACACTTTTATGTAAATACATGTATTTATTTATTTTATTATTATTTACCTTATACAAATTTTAGGGCTTTAGAAGCACTTATGGGCACACATCTCCAATGGACATGATCCTTAGCGCGTTGCACAGGGCCTCCTCATCATCTAGCTTATCAAGTTCAACTTTCTCTACTTGAGAGCCATTAGTCTCATGAAACACAATGCCACAAGAAACTTGAACTAATCCAGTGGACTTGTTGAAGACTCTATAGGCCCTTGTGTTTGAGTCATAACCAAGTAAAAAGCCTTCTACTGCTTTAGGACAAAATTTAAATTTCTACCTCTTTTCACAAGAATAAAGCATTTACTCCCAAAGACTCTAAAATATGAAACATTGAGTTTTTTACCAGTGAGGAGTTCATATGATGTCTTCTTGATGATACGGTGAAGGTAGAGTCGGTTGATGATGTAGTAGGCATTGTTGATCGCCTCCACCGAGAACTAATCCGAAATCTTGTACTCCTTAAGCATGGTCCTCGCCATATCCAGTCATATTCTTCCTCTCTACAACATAGCTTTGCTATGGTATGTAGGGAGAGGAGAACTCATGCTTGATCCCCTGCTCAGAAAAGCCTTTAATTTGTGCATTTTTGAACTATGTCCCGTTATTGTTTCTAATCTTCTTGATCCTTAAGTTGAACTCATTTTGTGCTCTTCTCAAAAATCTCTTCAAGGTTCCTTAGGGCTCGGATTTGTCATGCAAAAAGAACACCCAAGTGAAGTGAGAATAATAATGCATAATAACTAGACAATACTTACTCCCACCGATGCTTATGAAAGCGATCGGGCCGAATAGATCCATGTGGAGTAGCTAAAGCGCTCTCTCCGTTGTCATGATGTTTTTGTGTGGATGATGAGCTCCAACCCACTTCCCTACTTGGCATGCGCTACAAATCATGTCTTTATCAAAATGAACATTTGTTAGTCCTAAAATGTGCTTCACTTTTAGAAATTTGTGAAGATTCTTCATCCCAACATGGGCAAGTCGTCGATGTCATAGCCAACCCATATTGGTTTTAGCAATTAGGCAAGTGTCAAGTTCAACTTTGTCATTTGAGAAATCAATTAAATATAGCTTTCCCTTTAACACGCCCTTAAAAGCAACTGAATCATCACTTCTTCTAAAAATGGTAACACGAACATTGGTAAATAAACAGTTGTAGCCCATGGTGCATAATTGAGAAACTGAAAGCAGATTGCAGTCTAGGGAATTGACTAAGAACACATTAGAAATAGAATGGTTAGCAAAAATGGCAATTTTACCTAGACCTTTTACCTGTCCGTGATTCTGATCTTCAAATGTGATTGTATCTTGGGAATCATCCTAGTCTCTCATATGAGGAGAACATCCTTTTATCCCTTGTCATATGGTTTGTGCATCCACTATCGATTACCCATCTTGATCCACTGGATACATAAACCTACAACACAAGTTTTATGCTTTGCATTTAGGTACCGAAATGGTCTTGGGTACTTTGACATTAGAAACAAGCACTTTGGGCACCTAGACACAAGTCTTTAGACTCTTGTGACTAGACCCAACATATTTCGCAACAACTTTGCCAGATTTGTTAGTTAACACATAAGATGCATCAAATGTCTTAAATGGCAAATGCAGTCCAGTTGATGCATCAATGATTTTATTTTTAGGCATTTTAGCAGTTTTATCAAGTGAAACAGAATGCCTACGATGAGACAAGTTTGAGCTAGAGGCATGATCATGAGTAAATCTAGCATTTCTAGTATAAGTAATCTTAGCATGATAGTTCTCTAGATAAATAATGTAAGCATCATTATCATGCACAAGTGGAGCCTGCCCTTTATAAATTGAGGAATTCTTTCTCCTTGGGTATTAACATTGGTGTTTTCTTTGCCCTCAGGTTGGAAGCTGTAACGCCTCGAATTTTGCAGTTGAATTTTTTCTTTTCTTTACTCGCCAAAATTCGGACGTTACCTTTTCTTTTTCTTTTTCCCCTCGCTAAACCTTGACCTTTTCCAAAGTTTTAGCGGGATTCGGTTTGGATTTCCCGTGTAAGAAAACTCTAAAGATATTTTGTGTTGTTTGATGCACCATGCCGAACCTTGCATTTTTGATTGTTTGAAAGTGCAAACGCATTCATCTAAAAGATCGGATTTCGAAAACAGGGAAATAATCTTTTCTCTCTCTTTCTCTCTCTTTCTCTCTCCTCTTTCTCTCTCTCTCCCGCGCCCTGGGCCGACCCCGGCCGGCCCAGCCGCCCCTGGCGCCCCCCTCTTGGGCCCAAGAGGCCCAGCCGCCTCCCCCCCCCACCTCCTCTTTTTCCCCCAATCCTCTCCCTCTCCCTCTCATTTTCTCTCCCTCCCCACCTAAGCTGCCGCCCTACCCCTACCCGCCCCTGCCCTAGCGCCGGCCGCCGCCCCCTGCCGGATCGGCCACCCCCCCCCCCCGCCGGTGAGCCCCCTCCCCCTCCTCCCTCTCCTCCCTCCCCTCTCCTCCCCTCTCCCCCTCCCTGCCCGGCCAAGGCCTGGCCGCGCCGGCCACCACCCCCCAGCCCCGCCGTGGCCGCTGGCCGGCCCTCGGCCGCGCCCAGCCGGCCCCAGCCGCCCCTGGCCTGCCCCGGCCGCCCCCTGGCCGGCCACGGCCAGCCCCCGGCCAGCCCCCCCCCCCCCCCCCCCGGCCGCGCCCCCCTCGCCCAGCCGCCCCTGGCCGCCAGCTCGGCTGGCCCTGGCCGCCAGCTCGGCCGGCCTCGGCCGCCAGCTCGGCCGGCCCCGGCCCCAGCTTAGCAGCCCGACCGCCCCAGCTCGGCCGCCCCGCCCAGGGCCGGTTCAACCGCCCCCCCCTCTGTTTTTTTATTTTTTTTATTTTATTTTATTTACTTTCTGTGATCATAATTACTTTATTTTAGGTAGACTGATCATTGTTTATGCTATGGAAAATAGGAAGTTAATTTAAAATTCCGTTATGCTATTGATTCACGTAGTTAATTGTTTATCTCGTGCAATGTTGATCAACTTAAAATGATTAGGTTTCCATTAGTATATATATAACAGAATTCTTTTGTTAGGAATCAATTGTAATTGATTATTAGTGCATAAACTTTAACCCCCCCCCCTGCGAGACCCTTTCCCGTTTGTTTCTTTCTAACCATAATAAATGCGATATCGAATGTCATACTTGATGCATATTCACTTTATTTGTTCCCTTGTATGGTGTACTGTTCTTTTGTATTAAACATGTGGATGGATGTGTGTATGTTTGCGCTCGCATAGAGAACGATCCGGTCGAAGAGCCCGAGGAATTCGCAGGAGAAGCCCCTGAGCAGCAGTCGGTTGGTGGAGGCAAGTGTCCTTTGACCTATTCCTGTCCTATATATTCTTTAATTTACCTCCCGCATTACACATTTATACCTAAGGATTGACTAGCTTTTGTTATCCATGTCCTTGTTTACCTATTTGGGTCGGATTATTACTGCTTAGTTTGATGCTATTGCTCAACTCTAATCAATGAACATGATGTGATTATCTATGATACGCTGTTTTCCCGTTCTTATTTATGATCATACTTGTGGCATTTAAGGGGACTCGAGCGGTTTCTCGAGTGCCTCTCCGTAAGGACCTGTTCAATGGATGATCGCCCGGGAAAACAGTGCAACCATGAGGGTGGAATGGGACGCCCTTAGCTGAATAATTAGAGGAACCGGGGTGTAGTTCGCTTAGCCGTTGTGCCGTCAATGGGGCTCGGTGTATGCGGCTCGCTCTGCCAAGGTTGATTTGTCCCTTGGGGAGGAGTGCGGTACATTTAGGAAACCTAACGGGTGGCTACAGCCCCGGGGAATCTTTGTAAAGGCTACGTAGTGAGACCCTGCCTATTCACCTTGGTAGTGTTTAAGGGTTTGATCAGCCCGAGGCAAGAGGGAATCACGGCTTGTGGGTAAAGTGCGCAACCTCTGCAGAGTGTTATGAAACTGATATATCAGCCGTGCTCACGGTTATGAGCGGCCAAGGGAGCTCCAGAGATTAGTGATACTTGATCAGAGATATTTTGGTACAGGTGGCAATGAGATTGATGGTTCTGATTATGATTATGGTATTGGTAAGTGGTATTCTTTCCGTTTGGAAAGGATACATTGGGCTAATAACTTGGGTTAATGTTAAAACCTGGCTCTCTACTAGTAAGTAATAACCTGACCAACTAAAAGCAACAGCTTGACTTATCCCCACATAAAGCTAGTCCACTACAGCCAAACGGGATACTTGCTGAGTATGTTGATGTGTACTCACCCTTGCTCTACACACCAATCCCCCCCCCCAGGTTGTCAGCATTGCAACCACTGCTCAGGAGAAGATGAAGCTGTGGAAGGAGACTTCCAGGAGTTCCAAGACTACGACGAGTTCTAGGCGTGGGTTAGCGGCAACCCCCAGTCGGCTGCCTGTGAAGGCCGCGTTATCTACGTTTCTTTTCCGCACTTTGATTTATTGTAAGAACTATATGGACGTCTCAGACGTATGATGTAATCGACTATTATTTCCCCTTTTAATACTATTTGAGCACTGTGTGATGATGTCCATGTTATGTAACTGCTGTGTACGTGAATAACTGATCCTGGCACGTACATGGTTCGCATTCGGTTTGCCTTCTAAAAACCGGGTGTGACATAAGTGGTATCAAAGCCGTGCTGACTGTAGGACCGCTAGCCTAGAGTAGAATGGTCGTTCTAAGGATTATAGACCTCTGTCCCTGCCTTGACTTTGGTACCCCTTCAAAAGTTGGTCCTACTGACCAAATCTATGTTCTACTATATATTATACCTTGCTGAAAATTTTGTTTATCCTGATCCTTCATTTATTTATGATTCATTATTATTCTGATCCTTCATTTATTTATGATTCATTATTTGCTGGTCATATTAATTCTGTTCTCACCCTTTTGCTTGCGATGTCTTTTGTAGATGGCTCGTCTTAGACACACTGCACGAAAGTCCGTCATCCCCTTCTTACCCTCCCGCCTTGCTGAGCGTCCGCTTCGCCGTCCCGTGGCCGGACAGTCCAGCCACTTGGAGAGACTGCACCACCGCCTCCATGAGGAGCAGGAGCGTCGACGACAGGAGCAGCAGGGCTCTTCCTTCTCGCTCCAGCAGGAGATAGAGTCTGTGAGGAGCTGCTCCCCCGTGCTTCCCCTGGAGGCGCCCCCTGCACCACCACCGGGCGTCCCAGCTTCTGGAGTAGCTGCTGGAGGAGACCCAGACGACGGAGGTGGCGACGACAGCCCGAGCCACGACACCGACCTCGACCTCTCTAGCCATGAGCCGGAAGGATGGGTTGCTCGACCCATCACTCGCGACGCTGCTCGCGGGTGTCACTTCCACGACGCGCTCGACACCCTGCTACGTCGGGCACTTGACCGGCGTACTTGGTCCATCGAGTATCGCTGTGTGGTCTACCAGCATAGTCGCGGGGTCTACCCGGACCGCTGGGAGGCAACCTGTTTGGTGCGCCGTCCGGAGAACAGTCTCCAGGGCGCGGAGGCTTGCTCAGAGCACTATTCTATCTCTGAGCGGGACTCAGCTGAGGCAGCCATGCAGGATGCTGCACGGCGTGCGCTTTCGCACTACTGCTCGGTTCTCGGTGGGGTAGCTGACGGTCTCGACCTGAAGTATTACCCCCGCCGTCCATCTGGCAGCACAGGAGGCGTGATTGTTTCACCTGCTGGTGAGGACAATCCTAGGTTGAGCAGCACAGTCAACCTAGCCGCCGTGCTAAACACGGAGCTGGACCATGCATTAGACGAGCTGAGTAGGGCTCGTGCTGAGATCGCCCTGTTGCGGGCTGAGCGCGCGGAGCGTCGTCACTTGGATGATGGTTCCCCCGCTCCCGTTGGGACTCAGCACCCGTACCGCTCACCTCGGCGTGGACTCCAGTCTTATGGCAATCCCGACTGCAAGACCAAGATAAATCTAGAACCATAGATCGTTAGAGTTGGATCTTGTAATTAATACAAAATATATATACATAGAAGCTTCAGTCTTAGCGTTAGTCTCGGTCTTAGTTAGTCTTAGTTAGACAGGGTAGTTTGCTATATCCTGTGCATTTATGTTTGTCATGATGAACTATGTTTGGTTTGGATCTTTGTAATGATTGTCACCAGAGTGTGGGTATCCCCTGCATTTTGGCTTACCTATTATGTTAATAGAGTTAGTTATATAGTTGGGAAACCCTTTATTCTACTTTCCTCTTTATCTGAGAAGCTGTGTGGTCTGTGTTGGAGATCAGTGAAGATGCTCATCTGTTCAGTGCTGTTGGAGAATTCTATACTCTTTTCTTATGCTGCAAGATTTGCCAGATCAGTTCTGATGTGTGGTTGCGTTCTGCAGATGTCAGAGAACAGGCGCAGAGGAGGAAGGCGTGCTCAGCAGGAGCAAGCCGCCCCGCAGGATGAGGTGCCCCAGCAGCAGCACCTGCCGCCCCCGCCCCCGATGTCGATCGAGCAGATGTTTCTGATGCAGACTCAGGCAGTTCAGGCCATCGGTCAGACTCTGGCCGCTATTCAGCAGCAGCAGCAGCAGCAGCAGCAAGCACCACCCCAGCCCCAGATGCCTCAGATGCCTAGAGACAAGCGTGCTGAATTCATGAGAGGTCATCCACCAACGTTCGCTCACTCTTCTGACCCCATGGATGCTGAAGATTGGCTGCGCACTGTGGAGCGGGAGTTGCATACCGCTCAGTGTGACGACAGGGAGAAAGTCTTGTATGGTCCCCGTCTGTTGAGAGGAGCAGCCCAGTCATGGTGGGAGTCTTACCTCGCCACCCATGCCAACCCCGATGCCATCACCTGGGAAGAATTCAGAGGTAGCTTTCGTCAGTACCATGTGCCTGCAGGTCTGATGACAGTGAAGAAGGAGGAGTTCCTGGCCCTTAAGCAAGGGTCATCATCTGTCAGTGAGTATCGGGACAGGTTCCTGCAGTTGTCTCGCTATGCTCCCGAAGATGTCAACACTGACGCCAAGCGACAGTACCGTTTCTTGAGAGGCTTGGTTGACCCTCTGCAGTATCAGCTGATGAATCACACCTTCCCGACATTCCAGCACCTGATTGACAGAGCAATCATGACAGAAAGGAAGCGTAAGGAGATGGAGGATCGTAAGCGCAAGATCAGTGGACCCCAGCCTGGAAGCAGCAGCCGTCCTCGTTTTTCAGGCAATCAACCTCAGCAGTTCAGGCAGAACCAGCGTCCACCTCAGCAGCATCAGCAGCGTCAGCAGTATCAGCAGTTCCAAAGGCAGTATCCTCAGCATCAGTACCAGAATCGTCAGAGCAATCAGTCAGGAGGAGGTCAGTTTCAGAGGCAGAATCAGCAGACACCTAGTCTTCCTGCCCCCGCAACCCAGCAGAACAATCAGGCAGCACCAGCTCAGGTTGGAAACAGAGCATGTTTCCACTGTGGAGAGCAAGGCCACTGGGTGATGCAATGTCCGAAGAAGGCAGCCCAGCAGCAGTCAGGCCCCAATGCCCCAGCAAAGCAGAATGCGTCTCAGTCTGGAGCAGGCAACCGCCCTCAGCAGCGCTATAATCATGGAAGATTGAATCACTTGGAGGCTGAAGCAGTTCAGGAGACCCCCGGCATGACAGTAGGTATGTTCCCAGTCGACTCCCATATTGCAGAAGTGTTATTTGATACTGGAGCAACGCATTCTTTTATTACTGCATCATGGGTAGAAGCACATAATCTTCCAATTACTACCATGTCAACCCCCATTCAAATTGACTCAGCCGGTGGTAGAATTCGAGCTGATAGCATATGTTTGAATATAAGTGTGGAAATAAGGGGGATAACGTTTCCCGCCAACCTTATAGTAATGGGTACTCAGGGAATAGATGTCATCCTAGGGATGAATTGGCTAGATAAGTATCAGGCAGTTATCAGTTGTGATAAGAGGACAATCAAGTTGGTGTCCCCACTAGGAGAGGAAGTGGTGACCGAGTTAGTCCCGCCTGAGCCGAAGAAAGGAAGTTGTTATCAGATGGCTGTCGATAGCAGTGAAGCAGACCCAATTGAGAGTATCAAGGTTGTGTCTGAATTTGCAGATGTGTTTCCAAAGGACTTACCGGGTATGCCACCAGAGCGGAAAGTTGAATTCGCTATAGAGCTTCTTCCTGGAACCGCCCCTATCTTTAAGAGAGCTTACAGAATATCCGGACCAGAGTTGGTTGAGCTTAAGAAGCAGATTGATGAGATGTCAGAGAAAGGTTACATCCGGCCAAGCACCTCGCCTTGGGCCGCCCCTGTCCTGTTTGTGGAGAAGAAAGATGGCACCAAGAGGATGTGTATCGATTATCGAGCTTTGAATGAAGTCACGATCAAGAACAAGTATCCCTTGCCCAGAATAGAAGATCTGTTCGACCAGTTGAGAGGAGCCAGTGTGTTCTCCAAGATTGATCTGAGGTCAGGTTATCATCAGCTCAGGATCCGACCTTCGGACATTCCGAAGACGGCATTCATTACCAAGTATGGTTTGTATGAGTTCACAGTGATGTCTTTTGGTTTAACCAATGCACCAGCGTTCTTTATGAACTTGATGAACAGTGTATTCATGGATTATCTTGATAAGTTTGTGGTGGTATTCATTGATGACATTCTGATTTATTCTCAAAGCGAAGAAGAGCATGCAGATCATTTGAGGATGGTATTGCAGAGATTGCGAGAGCACCAGTTGTATGCAAAGTTGAGCAAGTGTGAGTTCTGGATCAGTGAAGTCCTGTTCTTGGGTCACATAATCAACAAAGAAGGATTGGCTGTGGATCCGAAGAAAGTGGCAGACATTCTGAACTGGAAAGCGCCAACGGATGCTCGAGGAATCAAAAGCTTCATTGGAATGGCCGGATATTATCGGTGATTCATTGAAGGGTTTTCGAAGATTGCGAAACCAATGACAGCGTTGCTAGGCAACAAGGTTGAGTTCAAATGGACCTAGAAATGCCAAGAGGCCTTTGAAGCGCTGAAAGAGAAGTTGACAACAGCGCCTGTCCTAGTCTTGCCTGATGTGCACAAGCCCTTCTCTGTGTACTGTGATGCTTGTTACACAGGTTTGGGATGCGTGTTGATGCAAGAGGGAAGAGTTGTGGCTTACTCGTCCCGACAGCTGAAGGTTCATGAGAAGAATTACCCAATCCATGATCTAGAGTTGGCAGCAGTGGTTCACGCACTGAAGACATGGAGGCACTATCTGTATGGACAGAAATGCGATGTTTACACAGACCACAAGAGTCTTAAGTACATATTCACTCAGTCAGAGTTGAACATGAGGCAACGAAGATGGTTAGAGTTGATCAAAGACTATGAGTTGGAGATTCATTACCATCCAGGCAAAGCAAACGTAGTGGCAGATGCTTTGAGCAGAAAGAGTCAAGTCAATCTGATGGTCGCTCGTCCGATGCCTTATGAGTTGGCCAAGGAGTTTGACAGGTTGAGTCTCGGATTTCTGAACAATTCGCGAGGAGTCACAGTTGAATTGGAACCTACCTTGGAGCGCGAAATCAAAGAAGCGCAGAAGAATGATGAAAAGATCAGTGAGATTCGGCGACTGATTCTAGATGGCAGAGGCAAAGATTTTCGAGAAGATGCAGAAGGCGTGATATGGTTCAAAGACCGCTTGTGTGTTCCCAACGTCCAGCCCATTCGGGAGTTGATTCTCAAGGAAGCTCATGAGACAGCTTATTCGATTCACCCTGGCAGTGAGAAGATGTATCAGGATCTGAAGAAGAAATTCTGGTGGTATGGAATGAAGAGGGAAATCGCAGAGCACGTGGCTAAGTGCGATAGTTGTCGAAGAATTAAGGCAGAGCATCAGAGACCAGCTGGATTGTTGCAACCGTTGCAAATCCCTCAGTGGAAATGGGATGAGATCGGCATGGATTTCATAGTCGGATTGCCTCGCACTCGAGCCGGCTACGATTCTATTTAGGTAGTAGTGGACCGTTTGACCAAGTCAGCCCACTTCATACCAGTCAAGACCAGCTACAGCAGTGCAGTATTGGCAGAACTGTATATGTCTCGGGTCGTTTGTCTTCATGGTGTGCCAAAGAAGATAGTGTCAGACAGAGGAACGCAGTTCACCTCTCATTTCTGGCAGCAGTTGCATGAAGCTTTGGGCACACATCTGAATTTCAGTTCAGCTTATCACCCGCAGACAGATGGCCAGACCGAAAGGACCAATCAAATTCTCGAAGACATGTTGAGAGCCTGTGCGTTGCAAGATCAGTCCGGATGGGATAAGCGATTGCCTTATGCAGAGTTTTCCTATAACAACAGTTATCAGGCCAGTTTGAAGATGTCACCATTTCAAGCGCTCTATGGAAGGAGTTGCAGAACTCCGTTGCAATGGGATCAGCCTGGAGAGAAGCAAGTGTTTGGGCCAGATATTTTGCTTGAAGCCGAAGAGAACATCAAGATGGTCCGAGAGAATCTGAAGATAGCGCAATCGAGGCAGCGAAGCTATGCAGACACAAGAAGAAGAGAGCTGAGTTTTGAAGTCGGAGACTTTGTCTATCTGAAAGTGTCACCGATCAGAGGAGTCAGAAGATTCGGAATCAAAGGCAAGCTAGCACCCCGCTACATTGGTCCGTACCAGATCCTCTCGAAGCGTGGAGAAGTGGCCTATCAGCTCAGTCTGCCAGAGAATTTGTCTGCTGTGCATGATGTCTTTCATGTGTCTCAGTTGAAGAAGTGCTTGCGTGTGCCAGAAGAGCAGTTGCCAGTGGAAGGTCTGGAAGTCCAGGAGGACTTGACCTATGTTGAGAAGCCAGCTCAGATTCTTGAGGTTGCAGACAGAGTCACCCGGAGGAAGACCATCAGAATGTGCAAAGTCAGATGGAGTCACCACTCTGAGGAAGAAGCAACCTGGGAGCGTGAAGATGATTTGATGGCCAAGTACCCAGAGCTCTTTGCTAGCCAGCCCTGAATCTCGAGGGCGAGATTCTTTTAAGGGGGATAGGTTTGTAACGCCCCGAATTTTGCAGTTGAATTTTTTCTTTTCTTTACTCGCCAAAATTCGGGCGTTACCTTTTCTTTTTCTTTTTCCCCTCGCTAAACCTTGACCTTTTCCAAAGTTTTAGCGGGATTCGGTTTGGATTTCCCGTGTAAGAAAACTCTAAAGATATTTTGTGTTGTTTGATGCACCATGCCGAACCTTGCATTTTTGATTGTTTGAAAGTGCAAACGCATTCATCTAAAAGATCGGATTTCGAAAACAGGGAAATAATCTTTTCTCTCTCTTTCTCTCTTTCTCTCTCCTCTTTCTCTCTCTCTCCCGCGCCCTGGGCCGACCCCGGCCGGCCCAGCCGCCCCTGGCGCCCCCCTCTTGGGCCCAAGAGGCCCAGCCGCCCCCCCCCCCCACCTCCTCTTTTCCCCCAATCCTCTCCCTCTCATTTTCTCTCCCTCCCCACCTAAGCCGCCGCCCCTACCCCTACCCGCCCCTGCCCTAGCGCCGGCCGCCGCCCCCTGCCGGATCGGCCACCCCCCCCCCCGCCGGTGAGCCCCCTCCCCCTCCTCCCTCTCCTCCCTCCCCTCTCCTCCCCTCTCCCCCTCCCTGCCCGGCCAAGGCCTGGCCGCGCCGGCCACCACCCCCTAGCCCCGCCGTGGCCGCTGGCCGGCCCTCGGCCGCGCCCAGCCGGCCCCAGCCGCCCCTGGCCTGCCCCGGCCGCCCCCTGGCCGGCCACGGCCAGCCCCCGGCCAGCCCCCCCCCCCCCCGGCCGCGCCCCCCTCGCCCAGCCGCCCCTGGCCGCCAGCTCGGCTGGCCCTGGCCGCCAGCTCGGCCGGCCTCGGCCGCCAGCTCGGCCGGCCCCGGCCCCAGCTCAGCCGCTCGACCGCCCCAGCTCGGCCGCCCCGCCCAGGGCCGGTTCAACCGCCCCTAGGGCCGGTTCAACCGCCCCCCCTCTGTTTTTTTTATTTTTTTATTTTATTTTATTTACTTTCTGTGATCATAATTACTTTATTTTAGGTAGACTGATCATTGTTTATGCTATGGAAAATAGGAAGTTAATTTAAAATTCCGTTATGCTATTGATTCACGTAGTTAATTGTTTATCTCGTGCAATGTTGATCAACTTAAAATGATTAGGTTTCCATTAGTATATATATAACAGAATTCTTTTGTTAGGAATCAATTGTAATTGATTATTAGTGCATAAACTTTAACCCCCCCCTGCGAGACCCTTTCCCGTTTGTTTCTTTCTAACCATAATAAATGCGATATCGAATGTCATACTTGATGCATATTCACTTTATTTGTTCCCTTGTATGGTGTACTGTTCTTTTGTATTAAACATGTGGATGGATGTGTGTATGTTTGCGCTCGCATAGAGAACGATCCGGTCGAAGAGCCCGAGGAATTCGCAGGAGAAGCCCCTGAGCAGCAGTCGGTTGGTGGAGGCAAGTGTCCTTTGACCTATTCCTGTCCTATATATTCTTTAATTTACCTCCCGCATTACACATTTATACCTAAGGATTGACTAGCTTTTGTTATCCATGTCCTTGTTTACCTATTTGGGTCGGATTATTACTGCTTAGTTTGATGCTATTGCTCAACTCTAATCAATGAACATGATGTGATTATCTATGATACGCTGTTTTCCCGTTCTTATTTATGATCATACTTGTGGCATTTAAGGGGACTCGAGCGGTTTCTCGAGTGCCTCTCCGTAAGGACCTGTTCAATGGATGATCGCCCGGGAAAACAGTGCAACCATGAGGGTGGAATGGGACGCCCTTAGCTGAATAATTAGAGGAACCGGGGTGTAGTTCGCTTAGCCGTTGTGCCGTCAATGGGGCTCGGTGTATGCGGCTCGCTCTGCCAAGGTTGATTTGTCCCTTGGGGAGGAGTGCGGTACATTTAGGAAACCTAACGGGTGGCTACAGCCCCGGGGAATCTTTGTAAAGGCTACGTAGTGAGACCCTGCCTATTCACCTTGGTAGTGTTTAAGGGTTTGATCAGCCCGAGGCAAGAGGGAATCACGGCTTGTGGGTAAAGTGCGCAACCTCTGCAGAGTGTTATGAAACTGATATATCAGCCGTGCTCACGGTTATGAGCGGCCAAGGGAGCTCCAGAGATTAGTGATACTTGATCAGAGATATTTTGGTACAGGTGGCAATGAGATTGATGGTTCTGATTATGATTATGGTATTGGTAAGTGGTATTCTTTCCGTTTGGAAAGGATACATTGGGCTAATAACTTGGGTTAATGTTAAAACCTGGCTCTCTACTAGTAAGTAATAACCTGACCAACTAAAAGCAACAGCTTGACTTATCCCCACATAAAGCTAGTCCACTACAGCCAAACGGGATACTTGCTGAGTATGTTGATGTGTACTCACCCTTGCTCTACACACCAATCCCCCCCCCAGGTTGTCAGCATTGCAACCACTGCTCAGGAGAAGATGAAGCTGTGGAAGGAGACTTCCAGGAGTTCCAAGACTACGACGAGTTCTAGGCGTGGGTTAGCGGTAACCCCCAGTCGGCTGCCTGTGAAGGCCGCGTTATCTACGTTTCTTTTCCGCACTTTGATTTATTGTAAGAACTATATGGACGTCTCAGACGTATGATGTAATCGACTATTATTTCCCCTTTTAATACTATTTGAGCACTGTGTGATGATGTCCATGTTATGTAACTGCTGTGTACGTGAATAACTGATCCTGGCACGTACATGGTTCGCATTCGGTTTGCCTTCTAAAAACCGGGTGTGACAGAAGCCTACACCATCCTTAACGTCATGGAGTCTCCCATTATAGAGCATACTTCTAGCAAATTTGTATTTCTCATTCTCTAGTTCAAGCTCGACAATTTTAGCGTCAAGTTTAGCAATATGCTTGTTTTGAATCTTAATTAAACCAACATTATCAAATAGAGAATCAACATCTACATCTTTGCATCTATTGCATATGGAACATGTTCAACAATAGATGTAGAAGCATGAGAAACATTCAATTCCTTGATCTTAGCATGTAAATCAACATTCTCTATTTTAAGACAAAAAATTGAGGCATTGCATGATTTTAGCTCATTAGTCAAGTTTTTGTATTTTTCTACTTCATGAGCTAAAGCCTCTTTTAGCTAAACAATTTTTTTATTCTCCCTAACAAGTCGATTCCCTAGGCTTTCCAAGAGTTCATCATTCTCATTAATTGTCTTTACTAATTCATTGATTTTCTCTATTTGTTCAAAGATAAGGCCTTTAAAGAGCAAATATAGGTTATCATCATCACTAGAATCATCCTCATCATCAAAAGTAGTATACTTAGGGGTTCCTCTAGGTTGTACCTTCTTTTTGCCCTCCTTGGCCATGAGGCATTTATGGCCGACGTTGGGGAATAGGATTCCCTTGTTGATGGTGATGTTGGCGATGTCCTCGTAGGAGGAGTCAGAGTAGCTCTCATCGAAGTCCCATTCCTTCCTAACATGTGCCTTGCCACCGTTCTTCTTGTGGAAGGATTTCTTCTTTTCCATCGTCTTCTCCCCCTTCTTATCTTCGTCACTGTCACTATCGCTAGCATATGAACATTTTGCGATATAATGATCGAACTTACCACAACAGTGGCAAACCCTCTTGGAATGTGGCTTGTAGTCCTTACCCTTCCTTTGCTTGAGGATTTGTTGGAAGCTTTCAATAATGAGGGTTGTCTCCTCATTATCAAGCTTAGAGGGGTTTATTGGAAGCCCCATGCTTGGAGTGGTCTCTTCCTTCTTTTCTTCTATCGCCTTGAAGGCAATGGCTTGTAACTCGGGTGTGGAGGTGTTGCTATGAGCAATGTTTTCCACATGTTTGGAGTCTTTGACCATGAGTTCAAAGCTCACAAACTTCCCAAACACCTCTTCGGGAGTCATCACCTCGTACCTAGGATTTTCACAAAGTAATTTAATAAGTGTAGCATTATGAAATACAAGTGACCTTAGCATGAGTTTAACGACTTCGTGGTCGGTCTATTTGGTGCTCTCGAGGTTCTGGACTTGGTTCACCATTGTCTTGAGTCGGTTTGTACATTTATTGTGGCTCTTCTCCTTTGTTGAGGTTGAACCTTCCTAGCTCTCCTTCAATCACCTCCACCTTGGTGATTTTGGTGATCCTGTCAGCTTCGTGTGCCATCTTGAGGACATCCCAAATCTCTTTGGCACTTTTCAACCCTTGTACTTTATTAGACTCCTCCCTACGTAAGGAAGTAAGGAGTATCGTAGTTTCTTGCGAGTTGAAGTGCTTGATTTAGGTGACCTCATCAGAATTGTAGTCCTTGTGTCCAACCTATGGAACCTGCATTCCAATCTTAATAATATCTCATATGCTTATGTGGAGTGAGGTTAGATGATGCCTCATTTTATCACTCCACCATGAATAATCCGCAACATCAAGTTGTGGTGGTTTTCCTAATGGAACAAAAAATAATCGAGTGTGTTTGGGAATGCGAGGATAGCGATGAGGAATTTGGTTACTTGTTTTGCGTTCTTGGCACTTGGAGGAGGTTGATTCGACGCCGTATGGTGAAGGCGATGAAGAATCAGTTTCCTATTAGACCACCTTCTTCATCCTCTTTTTATTGTCATCCTTCTTTTTATGCGTCTAGGAGGAGCCAGTATATTATTCTTTATGTTCCTTGTGCTTCTCCCCCGAAGACACCTTAATACTCCTTGGCGGCATCTTCTCTTTGCGCTTCTCTCTCGAGTGGGTCTTCTCGTTCTTGGCGACTTCTCCCGACACCACTTGGAGTGGTTAAACTCTAAATGAAGTGCTGGGCTTCGATACTAATTGAAAGTTGCCTAGAGGGTGCTGAATAGGCGAAACCTGATACAGAACTAGATATAGTTAAACTATTCCAAGTTTTACCCCTTATTGGTTGGTTTTGAGCTGATTCTGACTTAGAAACTGATTTATTGAACTTATGAACCTGTGAATCAAAGACTAGGCAAACTAGTTAGTCGGAATGGTTGTGATGGTCATCAAGCACCAAAATCAATTAGAGAATATGGTTCAAGGCCATTTCCCTTTTGGGATGCTGCTGGCCGAAGCTTGCAGTCAGTGCACGCTAGTGTGGGGCTAGTGCTCGTGTCCGGTCGAGAGGAAGAGGAAGGAAGAGAGGCATACTATTCAGAGAGAGAGAGAGAGAGAGAGTTGAGTAAGGGTGTCTGTCTAGGGCTCGGTCGGCTATGGCAGTTGGGATGAGATGGTGATCATGGGCCTCATGGTTGGGTAGGCTTGTAGACGAAAGAGAAACAACACAAAATAGAAAACCAGTAAGTTGTGTAACATGTTGGGTGATTTTCATCAACTTTACTAAATTTGAGTCGGTGGAGCACCTCTTAACAATCTTTTACAAACTAGTGAATCTAACACATAAATTCATCATTTTGGTAAATCCAAATTTTGTGGATCTAAACTGTTTGACTAACTTTTTATGAGGTGAAACTATTTTTGTTGAATTTAGAGTTGGAGGAGATGTTCTAAACCATCGTTGTGAACTGTCGCTCTTAGAGAAATGGTTGTTCGGTTTAATTGAGTCATTGTATAGGCCCTGTTTGGTACAACTTATTTCATAACTTCTTCATAGATTTAAGCAGAATTCGTACCAAACATGTCGCTTCTGCAACAACTTATCTATAACACACCGTCCACTTTCGGACCGATGGTACTTACTGCTAACAGTCCTCTAAGATCATAGACTACCTTCACAGACCAACACTACTATTTTGTGCGCATTTTGTCCTCGCTCATGTGCACCCGAGAAGACTTCTCGGTCGGTCACCCATCCTAAGATTGCTCTAAACCTAGCACGCTTAACCAAGAGGTTGTTTTGAGATAGGTTTCCGAAAAAGAAGATGCACTTTGTTGATCTGAGCAATACTCTTAAGCCTTGGGCTAGGATACCACAATCCACTTAGTCCAGGATACCACAATCCTCTCCCTTAGAAGACCAACATCCTCACTGGTCAACCCCAATCCAGGAACCTCCTCCTTGGCCATTTCTGTATGTCTAGTGTCGTCATATGCCACGTCATATGGTCGGTCACCCATTTCAAGATTGCTCTAGGCCAAGCACGCTTAACCCAGATGTTATTTCGAGAGACTTTCGAAAAAGAAGATACACCTTGTTGGTATGAATATTCTATCAATCCTATTAAGCCTTAGACCAGAATATCACAATCCAGTCATGCTAGGATATCACATTATCAGATCATCTGGTTCTCAGAATAAACTAAAAGTAGGCAATAAGCAGAAGTTGTTTTTCACCAGCTTTTCATATAAGTTGCTTTTTTCAACAGACAACTAGGGGTGGACACTTTTTTACCATAAACCAAAATCCGAACCGAACCAAAATGTCTATTTTTTGGTAGTTCGGTTCGGTTTTTGTATCTATGAAGTTCAGTGTTCGGTATTATAATGTTTTTTTGCTATACCCAACTAAAATACCAAAAAATAAAATGCCAAACTTTACCAATTCTGAAATTTGACTCTTCAATTATGTGAACTAAATGTGTGCTATAATGAAATTGTTATTCACTTATTTGTATGTGATGCATGATGTATCCCTAAATCCTTGTATCTATATAATTTGAACATTTTAAAATTGTGTGTAATCTATCATGTAAACTTGTTGTATGTGATGCCTAACCAGTTTGTTGTTCGGTTTTACCGAAAACCGAAGTAAAAAAAATCAAAACTAAATTTGTCGGTTTTTATTTCTCTACTATACTTAAAGCACCAGTTTCAACGGTCATCCTGTGTCATCTTTTTACAAAAAAGCCCCTACATTTCTTCCAAATTAACTCGACGTAAAATGTTAAAAAGCGGTGCAAAAGGTAGGGTTTGAACCCACACCTTGATGGAAGAAGGGTGGGAGACACTAGGCGAAGGTGTCTAACCAATAGAACATCATGCTCAGGTATTTATAATATTGAATATAAATTGTACATATGTATATATGTTTTTTGTAAAATAAAAAATAATCGTGTCGGGTTGGGCCAGCACTACGGGCCGAGGCTACGGCCCAAGCACCACACGGCGCTTGTGCCGGGTTGGCCCAGGCACTATTTAATAGGTCATGCCTAGGGCTGGCTCGCCAGACACAGCCTATTTGGCTATATATACCTCCGCACGATAATGATGGTCCTCGTCTCAGTTGCCACTACCTCGTTCGCCATTCAACTTCTTTTCTCTCTACCCTCATGCCTCCACCTCCGCGCCACCCCATTCTCAGTAGAAGGCGTAGGAGCATGCGCCTTCTTCCCGTATTCGTTCGACACCAGCCCCGACACCGACTCGAACAGTGGCTATTGCACATCCACGAGGACGTTTCATATCATGCGCACACCATCGTTTTTGCCATCATCGGATGTCCCGTTTGTCCTCCCAGCCTTCGCCATGTTCTTCCTCCCCAACCTGCTGCCCTAGCCCACGATCGTAGCCGCGAGCCGACCGACGCTCGTCGACACCGGTACGGTGCGAGTCGGTCATGCTCCTAACCTTTCTCCGTGCGTGCCGTCGAGGAGGACATGGTGGCACCTGCCACGCTTAGGTTATCTTGGCGATGAGGAGTCCAGGTCTGAGATATTGAACAACCAAGGCCCATAGCGTAGCAGCAGTCGGCATATGCTACGAAGTTGGTGGTGGTGTTGTGTCGCTTCGGCGGGTCCAGGGCTGGGAAGACACTCACATTCTCTCGCCCTTCTCGGATGACGCATGGTGCGGGTGCCTCTCGGTTTGGAGCTGCTCTGGCTGGGCTTCTTTCTCCGCTTGCGTGCTCTCTCTCTATATATCTAGCGGTATACTAACTATGTCGCCTCCATATGCACATATCTTCATCGTTGTCGGTGTTTGGGACCCGACCGCGCACCCGGAGTTACCCCTCGATATGCTTTTGGGTAGGACGGTGTTGCTGACTGTAGCTCGATGGTTCGTGCCAGGTGCACGAGAGGCGGCATACAATTTTCTTCAGGTTCGGGCCGCTTAGAGAGGCGTAATACCCTACTTCCTGGTGTGGATCTTTTATGTGGTGGGTTATAGGGGGATTCTCTAGTATGAAGGATGCTATAGAATTGAGTAGATGGCTAATGAGTGACCTGCCTTTTGATGGGGTGCCCCCTAGGCCTTATATACTCGACCGTGGGGCGTTACATGCGGGTATGATAACAACGCGCACCTAAGTAATAGTGAACTGACTGAACTTATCTTCCTATAATCCCGCCGACTTATCTTCATTTAGTTTCGACGTCTGAGAGTGCTGCACGGGAGAATCGGATCAATGCTGCGGATAATGCTTAAACCCCATGAGCCTTCTAGGCCCAAGTCTATCCAATCCTGCGTCAATCCATTCTGCCAGCAGTTCCTCCCCTGGCCCACGAAGGGATGATCCTGCGAAATAATGGGCCCAAAACCTTCCGTGAGGCCTTCTAGCCTTCTAGTGGATCCGAGGATATCTGTCCCCCACAATCGTGTCCTTCTCCGGCAACGAACAGTTATGTCTGCCTCTTCCCTTTCCCTCCTGCTCTACGAAACCTTAGAAGTGGGGAAGGCAAGGGAAGCGGGTCTCTGATTTGCTGCATATGGTATTCGTGCGTTCATAAAAAATATTATGTGAAGAGCGGAGATAATCAATAAAAAATCTTGAGATATTTTTTGGTGGATAATTTACATGGGTATTGTTGTGAGCTGTCGCAATGCACGGATAACCGCTGATAAATCGACCAGATTCTAAAACCAAAACACTGAACCAATATTTCAAAACCGAATGTCATACAAACCACATCTGTACCAAAAGGGCGATTTCAAAACTGAACGTCATACAAACCACATCTGTACCAAAAAGGCGGTAAAGCTGTACACAGCAGAGCTCGGGCTTTCATGGATGGCGTAGTCGAGCGAGATGTTTGTTAGGCTTAATTTGGCCTGGACCGGCCTATCTAGAGAAAATTGGATTTATGCCATTATGAAATTTAGGATTCGCTCAAATATCATTATAGAAATACGCTTCGCTAAGAAATTATTATCAAACGTTGTCTTAAAGATAAAATACTATTTAGAGGTTATTTGAAACCTAACCTTATTTGATTATGGGGGTGTTTGGTTACCCCAAACTAAACTTTAGCTCCTATCACATCGAATGTTTGAACCTCCGTTCCGGGTATTAAATGTAGTCGGATTATAAAACTAATTTGTCAGCCGAAGATTAAAAGACGAGACGAATCTAATCCAGTTGGTTGGGTCTATATTTCATACTCCTATTTGAAAGTCAAACGCTTGATGTGACCCGGGCTAAACTTTAGCAGGGGCAACCAAACACCCCCTATATTGGCAGGCACTGATCGGACACTTTTGCCCCTCGAACCAAAAGAGCCGGCATCTCAAAACCGACGGCGCTCTCTTCTCTATCCTCTGTGTCCCCTCCACCAAAACCGACGGCGACGTCGCTCTCCTCCACCGGTGCTCGGCGCTCTCCCTCCACCAGCGGCGGTCCACCGACGATCGGCGAGACCCACTGGCGGGCGCTGGTCAGATCCGCTCGGCATTCATCCACCTGGCACATCGGGTAGCTCGCGCCTCCGTTGGCAGTCCCACCGCCGCCCGGCCCTCCCCCAGCGCCCCCGGTGATCCGGACCGCACTCGCTTGCTCGGCCTAACGACCGGCTCCTGCCCCGCCGCAGCCGAAGCTCCCAGCGTCCTCCTGCAGGCCGAGCTGAAGGTTCAGCGCGCCGGTGGAGTTCGACAACGAAACTCCGTCACGTCATACCTCTCCGCCTCCCGTCTTCCAGACGTCTCCAATCGGGGCTCCCAGCGTCTCGGAGAAGAGGAGCAGCACGGCACGGCGGCTGTGGCGAGGAAGGCTCCTGTCCCATCCCAACCCAGTTAGCAGCCGCCCAAGGAGGAGGAGATCCAATCGGCGTGCGGGCGTCCGCGGTCCATCCATCGATCCAATTCCAATCTGCAGGTGAGCAGCTCGGTTAGATTCCCAATCAACAGTTCGAATCTCCTGCTCTCCCATCCTATTGAATGAAACTACGATATAGAATTAGTTTGCCTAGTTATTATCTCGAATTAATTTGTAAAGATCTCCACTTTGGTTCGATTTGATTGTTTCTTCAACTAGTGGCATATTGGTCTGCTTCTTACGTGATTCAACTAGTGGCATATTGGTTCGATATGAATATGGCCATTTGCAGTTTTTCTAGCGTTTGCTAATGAACGCCTCTAAAGGTGGCTGTTGCACTTGCAGTAGGATTACATTTTTGTGAAATCGAATGGTTGGTGATCTGTTGTTGACTGGTTAAGAGTGCTGCCAAAGTTTTAGTTTAGAGACCTGCTGCTCGGTGTTCGCCGTATCCCATCGCGTGTTAGCGTCTGCCGACTGTGTTCTGAATTTGTGTTCGTTTTGAAACTGTGTTCTGAAACCGTGCAAACTGTGTTTTAAAACTGTGCCGTAAAATAGACTGTCCTGTGAACGGCGGAGCTTAGCAGTTTTGATCTAGAGCTGAGCGGCGGCAGAGCGGGGGAGGGAGAACGGCGAACAGATTTGATAGGGGCAAAAGTGTCCGGTCACTAGCTGCCAATATAATCAAATAAGGTTAAGTTTCAAATAACCCCCTAAATGGCATTTTGTTTGTAAGACAACGTTTGATAATGGTCTCTTAGCGAAGTGTGTTCCCATAATGACATTTGAGCGAATCCTAAGTTTCATAATGACATAAATCCAATTTTCTCGCCTATCTCCGTTCTACTGTCTGTATCTCATATTCTCATTGCATTGCACGGAAATTCACAGCTACGTGCCCACCCGATCCTCGCTTGACACAGGGGAAATTCACGGCCTGCTGCTACAGAGCATGGCCGCTGAGCACACTGTGGTGCCCGCCGTGACAACCCGACTCCCTCCCTCTCGCCAGATGCCTCGGACAGGCGTCTAGTTGGGGGAGCGGAGATCCGCGTCCAGGCGAGGTCTGCTCTGGTCACCTCTGGCGATCCTCCTCCCCATCGCCTCCGCCGATCAATTCCCTTCGCTGGCACTCAGAGATCGGCGTCCTCCTCCTGTCTTCCCACGCTTGCGGGTATGCTTGTGCTAATCCTAGTGTAGCAGCGGTTTCTTTTTGTATAGATAGTTCCCGCAACAGTGGCAGCTTTGTATTATCTTTTCCGTGGTTCGGCTCAGCGAAATGGATGAAGATTTGATTTGTCTGATCCAGCCACTTATGATGTATAATTCGATCTTCAAGCATCACAGAAGCCAGAAGCCATTGATGCAATTGGCCATGGCTAAGCTATAGCATAGCCTTCTTTGAATTTGACCACATGAGTTTAGTTTAATTTCAGTTCAGTTCAGGAACGACGTAACACGGATGGTGGTTTCAAAAACCATTTTCTTCTTCAGCATAAAGCACAAATTGGAAGATGAATTAGTCAACCGTGTGCTTGGTTTTGCTCTCGATGAATCCCAAATTTCGTCATTCTTCTCCATTCATATCCTTTTGTAACCCTACTGGTGTAGTCCAATCCATGATCCAATTAGTGCCTAATGCGACTCCACTTATAATGCTGCATTAAGAATGTCCTCTGGTTATTTATTATGTGATGCTAAACTGCAAATTACCATATCAAGGTGTGGATCTGTCTGTTTACCCTTCTGCTGTTATTTGCTCTGCAGGGACTAACTCAGAGTAGTGTCGCTCAATGAATTTCCTCTACCGAACTACGCAGCCTGCAGCGCCTGAGCTGCCAAGAATTTCAGAGCAAGATCACAGGAACGCCTTACAAAAGACGACTTCGACACTGGAGGGTCTCATTGCGGACGATTCACACCACCAGCCCTCCTCTGCCCACAGCGAAGATGAGGCTGCTAATAATGGGTCTAGGGATATCAGTGGGGATTCTTCATCTGTTGATTTGAAAAGCCCAGTCCCACTGGGGACACATGCCGATGTCATGGAAGACGAAGGATGGATCACAATTCCATGCAGTTTGGTGCCTTTGACTTGCTTGTCTCTTTTTTTGTTATATATCATATAGGCATAAATACACCGATGCTTATTATTAATTAGACTTAACTGATCTTTCATCTGCCAAGTGATCACTCCTTACTCCTTATCTCCACCCTTAATCTGCATTACATAAGGTTATACATTCATTTTTTTCTTTACTACTAACTAATTGACCAGTAGTTGTTTTCAGTGCGAAAGTGTAACCCTACCATATACCTGCTAAACACTCTAAGCCTGACCGTTTACCCGCTAAACACCCCGATAATATGTTTTCCTTTTGACATGCTACTGGTAGCTTCTTCACGCTAGTAAAACCATCTTAACATCTCTGCTAGTAACATCTATAATTTTCTTACAGAGGCACTTCCTGAAAGTTGGAACGACATATCAGAAATGGTTCAGTTGCAGGCTCTGGACCGTTCCTTCCTTTTTCCAGGTAAATGTGTTTTCCTTGTCACTTTAGTAATAGTTTCTGGTGCTATTGCATCTTAGTTATTACCTATTTTCTGGAATTGACTTAGTTTAGTTATCAGGCGAGCAGGTTCCTATACTGGCGTGCCTGTCAGCTTCTAAGCAAGATCTACAGGTTATATCCCCCTTTAGAATTGCTGCAGTAATGTCTAAGAATGGAACTTCTATGCAAAACTTTACAAATAAATCTAGCCCTGTCAGTGCAAATGGTCATGATAATGGAGCAGCTGGAGAAAGTGGCTATCAGGATGTTGAACTCAATGGTGAAGCATCTCCTTCAGGACATGATATTTTGGTGACTCAATCTCTCCTTCAGATGGAGGATCATAAGCAGCAGATCGAACATGTGTTGCGAAGATTTAGAGAATCAAATTTTTTTGTCCGGATTGCGGAATCAGTGGAACCTCTATGGTCCAAGAAAAGTGTAACTTCAACTACGATGGCAGATGAACGATCAGATAACCAGGGAAATAGTAAGAGCTCAAGGAGTAATGTTTATAATACCATTTCTGATAAAGGGGTTTTTGATGGTAACACATCTGGGGGAGTTGCTCGAGATGTTGTCAAGTGTTATTCTCTGCAAAATGGAGACATAGTGGTATGTTTTGAAGGTTTTTTTAATTACTGTGACATTGTATACTACAAGTCTACAACTTGTACTGCATGACCTCTAGCCATTGGACGTTGATGGACATCGCAGAAGTAACTGCATGTTTTGTGCTCTAACCTAAGTTTAACCAAGCAGCAGGCACCTACTGGAAATTGACTCAGATCTGCTACTAAAATTCAATGTCAATTGTCAATTACCCAAGTTAATTTAGATTTTTACACTTGTCCTTTTGATTTCTTTATGCAACCATTTCTTCTAAATGGTTTTACTAAATGGTGGAAGTATAAATAGCTTCCCACTATATAAAGAATTTGACACCTAATGGTATTGTAGAGTGGAAATAGAACACTTAATCAGTTTTAGCAATTTAGCCGCACTGATGTGTCCTTGACACTTTTAAATACCACATTGTCTTCTATAAAAGAGTAAAATGCACCTAGGTCCATGAACTTTGAAAGTTCAGTTTTGGGTCCCTGAACTTTTTAAGTGGGTCACCAGAGGTCAGGGATTACATTTTCGTTTTGTAATTTCCGAAAACCATTTTGTTGACCAAAGTTTGACTTTTATATTTTCAAATTCTAAACCGAAATATACCAAAAAACGGACCGATTTTTTGTATCTCGGACCACACTGAAAACGGTAAATTTTACCGGTTTTCGATAATTACCGACCGAGGAATCCAACCCTGCAGACGTCCATACACCATTCATTTGGTGTTTATATCCGAGGTTGCACATGTAGTCAGCAGCCGGCCCCTCTCCTTCCTCCCTTTCTCCTTCCCTGCTCCTGTGCCTGTGCGGCTGCGCCTGTGCCCATGCTGCTTGTGAATACCCGTGGTCGCCACCCCATGCACCACCGCTTAGGGAAGGGAGCAGGGAAGGAGAGGGGCCACAGTGTTGCTTGGTGGCAGAGGGAGCACCTGCGCACAAGCAACGCAAAGCGCTGCTTGGGAAAGGGAGCAGGGAAGGAGAGGCGAAGGTTGGAGAGGAGCCGTCGAGTGTGGTATGGAATGCTAAGGTGGTGACACGGCCACACGGGAGGTCAGAATAGAGAGGAAGATGGGGTAAGGATGGGCTAATTGCAATTTGCATGCCATGTTGGCTGTTGATTGTACATGACTACATGTCATGTTGGATCTAAACAAAACAACAAACAAAGGTTATGGACATCTGATGAACCACTTAAAAAGTCCAAAACTGCATTTTCAAAGTTTATGGACCTAGGTGATAAATGCAAAAGTTAATGGACCTATGATGCATTTAACTCTTCTACAAACTAATTAGAGTAAATTTCAGAAAACTACATATAGGTAGAATAAAATTTGCAAAACTACACTATTCTTGGAACCAATTTTGCCATACACATTTTTCTCATGCATCACAAAACCCACTTCTTAGAATTAATTCAAAGCAGTGTACTTTTTTCAGTTCATATTGTGGAGCTACACATTTTATTAGTATTCCATATCGTTAACTTGCATGCTTGTTTGGGCTTAAAAATCAATGTATAGTTCTGTGATATGTGAAACAATATGAAATGTGCAGTTATGTAGTATGCAATAAAGTATTGTAATAGAAGTTTAGTTTGCAATTTTTATTGTTAAAAAGGTAAGTTTAGCAATATAGAATGGGAATGGGAGTGTACTTTTGATGAATTGGTTCTTATAGTTTTGTGATTATTTTTTTAGAAACTTAGACGTTAGTTTAGTTTTCTCAAATTTATTCAATTAAAAAAAAACTCGGCCGGGGAGGGAAAGACCGCCTTCCCGGTATTATATTAACAGGAGACCGAAACAATGGTTTTGGCCGAGAAAATCCCCGAATCCTAGCCCTCCATCACTAATGGGCCGGCGTTAACTGTCCACTCTGCAACGGTCCAACCGGAGGGTGGCGCACAAGACATCGCAACCCGAGAGCGGATGGGGCACAAGGAGGGTATTTTTTCAACCAAGCCTGAAAATTCACCCCGAGGGGGATCGAACCCAGGACTTGGAGGTGCTACTCGGAAACGCACCACTAGGCTAGAGGTCCTTCCGGCTCAAATTTACTCAATTACTAGTAAAGTGCTCGTATGTTGCTACGGTTTCCATTTATGCTTGAGTATAGATTATAAAATATAAAGATGTGTTGAGCCAACAGTTATGGTTCGAATCCTCATTTGTGCATAATTTTAGCTTTTTACCATTTAAATATGGGGGAGCACGACGACGGTGGAAACCGGGGAACCGTGGAAATTGGTGCTATATATAATAGGGAATTAATTAATTTTTTGTAAAATCTATGTGATTATTAGTTGCAGAGAAAAACATGACTTTTTGAAAAAGAACATCTATAAGACATTAATGTTGTTACTATTTGGTTATTCACCCATGTATTTTGTTGTAATTCTCGCTGATTTAAATGCATGCTGATTAAGCAATGATGTTCTCTGGTGGAAGTATGCAGGTTGTTTTGCAAGTGAATGTTAGCGTTAACAAATTGGAAGATCCTGTGCTTGAAGTCCTTCAGTTTGAGAAAAGTATATCAAACAATTGTATGCCTGGGAATCTTGTGGATGGACAATGTGACAGTAACGATGATCCATGTCAGGAGCTGCTTAGTTGGTTGCTCCCTTTAGATCGCACATTACCACCTCGTTCTTTGGCACCCCCTACTCTCAATCCAAGTGTATCACACAAGCAATCTTATTCTGCTTCTGGTTCTCAAATATTCAACTTCAGAAGTTACTCCATGCCTTCAGCCTCTTCTGTTCAGACACCAAATAATATAAGACCACCACCAATATCTGAAAGTCAAGAATTTATGCCTGAAAAACCTGCAAAAACCCCAGATATTATAAATGATGGGCAACTTTCGTTTAGAGGAGTTCCTTTAGAACCTGAACGGTATTCTGTACGTTGTGGTTTAGAAGGCGTGTATCTACCAGGGAAAAGATGGCGGAGAAAAGTTGAAATCATTCAACCAATTGAGGTTCAATCTTTTGCTGCAAAATGTACTGTGGAAAATCTTCTCTGTGTCACAGTAAAGGTGCGTGGAGTATATCAAAGCATCCATTCAGTTTTCATTGTGTGAAATAATGTTCCAAGGATAATGTTTGTATCATGAATTCCTGCTGCAGAATATTGCTCCTACTCTTGCAAAAGATATAGTCGTATTCATCGATGCAATTACTATTGTATTTGAGGAGGCATCCAAAGGAGGTGCTCCTTTGTCTTTACCAATTGCTAGTATTGAGGTTGGGCATGGTCACAGCTTGCCAAACCTAGCACTCAGGTATATGCAGCTTTCTCATTGATTCTGCTCATGATCTACCTGCTATTGCAGTTTCATGTTTTCAAGAACTCAGAAATTGACTTCGTATGGTGGTACAAAATTGTGGTTTGTGCAATGGTGGAGTGAACAAAGTCCATAAATATTGTTTCCATATCCAAGCTTCACTCTAGTGCTGTGTTGATAGGATCCAGAATTCTACCATGGCTGCATAAGCTATACGGGTAGGAGGCGAGCGAGAGAGACGTGAAAGATGGCCCTTAAGGCTAGGCAAGATAATTGCCTTGCTTGATTAGATTGATACATCTCTTCTTATATAGAGACTTAGAGAGGCTGATTTGACCCCTAGGCAAGTAAAGGAAATCTCCTAACAAGAATCAATCATGGTCCTATTTTAATGGAAATAATGCAAAATATCTATGAAAATTCAGGCATTTAGCCCCTAACTGCCCACATGGCCTATAGGTGATGCCAGTTGGCCCTAGCGCCTATAGGTGACGCTGGTCATAACATGTGTACTAGTGTGTGACAATTGTTTTAAGTATTCTACATTATTTCTTGTCTTTCTAGGAGGGGCGCGGAACACTCTTTTATTCTCAAACCAGCAACTATGTCCTCAAGGGAACGGAAGACCAACAGTCATGCACCTCTGGCCTTATCACTCCCAACGATGACCGGTGCTACTTTAAATACTCATACACCAAAGGCTGGTGAGCCGTATGCTGATCTAAGCGACCAATATGCTGTACTGGTATCTTATCGCTGTAATTACACAGGTAAACTATTGTTAAACCAAGAGATTTCTTCAAAAGAGGAATGGAGTGGATTTTTTATGATTAGCGCTTTTATCTATGTAGAATCGAAACTTTTTTTCAAGCAAGCAACAAGCTGGCGACCCTCTGCAGCCAGCGATCTTATGATCTCAGTATCATCCGAACTGTCTTTACGGAATCCTAGTCTTGGTGCTCGTGTTCCTCAACTCCCCGTGCAGGTTATTGCAGTATCTCCTCACTTATATTATGGAAATTCTCCAATTTATCACTATGATAATGATATAATATTTCCTGCAGATACTAACACTCGAAGCTACTAATATGACATCCGAAAACCTTACATTAACTGTCCTTGCTCCTGAAGCATCTGGTTCTTCTTCAGTTGTATCCTTGAACTCATCTCCAACCACCCCAAATGGTTCTTTTGATGGTGTTAATGAGTCAGCAAAAAGATCTGGGCTGGGAAAAGATGGGATTGGCTTTCGAAGATTGAATTCTGTCCTAGCTACTCCAAAAGAAGGTGATAATGGAGGAAACAGAATGAGTAATGCTTCAGGCTGTACTCATCTGTGGTTGCAAAGTGCAGTGCCCCTAGGGTATTGACCCTTACCTGTTCTCACTTACTTAAGAGTTCACTCACAACTGTGCTACATATATTCGAAAACATTGCAGAATGACATTTGGTTGTTGTGAATGTGTCTAACAGGTGTGTTCCTGCCCGCTCAAGCACCACTGTCAAACTTGAGCTGCTACCATTATCAGATGGAATTATCACACTTGATACTCTGCAAATAACCGCAAGGGAGAAAGGTAACGTTTTCATTAAAAAACAAATTTGCAAAATAAGTGCTGATTTGGCAGCTAGATGTAGATTGTTACCAACACAGCAAGTGGTAGTTTAGCAGCTTGACATAGAGTGGATACGGATTGTCAATTCTAAGAAAGAAGTTTGTTATTTGTGTCATCCTGGTTTGAAGTGATCTGGGATTATTAATACAGTGGATATAGTAGGCTACCAAATGTCTTAAATACATTCAGGCCCCGTTTGTTTCGTTGGAATTGAATTCCATTTTAATAATTATAATTTAGACAAAATTAATTAAGTTCATATATTTATATATGTAATATATTTGTATATTATTCTAAATTATATGGGAGAGATAATTATATACTACATTTATGTTATAGCAAAGCAAGTAGAATAGTGTGCTATAAGTTGTAATCGGAAACATAGCATGTAAATCTATAGAATCAATTTCCATCTCTCACCCCATGAATTTGAGATAGGCTTATATGATAACTTTGGAAAGTGGTGAAATGTCACATTCTAAAAAAAATTAGCCTATTCCATTAGTAAGATTCCAATTCCTCAAAATGAAAGGAAACAAACGGGACCTCAGTGTTTTGGCTGGTTCGTATTCGTATCATCTTCCTTTTATCCTTTTAAGACTTGAGAAGTGATTGTTGCCCTGCAGGCCTTGCTTACATACCGGAGCACTCCTTGGAGATACATGCCACCTCTGGTATGTCATCAGGAAGGTCATAGGATAGGAGAGCATCAAGAGGTATACTGTTCTGTATATTGGGGGCCTGGGACTCAGCCTGTACAAATGAGTTGGAAACAACCAGGCCAAGCATGTTTTTTCTCTCATTTGTATTGGATGGACATAAGGCGCTCACCTTGGAGAGAAACTACCCCCAGATTTTACCGAAGGATGGTTGCTGCCAACATGGGGAAACTACCCCAGATGAATCATTATGTATCACAATTGTGTTACAAATCCATTCATTTCATACTGAGGTCGCCGAGACACTGGTGTTCGTCTTCACAAAGGCTTATGAAATTCGTAATGTGTTGCTTAGTTTTGATGCCGTTATTGTTGTTGGTGGTGTTCATTTAATCCCACTCATGTTGCTGAGTTGTACCATATGCGGGCACTGATCATAAATATACTGGAGAAATAGAAACATGTGTGTCCATTGGCCATTGCTCATCTTCATGATGATATATCAGTTGCTCATGAATCATTATGATCTTTGGCGTGCTTCTGTTAGATTTGTTTATCAAGTTTTGCAACTCAGCCTCTCGAGTGTGACACGCAGTATACAATGACAACGGACACAGCTGCCCAGCTTTTGATCTGAACAGTACTGGAAGCAGAATCCCAGATCATGGCCTGGATTGAACGGTAGAAGCAACAGCGAAGTTAAAAAGCGACTGGAAATAAATCATAGCCTGGATTTTACGGTAGAAGGCTAGAAGATACAGTAACTGAAACTGGAAATGTAGTTGAGGATGCTTACAAAATTACAGGGGGAAAGAATTACGTAGGCCTTCCTATAACTGTAATATCGTTTAAAGCAATTGAATTTGGTATAGTGAGTCATTTAGAGCCTGTTTGGTTTGTGTCTGACTATGCCACACTTTGACTAAGGTTAATCGTCCAAATTAAAGAACTAACCTTAGATAGAAGGTAGGTAAAATGTGACAAGTTAAACAACAAACTAAACATGCCCTTAGTTCCAATCTTTCGGACTCTCAAAACCAGCAAGACATGTTCTTAGACTTGATCAGTCATAAAAAATCGAGTTTTCTCAAATCACATGCTGACATGTGACATGACATACCACGCTAGAGCGAACAATGAAAATTCAGGTACCCTAACGAGACAATATCAAGTTCAGACATTGAATGCTAGTTTAAGGATCTAAGTGACTCCAAGTCTCCAACGTACTCAAATGAGACAATGTCAAGTTCAGACATAGAATGCTAGTTTAAAGATCTAAGTGACTCCATCACGTTCATATTTGGTTTAAGTAAATCCGGTTTTGAATGGCGTCCAAGTTGAGTACCTGTTTTTCTAAAAAAAAATGAGAGTTCGAAACTGGAAGCACTGATGCACTTTTTTACTCTTTGGATTTGAATCCAGGAGCAGTTCCATTAGCAACACCAATGATCCCCGCGCTCGCGTGACGACCCTGGCGTCGGCGAGGCTGAACAAAGCGCAACTCCTCGTCCGGGGCCTCCCTCTCCCAGCTTGCACTGTCGTCGCCCTCATAGCCTCGCCCCATTCTCCGCATTCCGTACCATGCCCGCGCCGTCCCTGCCGCTTCTGAGAGCGTGTAACACTGGACCGCCGACATCGCCGCTTACGCCAGCCATGCCTCATCTTCGGTGGCGGCGGTGGCTGAGCAGGCGCTCACGTTGTTCCGGCTCATGCTTTGGCGCGTCGTCCCTCACCCGAACGCCTTTACGGTGAGCTCCGTGGTCAGGTGCTTGTGACACCCGTGGCCGAACGGTGCGCCGCCGTCGACGTGAGTAGCCGCAGAGATGGCCGGTGAGAACCGGGAAGACGCAAGTAAGTGGCTGGATATAAGTTTCTGTATTATTTCTTTTCGTGACCTCCAAGTCTGCTGATTACAATCCTTTTAAAGACTTCACTCACACAGGCCCACTCCACCACCCTTTACAACCATACGGCCCAAACGGCCCACTACTACAGCACGACGCCTACTTGTCTTCACACACGCGCCACCGTGCTGACATCTTCCCCTCCGCCAGAAGTTGATTGCCCCCAATCAAGCACCTCAGGAAAACGATTCTTGAGCACATCAAAGTCCTCCCAGGTAGTAGCATCAGTCGGAAAACCAGACCACAGCACTTGGACCTGTATCACCGGTTTGTTGCCTTTCTTCACCAACCGACGATCCACAATCTGCAGAGGCTTTACTGTCACACCAGACAAATCCACCAGTTGAGAAATATCTGAGAAAACTGGAGTGTACTTTGGAATGAACGGCTTGAGTTGAGAAACATGAAAAACTGGGTGAACCAAAGCTGTCGATGGAAGCTCCAATCTGTAGGCGACGGAACCCACACGCTGCAGAACTGTGAAGGGACCAAAAAATTTGAAAGCAAGCTTTGGGTGAGACCGACTGACCACGGAATTCTGAACATAGGGCTGTAGTTTTAGAAGCACTTTATCTCCCACTTGAAACTCCCTATCAATACGGTGCTTATCAGCCTGAATCTTCATTCGGTTTTGAGCAGTAGCCAATCTGTTCTTCAACAGCTCTGAGTAAGCTGTACGCTCCTGAAACAACTCCTCCACCGACTGATCACTTCCCACAGCCACAATTGGTGCAGCTGCAAACACCGCATCATACCCATACAAGGCTTTGAATGGTGAACATCCCAGAGCAGTGTGGTAAGAAGAATTATACCAAAATTCGGCCAATGGTAACCATTGCTTCCACTTAGTCGGATTGTCATAGATAGCACAGCGCAAATACATTTCGACACATTGATTAACCCGCTCTGACTGCCCGTCTGACTGTGGATGATATGCAGTGGTCAAAGCTAGCTTGATGTTGAGAGATTGAAAGAGAGACTTCCAAAAAGTACTAGTGAAGATTTTATCTCGGTCAGACACCAAAGACCTTGGAGTCCCATGGAGTTTCACTATATTATCCAAAAAAACCCGAGCCACTGCAGGAGCTGAGAAAGGATGTTTCAGTGGAAAAAAATGAGCATACTTCGTATATCGATCCACCACCACCAGAATTGTGTCATAGCCCTCTGATTTAGGAAGCCCTTCAATAAAGTCCATTGTCAGATCTTGCCAAGCACCTTGGGGAATGGGCAACGGTTGCAGCAACCCATGAGGATGTGTTCTTTCCCCTTTGGCATGCTGACAGATATCACATTGTTTCACATAGTCCAACACATCAGCTTTTAACCCCTTCCACCAAAAGAGCCTTTTAAGCCTGTGATAAGTAGCTTGCCCCCCAGAATGTCCCCCACTGCACTGTCATGGAGAGCTGAAATGAGTTTAGTTTTTAAGGCTGAGTTGTGAGCAATCCAAATCAGTCCTTCCTTCCTGATCACACCTTGGTGCAAGGAGAAGCCGTCTTCATTAGGACTGTGAACAACAAGTTGAGCCAACAGTTCCTGAGCAAAGGCATCAGTAGCATAGGAATTAATCACCTCTTGAATCCATAGTGGTTGGACTTGGGTAACCATCTGAACACTCATAAGATGACCCACCCTGGACAAGGCGTCAGCAGCCACATTTTCCTTTCCCTTGCGGTACACCACTTTGAATTGCAGCCCCATTAGTTTAGCCATAGCCTTCTTTTGCCATTCTGAGTGTAAGGTTTGCTCCTCCAAAAAGCTCAAGGCTTGATGGTCAGTTTTGATAGTGAACTCAGTGTGCTGCAAATATTGTCTCCATTTAGATACAGCCAGCAATAGGGCCAAGAATTCCTTCTCATAAATCGACAATAGCTGGTTCTTAGTACTGAGGGCCTTGCTCAAATAAGCCACTGGTCTGTGGTTTTGCATTAACACCGCACCAATCCCCACTGCACATGCATCTGTCTCTACCTCAAATGGCTCAGAGAAGTGTGGAAGGGCCAAGACAGGAGTGGTGACCATAGCCTGTTTGAGAGTAGAGAATGCTGTTTCTGCTTCTGCAGTCCACCGAAAAAATTTCTGCTGCAATAACGTTGTGAGAGGTTTAGCGATAATACCATAATTCTTCACAAATCGTCGATAATATCCAGTAAGACCTAGAAACCCTCTCAACTCAGAAACAGATGAAGGAGTAGGCCACTTTTGCATTGCTTCAGTCTTGGAAGGGTCTGCAGCTACTCCTTGCTGTGAAATGATATGTCCCAAATATGATAACTCGGTTTTGCCAAAAGCACACTTTGATCTCTTAAGAAAAAATTTGTGCTCCCTGAGTATATCAAACACCAGCCTCAAGTGGTGTAAGTGCTCAGCCCAAGAACCACTATACACTAAAATGTCATCCAGGAATACCATTACGAATTTTCTGAGAAAAGGAGCTAGAATGGAATTCATAGCGCACTGGAAAGTAGCTGGGGCGTTGGTAAGACCAAAGGGCATGACCCGAAACTGGTAATGACCCTGGTGAGTTTTGAAAGCTGTTTTGTATTCCTCAGATTCCTGCATTCGAATCTGATGGTAGCCTGCAGTGAAATCCAGACTGGTAAAATATTGTGTACCCGCTAGTTCTTCCAAAATTTCTTCCACTAGGGGCATCGGAAATCTGTTCTTGATAGTTAGATCATTTAACTTCCTATAGTCCACACAAAAACGCCAGGATCCATCTTTTTTTTAACTAGAAGGACTGGTGAAGCAAAAGGACTGGTGCTAGGGGTGATCAAACCAGCCTGCAGTAGTGTAGTGACCTGCCTTTCTATCTCATCTTTGTGAAAGGGGGAGTACCTGTAAGGCTTAGAGTTTACCGGCACTGATCCAGGCATTAGTGGTATACAGTGATCAAACTGTCTCATGGGTGGCAACTGGGTGGGGACAGTAAACAGGTCATCAAACTCCTGTAGCAACAACTGAATATCAGCTTTATTAGTCTGAATACCAGAATCAGATGTAGACTCCACTAGGACCATGGCCCAAATGTCATTTCCTGTCACCCATTTTTGCACTTGTAGTGCTGATACTTCCTGAATTGCTGAAACCTGATGCACATCATCACCATATAAAGTGACAGATTTCCCTGCATCCTGAAATTTCAGCACTTTGTGTACCCAATCACATTCCATAGGACTATGTTGCATTAACCAGTCATAGCCTAATATAGCATCAAAAGCTTCCAAGGGCAAAACTCTCATATCAGTACAGTAGAAATGGCCATGAGCCCACCATTCCACATTTCGTACCATGGAGTTGCAAATCATCTTGTGCCCACTAGCCACCTTCACTTGCACAGAGGGACACTCTTCCACCGTCAACTTCAATTGTTTAACCATATGCTCACTAATGAAAGTGGAGGAACTGCCTGAATCCACCAGCATAAGCATCACTTGTTTGCCCACAATAGACCTCACCCTCATACTGTAAATACTGTCAGAACCGGATATAGCCTAAAAAGATAGATGACAACATATCTCTCTCTGTTCATCTTCTTGTTCCAATTTCTGTAACAATTCATCAGACAGCACTTCCGGTTCCTCCTCATCCCTCATGACATTCAGCTGAACTCGCCCCCTCTTAGCACATTTGAGGATATGGCCAGGCTCGAACTTCTCACCACAGGCATAGCAAAGCCCATTGACTCTTCGGTACTCCCCGAGTTCTCTTTCTCTCGATAGATCTCCACCAACTGGCTGTACCTTTCCTTCCCCCTTATTGCCAGGTTGGTACTGTTTTGGCACATAACCTTGGCGAACTCCTCTCGGTCTGCTCTTCTCCAATACTTCCTGTTGCATCTGAGCCAGCAACACCGCCTTATCCACCGTAGCAGGTTGATGCATTTGAACCACACTCTGAATCTCCAGCTTCAACCCATATATGAATTGAGTAACAAAAAACGTCTCATCCAACAGCGGATTGTGCATAGCTGTCATGTAACGAGCCTGATCAAACTCTTCCACATACTTCTCCAACGTATCCACCTGTTTCAGACTCCTTATCTTCCTTAGGGACTTGGCATAAGCATCTGCACCAAATTTGCTTTCAACAGCTCGCACAAACTCCTGCCAATTCCTCATTCCTTGGCGCAGTTTCTGAACTTGCCACCAACGAGCAGCATTCTGCTCCATGTGTATAGAAGCAGCAGATACCCAGAGTGGTTGTGGCACTTGATACATGTAGAAATACTCCAAACACTTATCTATCCACACCACCGGATCCTCGCCGGAAAATTTGGGAAACGACATTTTCGGTAATACCTGATTTGCGCCTTGCATATTCATCCTCTCCCCATACTGTCTTCCCATCATCGGAACCTGATGATTCCTCCTCTGATTCTCCCGCTCCAGCTGCTCACCCTGGGCGAAGGTGTTCCGCAGGGGAGGTCTTCCTCCAGCTCGATTCTCCATATCCTCTGAAGTGTTTCCCAGATCTCTTCCCATCTGCTCCAGGCGCATCTGAGCAATCTCCCTTCCAGTCTCTTCCATTCTCAGGAACAGCTCGTTCCTCTCCTCGGCAGCACGCTCCGCCACACCCGCCGCCAGATCGACCTGAGTCATGAGTTGGAGTTGTACCTTCTGCACGTCCTTTACTTGTCCCGTCAACACCTCCAACGTCTCCAGAACTTGGCTCAATCGTTCCTGTGTAGTGCGATCCTTCTCCGCCATTGCTTCGAGCACCAGACGCGTTTGAGCCGAGGGCTTCACTGGAGGAGCCGTGTTGCCCACCGCCGGAGATCGACGGCTTTGATACCAATTGTGACACCCGTGGCCGAACGGTGCGCCGCCGTCGACGTGAGTAGCCGCAGAGATGGCCGGTGAGAACCGGGAAGACGCAAGTAAGTGGCTGGATATGAGTTTCTGTATTATTTCTTTTCGTGACCTCCAAGTCTGCTGATTACAATCCTTTTAAAGACTTCACTCACACAGGCCCACTCCACCACCCTTTACAACCATACGGCCCAAACGGCCCACTACTACAGCACGACGCCTACTTGTCTTCACACACGCGCCACCGTGCTGACAGTGCTGCTCGGCGCTGTCGACTGTTTGAGTCGGGATCCAGGTGCACGGGCTCTTGGTGAATTATGGGCTTGGACGCGCTGCGCACGTCGGCGGCGGGTTGGTTTGACATGTGCGGCAACCTTGCCCGGTAGAGGATGCGAGGAGGGTGTTTGACGAAATGGTGTAACACCCTGATTTTGGGTATAAAATTTCTTTCTAATTATCACCTAAAATTATGTGTTACTCTTTTTTTCTCACTCTAGGTTTTGTCTCTCTATATTCATTCTCTTTTTTTCCTTTTTGATTAGATATAGCCTAAACTAGTGGAGGTTAATTATTTATTTTTGCCAAAACATATGAGTCATGGAATGTTGCATCATATTAACCCTAAATATCCTTTGAAATGTTGCACATATTTGATTTGGTTTGAATTTGAAACTTGATTTAAATTTGAATTGAAAACCCTAGAGAAAAGAAATAGAAAAGGAATTAGAAAATCCAGAGAAAAAAGAAAAGAGAAAGCAGCCCAGTCGGCCCACTAAGCCCAGCTAGGCCGTGCGCCCACGCCGCCTGACAGGCGGACCCCGCCTGTCAGCGGCAGTTCTCCCTCGCGCACGCCCTCCCTCCCTCCCTCGCTGCCTAGTGGGGCCAGCAAATCGGCGCCAGTTTTCTTCCCCGCGCGCTCCCTCTCTCTCTCTGTCTCGCGGGCCCGAATCGCCTGTCGCCGAGCCGTTGCCCCGCGTGCCCTTTTTTTCTCTCTCTGCGCCGTGGGCTTGCCCTGTCAGTTCCACCCCCTCCGCGCTCGCCGTGGACCGGCGCGTGCGCACTCGCTCACGTCGCCGGATTTCTCGGCCACGACGCCCGCCCACGCGCCCAGCTCCTTTCTTAGAGCCCCGCCAGTGCCCCGCGCACACCCCTCACCTCATTTCGCGCAGCTTCGCCCTCTCTCGTGCTCTGCCCACGCCGCCAGCCACCGCCGGAGACCCGTGCCCGCGTTCCCGGCCATCCAGCTCGCCGGAGACCGCTCCAAGCATCCTCGAGCTCCGCCCCGAGGTGAGACACCTTTGCCTGTGCCCAATTTCTCCTATTGCGCCCCGTGTTCGGCCAATTTCGCCTTCGCCGATGCTCGGCCGCGGCGGTTTGCCGTGCTCGTGCGGTGGCTAGCCGATTTAGCCCGGTCTAGTTTCCCGGAGTAGGTCCCTGTGTCACCCCTGCCTCTGCTGAAGCTACCCCAGGCCTTAGCGCGCCTTAAGTCCCCTCCTCGTGGCCAGAATGGCTCACCGGAGTTACTCCGGCCCGCCCGAGACCTTCTTACCGCCGTTCTCCCTTCTCTGCCCGTGGATTCATGGCCTCTTCCCCGCCATTGAGTTCGCCGTGGTGCCCTCTTCCTCTCTGCCCAACTTCGGCGACCTCACCGCCGCGGAGAGGAGCGGCGCCACCGCAGCCGTCTGTTTCCCCTGGTCCGGACCAGACCTCCATCCGATTCAGATCGAACGGCTCGGACCCCCCTCCGTCCGATTCAGATCGAACGGCTCGGACCCCCCTCCGTCCGATTCAGATCGAATGGCTCGGACCCCCTCCGTCCGATTCAGATCGCACGGCCCGGACCGCGGGATACCGCTTCTCGCACGCGTGCCCTAACGCCTCTAGCCCGCTTGTCAGCGCTTGCCCGCTCGCGCGCGTGCCCTCGGCCGCAGATCTAATCTCAGCCGTTGGTCTTAGATCTGACGGTTAGATTCACCCAATGGCTGTTTTATTAAAGAGACCCTCGGTTTATTGGAAATCAACCCGCCGTCTCTGGTTTTCGCGCGCAAGCCCCTGTATTCTTGTAGATTTAGCCCTGGACTTTTAAATATTCACAGAATTAGCCCTAATTTCATATTTTGAATTCCCAAACTTGTTTATTTCATAACTTTTGTATATGAACTCCAAATTTAGTGATTCAAATTGCAAAATGTTCATAGAATTAATCTCTGTTTAAATAAAATGGTTTCACTTACTGTCTGCATATTCTAATTTTTATGATTGAATATAAACTAATATAGATGTAGTTTTATTTATTTAATAAAGTAAATAAAAGGAGAACCTTAGAGATTTAATCATGTTTAAACTTGTGAGATTAATGATAGGTATTGTATGAGTTCATCTCTGTTCTAAATTATAGGTCACAATAAAATAAATTGATCTATGATTATGTACTTGCAAATAATATTTAGGGAAATAACAATCTATTTTCAAATAAAGTTAATTTATGTTATAGTTCATGTTATACTTTGGACTCATTATCCCTTATGTAGTATTGTGACTTTTTAAGATGTGTTCCAATGTTTGTACATGTTTGGTGTGATGTTCATTTGTATTTTCCAAATGTATTGAATGCATGCTCGCTTTATTTAGACAACGAGCATTCTGAGGTTCCTAAGTGTGTTGTTGGAGACCTCCCTGAGCAACAACCTGGTGAAGGCAAGTGTCCTTAGACCTATCATGTCCTACTTTACTTTATAATTCACTGTCCCGCATTACATTATTGAAACTTAAGGATTGACTAGTTTGTATTTCCCTTACCCTTGTTTACCTTATTGGGTTAATCATGGTTAGCTTATGCTATTGCTTTAACTTAATCAATGAACATGATGTGACTTTCTATGATACTATGATGTTATCCCGATGGGGTCCTTGTGATTACTTTAGGGGGCTCAGGCTCTTTCCTGAGTACCTCTCCGTAAGGACCTATTTGGGGAGTGACAACCCGGGATAACAGTGCAACCATGAGGGTGGAATGGGACACCCTTAGCTGATTAATTAGAGGAACCAGAGGAGTAGTTGGCTTCGCCGTAGGGCCATCAATGGGGTCCGGGCACAGTACTTGCTCTGCCGAGGTTGGTTGCAGAGGTTCTTTGATTTGGTTTTGTTAGTCACCCTTCCTTTGGGGAGATATACTGTGTTTATCAAACTGGAGAAACCTAACGGGCGGCTATGACCTCTAGGAAATCTTTGTAAAGGCTACGTAGTGAGACCCTGCTAGGTCACCTTGGTAGTGATCAATGGGGAGGCTAGAACCCCGGGCAGAATGGGAATCACGGCTTGTGGGTAAAGTGTGCAACCTCTGTAGAGTGTTAGAAACTAGTATATCAGTCGTGCTCGCGGTTATGAGCAGCCTTGGGATCCTCTTCGATTAGAAGAACAATGGTTACTTTTATGATGATGATTAACAATGGTGATTACAATCTTGATCTCTGGTATTTCCTCTTGGAGGGAGTGACTTTGGGTAATAACTGGGTTATTACTAAAATTTAGCTCTACTTATAATAATAAAACTTGACCAACTAAAAGCAACTGCTTAACCTTAAACTCCACATACAACTAGTCTACTTTAGCCAAACGGGACATTTGCTGAGTACGTTGAAGTGTACTCACCCTTGCTTTACAAACCACCCCACCCCAGGTTGTCCCCACTATTCTCAGTGCTTAGGAGGTGAAGTTGGCAACATGGATGACTTCGAGGAGTTCCAAGAATACGATGAGTTCTAGTTTACTTTAGTGGCAAACCCCCAGTTAGCTGCCTATGTAGGCTTACATTCTACGTTTCGATACTCCGCACTTTGATGTTATTGTTAAACACTATATTTATGTAATAGACTCTGTGGATGTCTCAGACATCTTGATGTAACTAAGTATCTTTCCGCTATTTAATTCAAGCACTGTGTGATGATGTCCAATTATGTAATCGCTGTGTACGTGAGTTTTGATCCTGGCACGTACATGGTTCGCATTCGGTTTACCTTCCAAACCGGGTGTGACATAAGTGGTATCAAAGCCCTCGCTGACTGTAGGACCGCTAACCTAGACTAGAATGGTCGACCTAAGGACTATAGACCCCTACTCTTACCTTGACCTTAGAGTTCTATCGGTACCCTGAATCAAGGGTACCCCCTACTACTGTATCAAGGCGCAGTTCCTGTGCGGCTACCTCTTAGCCACATGGTAGTAGGGCTGTGTCTGTGACTAAGGCGTGCCTTAGCCCAACCAAGGACGGTTGCTCAAGGCCCACAGCGGCGCCCGGCCACACCACCTAGGTGGGTCCGGGACCGCCACGTGTCCATCATGGTGGAATACTCCTGGGCATCTGCAGTAAGTCCAGACCCCCAAGGGAGTGCACCTAAGTTTGCTGACAGGACTCCCAGGGGAGGTCCGAGACCTCCATGTATGCATACTGGGCCCCCATAAGGTGGGAACCAGACCCCTTCGCAAGGGGTCCGGACCGCTCACGGCGGGGTCCCGGTGCACCAGGACGGAAAATGCTTAAGCCCTGGCCAAAGGCCAGGCAGGGGTCCGGCGCTGGCACATGTCTAGACCCCATCATGTACGGCTCAGCTCCCCTCCCAGGCGGAGACTCGATGCTGCCACGTGGCCCTCTGCCCGTGGCGTAAGCCAGTGGGCGGAGCCTGACGTAAGGACTACATGCAGCGGGCCGCGCCGCGCATCGCATGCTACGCTATCTCAGTATTTAATGCGGAGGATGCCCGCCGCCTGACAGGCGATGTGCCATCTCAGCATTTAATGCGCCCCGTCCACTCCGCTGGCAGGCGAGGTGACGGCTCGGCATTTAATGCATCCTCTCTCTGCTCCTCTAGTAGGCGGCGACTGGGCCACCCTACAGACGGCGTGCCTGTCCAATCAATTGGCAGGTGGCATACTGCCACAAGATACTGTACTCATGACGACTCGTGCGTTACCGAGGAAGCAGCCGAGAGAAGCCAATGCTATAAGCAATACAGACATTACTACACTCGGGCATTAGTTATTTCCCTACATTTTGTCCCTGGGCCCGCATGTCGGGGCTCAGTACCCTTGTACGTGCCCCCCTTGAGCTATAAAAGGGGAGGCATGCAACGTTACAACACAAACCCAAGTCATCCAGGACACAACTCAAGTTCACGAGCAATACAACACACAGTGGAGTAGGGTATTACGCTCCGGCGGCCTGAACCACTCTAAACTCTTGCGTGTTCTTGTGTTCATCCCCAAATCTCACAACAAGCAGAACGCTTAGGCCCCTCCTCATCTTAGGATTTTTACTTGCTCAGCATGATGGTGCAAATCGTTGAGCACCGCGCTGAGACTTCAGTGGATTTCCTGGTGGAGGAAGAAGCTGCTTCTTCCACGCCACTGGTTGCCAACCGCCTAGTGCCAGGCACTGCTGCTGTGCACGTTGCGTAGCAGCATACAGCTGCGCAGACATCCCAGACTCTACCCAGGACAGCTCCGGGGGCATTGTCGGCAGCCAGGGAGTTGCTGCGCCACCCCCCGAGCTCCATGGCCTCACTGGGGGCCATGAGGCAGTGGCGTGAAGACGTCAACCGGCTACTTGGCATGGCACACTCCGGCTCGACCAGGTCAAGGCCACGGTCATCCCGGTGCCAACATGAGGCGTCAGTATCTGTGCGCTCACCCTCGGTGAGGGTAGCACCGACTGAGGACCTAAGGGCAGAGCTCAGCTGCCGGCGCGCGGCAGAAGACGCTCCAGTCTCTCGGGAGAGGTCTAATGACCTGCAGGCAGAACTCAACCGCAGGCGAGCGGGCGAAGATGCCCGCGTCTCACTAGAGAGGACGCAAGAGCGCCGGCACAACATCGAGGGTGGTAACCTCGATAAAGACTTCGCTGCGGTAGCACCGCAAACCCCAGTGGGCGCCTGGTCCCAGGCGGGTGTCCCATTGGCTGGCGTGGGCTGCGCCGCTCTCGAAGATCACCTGCGAGCAGCGTCCTGACCATCCAAGTTCTGGCCGCACTTGTCGAAAAAGTACGACGGTACGTCAAGCCCGTCAGAATTCCTGTAGGTGTACGTCACGGCTATCACAGCAGCAGGTGGAAACACTGCTGTGATGGCGATATATTTTCATGTCGCCTTGTCTGGGCCCGCCCAGACTTGGCTCATGAACCTTGCCACAGGATCAGTCTACTACTAGGAAGAGCTCTGCATATGGTTCACAGCAAACTTTGCCAGCGCCTACCAACAACACGGCGTGGAGGCCCACCTCCACGCAGTGAGGTAGGAGGCTGGGGAAACCCTCCGGACATTTATCTCCTGCTTCACCAAGGTGCGGGGTACTATACCTCGCATCTCTGACGCTTCTATCATCACGACCTTCCGTCAGGGAGTGCATGATGAAAAGATGTTGGAGAAGTTGGCCACGCACGACGTCGAAACTGTCTCCACTCTCTTTGCTTTGGCCGACAAGTGCGCCAGGGCCGCTGAGGGCCATGCGTGGCACTCGGTGCCACAGACCGGGGCCGCCCAGACGGGTGGCTCGGGTGCCGTCGCTCAAGACGGCAAAAAGAAGAAGAAAAAGAACCACGGCCATGAGAAGCCGCATTCCGCCGCTCTGGTCGTTGCAGCTGTGACTAGGGGCCGGGGCGACCGCAACAAATGCCCATGGCTGTAGAAGGGTAACAGTGGCTCATGCCCTATGCACCCCAATGGTCGCCACAGCGCCGCGGAGTGTCGCGAGATCATCGACCTCGCGAAACGCGTCAGCGCGCGGCGCGAGCAGTCTTCCAGCGATGGCTCCCCACCTCGTCGTCGACCTGGTAAGGAAAGGGTCGATGATGATGAGGTGGCCGTGGCTGAACCGGACCTCGGGTATCAGTCACCTGAAGGGGTTCTAAAGGATGTTTTCGCTGGAGGCTCCAACTCAGGTGATGACAGCTAGACGGGCCGCCAAGGGGTCCCGTACTCCCTAGTTCGCGGGGCCGAAGCCTACCTTCCCCCGGAAACCCTTCTGGACTCCTCATGGGTCCAACCTTTTGATGAGCCTATGCAGGAGCAATTACAGCACAAGGACGAGGACTCCATCGGTGAGCTCAGGTGTCAAGCAGCAACCCGAAATGCACTATGTAGCCCGGCGCCCATACACTGTGGCCAACAGTTCGTGCATAGTAGGGAGCCCAGGGTCAGGACCTAGTCCTACGGCGAGTACCGAACCAAGAAGGGGTCCGCAATCTCTCCCCTAGCTGGGAGGAACCCTTCAAGGTGACGGAAATATGCCAGCCCAGGGGGTGCCTGCCTTGCTATAACTAAAGGTGTATCTGTTCATAACCTCTGGAGCATCTATGTAAGTTCTGCCCATAGAAGCAAGTCCAAGGGGTTAAGTTTTTCTTCTTTTGTAGTCAGGCCTCACATACGCGTACGCCAGCCCAGTAAGGTCCGCCCTCATAAACCTGACCTGTTGGTTTACACCCGTGCATGTCGAGTTGTAAAAAGAAGACTTACCCCCTCAGATGTGCTTCTATGATAACTTTATCTTCCTGCTCCACAATCTTATCCTATAGTTTTCGGGTATTATTTTTTAGCTAACCCACCCGTACGGTTCCCGTCTGTCCTGACATGAAGACACCCGAATTGAGCAGCTAGGCTTGCAGATTAGGACCCCCTTACGAAAGCTGGGAGGTCCGATAGCCTGGGGGCCGGTTCTAGAGAACGGAGGCTCGTTCCATGGGGTGGTCCGGATCAGTGTAGCCGCTTAGCCTGGTCCCGTACCGTAATCCTACACAGTCCACCACTCCGTGATGAGTACCTTAGTATTTGGAGCTATAGTTCTGTGGGTCCGACAACCTGGGGTCTGGCTCCAGAGAATGGACACTCGTCTCCTAGGGTGGTCTGGAGCCAAGTAGCCGCTTAGCCTGGTCCCATACCGTAAGCCTGCACGCTCCACCACTCTGTGGCGAGGGCCCTAGTATCTAGAGCTGTGATCCAGGAGGTCCGGACATGCAACTTGGCCTCCCAGACTAAATACTGCAGGTCCCGAGCAGGTATCAAAGGATGGCTAATGTCAGACGGGGAATCCTATGAGTGTGCTACTAACGCTCCCTAGCTAAAGCTGTGTACAGGCCTAGGTCCCGGTCGGGGCTGTCTCCTGGGGGTTGTTGCCAACTCTTTCAGGTACGCTGGTATCCAACCTCGACACATCGAGCCTGCATCCCAGGGGGGCCAAGTACCAGGGAGGAGTCGACAACATCACACACAACAGGGACAGGTGGTACACAGATAAGTGCTAATACTGCTTGATAAATAGTACTCAAAAAGTACCTTACAAAAACAAAAGTTATTACATCTGCCTTCAAGCGGAGTCCTAGCTCCATTTCTACAGGTATAAACTACTCAACGCCAGTAGGATCGCGCTGGAAGCTCGTGGACGCTGTCCTCACAGAATTCTCCCGAGCGACTTGCCAATAATGGTGGCCACCTCAACATGTGCGCCATAGCAGAGAGGCCCTCACCCCTGTCTTCCTATGGGGGGTGACAACGAGGCCATTAAAGCCAAAGAGTTGGGTGCACGGTGGCTGGCGGCGCTGGTGGTCTGGCCAGCAGCGATGACCACCTCTGCACCAGCAGCTCGCCAGTGGTTCGCCAGCAGCGGCGACCACCTCAAAGCATGTGCCATGGCGAAGAGGCCCTCTCTCCCGCCGTCCTACGGGAGTGAGGACAAGACCATCCAAGCCAAGGAGCTGGAAGCTCGGCGACTGGTGGCACTTGTGGGTCGTCGGCACCGTGTAGCCGAAGTTCGCCTCCTTCGCAAGGCTAGTGAACATCCTTTTCCTCCAAATGCTGGAGGAAGAAGCGGGCCACCAGCCCATGCGGAAGGCAGGACCCCAACTCAGCTCGCCCTCCACCCGAGCAAGGCTGATGAACATCCTTGAAGCTAAGGGCAGGGGGAGGCCGCAGCCCAGCTCGCTTCTCTCCACCACAAGGCTAGTGGTCATCCTTGTAGATGACCACTAGTGGGGGACCGCAGCCCAGCTGCATGATAAAAATCCTTGAAGCTGAGCGATGGCGGAAGGGTGCCAACCCCCATGATATTGTGCTCCTCCAGCAACAACAAGAAGAAGGCGAGATTGGCAGCGCCATCGCATAGGAAATGAGGAGCACGAGATCCCCGGTGGCAAAATCGCCGAGGGGGAAGACCCAACAAGGCCATGGCAACTGTGGTGGCGTAGAGCAAAACCTCGAAGGCGAAGGGGCGCAACAAGAGGAAGAGAAACAAGGCATGGCTGTTACCCGAGGGGTGAACCCCTTTTTAAAGGCAGATTCCTTTGATCGCGCCCCAAAAGACCACAAGAAGTTCCCCCTCCCGACGCACACCGGAGCACCCAGCCTATGATACGGGGGCCCGACCCCACAAGTCATACGGCTGGTGCAATGGCCTCCTAGTGCACAGAAGGCGAACCGTCGTGCGGGGAACGATTCGTCGCGCCTCTTCATCTCCGCCAAGGGCAGCGGTCCAGCTTCTGGCACGGGGGCCCTGGTCCAGGAGTCATACTCCTCGGACGTCGGCCAACGTGTGAGGAGAAGGCGAACCGCCACGTGAGGAGCACGCCACCAGCTATGGTAGTGTGCCCCTTCATCTCCGCCGAAACCAACAGCCCAAGCTCTGTCGTGAGGGCTCGGGTCCATGGGTCACCCTCCGTGGGCGCCGGTTCCTGGGAGAAGAGAAGTTGAACTGCCACTCGCACCAGTATCGTGCCTTCTCAGGGCCACCGCGGAAGACAGAGAAGATGAATTTTCAAAACCATATGCAGTGGTATCGAGGCACCCCGCGCATGGCCCAGTAAAAGCCATCGAGTGCGAAAATCACGGGTCAGTCAGCCGCGGGAACAGGCGCGCCGGTTGATGTGACCAATGGTAGGCTGGTAGCGCGAGCACGGCGAGTTAATGCGGCACGCGCAGAGGAGGCACCCCAGTCACTGGTCATACCAAGTTGACGCAAGATACAAGCTTTGGCCCCACCTACAGGCTCGTATCCTCCCCTGAGGCGGGCCCAGGGGCCATACCCTGAATCAAGGATACCCCCTACTACTGTATCAAGGCGCAGTTCCCGTGCGGCTACCTGAGAGCACCTAGAGGGGGGGGGGTGAATAGGTGATCCTGTAACACTTCAAAAACTTAAGCCACAAAACTTGGTTAATTGTTAGCACAATAATTGCCAAGTGGCTAAAGAGGAATCCTCAACAAAACACAATAACCAACAAAGATCAATCACAGAGATGGCACGGTGGTTATCCCGTGGTTCGGCCAAGACCAACGCTTGCCTACTCCACGTTGTGGCGTCCCAACGGACGAGGGTTGCAATCAACCCCTCTCAAGCGGTCCAAAGACCCACTTGAATACCACGGTGTTTTGTTTGCTTTACTCAATCCCGTTTGCGAGGAATCTCCACAAATTTGGAGCCTCTCGCCCTTACACTTGAAATTCACAAAGAACACGGAGCAAGGGAGGGATTAGCAACACACTCAAGACAAGAAATCACAGCGACACCACGCACACAAGTCGCAACGAGAGCTCACAACACAACTCAATGAGTTCACCACTCAACTAGAGCTCTAATTGCTATTTCAAAGAATCAAAGGTGCGGAATCGATGTCTTGGTGCTTAGGAATGCTTAGGAGATGCTTGGTTTGCTCCTCCATGCGCCTAGGGGTCCCTTTTATAGCCCCAAGGCAGCTAGGAGCCGTTGAGAGCAATCTTGGAAGGCTGATCTTGCCTTCTGTCGACTGGCGCACCGGACAGTCCGGTGCACACCGGACATGTCCGATGCCCGATTTCTTTCCATAAACAGCGCAGTCGACCGTTGGCAGCCTGGGAGCCGTTGGTGCACTTGACATGTCCGGTGCACACCGGATAGTCCGGTGCCATCTTCTAGCCGTTGGCTCGGCCACGTGTCCCACGCAGATTGCGCGGCCGACCGTTGGCCCGGCCGACCATTGGCTCACCGGACAGTCCGGTGCACACCGGACAGTCCGGTGCACACCGGACAGTCCGGTGAATTTTAGCCGTACGCCGTTGATGGTTTCCCGAGAGCGACGAGTTCGCCTGTGAGCGGCCCACCGGACAGTCCGGTGCACACCGGTCAGTCCGGTGAATTTTAGCCGTACACCGCCGTCGAAGTCCCGAGAGCAGCCACTTTGCCCAAGCCAGCCTGGCGCACCGGACACTGTCCGGTGCACCACCGGACAGTCCGGTGCACCCAGACTGGGCAGACTTTGGCTGCTCGAGCCATCTCTTCTCCAACTCGATTTTTTCTGTTTCCAGCACTTAGACACAATACATTAGTCCATAAAACAATGTACTAAGTCTGAGAAACATACCTTTATCCTTGATTTGTACTTTGTCCACCATTTTACAATTAGGTACCTGTGTTGGGCACTAAATCACCAAAATACTTAGAAATGGCCCAAGGGCACATTTCCCTTTCAATCTCCCCCTTTTTGGTGATTTATGCCAACACAACATAAAGCAAGTACAACAAGTACAAAATCACTTCAAATAAGAATTCAAATTATTTTGATTCAAATTTGACATATATGGATCACTCTATGCCACCACTTGGTTTGTTTTTGCAAATCAAACTCAAATTCCTATCTCTAAGTCAAAACCACTTGTAGAGACATAAAGAGAGGTTTTCCAAAGAAATTTGATCAAACTCCCCCTTTTTCCCATAATCAACACTTCTCCCCACAGGAGGCCAACTTTTGACATAAGAGACAATAAAAGAGTTTTGACAAACCAAAAGCTCTAATCTACTATTTTCAAAATTTCTCAAGTGGTAGCTGATCCATCTATTGCTTTGGCCTTTATTTTCTCCCCCTTTGGCATCAAGCACCAAAACGGGATCAATCTTGGCCCCTTTAACCCCATTGCCTCACCAAAATCTTCAAATAAGAACACAAAGGCAATAAGAGTATAAAGATGAACTTGGAAAAGATACTCTTTTCATCGGAGTGCAGTGGAAGTCTTGCATGGTCCAAGTCCACCTTTTCCCTTTCAATTTTCCTTGAAGACTAAAACAACCAAACTCAAGTACATGGTTAGTCTCAAAGGGTCAAGTTGTAGCACAACTCCCCCTAAATATGTGCATTACTTGCAAACAGGACTTGTGAGATCCAGGGAGTGTTTGTACAACTTGAGCACCACAATAAGCAACAAAATGCAGAATGAACATGATCAAAGGCATAAACACATGTATGCTACATTTCAATCCAAGTTCCGCGAATCTAAGATATTGAGCTCACTACGCAGCCTGCAAAAGGTCTTCTCATCTAGAGGCTTGATAAAGATATCGGCTAGCTGGTTCTCGGTGCTAACATGAAACACTTCGATATCTCCCTTTTGCTGGTGGTCTCTCAAAAAGTGATGCCGGATGTCAATGTGCTTTGTGCGGCTGTGCTCAACAGGATTTTCCGCTATTCGGATAGCACTCTCATTGTCACATAGGAGTGGGACTTTGCTCAGATTGTAGCCAAAGTCCTGGAGGGTTTGCCTCATCCAAAGCAGTTGCGCGCAGCACTGTCCTGTGGCAACGTACTCGGCCTCAGCGGTGGATAGGGCAACGGAGGTTTGTTTCTTAGAGTTCCATGACACCAGGGACCTTCCTAAGAATTGGCACGTCCCAGATGTACTCTTCCTATCGACCTTACATCCAGCATAGTCGGAATCTGAGTACCCAATCAAGTCAAAGTTAGACCCCTTTGGATACCAGATCCTGAAGCAAGGCGTAGCGACTAAATATCTAAGAATTCGCTTCACAGCCACTAAGTGACACTCCTTAGGATCGGATTGAAATCTAGCACACATGCATACGCTAAGCATAATATCCGGTCTACTAGCACATAAATAAAGCAAAGAACCTATCATGGACCGGTATGCTTTTTGATCAACGGACTTACCACCTTTGTTGAGGTCGGTATGTCCGTCGGTTCCCATCGGCGTCTTTGCGGGCTTGGCGTCCTTCATCCCAAACCGCTTTAACAAATCTTGTGTGTACTTTGTTTGGGAGATGAAGGTGCCATCCTTGAGTTGCTTCACTTGGAACCCAAGGAAGTAGTTCAACTCGCCCATCATCGACATCTCGAATTTCTGCGTCATCACCCTGCTAAACTCTTCACAAGACTTTTGGTTAGTAGAACCAAATATTATGTCATCGACATAAATTTGGCACACAAAAAGATCACCATCGCAAGTCTTAGTAAAGAGAGTTGGATCGGCTTTCCCGACCTTGAAAGCATTAGCAATTAAAAAGTCTCTAAGGCATTCATACCATGCTCTTGGGGCTTGCTTAAGTCCATAGAGCGCCTTAGAGAGCTTACACACGTGGTCGGGGTACCGTTCATCCTCGAAGCCAGGGGGTTGCTCCACGTACACCTCCTCTTTGATCGGCCCGTTGAGGAAAGCGCTCTTCACATCCATTTGGTACAACCTGAAAGAATGGTGAGCGGCATATGCTAGCAAGATACGAATTGATTCTAGCCTAGCCACAGGAGCGAATGTCTCTTCAAAGTCCAAACCTGCGACTTGGGCATAACCTTTTGCCACAAGCCGAGCCTTGTTCCTTGTCACCACCCCATGCTCGTCCTGTTTGTTGCGGAACACCCACTTGGTTCCCACAACATTTTGCTTGGGGCGAGGCACCAGTGTCCAAACTTCATTGCGCTTGAAATTGTTGAGTTCCTCCTGCATGGCCAACACCCAGTCCGGATCTAGCAAGGCCTCTTCTACCCTGAAAGGCTCAATAGAAGAGACAAAAGAGTAATGCTCACAAAAATTTACTAATCTTGAACGAGTAGTTACTCCCTTGCTAATATCACCTAATATCTGGTCGATGGGATGATCCCTTTGAATCGTCGCTCGAACTTGGGTTGGAGGTGCCTGAGGTGCTTCTTCCTCTTCAACTTGAACATCCTATGCTCCCCCTTGATCATGCGCCTCCACTTGAGGTACCTGTTCGTCATCTTGGGTTGGGGAATGCACCATAGTTGAGGAAGACGGTTGATCTTGCTCCAAATGTTCCTGAGGCCGTACATCTCCAATCGCCATGGTGCGTATCGTGGCCGTTGGAACGTCTTCTTCATCAGTTAGCAGCTCATATGAAGTCTTCTTGAGGAGGCGGTGAAGGTAGACCCTGTTGATGGCGTGGCAAGCCGTGTTCACGGCTTCCGACCAAAAGCACTCGGGGGTCTTGAACTCTCCAAGCATAGTCCTCGCCATATCTATGAGCGTCCTGTTCTTCCTCTCTACCACACCATTTTGCTGAGGTGTGTAGGGAGCGGAGAACTCGTGCTTGATCCCCTCCTCCTCAAGGAACTCCTCCACTTGAAGATTCTTGAATTCGGACCCGTTGTCGCTCCTTATCTTCTTCACCTTGAGCTCAAACTCATTTTGAGCTCTCCTGAGGAAGCGCTTGAGGGTCCCTTGGGTTTCAGACTTATCCTGCAAAAAGAACACCCAAGTGAAGCGGGAAAAGTCATCAACAATAACTAGACCATACTTACTTCCTCCTATGCTCAGATAGGCGACGGGTCCGAAGAGATCCATATGCAGCAGCTCCAGAGGTCTTGACATGGTCATCACATTCTTGCTGTGATGTGCTCCTCCCACTTGTTTACCTGCTTGACAAGCTGCACAAGGTCTATCTTTTTCGAAATGAACATTGGTTAGACCTATCACGTGTTCTCCCTTTAGAAGCTTGTGGAGGTTCTTCATCCCCACATGTGCTAAGCGGCGATGCCACAACCAGCCCATGCAAGTCTTAGCCATTAAGCATGCATCTAGACCGGCCTCTTCTTTTGCAAAATCAACTAAGTAAAGTTTGCCGTCTAGTACACCCTTAAAAGCTAGTGAACCATCACATCTTCTAAAGACAGACACATCTACATTTGTAAATAAACAGTTATATCCCATATTACATAATTGACTAACAGATAGTAAATTATATCCAAGACTCTCCACTAAAAACACATTAGAGATAGAATGCTCATTTGATATTGCAATCTTGCCTAAACCTTTCACCTTGCCTTGGTTCCCATCACCAAATATGATTGAATCTTGGGAATCCTTATTCTTGACGTAGGAGGTGAACATCTTCTTCTCCCCCGTCATATGGTTTGTGCATCCGCTGTCGATAATCTAGCTTGAACCCCCGGATGCATAAACCTGCAAGGCAAATTTAGGCTTGGGTCTTAGGTACCCAACTCTTGTTGGGTCCTACAAGGTTAGTCACAATTTCCTTAGGGACCCAAATGCAAGTTTTATCGCCCTTGCATTTTGCCCCTAATTTCCTAGCAACTATCTTCCTATCCTTTCTACAAATAGAAAAGGAAGCATTTAAAGCATGATAAATTGTAGAGGGACCATTCATAACTTTTCTAGGAACATGATGAATATTTTTCTTAGGCACATGATGAATATTTTTCCTAGGCATATTTCTACCATGCATATAGGAAGAGCTGGGGGCAAACATAGCATAAGAGTCATAGGCATGCGAGTCAAAAGCATTACAATTCCTATGAGACTGTCTTCTATCATTGTACATAAAAGCATGGTTCTTTTTAGTACTACTTGCCATAGGGGCCTTCCCTTTCTCCTTGGCGGAGATGGGAGCCTTATGGCTTGTTAAGTCCTTGGCTTCCCTCTTGAAGCCAAGTCCATCCTTAATTGAGGGGTGTCTACCAATCGTGTAGGCATCCCTTGCAAATTTTAGCTTATCGAAATCACTTTTGCTAATCTTAAGTTGGGCATTAAGACTAGCTACTTCATCATTTAATCTCGAAATTGAAACTAGGTGTCCATTACAGGCATTAATATCAAAATCCTTACACCTAGTGCAAATCATAACATGTTCTACACAAGAATTAGATTTATTTGCTACTTCTAATTTAGCATTTAAATCATTGTTAACACTTTGTAAAGTAGAAATGGTTTCATGACACGTAGATAGTTCATAAGAGAGCATTTCATTTCTTTTAACTTCTAAAGCATAGGATTTTTGTGCCTCTACAAATTTGTCATGTTCATCGTACAACAAATCCTCTTGCTTTTCTAAAAGCCTATCCTTTTCATTCAAGGCATCAATCAATTCATTGATTTTATCAATTTTATTTCTATCCAATCCCTTGAACAAGCTAGAGTAATCTATTTCCTCATCACTAGATTCGTCTTCACTTGAAGAAGCATAAGTAGAGTCTCGAGTACATACCTTCTTCTCCCTTGCCATGAGGCATGTGTGACGCTCGTTGGGGAAGAGGGATGACTTGTTGAAGGCGGTGGCGGCGAGTCCTTCATTGTCGGAGTCGGACGAGGAGCAATCCGAATCCCACTCCTTGCCAAGATGTGGCTCGCCCTTTGCCTTCTTATAGTTTTTCTTCTTCTCCCTCTTGTTCCCTTGATCCTGATCACTATCATTGTCGGGACAGTTAGCAATAAAATGACCAAGCTTACCGCATTTGAAGCATGAGCGCTTCCCCTTGGCTTTGGTCTTGCTTGGCTGTCCCTTGCGACCCTTAAGCGCCGTCTTGAATCTTTTGATGATGAGGGCCATCTCTTCATCATTAAGTCCGGCTGCCTCAATTTGTGCCACCTTGCTAGGTAGCGCCTCCTTGCTTCTTGTTGCCTTGAGAGCAAGGGTTTGCGGCTCGTTGATCGGACCATTCAAGGCGTCGTCCACGTACCTCGCCTCCTTGATCATCATTCGCCCGCTAACGAATTTTCCAAGGACTTCTTCGGGCGACATTTTGGTGTACCTGGGATTGTCACGAATATTATTCACCAAATGAGGATCAAGAACGGTAAAGGACCTTAGCATCAGTCGGACGACGTCGTGGTCCGTCCATCGCGTGCTTCCGTAGCTCCTTATTTTGTTGATAAGGGTCTTGAGCCGGTTGTATGTTTGAGTTGGCTCCTCGCCCCTTATCATCGCGAACCGTCCAAGCTCGCCCTCCACCAACTCCATTTTGGTGAGCAAGGTGACGTCGTTCCCCTCGTGAGAGATCTTGAGGGTGTCCCATATTTGCTTGGCGTTATCCAAGCCGCTCACTTTGTGGTATTCATCCCTGCACAAGGAAGCTAGAAGAACAGTAGTAGCTTGTGCATTCTTATGTATTTGCTCATTAATGAACATGGGACTATCCGAACTATCAAAGTGCATTCCACTCTCTACAATCTCCCATATACTAGGATGGAGAGAGAATAGGTGACTACGCATTTTGTGGCTCCAAAATCCGTAGTCCTCCCCATCAAAGTGTGGGGGCTTGCCGAGTGGAATGGAGAGCAAATGTGAATTTGAACTTTGCGGAATACGAGAGTAGTCAAAAGAAAAGTTCGAATTAACCGGTTTCCTTCTCTCGTAGTCGTTGTGGTCGTCGTCCTTTTGGGAAGAAGTAGACTCATCGCTGTCGTCGTAATAGACGATCTCCTTGATGCGCCTCGTCTTCTTCTTCTTCCCTTCCTTCCGTCTATGGCCCGAGCCGGAGTCGGTAGGCTTGTCGTCCTTCGGCTCGTTGACGAAGGATTCCTTCTCTTTGTCGTTGATCACGATACCCTTCCCCTTAGGATCCATCTCTTCGGGCGGTTAGTCCCTTTGTGAAGAGAACGGCTTTGATACCAATTGAGAGCACCTAGAGGGGGGGTGAATAGGTGATCCTGTAACACTTCAAAAACTTAAGCCACAAAACTTGGTTAATTGTTAGCACAATAATTGCCAAGTGGCTAAAGAGGAATCCTCAACAAAACACAATAACCAACAAAGATCAATCACAGAGATGGCACGGTGGTTATCCCGTGGTTCGGCCAAGACCAACGCTTGCCTACTCCACGTTGTGGCGTCCCAACGGACGAGGGTTGCAATCAACCCCTCTCAAGCGGTCCAAAGACCCACTTGAATACCACGGTGTTTTGTTTGCTTTACTCAATCCCGTTTGCGAGGAATCTCCACAAATTTGGAGCCTCTCGCCCTTACACTTGAAATTCACAAAGAACACGGAGCAAGGGAGGGATTAGCAACACACTCAAGACAAGAAATCACAGCGACACCACGCACACAAGTCGCAACGAGAGCTCACAACACAACTCAATGAGTTCACCACTCAACTAGAGCTCTAATTGCTATTTCAAAGAATCAAAGGCGCGGAATCGATGTCTTGGTGCTTAGGAATGCTTAGGAGATGCTTGGTTTGCTCCTCCATGCACCTAGGGGTCCCTTTTATAGCCCCAAGGCAGCTAGGAGCCGTTGAGAGCAATCTTGGAAGGCTGATCTTGCCTTCTGTCGACTGGCGCACCGGACAGTCCGGTGCACACCGGACATGTCTGGTGCCCGATTTCTTTCCATAAACAGCGCAGTCGACCGTTGGCAGCCTGGGAGCCGTTGGTGCACTTGACATGTCCGGTGCACACCGGACAGTCCGGTGCCATCTTCTAGCCGTTGGCTCGGCCACGTGTCCCGCGCAGATTGCGCGGCCGACCGTTGGCCCGGCCGACCGTTGGCTCACCGGACAGTCCAGTGCACACCGGACAGTCCGGTGAATTTTAGCCGTACGCCGTTGATGATTTCCCGAGAGCGACGAGTTCGCCTGTGAGCGGCCCACCGGACAGTCCGGTGCACACCGGTCAGTCCGGTGAATTTTAGCCGTACACTGCCGTCGAAGTCTCGAGAGCAGCCACTTTGCCCAATCCAGCCTGGCGCACCGGACACTGTTCGGTGCACCACCGGACAGTCCGGTGCACCCAGACTGGGCAGACTTTGGCTGCTCGAGCCATCTCTTCTCCAACTCGATTTTTTCTGTTTCCAGCACTTAGACACAATACATTAGTCCATAAAACAATGTACTAAGTCTGAGAAACATACCTTTATCCTTGATTTGTACTTTGTCCACCATTTTACAATTAGGCACCTGTGTTGGGCACTAAATCACCAAAATACTTAGAAATGGCCCAAGGGCACATTTCCCTTTCACTACCTCTTAACCACATGGTAGTAGGGCTGTGTCTATGACTAAGGCGTGCCTCAGCCCAACCAAGGGCGGTTGCTCAAGGCCCACAGCGGCGCCCGGCCACACCTCCTGGGTGGGTCCAGGACCGCCACGTGTCCATCGTGGTGGAATACTCCTAGGCATCTGTAGTAAGTCCGGACCCCCAAGGGAGTGCACCTAAGTTTGCGGATAGGACTCCCAGGGGAGGTCCGAGACCTCTACGTTTGCATACTGGGCCCCCTAAGGTGGGAACTAGACCCCTTCGCAAGGGGTCCGGACCGCTCACGGCGGGGTCCCGATGCACCAGGATGGAAAATGCTTAAGCCCTGGCCAAAGGCCAGGTAGGGGTCCGGCGCTGGCACGTGTCTGGACCCCATCATGTATGGCTCAGCTCCCCGCTCAGGCGGAGACCTGATGCTGCCACGTGGCCCTCTGCCCGTGACGTAAGCCAGCGGGCAGATCCTGACGTAAGGACTACGTGCCGCAGGCCGAGCTGCGCATCGCATGCTACAATATCTCAGTATTTAATGCGGAGGATGCCCGCCGCCTGACAGGTGATGTGCCATCTCAGCATTTAATGCGCCCCGTCCACTCTGCTGGCAGGCGAGGTGACGGCTCGGCATTTAATGCATCCTCTCTCTGCTCCTCTAGTAGGCGGTGACTGGGCCACCCTGCAGATGGCGTGCCTGTCCAATCAGTTGGCAGGTGGCATATTGCCACAAGATACTGTACTCATGACGACTCGCGCGTTACCGAGGAAGCAACCGAGAGAAGCCAATGCTATAAGCAATACGGACATTACTACACTTGGGTATTAGTTATTTCCCTCCATTTTGTCCCTGGGCCCGCATGTCGGGGCTCAGTACCCTTGTACGTGCCCCCCTTGAGCTATAAAAGGGGAGGCGTGCAACGTTACAACATAGACCCAAGTCATCCAGGACACAACTCAAGCTCACGAGCAATACAACACACAGTGGAGTAGGGTATTACGCTCCGGCGGCCCGAACCACTCTAAACTCTTGCGTGTTCTTGTCGTAACACCCCTGGTGTTACCATCACTAAAACTTGAGCATAACATCATAAGCATTGGCCTTTCATGTGATTGTCACACCTAGAATGCATTCACTAGGCAAAAATTTCAAACAAGTTGTATTGGTATGACATTTTGTGGATAAAACCCTAGAATAGGGTACTTAACCTTAAATGGGGATCAGAAGGGTAAAACAAAATCCAAATAGAGAAAACTCTAAAGTTCAATTTAAATAGTTATAAAATGTTACTGAGAATGAACCTAAGTTGCATCCAAACCGCTGAAATATCAAAAACCCTGAATAGAACCCTGGAAAACCCTAAAGTAAAACCCTAGGGGGATAAGTGCAAAAGTAAGTGCACTTTTGGATTAAAGTGCAAAAACCATGAATGTAAGGTGTCTCAAGTCATATGGTTCACAATTATGAAGATTTGCAACTTAAACCCTAGGCTTTGGGCTTATTTGCAAAAACACCACTTTGGTAACCATATGACTAAGTCTGATTTTCAGAGAATATGTTCAACTTTGGGGCCTTGTAACTTCCAAATAAAAAGGATTTTGCCCTAGGTCACCACATCAAGTTTATAGAGTCTTAGAAGGGGAACAACTTTGTTATAGGGATTGAGCCTTGGTTACATAAGAAAGTTAGAGATAATTAGACCCAAAGTTGCTCGGTCAGACTGCTTAGAATCTAAATTCAGGCTGACAGTGGCTTGGAACCTGGATTGAGAGCCATTTCGACCATGATCCAGTAAGAATCAATCTAGGGATGCTATAGCAAAGATGAAGAGGGATTATTGCTCTACAACTTTGCTAAAGAGAGATTAACAAGGCATCATATGAAAAATCAAGATTCGGGCACTATAAAATGGTCTGTCAGGAAAACTGATAGTGTCGCGCCATGGTACCACTGGGGGGATCAGGTTCAGAACCTCGCCACCGATAACCGATCTGCGCCGGGGTCGGGCTGAGCTATCGACGGGCATCTCCTCGCGACGATATTCTTGAAGCAGGATAAGATCGCCGCGGTAGGGGGGTGATTATTTCGGCCGCCACGCGGTCACTGATCTTTCCGGCCATGCTTGGTCACCGGTGCCGCTCTCCTCTGTTCGTCCACACCATCACCGATTTGACTGCTTTACGGTCGCGGTTGAACGTGGCAAGCTCTAAGAGAAGTACCGCGTTCGGTGTCGTTGTTGATCGCCAGTAGGGTCTGGTGATGGTTATCACCGTGACCGTTGCGATGCTCACGGAGCCTATAAATCCACCCTGCTCTCACTTCGTTCGTCTCAAATCAACCAAGCCTAGCTCTTCATTCCTTAGTTGCGAATCCAACAAGCCACTAGCCATCACGTTCTGTCCCCCATCCTCTGTGATCAACGGAATTCCCCTGAACCGGTTTCTTCCGCCGCCGTGAAGAACTCTTCTGTGGCCAGCACTCCTCGGGTTTGTGCATACACAATTGATTCGAATTCTTGCTTGTTTTTAGCCCTTTGTTGCTCTCGGAGCCAGCCAATTGGAGTTTACCTGAGTCTCATCACCGGAACACCCCTCTGCTCCGTAGAACGCCGTCGCGACGCCCTCTCTATCGACCCGCTTTTCTACTGTTGCCCAGCCTAAATTCTAGCGTGTACGTAAACTCTGGTGAACCCGTGAAGCTTACCCAAGCTTCAATTTAGTCATCCATGCTTTCGGTTATCCGGAATGTATTGATCCATTCGACCATCCGCACTGTCGCCATGAACTGGTTGATTCAAAGCCCCGTTAGTAAAATTGATTGAGGGGAAATGCGCGGGAGGAGTTCAATCCGGTGTCTGTCGCTCGGGAGCACCAGTCTTTGCGCCATCCGGCCAGTCTAACCTAGCTGGTGTTCAAAGCTCCACCGTGCGACGTCGTGGTCCTGGCGTGGTGAAGAATTAGAAGTGCAGGGGCTTTTCTACGAATGTCAGTGAGACGTTAAATAGTAACTAAGGGTTCTTAACGGATATTCAAAGCAGCAGGGACCTCGGTGCAAACTACCAACGCGGGCGCGCGCACGTGGGCGCGTCCCCGTTTCCTGTTCAGGCTGGGCCGATTGGGCTAGATTAGGTCCAAGACTATTCATTGTTTTCCTTTTTCTTTTTCTGTCAGAGCTAAAACAATTCTAGACAATTGTAGAAAAATCCTAAAAATACCAAACCAATTTTGCTAGACTCCTAATTTCCTACATAATTTAATAAAAATAGTTTATGATTTTTAGTCCAAAAGGGAAATTAGAGAGTATTTAAAACAGCCTAAGACTATGCTTCTGGATTTTTAGAAAATAAATAATAAATCCAAAATTCACTAAATTTTTAGGATAAACTTTAAATAATATTTAGAAGTCTTGTGTAAAGTTTGGTATGATTTGGGCTTTGGTATGATTTAGGCCATGTTTGATACTTAGAACCCAAAACCCTAGCCCTGTGAACTTCACTATTGACTACGGAAACCCTAAGTTCTCAGAGATCCGTGAAGGAAAATTGTATTCAAGACTTTAGATAATAAACTTTTATTATCTTTGCACTCGCATGAGCATTACATGGGCATTCATTATTATGTATGGTTATATTTAGAAAAGGAAGAAGAAGTAGAAGAAGAGAAGACTCCACCACCACCACCCGAGGAACATCAGGCAGGCAACTGCTTTTATTTTGATATCTGTGGATCTGAGCCTGATTCACCAGTAAAACAAGGCAAGCCCCAGTGCATTTGCCACCTCCTTGTTACTTTTAAACTCTTTCTCACATACTTGATGCATTAGGTGATAGGAGTTGTGTGCTAAACTATTGCTGCATCTCCTTCCTTGGATTACTTCCTAATCCCTATTTTACAAAAGGTTTTCTTATGCTTAGCTTTGCTTTAGATAAACAAAATGTTTTGTTTTCTCAAAGGTGTTGTTGCAAAGTGGGTAGGATGTTTTCAAAAATAAAACTTGATGGTGGATCCATCATGGCCATGATGGGTTCAACATCGAAAAAGATGTACCTCTGCTAGGTACCAAACTTTGGGGTTTGAAATGATTAAGCTAAGACCAGGCGAGTGACTTGCACGAGAAGAGAGTCTCGGTGTAGTGTCTCCGTCTGAGTCGATTAAGGACCGTGTCGATGTAGGCCTGCTGATCGAGGACCCTTTAACTGGTCACATGCCTCGTCATGGGTAAGCTTTGCCTCGGGCAGACTAATACCAGAATAAGATACCACGCAATGGGAGTGGAGAGATGGCGAGAGTAGAATGTACCCTCCGTGGCAAGAGGCTGGACGGTGGTGTATCTGTGCTCTCGGTTGGCGTGAACCTGATCTAGTCTTAAGAACCCCGGTGGCGAGTTGACATATGCAAGGGTTAAGTGCTACATATGTCATGTGATCGGAGATCCTCAGTTGAGTATAATCGATTCGGATCGCCGTACCTTCGCGGTTGTGAAGACTTGGTCACTGACTTACACGTAGCAATCCAGTAAAGATAAAGGGTTGTTAAGAAATTGGCTAGTGCAGGTCAAGTGATTGAACTAGGGTAGAATGAACTCTAGTTATAGGTAATTCTACTTAACCGGACAAATAAAACTGGATTTTTAAGGACCCACTCTTAGTAAGCATTTCTGCAAACAGAGTCATTGACTATTGTTAAGCCTTACCTTGACTCCCTGAAAGCCAGCATACCCTTGAGAGTCTTTTCTTTAGTCGGGTAAGACTTGCTGAGTAATCCCATACTTAGAGCTTTGTCCCATGCTGTTTATAGGTGAGAAAGCAACCAACTTTTGTTGCTTCTGTTCAAAGGTGGTACCAAAGGAAGAGCACCAGGAGTAAAGCTGTGGGAGGAAAGGGTCCTCCATAAAACTTTTGTTTAAGACTTATCGGGAGGGGTTTTTGCCTCCCATGGTATGTAATAATAATACTCAACACTCATATATATTATATTTCTGGTCTGTAATATTATAACTCTGTCTTACTTTTCAATAAAGGTAAGTTAATGTAACTGCTTCCGCATTTTCGTATCTCCGATGCTTGTAATGTCTGTGTGACGGGTGAAACACTCTTGGGAAAGGTAAGAAAAGCAGATACCGAACTTGTCAAGTGATTCAGGGGCACCTGCAGGGTTGTCTGAGGTCCGTTGGACAAGGACAACTATAGGTGGGCCTAATGACTTGGGAGGTTCCGTCACACTTGTGTTCATCCCAAATCTCACAACAAGCAGAACACTTAGGCCCCTCCTCATCTTACGATTTAGGGTGGGTGCACTCCGCCACCCGGCTGGAGATTTCCTCTCCGACAAGTTCTTTCAAAAGTTGGTCATCTTGACCAACTCTATGTTATCTACTTATCTCAAAAAGTTTTGCCTCACTTTTCTCTCTATTTATTTCCTGGTCTCATAGTTCTACTCTTACTCTTGTGCTTACGATGTCTTTTGTAGATGGCCCGTATTAGGTGCACTGCACGTAAGTCTGTGATCCCTTTTTGCCTTCTCACCTAGCAGAGCATCCACTGTGTCCCACGGTGTTAGGCCAGTCCAGCCAACTGGAGAGACTGCATCGTCGCCTGCACGAGGAGCAGGAGCACCGATGCCAGGAGCAGGAGCAGGGCCAGGAGCAGTAGGACTCTTCCCCCTCGCCTCAGCAGGAGGTGGAGTCTGAGAGGCCGCCTTCCCCTACACCTCAGCCAGACATGCCCCCTGCACCACCATAGGGCATCCTGGCTGCTGGAGGAGACCTCAACGGAGACAGAGACGACGACGACGCTGGTGGCAGTTCGAGCCGCGGAACGGAGCGTTCAGAGGAGCCGGAGCCAGAGGGATGGATTGCGAGACCCATCACTCGTGACGCTGCTCGCGGGTGTCACTTCCATGATGTTCTCGATACCTTGTTGCGTCGGGATTTCGACCGACACACTTGGTCTATCGAGTACCATTGTGTAGTCTACCAGCATCGTCGTAGGCTATACCCGGACCAGCGGGAGGCTACTTGCTTGGTGCGCCGTCTGGACGATGATCTCTAGGGTGCAGAGGCCTTCTCAGAGCACTATTCTATCACTGAGAGGGATACTGCCGAGGTAGCCATGCAAGATGCAGCACGATGGGCACTTTCTCAGTATTGCTCGTTGTTCAACGAGGTAGCTGATGGCCTTGACCTGAAGTACTACCCTCGTCGTTCGATCGGCAGTGCTGGAGGTGTGATTGTCTCGCCAATGGGTGAGGGTAATCCTAGGCTGAACAACATGGTCAATCTGGTCACCGTGCTCAACACAGAGTTGGACCACGCCCTTGACGAGTTGGGCAAGGTTCGGGCGGAGGTTGCGGAATTGCGTGCTGAGTGCGCAGCACGCCACTATCTGAATGGTGGTTCTCCCGCCCCTGTCAGGATTCAGCACCCTTACCGTTCACCGCCCCGTGGTTGCTTCGACTATGGTACTCCAGACTGCAGGACCCACATAGATTTGGATCCTTAGATTGACAGAGTCAGAGTCTGTAATAATGCTTAGTTCAGTGTCTTAGCCTAAGTCAGTTTTAGTTAGAGTTAGTTTGCTTATCTTATGTTGGATGCTTGTTATGATGGATATGTACTAAAGTTGGATCTTTGTAATGATTGTCACCAAGGTGTGGGTATCCCCTGCAACTTGGTGTAGTTATTAATAAAGTCAGTTATTTAGTTGGGTAAATCCTTTATTTCCCCTTTCCTCAAGATGTTCTTATGTGGATGATGAACGCCAACTTGCTTCCCGGCTTGGCATGCGCTACAAATCCTGTCTTTCTCAAAATGAACATTGGTTAGTCCTAAAATGTGTTCTCCCTTTAGAAGCTTGTGAAGATTCTTCATTCCAACATGTGCTAGTCGGCGATGCCAGAGCCAGCCCATGTTAGTCTTAGCAATTAAGCAAGTGTCGAGTTCAGCTCTATTTAAATCAACTAAGTATAGCTGACCCTCTAACACTCCCTTAAATGCTACTGAGTCATCACTTCTTCTAAAGACAGTGACACCTACATCAGTAAATAGACAGTTGTAGCCCATTTTGCATAATTGAGATACGGAAAGCAAATTGTAATCTAATGAATCAACAAGAAAAACATTGGAAATGGAATGGTCAGGAGATATAGCTATTTTACCCAAACCTTTGACCAAACCCTGGTTTCCATCCCCGAATGTGATAGCTCGTTGGGGATCTTGGTTTTTCTCATAGGAGGAGAACATCTTCTTCTCCCCTGTCATATGGTTTGTGCACCCGCTATCGATGATCCAACTTGAGCCCCCGGATGCATAAACCTACAAAACAAATTTAGTTCTTGATTTTAGGTACCCAAACAGTTTTGGGTCCTTTGACATTAGAGACAAGAACTTTGGGTACCCAAACACAAGTCTTTGCTCCCTTGTGTTTGCCCCCAGCATACTTGGCAACTACTTTGCCAGATTTGTTAGTCAAAACATAAGATGCATCAAAGTTTTTAAATGAAACATTGTGATCATTTGATGCAACAGGAGCTTTCCTCTTAGGCAATTTAGCACGGGTTGATTGCCTAGAGCTAGATGTCTCACCCTTATACATAAAAGCATGATTAGGGCCAAAGTGAGACTTCCTAGAATGAATTCTCCTAATTTTATGCTCGGGATAACCGACAGGGTACAAAATGTAACCCTCGTTATCCTGAGGCATGGGAGCCTTGCCCTTAACAAAGTTAGACAATTTCTTAGGAGGGGCATTAAGTTTGACATTGTCTCCCTTTTGGAAGCCAATGCCATCCTTGATGCCAGGGCGTCTCCCACTATAAAGCATACTACAAGCAAATTTAAATTTTTCATTTTCAAGTTCGTGCTCGGCAATTTTAGCATCTAATTTTGCTATATGATCATTTTGTTGTTTAATTAAGACCATATGATCATGAATAGCATTAATATCAACATCTCTACATCTAGTGCAAATAGAAACATGCTCAACGGTAGATGTAGAGGGTTTGCAAGTTTTTAGTTCAACAATCTTAGCATGTAAAATATCATTTTCACTTCTAAGATCGGAAATGGAAGCATTGCAAACATCTAATTCTTTAGCCTTAGCAATTAATTTTTCATTTTCACATCTAAGGCTAGCAAGAGAGGCATTCAATTTTTCAATCTTAGCAATAGAAATATCATGATCATTTCTAAGATTGACATTTGAATCATCACAAACATTTGAATCAACCGTAGCAATTAATCTAGCATTTTCATTTCTAAGGTTGGCAATAACATCATGACAAGTGCTTAGCTCACTAGATAAGTTTTCACATTTTTCTTTTTCTAGAGCATAAGCATTCTTAACCTTAACATGTTTCTTATTTTCCTTAATTAGGAAGTCCTCTTGGCTATCCAAGAGTTCATCCTTATCATGAATGGCGCTAATCAATTCATTTAATTTTTCTTTTTGTTCCATGTTAAGGTTGGCAAAAAGAGTAAGCAAATTATCCTCCTCATTACTAGAATTATCTTCATCACTAGAGGATGCATATTTAGTGGAGGATTTAGATTTAACCTTCTTTCTTTTGTTGTCCTTTGCCATGAGGCATTTGTGGCCGATGTTGGGGAAGAGAAGGCCCTTGGTGACGGCGATGTTGGCGGCGTCCTCGTCGGAGGAGGAGTCGGTGGAGCTCTCGTCGGAGTCCCACTCGCGACACACATGAGCATCGCCACCCTTCTTCTTGTGGTACCTCTTCTTTTCCTTTCTTCTCCCCTTCTTGTCGTCGCCCCTGTCACTATCACTAGAAATAGGACATTTGGCAATAAAGTGGTCGGGCTTACCATACTTGTAGCAAACCTTCTTGGAGCGGGGCTTGTAATCCTTCCCCCTCCTTTGCTTGAGGATTTGGCAGAAACTCTTGATGATGAGCGCCATTTCCTCGTTGTCGAGCTTGGAGGCGTCGATGGGTTGTCTACTTGATGTAGACTCCTCCTTTTTCTCCTCCGTTGCCTTGAATGCAACCGATTGTGCTTCGAACGTGGAGGGGCCATCTAGCTCGATAATTTTCTTTGAGCCTTTGATCATCAACTCAAAGCTCACAAAATTACCTATTACTTCCTCGGGAGACATTTGTGTATATCTAGGATTTCCTCGAATTAATTGAACTTGCGTAGGGTTAAGAAAAACGAGGGATCTTAGAATAACCTTGACCATCTCATGGTCATCCCATTTGGTGCTCCCGAGGTTGCGCACTTGGTTCACCAAGGTCTTCAAGCTGTTGTACATGGCTTGAGGGTCCTCGCCTTGGTTGAGTCGGAACCGACCGAGCTCCCCCTCGATCGTCTCCCGCTTGGTGATTTTGGTCACCTCGTCTCCTTCGTGCGCGGTCTTGAGTACGTCCCAAATTTCCTTCGCACTCTTTAACCCTTGCACCTTATTATACTCCTCTCGACTTAGAGAGGCGAGGAGTATAGTGGTGGCTTGGGAGTTAAAGTGGTGGATTTGGGCCACTTCGTCGGAGTCGTAGTCTTCATCCCCTACGGATGGTACCTGTACACCAAACTCAACAACATTCCAAATGCTTGTGTGGAGTGAGGTTAGATGATGCCTCATTTTGTCACTTCACATATTATAATCTTCACCGTCAAAAACCGGTGGTTTGCCTAACGGAACGGGGAGTAAAGGAGTACGCTTTGAAATACGGGGGTAGCGTAGGGGAATCTTACTATACTTCTTGCGCTCATGGCGCTTAGAAGTAATGGACGACGCGTCGGAGCCGAAGGTGGAAGGCGATGAAGAATCGGTCTCGTAGTAGACCACCTTCCTCATCTTCTTTTTCTTGTCGCCACTCCGATGCGACTTGTGGGAAGAGGATTTCTTCTCCTTCCCCTTCCCCTTGTTGCGGGACTCTTCCGATGAAGCCTTCCCGTGGCTTGTAGCGGGCTTGTCGCTGGTCTCCATCTCCTTCTTAGCGTGATCTCCCGACATCACTTCGAGCGGTTAGGCTCTAATGAAGCACCGGGCTTTGATACCAATTGAAAGTCGCCTAGAGGGGGGGTGAATAGGGCGAAACTGAAATTTACAAAGTTAATCACAACTACAAGCCGGGTTAGTGTTAGAAATAAAATCGAGTCCGAGAGAGGGTGAAAAACAAATCGCAAGCAAATAAGGAATGAGACATAAGGATTTGTTTTACCGAGGTTCGGTTCTTGCAAACCTACTCCCCGTTGAGGTGGTCACAAAGACCGGGTCTTTTTCAACCCTTTCCCTCTCTCAAACGGTCACTTAGACCGAGTGAGCTTCTCTTCTCAATCACACGGGACACTAAGTCCCCGCAAGGACCACCACACAATTGGTGTCTCTTGCCTTGGTTACAATTGAGTTTGATCACAAGACGAATGAGAAAGAAAAGAAGCAATCCAAGCGCAAGAGCTCAAATGAACACAACAAATCTCTCTCTCTAATCACTAAAGCTTTGTGTGGAGTTGGGAGAGGATTTGATCTCTTTGGTGTGTCTTGTATTGAATGCTATAGCTCTTGTAAGGTGTAGAAGTGTAAAAACTTGGATGCCATTGAATGTGGGGTGGTTGGGGTATTTATAGCCCCAACCACCAAAAAGTGGCCGTTGGAAACTTGCTGTCGCATGGCGCACCGGACAGTCCGGTGCGCCACCGGACACTGTCCGGTGCGCTAGCCACGTCAGCCAGCCGTTGGGGTTCGACCGTTGGAGCTCTGACTTGTGGGGCCTCTGGGCTGTCCGGTGGCTCACCGGACAGGTCCTGTAGACTGTCCGGTGTGCCAACTGCGCGTGCTCTGACCTCTGCGCGTGCAGGCGCACATTTAATACGTTGCAGTCGACTGTTGCGCTTGAAGTAGCCGTTGCTCCGCTGGCACACCGGACAGTCCGGTGTGTCACCGGACATTGTCCGGTGCCTCACCGGACGATCCGGTGAATTATAGCGGAGCGCACTCTGATTTTCCCGAAGGTGAGGAGTTCAGCGTCGAGTTCCCTGGTGCACCGGACAGTCCGGTGCGCCAGACCAGGGTGCCTTTGGGATTTCTTTAGCTCTCTTTGTTTGAACCCTTTCTTGGTCTTTTTATTGGTCTATTGTGAACCTTTGGCACCTGTAAAACTTATAGACTAGAGCAAACTAGTTAGTCCAATTATTTGTGTTGGGCAATTCAACCACCAAAATCTATTTAGAAAAAAGGTGTAAGCCTATTTCCCTTTCACAAACATTATGTATGAATGTAGCCTGTCCACAAGGAGTCTGGCTCCTCACGTACAAACTAGACTACCACGGTGCAACAACCAATCACACTGCAGTGTCTCAGAGCCAGACTGGACACAAAACTAGAGATCGAGTTTTAATTACTTTTCTGGTTATATCTAAGAATTAATACATCTAAATTAAGAAAGCGATTTCACTTTTGTGTTCATAAAAATTTTATGAACAAAACTAGATCTCACTTTCTAAATATTTTTTATTTTTTGACTTCTTTTATACCCATCTAACCAATCAGAATCTGACACAACATAGAAACGAAATCAATCAAACAAGTATGGTTTATTGCATACCGTCCCAACTCATCCTGTCTCAAAATCTTATATAGTCTCAACAGTAAACCGATCAGACCCTTAGTTTTATAGGACTCTAGGTATTTTGTGGTCACAATGTCTTTCTTCATTTTAGAGTTTCAAACACAGTTGTTTCAAAAAAAAACCAAACACAACACTGACAACTTCGAGTAGTCCGCATAGCAAATAGCGACACGGAGTCTGACACTGGGGCTTGCCTCCTCATTCCTGTGCAACAAGGATAAAAGCCATCTTGCGCTGCCGATTCGGCCTAGCCCATGGAGCCCATAGTGCCACGTAAACTTGCTTGGCCCACTAGGATTTTGGGGTACCATATGAAGGCTACCTTCGCGACCTAGATCCAATCCCAGCGATTCCCACACAGAAGCGCGCGTCGGCGGTGGCGGAGCAAGAGTAGGCGAGGGCGCGAGAGGAGCACCGGTCATGGTGCATGTCAGCTTCTACCGCAACTATAAGCCCGCGCCGATGATCCCCTCTCCCTACGTGACATTGGTAGGGTTTGTTGAAGGATGCTGTTTGGAGGACACAAAGTTTGTCGCGGTTTAAGTTCCCACCTGCGCCGTAGTTGTGAGGCGAGGTGAATGGTTTTGATGGCGCGATATGGACTCTTGTTATCAGTCGATTCGAGTTTGTAGGGCGTTGCTCTGGATCTGATCAATGGGAGTGAATATAAGTGGTGGTTAGCTCTGTCTGAGATGAGCAAGTCCAGTTCTCTTGTCTGTCTGGGGCTCGGTCGGCTAGGATGGTTGGGATGAGTTGGTGGTTATGGGCCTCACGGTTGGGTAGGCTTGTAGACGAAAGAGAAACAACACAAAATAGAAAACCAGTAAGTTGTGTAACATGTTGGGTGATTTTCATCAACTTTACTAAATTTGAGTTGGTGGAGCACCTCTTAACAATGTTTTACAAACTAGTGAATCTAACACATAAATTCACCGTTTTGGTAAATCCAAATTTTGTGGATCTGAACTGTTTGACTAACTTTTTATGAGGTGAAACTGTTTTTGTTGAATTTAGAGTTAGAGGAGATGTTCTAAACAGCCGTTGTGAGACTTGTAGCTCTTAGAGAAATGCTTGTTTGGTTTAATTGAGTTGTTGTATAGGCCCTGTTTGGTACAACTTATTTCATAGCTTCTTCACAGATTTAAGCAGAAGTCGTACCAAACATGTCGTTTTTGCAACAGCTTATCTGTAACACACCGTCCACTTCCAGACCGATGGTACTTACTGCTAATAGTCCTCTAAGATCATAGACAACCTCCACAGACCAGCACGAATATTTTGTGCGCACTTTGTCCTCACTCATGTGCACCTAAGAAGACTTTCCGGTCGGTCACCCATCCTAAGATTGCTCTAAACCTAGCATGCTTAACCAAGGGGTTGTTTCGAGATAGGTTTTGAAAAAGAAGGTGCACCTTATTGATCTGAGCAATACTCTTAAGCATTGGGCCAGGATACCACAATCCACTTAGGCCAGGATATCACAATCCTCTCCCTTGGAAGACCGACATCCTTGCCGGTCAACCCCAATCCAGGAACCTCCTCCTTGGCCACGTATATATGTCTAGTGTTGTCATATGCCATGTCATATGGCCGGTCACCTATTTCAAGATTGCTCTAGACTAAGCACGCTTAATCTAGATGTTATTTTGAGATAGTCTTTCAAAAAAGAAGATGCACCTTGTTGGTATGAGTATTCTATCAATCCTATGAAGTCTTGGGCCAGGATATCATAATCCAGTCATGCTAGGATATCACATTATCAGATCATCTAGTTCTCAAAATAAACTAAAAGTAAGCAATAAGCAGAAGTTGCTTTTCACTAGCTTTTCATATAAGTTGCTTTTCCAACAGACAGCTAGGGGTGGACACTTTTTTACCCTAAACCAAAATCCGAACTGACCCAAAATGTCGATTTTTTGGTAGTCCGGTTCGGTTTTTGTATCTACGAAGTTCGGTGTTTGGTATTGTAATGTTTTTTTGCTATATACCGAACTAAAATACCAAAAAACTGAAATACCAAACTTTATCAATTCTGAAATTTGACTCTTTAGTTATGTGAACTAAATATATGCTACAATGAAATTATTATTCACTTATTTGTATGTGATGCTTGATGTATCCTAAATTCTTGTACCTATATACTTTATACATTTTAAAATTGTGTGTAATCTATCATATAAACTTATTGTATGTGATGCCTTGTAACCAGTTTGTTGTTTGGTTTTATCGAAACCGAAGTAAAAAATTCAAAACTGAATTCGTCGGTTTTTATTTTTTGGTAAATCGACCAGTTTCTAAAACCAAAACACCGAACCAATATTTCAAAAACCGAATGTCCTACGAACCACATCTGTACCAAATAGGTGGTAAGGCTGTACGCAACAGATTATAAGAAAATTAGCTATTTAGCTCGAGCTTTCATGGTGGCGAAGTCGGGCGAGATGTTTGTTAGGCTTAATTTGGCCCGGCTCAGTCTGGCCCGACCTATCTCAGTTCTATTGTCTGTATCTCATATTCTCATTCTCGTTGCATTGCATGAAACATTCACAGCTGCGTGCCCACCCGATCTTCACTTGACACAGGGGAAATTCACGGCCTGCTGCTACAGAGCATCGCCGCTGAGCACACTGGGGTGACAGTGACAACCCGTCTCCCTCTCTCTCGCTAGATCCCCTACCTCCTAGGAAGAATTTTGCAACCATGACACTCCCTACGGCGGGCTTCAGACTATTGGTACCGCGATTGTCGCAATTGAATCCGTGACATTATAATTTTGCCCATTTTAAAGAAATAGCATCGCACTGTATTAATGGTCATTAGCATTTCTCGTGTGCCGGTCGTGCCTTTGCTCGGTTAGCTCCATCGTGTCCTTGATCCGTTAGCTCCGTTGCTTCCCTGCTCCCTGGGCTCTGTTCGTCACGCATCTGGCCCCTCGCATCAAATTTATTGCACTGCTCAGCTGCCTCTCATGAATGGCGTTTATTTAAGTCTCCACCCTCCGCCCCGGGGAACTATTTTCTGTGTATCGCGGAATTTTTTGGGTTATCGGGCTCCGCCGCGATCCCATCCCCGCCTTGTCGTTGCCGTTGCCGCCCCCCCCCCCCCTCCCGGTTCTCCCGGAGCTTTCTTTCTGGCTGGCGCAGTAGAGAAGCGAGACAGAATTCCGGCGGCGCCTGCCCGCGCAAGGTCAGAGCTCCTCCGATCCTCCGCTCCGTCTCCTGTTCTCTGTCTTCTTTCTTGTGGATTGTGGTGCTGTGCTCCGTCGCCCAAGGCTGCACTCGTTCTGCGTGCGAGTGAGGAGTGGGGGAGACTTTTCTCTTGGGCTTGTTCATCTTCCCATGTTACCCGCTTTTTTTTTTTTTGCTCTGTTATCGTTTCTTCAGAAGCTCTGATCTGAAGAGCTGGTAGATGAGTGGTAGAACCGCAGAAGAAGTAGCATTTGACATGCATGTTTCATGATTCTGCTTTGGAGGCGCATCGTTCTTGTTACGACAAAATAGAGGGGAAACAAAGTCTTTCATCCAAACCTTCCTCTTGTTTGGTGTGTTGTCCATGCCTGCACTGCACGTAGTTACTGCACTGGGCCGCACAGCCTGATGCGGCGCAGTGAAAGCCACGCCATCAGAGTCCGGAGCTCCTCGGGGTCCTTGCAAGTCGCTTCTAGACTTGAAACCATCCGGTCTCGGTGCTGGGGAGTGGTGGATGAATCGGTGCGCGGTTGGTGGTTTCGCTCATGTTTCCCTGTCCGTCGTCCTCCTTGCTTGCCTGGTTCTTTCCGTGGGGGAAAGGAGGTAACGGAGCGAGGGCACGACGGGTACACGAGAAATGCTAATGACCATCAATGCAGCGCGACGCTATTTCTTCAAAACTGGCGAGATTATAATGCCATAGATTCAATTGCGAGGATCGCGGTGCCAATAGTCTGAAACCCGCTGAAGGGAGTGCCATGGTTGCAAAATTCTCCTAGTTGGGGGGTGGAGATCCGCGTCCAGGCGAGGTTTGCTCTGGTCACCTCTGGCGATCCTCCTTCTTTGCCCATTGCCTCCGCCGGTCAATTCCCTTCGCTGGCACTCAGAGATCGGCGCACTCCTCCCGTCTTCACATTCTTGCGGGTATGCTTGTGCTAATCCTAGCGTAGCAGCGGTTTCTTTCTGTATAGATAGTTCCCGCAACAGTGGCAGCTTTGTATTATGTTTTCCGTGGTTCGGCTCAACGAAATGGATGAAGATTTGATTTGTCTGATCCAGCCACTTATGATGTATAATTCGATCTTCAAGCATCACAGAAGCTAGAAGCCATTGATGCAATTGGCCATGGCTAAGCTGTAGCATAGCTTTCTTTGAATTTGACCACATGAGTTCAGTTTAATTCCAGTTCAGTTCAGGAACGACGTAACACGGATGGTGGTTTCAAAAACCATTTTCTTCTTCAGCATAAAGCACAAATTGGAAGATGAATTAGTCAACCGTGTGCTTGGTTTTGCTCTCGATGAATCCCAAATTTTGTCATTCTTCTCCATTCAGATCCTTGTGTAACCCTACTGGTGTAGTCCAATTCATGATCCAATTAGTGCCTAATGCGACTCCACTTATAAATGCTGCATTAAGAATGTCCTCTGGTTATTTATTATGTGATGCTAAACTGCAAATTACCAAATCAAGGTGTGGATCTGTCTGTTTACCCTTCTGCTGTTATTTGCTCTGCAGGGACTAAATCAGAGTAGTGTCGCTCAATGAATTTCCTCTACCGAACTACGCAGCCTGCAGTGCCTGAGCTGCCAAGAATTTCAGAGCAAGGTCACCGGAATGCCTTACAAAAGACGACTTCGACATTGGAGGGTCTCATTGCGGACGATTCACACCACCAGCCCTCCTCTGCCCACAGCGAAGATGGAGCTGCTAATAATGGGTCTAGGGATATCAGTGGGGATTCTTCATCTGTTGATTTGAAAAGCCCAGTCCCACTAGGGACACATGCCGATGTCATAGAAGACGAAGGATGGATCACAATTCCATGCAGTTTGGTGCCTTTGACTTGCTTGCCTCTTTTTTTTATATATCATACAGGCATAAATACACCGATGCTTTTTATTATTAATTAGACTTAACTGATCTTTCATCTGCCAAGTGATCACTCCTTAGTCCTTATCTACACCCTTAATCTGCATCGCATAAGGTTGTACATCCATTTTTTTCTTTAGTACTAACTAATTGACCATTAGTTGTTTTCAATGCGAAAGTGTAACCCTACCATTTACCCGCTAAACACTCTAAGCCTGACCGTTTACCCGCTAAACACTCTAAGCCCGATAATATGTTTTCCTTTTGACATGCTACTGGTAGCTTCTTCACGCTAGTAAAACCATCTTAACATCTCTTGCTAGTAACATCTACAATTTGCTTACAGAGGCATTTCCTGAAAGTTCGAACGACATATCAGAAATGGTTCAGTTGCAGGCTCTGGACCGTTCCTTCCTTTTTCCAGGTAAATGTGTTTTCCTTGTCACTTTAGTAATAGTTTCTGGTGCTATTGCATCTTAGTTATTACCTATTTTCTGGAATTGACTTAGTTTAGTTATCAGGCGAGCAGGTTCCTATACTGGCGTGCCTGTCAGCTTCTAAGCAAGATGTACAGGTTATATCCCCCTTTAGAATTGCTTCACTAATGTCTAAGAATGGAACTTCTATGCAAAACTTTACAAATAAATCTAGCCCTGTCAGTGCAAATGGTCATGATAATGGAGCAGCTGGAGAAAGTGGCTATCAGGATGTTGAACTCAATGGTGAAGCATCTCCCTCAGAACATGATATTTTGGAGACTCAATCTCTCCTTCAGATGGAGGATCATAAGCAACAGATCGAACATGTGTTGCGAAGATTTAGAGAATCAAATTTTTTTGTCCGGATTGCGGAATCAGTGGAACCTCTATGGTCCAAGAAAAGTGTAACTTCAACTACGATGGCAGATGAACGATCAGATAACCAGGGAAATAGTAAGACCTCAAGGAGTAATGTTTATAATACCATTTCTGATAAAGGGATTTTTGATGGTAACACATCTGGGGGAGTTGCTCGAGATGTTGTCAAGTGTTATTCTCTGCAAAATGGAGACATAGTGGTATGTTTTGAAGGTTTTTTTAATTACTGTGACATTGTATACTACAAGTCTACAACTTGTACTGCATGACCTCTAGCCACTAGACGTTGATGGACATCACATAAGTAACTGCATGTTTTGTGCTCTAACCTAAGTTTAACCAAGCAGCAGGCACCTACTGGAAATTGACTCAGATCTGCTACTAAAATTCAATGTCAATTGTCAATTACCCAAGTTAATTTAGATTTTTACACTTGTCCTTTTGATTTCTTTATGCAACCATTTCTTCTAAATGGTTTTACTAAATGGTGGAAGTATAAATAGCTTCCCACTTAGTAAGGGCAAGCATATAAAGAACTTGACACCTAATGCTATTGTTGAGTGGAAATAGAACACTTAATCAGTTTTAGCAATTTAGCCGCACTGATGTGTCCTGGACACTTTTAAATGCCACATTGTCTTTTATAAAAGAGTAAAATGCACCTAGGTCCATGAACTTTGAAAGTTCAGTTTTGGGTCCCTGAACTTTTTAAGTGGGTCACCAAAGGTTAGGGATTACATTTTCGTTTTGTAATTTCCGAAAACCATTTTGTTGACCGAAGGTTGACTTTTATATTTTCAAATTCTAAACCGAAATATACCAAAAAACGGACAATTTTTTTGTATCTCGGACCACACTGAAAACGGTAAATTTTACCAGTTTTCGGTAATTACCTACCGAGGAATCCAACCCTGCCAGACGTCCATACACCATTCATTTGGTGTTTATATCCGAGGTTGCACATATAGACAGCAACCAGCTCCTCTCGTTCCTCCCTTTCTCCTTCCCTGCTCCTGTGCGGCTGCGCCTGTGCCCATGCTGCCTGTGAATACGCATGGTCACCACCCCATGCACCACCGCTTAGGGAAGGGAGCAGGGAAGGAGAGGGGCCACAGTGTTGCTTGGTGGCGGAGGGAGCACCTGCGCGCAAGCAATGCAAAGCGCTGCTTGGGAAAGGGAGCTGGGAAGGAGAGGCGAAGGTTGGAGAGGAGCCGTCGAGTGTGGTATGGAATGCTAAGGTGGTGACACGACCACACGGGAGGTCAGAATAGAGAGGAAGATGGGGTAAGGATGGGCTAATTGCAATTTTCATGCCACGTTGGCTGTTGATTGTACATGTCATGTTGGATCTAAACAAAACAACAAACAAATGTTATGGACATCTAATGAACTACTTAAAATGTCCGACACTGCATTTTCAAAGTTTATGGACCTAGGTGATAAATGCAAAAGTTAATGGACCTATGATGCATTTAACTCTTCTACAAACTAATTAGTGTAAATTTCAGAAAACTACATATAGGTAGAATAAATTTTGCAAAACTATGTAAGCAAAGGGACTCTGATTCTCATCCAGAGGATGACACTATGAGTTGGGGCAATTTTCTGTTTATTTCCTCAAACACTACACAATGCCATACCCGTCTAAGGGTCGGGATACATATTTATAGCCCAAGGGGCTGCAGCATATGCTTCCTAGAGTTGCGAATATGCTGTCCTACAAACTGCACTAACCACTAGGTGCTGTTGTACTCTAGTCAAAAGAGAAAACTGCAGCAAGCTGCTGCCACTAGGTGCTGTTGTATTCTAGTCAAAAGAGAAAACTGCAGCAAGCTGCTGTCCTCCAAAAAGCTGAAACTGAAAAGAAAAAAGGAGATGCTGTTGTACTCTAGTCAAAAGAGAAAACTGCAGCAAGCTGCTGCCACTAGGTGCTGTTGTACTCTAGTCAAAAGAGAAAACTGCAGCAAGCTGCTGTCCTCCAAAAAGCTGAAACTGAAAAGAAAAAAAGGAGATGCCTGCAGGCTGTCCTTGCAGTCAAAAGACTGCTGTTGTGCTGCCTGCTGCAGTCCTTGCAGTCAAAAAGACTGCTGTGTTGCTGCTGTGCAAAGCTGCTGTGTTGCTGCTGTGCAAAGCTGCTGTGTTGCTGCTGTCCTGCAGCAGAGATGCTGCTGTGCTGCTGCTGTCCTGCAGCAGAGATGCTGTGCGGACTGCGGACTGTCCTCCACACATGACTTATTCCATCATTCTCCCCCTAAGTCTTGTGTGTCGCCTTGTGGGAAAGTTGAGCCATTCCAGACCTAGAACAAAGCTCAACAAACTTGTTTTTCCCAAGGGGCTTGGTGAGCAGGTCTGCAAGCTGATCCTTGGTGTTGATGTAGCGCGCCTTGATGCTCCCTTCTGCCAAGCAGTCACGGATGAAATGGTACCTCACCCGGATGTGCTTGCTCCGTTCATGGAACACAGGATTCTTGGCCAATGCCAGAGCGGACTGGCTGTCCACCCTGAGTTCCACCGCTCCAGTGTCTCTCCCGAGGAGATCACCGAGCAGTCGAGCCAGCCAGAGCGCCTGAGTCGAAGCAGTGGACGCCGCTATGTACTCGGCCTCGCAGCTGGACATGGCCACCACCTGCTGCTTGACCGTCTGCCAGCTAATGAGGCACTTGCCGAGGAAGAAGAGGATCCCGCTTGTGCTCTTGCTAGTGTCGATGTCGCCGGCGTGGTCGCTGTCGCTGTACCCGACAAGGTGTGCCGCCCCAGGGCACCTCGGGTAGTAGAGACCGTGGTCGAGAGTCCCCGCAACATAGCGAATGATCCTCTTCACAGCCTGCTCATGCTCCGTCGTCGGTCGCTGCAAGAACCGACTAACGTAGCCGACAGAGTATGCCAAGTCAGGCCGTGTGTGGACGAGGTAGCGAAGGCTCCCCACAAGACGCCGGTACTGAGTAGCATCCACCTCCTCCGTCGTGCTGTCGCGACTCAGCTTCAGCCTCTCCTCCATCGGAGTGAGAGCTGGGTTGCAGTCGGTGAGCCCAGCCAGCTCAACAATGCGCTTGGCGTAGGCGGTCTGGCGAAGTGTGATCCCGGAGTCTCCCTGGTGCACCTCAATCCCCAGGTAGAAGGAGAGATGCCCCAGGTCACTCATTTGGAAGGTGGCCTTCATCTCTTCCTTGAATGCTGCCACCTCTGCATCTTTGGCGCCGGTGATCACCAAGTCGTCGACGTAGACACCCACCAGCAGGGCATTTTCTCCATTGCCCGCCGATAGATGGCCGCCTCGTGCGGGCTTGGCATGAAGCCCATCCTCTTGAGCGTGGAATCCAGCTTGGCATTCCATGCCCTTGGTGCCTGTCGCAAGCCGTAGAGAGCCTTACGCAGGCGCAACACCTTGCCTTCCTTACCAGGGATCGCAAAACCTGGCGGCTGGTGTACGTAGACCTCCTCCTTTAAGTCGCCGTTAAGAAACGCCGACTTGACATCCATGTGATGAACATGCCAGCCCTCCAGGGCTGCCAGCGCGAGGAGGAGTCGCACGGATTCCATCCGTGCTACAGGGGCGAAGGCATCGTCGAAGTCGATCCCCTCCTGCTGCAAGAAGCCGCGTGCCACCAAGCGAGCCTTATGCTTGACGATGGCGCCGGCTTCATCCCTCTTCAGTTTGAACACCCACTTAAGGGTGATCGCGCGATGACCATGAGGGAGATCAGCGAGCTCCCAAGTGCGGTTCGTCTCAACCGCGTCCATCTCCGACTGCATCGCGGCACGCCAAGCCGCATGTTTCTCGGCCTCCGCGAAAGACCGAGGCTCACCATCGTCGCATGCAAGATGCAACTCTCCTGCTAGAATGCGAGACGCACGACCCGGCACCGACGGGTCGATGAGAAGGCCCTCCACCCTTCGATACCGCAACGGCTCGCCGTCGTAGCACGCATCGACGCGCTCCTCGTCGCGGGAGAGCGGGGTCACGAGCTCCACTGGGTCGTGCTCGACACAAGCTGGTGTCGGAGAGGACGTTCCCGGAGAGGGTACCGTCGGTGCTGGAGTACGTGGTGGCGAAGAGCTCGGTGTAGCCGGAGTCGTGGCTGGAGTGCGTGGTGGTGAAGAGCTCGTTGTAGCCGGAGCTGGAGAGCGTGGCGCTGGAGTCGGTGGAGACTTGGGGGCTGGGGTGGACCTGCTCGGAGAAGAGTTGCCTACTCCCCCAGCTCCCTCAAAGTGGACGTACTCGACGGTGAAGTCGTCGTACGTCGGAGTCGTGCCGTCGTCCACCGCCTTGTCCCACGCCCATCCTCGCCCTTCGTCGAACACGACATCGCGCGCCGTGCGCACACGCTGTGTTCCTGGATCAAGGATGCGGTAGGCCTTCGAGCCCTCCGCGTAGCCAATGAACACCCCCGGGGTGCTCCTGTCGTCGAGCTTGCCGATGTGGCCAAGCTCCTTGGTGAACGCGAGGCAGCCGAAGACCCGTAGGTGAGAGACCGCCGGCTTGCGCCCATGCCAAGCCTCGTACGGTGTCATCCCGTTGAGAGCCTTGGTGGGCGAGCGGTTGAGGATGTAAACCGCTGTCACCACCGCCTCTCCCCAGAAGACAGCTGGCATTCCTCTCTGCTTGAGGAGAGCCCGAGCCATCCCCACAACCGTCTGGTTGCGCCGCTCGACGACGCCGTTCTGCTGCGGGCTGTATGGCGCGGAGTAGTGGCGCTGAACGCCCTCATCCGCGCAGTATGACGCGAACTCAGCCGCCGTGAATTCGCCGCCGTTGTCGGTGCGCAGCACGCGCAGCTTGCGGCCGCACTCCGCCTCCGCAGCGACCTGCACACGCCTGATGGCGTTTGCAGCCTCTCCCTTGCTGCCAAGGATCATCACCCACATGTAGCGGGAGAGATCGTCGACGAGCAGCAAGAAGTAGCGTCGTCCTCCTGGTGTGGCTGGTGTCACCGGGCCACACAAGTCCCCATGCACGAGCTCGAGCCTCTCCTTGGCTCGGAAACTCGACTGCTGGGGAAAGGGGAGCCGTCTCTGCTTTGTCAACACGCAGACATCGCAGAATTGCTCCACATGGTCAAGGCACGGCAGGCCTCGTACCATCTCCTTGGCACTGAGCCGCTTCAGGGCCTCGAAGTTAAGGTGCCCGAAGCGCTCGTGCCACTGCCATGCCCCGTCGTCTCGACGAGCAGCAAGGCAACAAGGTTGTGCCACCTTCACATTGAGGATGTAAAGCCGATTTGCACTCCTGCGTACCTTGGCAAGAAGGCGACGAGAAGGATCCCAGATCCTCATGACTCCGTGCTCGACCTCCACGCGCGAACCGTTCTCATCCAGCTGTCCCAAGCTGATGATAGAGTTCCTCAGTGCGGGGATGTAGTAGACTCCGGTGAGCAGCCTGTGCTCACCAGACGCGGCGGTGAAGACGACTGAGCCGGCGCCCTTGATCTCTACGCCGGAGGCGTCCCCAAACTTGACGGAGCCTCGAACGCTAGAGTCAAGCTCGGTGAAGAACTCCCGTCGGCCGGTCATGTGATGAGTGGCGCCGGTGTCGAGGCACCATCCTTCGATCATGTCCTTGCTGGAGCCGTCGCCGAGGAAAGCGCGTGCTTTTGACTCATCAAGGTGGAGGAGTGTCGCTGGAGATGGCTCGATGTTTGCATGTGCCAGGAGCAGGGCCTCCTCCTCCGCCTCCGCCTGTGCGACGTTGGCCTGGCCACGTCGTGGCTGCCGACAGTCCCTGGCCCAGTGGCCAAGCTTGCCGCAGTTGTGACAACCGTCGTCTCGTGCCGGCTTCTTGTTGCCGACGGCGCCGCCTTGGGCACCTCCACGGGCACCACCCTCAGCATGTCCTCGCGCCCCGGCCTGGGCGCCTCCACGCGCCTTGCGCGGTTTGCCGCGTCTGCGGCCTCGTGTCGAGGAGGACTCCCCCTTCTTCTTGTCACCCTGGCAGGCCTCCCACTGCTCCCGAGTGAGATGTAGCTTCCCGCCGATAGTGATAGGCCCAGAGGGAGCCTGTGGTTCGTCGCCATCGACCACCTTGAGACGACCTATCGCCTCTTCGATTGTCATCGTGGAGAGGTCTAGCAGAGACTCGATCGAGCGAGCAATCTGCTTGTACTTCTCGGGGATGCAACGGAAGAGCTTCTCAACAACTCTCTCCTCATCGTAGGTGTCGTCGCCGAACTGCACCATCTTCTGCAACAGAGTGTTGAGGCGGAGAGCAAAGTCATCAACATCCTCACCTGGCTTGAAGGCCAGGTTCTCCCACTCCTTGCGAAGTGCCTGCAGTGTGGTCTTGCGGGCACGGTCGCTGCCGATGCGGGTCGCAGCGATGGCGTCCCAGGCCTCCTTGGCAGTCCGCTTCTGGGAAAGCGAAAACTGCATCTCGGACGGGACTGCAGCAATGAGGGCATCCAGCGCCCGCCGATCCTCGTGGTAGTCGACGTCGCCGTACCGAACTGCTTCCCACATTTGGCGAACCTGAAGCCGTACCCTCATCACTGCGGCCCACTCGACGTAGTTGGTCTTGGTGAGGGTAGGCCACCCACCGTCGGGACCGATGTCCCTGACAATGGCCTGGGCCATGCGGCGACCATGGTACCGATCCGGGGAGGGAGAGTCGCGCCGCCTGTAGAGGCCGCGATCTCCGTCGACCCGGTTGCCGCCGCCGGGAGCACCGCCGGCGCGTCTACGCCCGTCTGGGCTGCCGCCGCGTGCGCCCTCGCCCAGAGCGCCGTCAGCGCGTCGGCGCCTATCTGGGCTGCCGCCACGCGAGCCCCCATGGGGATGCGCGGCTGCCCACTGTGCCGCCTGCTCTCGCGCTGCTTCCCTCGCCAGCCTGAGCTCTTCGTCGGTGTTGTCGTCGACAGAAGCAGAGCTGCCAGCTCTACTGCCGCGCAGAACCTCGAGCTCTGCTGCCGCCGCACGTGCAGCATCCGCCGCCTCCGCTGCTTCTACTTCCGCTCTCGCCGCTGCCAGTTCCGCCGCCGCCAACCGTGCTGCCCTCGCCGCTGTCGCTGCAGCCGCTGCTGCTGCTCGCTCGCGTTCTTGTGCCGCGGCGACCTCGGCATCCTGCTGGCGCCGCGCACTCGAAGTGGCCGAGCGTAGGGACATGGTGGGCTAGTGAGGGGTCGCTGCGTGTGGAAGAGGCTGTCTCAGACGAAAGGCTTCTCGTCTGAGCAGGGGAGGAAGGAACAGTTGGAGCTCTTGCTGCCGACTGAGTGTGGGGAGAGGCGCGGGAAGGAGATGAGCACGAGATGTTTAGGCTGCAGGATAGTTTGGCTTTGATACCAATTGTAAGCAAAGGGACTCTGATTCTCATCCAGAGGATGACACTATGAGTTGGGGCAATTTTCTGTTTATTTCCTCAAACACTACACAATGCCATACCCGTCTAAGGGTCGGGATACATATTTATAGCCCAAGGGGCTGCAGCATATGCTTCCTAGAGTTGCGAATATGCTGTCCTACAAACTGCACTAACCACTAGGTGCTGTTGTACTCTAGTCAAAAGAGAAAACTGCAGCAAGCTGCTGCCACTAGGTGCTGTTGTACTCTAGTCAAAAGAGAAAACTGCAGCAAGCTGCTGTCCTCCAAAAAGCTGAAACTGAAAAGAAAAAAGGAGATGCTGTTGTACTCTAGTCAAAAGAGAAAACTGCAGCAAGCTGCTGCCACTAGGTGCTGTTGTACTCTAGTCAAAAGAGAAAACTGCAGCAAGCTGCTGTCCTCCAAAAAGCTGAAACTGAAAAGAAAAAAAGGAGATGCCTGCAGGCTGTCCTTGCAGTCAAAAGACTGCTGTTGTGCTGCCTGCTGCAGTCCTTGCAGTCAAAAAGACTGCTGTGTTGCTGCTGTGCAAAGCTGCTGTGTTGCTGCTGTGCAAAGCTGCTGTGTTGCTGCTGTCCTGCAGCAGAGATGCTGCTGTGCTGCTGCTGTCCTGCAGCAGAGATGCTGTGCGGACTGCGGACTGTCCTCCACACATGACTTATTCCATCAAACTACACTATTCTTGGAACCAATTTTGCAATACACATTTTTCTCATGCATCACAAAACCCACTTCTTAGAATTAATTCAAAGCAGTGTACTTTTTTCACTTCATATTGTGGAGCTACACATTTTATTAGTCTCTACTATACTTGAAACACCAGTTTCAACGGTCGTCCTGCGTCACCTTTTAACAAAAAAGGTCCTATATTTCTTCCAAATCAACTCAGTGTAAAATATTATAAAGTAACAGGAGGTGGGGTTTGAACCCACACCCTGATGGAAGAGGGTGGGAGACATTGGACGAAGTTGTCTAACCAGTAGAACATCATACTCAAGTGTTTATAATATTGAATATAAATTGTATATTTGTATATATGATTTTTTGTAAAATAAAAAAACAATCGTGCTGGGCCGGGCCAACACTACGGGCCGAGGCTACGGCCCAAGCACCGCACGATGCTCGTGCCGGGTTGGCCCAGGCACTATTAAATAGGTCGTGCCTCGGGCCGGCTCGCCAGACACGGCTCATTTGGCCATCTATACCTCTGGACGATAATGATGGTCCCCGCGTCAGTTGCCACCACCTCGTTCGTCATTCTACTTCTTTTATCTCTCCCCTAATGCCTCCACCTTCGCGCCACCCCATTCTCGGCAGAGGCCGTAGGAGCAGGCGCCTCCTCCCCATATTCGTTCGACATCAACCCCGACAATGACTCGTGTAGTGGCTATTGCATGTCCACGAGAACGTTTCACATAATGTGCGCATCATCGTTTTCGCCATTGCCGGATGTCCCGTTCGTCTTCTCAGCCTTAGCATTGTTCTTCCTCCCCAACCTGCTGCCCCTGCCCACGGTCGCAGCCGCGAGCCGACTGACGCTCGTTGACGCGGGTACGGGTCGAGTCGGTCATGCTTCTGGCCTTTCTCCGTACGTGTCGTCGAGGAGGACATGGTGGCGCCTGCCACACTTAGGTTATCTTCGATGAGGAGTCCAGGTCTAAGATATTGGATAACCAAGGCTCGTAGCGTGGCAGCAGTCGACATATACTATGGAGTTGGTGATGGTGTTGTGTCGCTTCGGCGGGTCCAGGGCTTGGAAGACACTCGCATTCTCTCGCCCTTCTCGGACTGACGTCTGGTGCGGGTGCCTCTCGGTTTGGAGCTGCTCCGGCTGGGCTTCTTTCTCCGCTTGCGTGCTCTCTCCCTATATATCTAGCGATATACTACCTATGTCGTCTCCAGATGCCCAGGTCTTCGTCATGTCCTTCTCCGGCAACGAACATGTATGTCCGCCTCTTTCCTTCCCCTCCCGCTCTACGAAACCTTGGAAGTGAGGGGATGGGGGTCTCTGATTTGCTTCTTACGGTACCTGTACGTTCATAAAAATATAATGTGAAAAGCGGAGACAATCAATAAAAAATCTTGAGATCTTTTTTATGGATAATTTACGTGGGTATTGTTGTGAGCCGTCGCAACACACGGGTAACCGACTAGTATTCCATATCGTTAACTTGCATGCTCGTTTGGGCTTAAAAATCAAATGTGTAGTTCTGTGATATGTGAAACAATATGAAATGTGTAGTTATGTAGTATGCAATAAAGTATTGTAATAGAAGTTTAGTTTGCAATTTTTATTGTTAAAAAGGTAAGTTTAGCAATATAGAATAGGAATGTGAGTGTACTTTTGATGAATTGGTTCTTATAGTTTTGTGATTGTTTTTTTAGAAACTTAGACGTTAGTTTAGTTTTCTCAAATTTATTCAATTAAAAAAAAACTTGGCCGGGGAGGGAAAGACCGCCTTCCTAGTATTATATTAACAAGAGACCGAAACAATGGTTCCGGCCGAGAAAATCCCCGAATCCTAGCCCCCCATCACTAACGGGCCGGCGTTAACTGTCCACTCTGCACCGGCCCAACCGAAGGATGGCGCACAAGACATCGCAAACCGAGAGCGGATGGGGCACAAGGAAGGGATTTTTTCAACCAAGCCTGAAAATTCACCCCGAGGAGGATCGAACCTAGGACTTGGAGGTGCTACTTGGAAACTCTTAACCACTAGGCTAGAGGTCCTTTCGGCTCAAATTTACTCAATTACTAGTAAAGTGCTTGTATGTTGCTACGGTTTCCATTTATGCTTGAGTATAGAGTATAAAATATAAAGATGTGTTGAGCCAACAGTTATGGTTCGAATCCTCATTTGTGCATAATTTTAGCTTTTTACCATTTAAATATGGGGGAGCACGACGACGGTGGAAACCGGGGAACTATGGAAATTGGTGCTATATATAATAGGGAATTAATTAATTTTTGTAAAATCTATGTGATTATTAGTTGCAGAGAAAAACATGACTTTTAAAAAAAGAACATCTATAAGACATTAATGTTGTTACTATTTGGTTATTCACCCATGTATTTTGTTGTAATTCTCGCTGATTTAAATGCATGCTGATTAAGCAATGATGTTCTCTGGTGGAGGTATGCAGGTTGTTTTGCAAGTGAATGTTAGCGTTAACAAATTGGAAGATCCTGTGCTTGAAGTCCTTCAGTTTGAGAAAAGTATATCAAACAATTGTATGCCTGGGAATCTTGTGGATGGACATTGTGACAGTAACGATGATCCATGTCAGGAGCTTCTTAGTTGGTTGCTCCCTTTAGATCGCACATTACCACCTCGTTCTTTGGCACCCCCTACTCTCAATCCAAGTGTATCACACAAGCAATCTTATTCTGCTTCTGGTTCTCAAATATTCAACTTCAGAAGTTACTCCATGCCTTCAGCCTCTTCTGTTCAGACACCAAATAATATAAGACCACCACCAATATCTGAAAGTCAAGAATTTATGCCTGAAAAACCTGCAAAAACCCCAGATATTATAAATGATGGGCAACTTTCGTTTAGAGGAGTTCCTTTAGAACCTGAACGGTATTCTGTACGTTGTGGTTTAGAAGGCGTGTATCTACCAGGGAAAAGATGGCGGAGAAAAGTTGAAATCATTCAACCAATTGAGGTTCAATCTTTTGCTGCAAAATGTACTGTGGAAAATCTTCTCTGTGTCACAGTAAAGGTGCGTGGAGTATATCAAAGCATCCATTCAGTTTTCATTGTGTGAAATAATGTTCCAAGGATAATGTTTGTATCATGAATTCCTGCTGCAGAATATTGCTCCTACTCATGCAAAAGATATAGTCGTATTCATCGATGCAATTACTATTGTATTTGAGGATGCATCCAAAGGAGGTGCTCCTTTGCCTTCACCAATTGCTAGTATTGAGGTTGGGCATGGTCACAGCTTGCCAAACCTAGCACTCAGGTATATGCAGCTTTCTCATTGATTCTGCTCATGATCTACCTGCTATTGCAGTTTCATGTTTTCAAGAACTCAGAAATTGACTTCGTATGGTGGTACAAAATTGTGGTTTGTGCAATGGTGGAGTGAACAAAGTCCATAAATATTGTTTCCATATCCAAGCTTCACTCTAGTGCTGTGTTGATAGGATCCAGAATTCTACCATGGCTGCATAAGCTATATGGGTAGGAGGCGAGCGAGAGAGACGTGAAAGATGGCCCTTAAGGCTAGGCAAGATAATTGCCTTGCTTAATTAGATTGATACATCTCTTCTCCTTATATAGAGACTGAGGCTGATTTGACCCCTAGGCAAGCAAAGGAAATCTCCTAACAAGAATCAATCATGGTCCTATTTTAATGGAAATAATGCAAAATATCTAGGAAAATTCAGGCATTTAGCCCCTAACTGCCCACATGGCCTATAGGTGATGCCAGTTGGCCCTAGCGCCTATAGGTGACGCTGGTCATAACATGTGTACTAGTGTGTGACAATTGTTTTAAGTATTCTACATTATTTCTTGTCTTTCTAGGAGGGGCGAGGAACACTCTTTTATTCTCAAACCAGCAACTATGTCCTCAAGGGAACGGAAGGCCAACAGTCATGCACCTCTGGCCTTATCACTCCCAACGATGACCGGTGCTACTTTAAATACTCATACACCAAAGGCTGGTGAGCCGTATGCTGATCTAAGCGACCAATATGCTGTACTGGTATCTTATCGCTGTAATTACACAGGTAAACTATTGTTAAACCAAGAGATTTCTTCAAAAGAGGAATGGAGTGGATTTTTTATGATTAGCGCTTTTATCTATGTAGAATCGAAACTTTTTTTCAAGCAAGCAACAAGCTGGCGACCCTCTGCAGCCAGCGATCTAATGATCTCAGTATCATCCGAACTGTCTTTACGGAATCCTAGTCTTGGTGCTCGTGTTCCTCAACTCCCCGTGCAGGTTATTGCAGTATCTCCTCACTTATATTATGGAAATTCTCCAATTTATCACTGTGATAATGATATATCATTTCCTGCAGATACTAACACTCGAAGCTACTAATATGACATCCGAAAACCTTACATTAACTGTCCTTGCTCCTGAAGCATCTGGTTCTTCTTCAGTTGTATCCTTGAACTCATCTCCAACCACCCCAAATGGTTCTTTTGATGGTGTTAATGAGTCAGCAAAAAGATCTGGGCTGGGAAAAGATGGGATTGGCTTTCGAAGATTGAATTCTGTCCTAGCTACTCCAAAAGAAGGTGATAATGGAGGAAACAGAATGAGTAATGCTTCAGGCTGTACTCATCTGTGGTTGCAAAGTGCAGTGCCCCTAGGGTATTGACCCTTACCTGTTCTCACTTACTTAAGAGTTCACTCACAACTGTGCTACATATATTCGAAAACATTGCAGAATGACATTTGGTTGTTGTGAATGTGTCTAACAGGTGTGTTCCTGCCCGCTCAAGCACCACTGTCAAACTTGAGCTGCTACCATTATCAGATGGAATTATCACACTTGATACTCTGCAAATAACCGCAAGGGAGAAAGGTAACATTTTCATTAAAAAACAAATTTGCAAAATAAGTGCTGATTTGGCAGCTAGATGTTGATTGTTACCAATCCAGCAGCAAGTGGTAGTTTAGCAGCTTGACATAGAGTGGATACGGATTGTCAATTCTAAGAAAGAAGTTTGTTATTTGTGTCATCCTGGTTTGAAGTGATCTGGGAATATTAATACAGTGGATATAGTAGGCTACCAAATGTCTTAAATACATTCAGGCCCCGTTTGTTTCGTTGGAATTGAATTCCATTTTAATAATTATAATTTAGACAAAATTAATTAAGTTCATATATTTATATATGTAATATATTTGTATATTATTCTAAATTATATGGGAGAGATAATTATATACTACATTTATGTTATAGCAAAGCAAGTAGAATAGTGTGCTATAAGTTGTAATCGGAAACATAGCATGTAAATCTATAGAATCAATTTCCATCTCTTACCCCATGAATTTGAGATAGGTTTATATGATAACTTTGGAAAGTGGTGAAATGTCACATTCTAAAAAAATTAGCCTATTCCATTAGTAAGATTCCAATTCCTCAAAATGAAAGGAAACAAACGGGACCTCAGTGTTTTGGCTGGTTCGTATTCGTATCATCTACCTTTTATCCTTTTAAGACTTGAGAAGTGATTGTTGCCCTGCAGGCCTTGCTTACATACCGGAGCACTCCTTGGAGATACATGCCACCTCTGGTATGTCATCAGGAAGGTCATAGGATAGGAGAGCATCAAGAGGTATACTGTTCTGTATATTGGGGGCCTGGGACTCAGCCTGTACAAATGAGTTGGAAACAACCAGGCCAAGCATGTTTTTTTCTCTCATTTGTATTGGATGGACATAAGGCGCTCACCTTGGAGAGAAACTACCCCCAGATTTTACCGAAGGATGGTTGCTGCCAACATGGGGAAACTACCCCAGATGAATCATTATGTATCACAATTGTGTTACAAATCCATTCATTTCATACTGAGGTCGCCGAGACACTGGTGTTCGTCTTCACAAAGGCTTATGAAATTCGTAATGTGTTGCTTAGTTTTGATGCCGTTATTGTTGTTGGTGGTGTTCATTTAATCCCACTCATGTTGCTGAGTTGTACCATATGCGGGCTCTGATCATAAATATACTGGAGAAATAGAAACATGTGTGTCCATTGGCCATTGCTCATCTTCATGATGATATATCAGTTGCTCATGAATCATTATGATCTTTGGCGTGCTTCTGTTAGATTTGTTTATCAAGTTTTTGTAACACTCTAAAACCCTATTTGTGATTTAGGAAATAGTTTTCCAAAGGATTTTCAATTAAAATATATTTTAATAAGAATCTTGTTAGATGTGTTTTCTGATAAACTATTACATCAAATGAATTAAGTTACCCCTTTTATAAAACTATACAAGTTTCACTACAGGATTTAAGCAAATTTTGATAAAAGATATACATTATGTTTTATCCCTAGGTTTATGAATTATCCACCTAAAGGCAATGCTTAACTAATTAAATAAAAATATATGTATTCATGCATCTCATGCTGAACTTTGGGTGTTGCATATAATTTGAAACTTTGGGATTCAATTCATATTTTGGATTTCAGAAATCATAAAAAAAACTGGAAATAGGAAAAAAAACAAAAACAAAATGACGCTTTGTCACACCCGGTTTTAGAAGGCAAAACCGAATGTGAACCATGTACGTGTCAGAATCAGCAATTTACGTACACAGCAGTTACATAACTGAATATCATCACACAGTGCTCAAATAATAACATAAAGAAGGTATAATAGTCGATTACATCATGATGTCCGAGACATCCACATAGTCTTTAACAATTATCAAAGTGCGGAAAAGAAACGTAGATACACACGGCCTACACAGGCAGCCGACTGGGGGTTTGCCGCTAATCCGCGCCTAGAACTCATCGTACTCTTGGAACTCCTGTAATTCCTCCTCCACGACTTCTTCTCCTGAGCAGTGGTTGCAACGAGGACAACCTGGGGGGGGTTGGTGTGTAAAGCAAGGGCGAGTACACATCAACATACTCAGCAAAATGTCCTGTTTGGCTGTTGTGGACTAGCTTTATGTGGGGGTTAAGTCAAGCAGTTGCTTTTAGTTGATCATGTTATTATTACTAGTAGAAAGCCACGTTTTAGCATTAACCCAAGTTGTTAACCCAAAGTACCCTTTCCAAACGGAAAGAATACCACTTACCATTACCATAAGCATAGTCATAACCATCATCCTCATCACCACCTGTAAACCAAACATCTCTGATCAAAGTATCTCTAATCAATGGAGCTCCCTTGGCCACTCATAACCGCGAGCACGACTGATATATCAGTTTCATAACACTCTGCAGAGGTTGCGCACTTTACCCACAAGCTATGATTCCCTCTTGCCTCGGGCCGATCAAACCCTTAAACACTACCAAGGTGAATAGGCAGGGTTTCACTACGTAGCCTTAGATATAACTGTGTAAATGTGGGGAGTGAATTATAAGAATGAGTAGGACATAGATGGGTCAAGGGACACTTGCCTTCACCAACCGACTACTGCTCAGGGTCTTCACCTGCAACTCCTTAGGTCTCCACTAACTGACCGTTATCTATACGAGTTCAAGCATACATTCCACAAATTTAATACAAAAGAACAGTACACCATATAATAGAATGTAATAAATAAGCAGACGTTCGGCGCAGGGCTCACACCTACGACTAAGCGAGAAAGAGGGAATAACGGTCGAGGAGCGATTACATTACGTGATTATAAATCAGAGAACTCGTCTAACAGAACAGTATTAATTTGGCTATCGTGCTATGCATAGGGTAAAATCATGTTCCATGTTTAATCGTTATAAACAGATCAAAGTAAATTTTAAAAAGAATGTCGCGCGGCGAAACGCGCGACACAACACTAGGCTGAATTAAGAATAAATCGACTCGTCGTACGACGGAGCGCGCCACGAGACCCTTGCATTAATTACAAAAAATAACGTCAAGCGTCGCGCGACGAAGAGCATGACGGCATACGTCATCCAAACTAAATTTAAAACAAAACGTCACGCAACTGGACGCACGACGCCACACATTAAATAATTTGGAATTAAGATGAACCGTCGCGCGACGAAGCGCACGACGCAACACATGAATAAAGGTGAATTTAAAATGAATCGTCGCGCGGCGAAACGCACGATGTAGCACATCGACTAAACTAAATTTAAAATGGATTAAACCAGAAGTTAAACGTCGTGCAACTACGGTCGCGCGCGCGAGAACATGCTGCGCATGCCAGGGGCACACGAGCCACGCCGGGGCACGTGAGGCCACGCCGGGGCATGCGCAGGGGCTGCCAGGGCACGCAGGGCTGCGGGGAGACACGAGCCGCCGCCGAGGCACGGCACAGGCCCACCAGGGAGTGCGCGGGGCCCGCTAGGGGGGCACGACCGCCTGGGGCGCGCGCAGGGGACGGGGAAGGGCGAGCCACCGGGGGGGGGAGGGCGAGAGCCGCGGGGCCACTGGAGCGCGAGGGCGCGAGGGCCGCGGGGGCCACAGGACGCGCGCATGCAGGGGTAAAAAGAGGGGCACGCAGGGAGGGAGAAGGGAAGGGAGAGAGGAAGGGAGAGGGAGGGGAGAGGGAGGGGAGAAGAGCTCACCTTGGGGTCGAAATCTGGCTGCGACGGAACCTTCCCAAGTCATTAGGCCCACCTAAAGTTGTCCTTGTCCATCGGACCTCGGACAACCCTGCAGGTGCACCTGATCACTTGACAAGTTCGGTATCTATATTCTTTACCTTGCCCAAGAGCGTTTCACCCGTCACGCAGATATTACAACACATCGGAGGAACGAGTATGCGGAAGCAGTTACAACAACTTTATTTTAGATTAAAGTATAGGAAGAGTAGTATTATTACAGACCAGAGCAAATATAAAAGTGCTAGAGTAATATTATTACATAACCTAGAAGACAAAAACCCCTCCTGATAAACAGTAAAAAGTTTTAAAGGAGGACACTTCCTCCCGAGGCTTCAGTCTTGATTTTCTTCTTTAGGCACCACCTTGGAACAAAAGCAACAGAAATTTGCTGCTTCTTCACCTAAAACAACATGGGACAAAGCCCTGAGTACGAAGTGTACTTTCGCAAGTCTTACCTGTCAAAATAAAAGACTCTCAAGGATATGCTGGCCTTTGGGAATCAAGGTACGGCTTACCAATAATCAAAAACTCTGTTTGCAGAATTGCTTACTAATAGTGGATCCTTAAAAGTCCAGTTTTATTAGCAGGTTAAGTCATTACCTGAGTCTAGAGTTCTTTCTACCCTAGTTCAAGCACTTGGCCTATACTAGCCAGTTTCTTATCAACCCTTTTTGCTCACTGGAATGCTACATGTAAGTCAGTGACCAAGTCTTCATGTCCGAGAAGTAACGGTGATCCGAATCGATTAATACTCAGCTAAAGATATCCAATCACACGACATATGTAGCACTTAACCCTTGCATATGTCAACTCTCCATCGGGGTTCTTAAGACCAGATCAGGTTCACGCCAACCGAGAGCACAGATACACCACCGTCTAGCCTCTTGCCACGGAGGGTACACACTACTCTCACCATCTCTCCACTCCCATTGCGTGTTATCTTATTCTGGTATTTGTCTGCTCGAGGCAAAGCTTACCCATGATGAGGCATGTGACCAGTTAAAGGGTCCTCGGTCAGCAGGCCTACATCGACAAAGTCCTTAATCGACTCAGACGAAGACACTACACCGAGACTCTCTTCTCATGCAAGTCACCCGCCTGGTGTCAGCTTTATCATTTCGAACCCAAAGTTTGGTACCTGGCAGAGGTACATCTTTTCCGATGATGAACCCATCACGGCCATGATGGATTCACCATCAAATTTTATTTTTGAAAACATTCCCATCCACTGAAGTATCACTTTTGTTTTAAAACAAAACATTTTGTTTTTCTAAAGTAAAGCTAAGCATAATTGAAACCTTTTTGTAAAATAGGGGGTTAAGGAAAAGTAATCAAATCCTGAAGGAAGGAAATGCAGCAACTGGCTTAGCACACAACTCCTATCACCTAATGCATCAAGCAAGTGAGAAGGATTTTTAAAATAGCAAGGAGGTGGCAAATGCACCGGGGCTTGCCTTGTGTTATAGGTGAGTCAGGCTCTACTCCACAGATGTCAAAATAAAAGCAGTTCCGAGCCTGGGGTTCTTTAGGTGGTGGTGGTGTAGTCCTTGCTTCTTCAACTTCTATCTCTTCTTCGTTTTCTATACATAGCCATATATACTCATGAATGCTCATGTAATTCTCATGAAAATGCAAAGATATCAAAAGTATATTATCTTAGGTCTTGAATATAACTTTCCTTCACGGATCTCCGGGAAACTAGGGTTTTTGGAGTCCATAGTGGAGTTCATAGGGCAGGGGACTAGGGTTTTGGGTGCTAGGTACCAAACATGGTCCAAATCATGCCAAACTTTACCCAAAGCTTCTAAATAATATTTAAAGCTTATCTAAAAAGTTTGGTGATTTTTGAAATTATTAATAAATTTCTAAAATTCCAGGGGTATGGGTTTTGGCCATTTTAAATACTCCATAATTCCTTATTTAGAATAAAAATCCTAAAACTATTTTTATTAAATACTATAAAAATCAGGAGCCTAGCAAAATTGGTCTGGTATTTTTAGCATTTTCTATAATTTTCTAGGAATTCTCTAAGTCCAGAAGAAAAAGAAAAAGAGAAATCATGAACAGTGCTGGGCTGAATCTGGTCCAAATCGGCCCAGAAATGGGGAGAACGCGCGCCCGCGCGCGTTGCAGTGTCCATTTTGCACAGGGGACCCTGGCGGTTTGAAATACCTATAAAGAGCCCACTTCCACTGTTCCTCTGTCTCACTGACATTTGCACAGGGGTCCCTCGACTTCTGTTTCTTCTCTAACTTGACCCCTTGGCCACGGCGCGCTCACCACCGACCACCCTGTTGCTCGGACCGGCCAGGAACAACAGTGGCTGCCCAAATTAACTATGGGGCAAGTATTACCGACCCGAGGCGACCCTAGAACAGGCTCTAATTGGATTAATCCAGCCCTGGATTTGCCTGCCCATAGTGACGGCGATCACCGAGACCAAATCCAGGTGTTCCCGACGAGTGGATGCCGTCAAGCTCAGTTAGTTGAGTCAACAAGCATCACAAGTATGCGAGGGTGCTAAAACACGAACACGGAGGGTGGGTGCGGACCTGGGAGCAGCTGGTCGCGATGAGATGATTCACGGCGGCGCAGTCGACCAATTTGGGGGGAAACCCAAATTCAGTGGCTGTAGTGGCTAATCGAGGGCAGGGATGGATGCTTTAGCTTGGTGATAACCTAGCGAAGCAGACTATGGCGTCAATTTATAAGGGTGCTAAGCGGCGGCCAGTGAATTTGGTCTCGCACGGTGGCGGCCGGAGAAGGAGGAGATCACTGGTGCAAGCGATTGGTGGCATCTACCATGGCGGCTCTCCGGCGATCACCGGATATAGATAACCCGAGCTATTGTGACGTGGTTAAGGGCCTGAAGCGTGGCGCAATCACGACGAATGACGCAGACTCCAGTGACGGTCGTAATGCCACGTCGCCGGTGCAAGTGGTCGGGGAACAACGAAGCCACAGTAGTCCAAACTCGTCCGCGGTGTGATCTTTTCACCGTCGAGCTCAATCCATAGACTAGAAGCACGAATCGTGGCGATCGGCACCAATCACGGCACGGAAGTCGCCGGCGGTGAAGGGTGATGCATCTGAAGATTTTTTGTACTGTACCATGGTCACCCCCCATCAGTCATTCTGACAGAGCAATTTATAGCGCTATGTTCTTCAGTTTTTGCGTAACAACTTGATCATCGGCCAGTAGGAAAATTGTTGCCCTATAATCCCTTTCTAACTTTGTTATAGTGTCCATCATCCAATAGTCATAGGATCTTATTCAAAATCGAGCTCTAAGTTCAACCTATATCACTGCTAGGGAGTTTTTCAGACTTAGGGTTATCTGACTGCCCGACTTTGGATCTAATTATCTCCAAATTTCTCATGACACCAAGGCTTAATCCCTATAGCAAAGTTGTTCTCCTATAGTAGCTCCAGAATTTTGATGTGTTAACCCTAGGCAAAATCTTTGTATATTTAAAGCTACCGGGCTCCAAAGTTAGCTTTGTTCAACTGTTTTCAGACTTAGTCATAAGAGCACAAGATTGGCCTTTTTGCAATTAGGCCCAAATCTCATGTTTTCTTTTGCAATTTTTCAAATATGTGAACCACATAACTTAAGGTACCCTAATTCCATAGTTTTTGCTCTTAGGTCCAAAAGTGTGCAACATTTGCATATAACCCCCTAGGGTTTCAGTCCAGGGTTTTCTAGAGGTCTGTTTAGGGTTTTTTTGGTACTTCTAGGGTTTGGATGTCACTTAAGTCCATTAATGGTGACATTTTATGCTCATTACTAATAAGTTTTGAAGTTTTCTCTTATTTAGGCTTTGTTTACTCTTTTAAGCCCAGTTTAGGGTTAAGTACCCTACCCTAGGGTTTTACCCATGACATGTCATATCAATACAACTTGTTTGAAATTTATTCCTAGTGAATGCACTCTAGGTGTGGCAAACACATGATGTGCCAATGCTTATGATGTTATGCTCAAGTTTTAGTGACAGTAACACCAAGGGTGTTACACCGGTGATCATCGTCTCTAAAACCTAGGGCACAACGGGGAAGAGAGGGAGATGGAGGAGAGGAAGTTGAGCACGAGAGAATTGAATGAGGGAAAGAGAGACAAGGGAAGGGGCAGAGGCGCCAGGGGCGCGTGGGCCAGGGCCGGGCTGGGCTCGGTCGCGTCGTGGGTCAAAATCCCACGACACGCACAACCACTTATCGAAGTCCAAACGCGAAACGAAAACCGAAACGAGACTAGACAAACACGCGATTAAACACGACATCAGGCAAAGAAATATGCCTCGGCATGATGCAACACCCATGACAACTTAGGTTTTTGTTTACACGCAACATGGACACCAGTCGCTTTACTGCTTTGAAATTGAGAAGAAGGAGCAAAACGAGAAGAGAAAAGAGAGTAACGTCTGAATTTGGTGAGTATTAAAGAAGAAAAAATTCTACCCCAAATTCAGGGCGTTACACGCTTGGGCCGAATCCTCCCTCATCCGGCCCGAAGCTTTCCCCAGCTCAACTCACCGTTCCACCTATGCGCCAAGCGCCTAGCGCTGCCAGGTGGGCCCGCGTTGTTTGGGGCTTATCTGGCACCTGGGTTAAGCCATGTCGATGCCCCGTCTTAGCACCAGGTGGGACCAGCGCATCAGTGTGACCGGATCGCCTCCCTCCATGCAAACTCGGCTGTTGTTCTTATCACCGACCAGGTTAGAAATCCGATCAAAACAAACTCGCGAGGTTGTTGGGATTCGACCTCACCGGTGTATAAAAATGAATCCCGAGGTTCATCCCTGCTATACACCCTAGCCAAGCAAATCGAGAAGAATGAGAAAACACCATTGCTATGATCTCGCGCCTAGAGAGAGACCTAGACTTTTTTCCCATCATGGTTTTCCGTCGGGTGGCCAGTCGGGCGCGGGATTAGAAGCTTTACAGTGCTGCGGGGATCATGCGGGGCTCTGTTGGATGATGTGGGTCGATGAGGAAGGATGAATTCCTCGGCAAAATGCTGCTGTCCGCCCCACGTGATGACCGGACTGGTCGACCCCTCATGAACCGGTGATAATCCCCTTTCCCTGTGATCGTTATACCCTCCTTGGTGTGTTGGGGACCTCGGATTAGGACAGGTCGCACGAATTACCTGGTTTGGCTCACAAGCAACGGCGTCGCAGCGGCTGGGCGTTCGGCTAGGGAAGAAAAGCGCCGCTGGACCGCTGCGTCGTGAGGAAGACGGTGCGGGCACTGTTGGATCTTAACGGACGGTCCGGATTACCTGTGGCGATACCTCTTCGCCCCATTAAATAACGACAGTGGATTTCCGATCCTATGGCTGTCATCATGTACCAGTTTATAAAGAGGTTTTGTGTAATCTGCGCCATTGATCTTGCATCCAGCGGTGCTCGTTGGCCGATACCCCCACTACAAGAATATTGACCTTCTATGACGTTTTGATGGTATCATAAGCGTCACAGAAGGTGCGTAATTAGAGGTCTTCTGTGACGAAACATAATAAACAATGACATTCCTAAGAATATTTCTCCTTAGGAACGTCATAATTTTTGATGTTTCGTCATAGAATACCTTTAATTACGCACCTTCTATGACGCTTATGATACCATCAGAACATCATAGAAGGTCAAAATTCTTGTAGTGCCCTTCGGCCATTTAACTTTGCAGAACAACCCCTACCTTTATTATAAATAACCCACCGTCCAAAACAAGCTTAGTATCATTATAGTATGGCCCTGGAATTTGCGCAGAACTCCCTGAAGTCTTCTGAATTAATGTCCAGAGCCCATATATTGAATAAAGGAAGAAAATCAATATAGGAAATAGGTTTTTGGTCTTAAATTAATGTTAGAAACTTGTATAATTCATATTTAATTTATTTTAGCTCCAAATTGATCCATTCCAGTTGCAATAATTTTGTTTTAATATTGTTTATCATCTAGTACCTTTGTTTAGCCATGAAACTGGAATTAAAATTATTCACTTGATTTATTCTATACTAAGCACTTAATAATTTCGGAAATTCATAACTCCGTTTTAATTCCGATTTGACTCGTTCCAGTTGCGTTAGCTTCATATAAATATTTACTATGCAGTAGTAACATTGATTATATGATATCCCATACTTTTATAATTAGGTAACTAATTTGATTAATCTATGTTTTCGGGATTAGCTAATTCTAATATTAATATAGTATCATGATCTTTGGGTTATCTTTGGCCTAAAAGATGATTTATAATCAAGTAATGACTTAGATTAAAGTTGAGTTAACTATTTATAATATATTCTCTCATATGATGTATACTAATCAATTTATAATAAAGTTTAATCACATAGATCTTCCATAAATCATAACTCTTTAACCGTAACTCCGATCTTGGTGGTTCTCGATCCCACGATCTCGTAGCAACGCATAGATCATTATTATGCAGTTTGTTCTTATGTTTGGTGTGATGTTAATTTTGTCTATACCATGTTTGTTTGTATTGCTATGACTAGCAGTGAGGTCACGAGGATCTAAAGAATCATCCTGGTACCTGGAATCTCAAGTCCTAGGCAAGTTGTGCCCTTGATCACTTCTTTTTACCCAATCATGTTCTTATTAATCATAATGATCTGCATAGGTTAATTTTTGATGGGACCCAATAGGTTACCCTAGTTTGACTATCTTTATACCTTGTTTACTACTAAATGTTTGGGTAGTACCTGCTATTGCTTTATGTGGTTTTGGGTATTGAGATACATATTATTCATGATCAGACTTTTATTATCAGTTTGTTATTTACTGTTCATGATAAGATCATTATGTTAATTGAAACATGGAGCGACCTCCTGGGAAAACAGTGCTACCACAATGGTGGTATGGGACGCCCTTGGCTGACTAATTAGGAAAGCTAGTGGAGGACTACCTTACCTGAAAGGGGCAAGGGCAGTGGTCAGTGTAGGGAGGTCCTTGGGTTGATTTTGCTGCGATGGCGGTCAGGCGAGGGATCCCTGCACTGGAGCTTCCTATAAACTGTAGTGGGTTTTCTGAAGCTAATGGAACTTTGTAAAGGCCTCATAGTGGTACCCTGCCTCGCTTCCTTGGTAGAGGTATATAGGGTCTGATCAACCCCGTGGCAAATAGGTAACACGACTTGTGTGTAAAGATGCACGACCTGTGCAGAGTGTAAAACTAGTATATGAGCCATGCTCACGGTCATGAGCAGCTCAGACCCTCACATGATTAATTTATGGAACTAAATTCAATTTGTCATATGCATTGTATCGCAGGTGTTGTTATTACTTTTGTTCTACTACTTAACTGAGTTGGTATTTACTTATACTTAGTAATTGCTAATAAAATTTTGACCAACTTTAAAAGCAATGCTCAGCTTCAACCATCCTTTTTGGTAAGCCTTACACTTCACATGAGCTCCTACCTTTGGCGAGTTCATACACATTATTTCCCACAACTTGTTGAGCAATGAACGTATGTGAACTCACTCTTGCTGTCTCACACCCCCACAGGTCATGAACAGGTACCGCAAGATGAGGCGCATGGAGGATGCTGTGATGAGTTCGCGAGAGGTCTAGGCCGTCGTCTCCCAGTCAACTTTGGGTTGCTGGATCATTGTCTCCCTATGATGTAATTATTTATTTATTTTGTATAGAACTCCTATTATATATTAAAGTTGTGACATTCGTTTATGTACCACTATTCATCATATGTGTGAGACTTGGTCCCAGCACACCTGGTGATTATTTCACGCCCGAGTTTTGGACCCCTAAAACCCGGGTGTGACAGAAGTGGTATCAGAGTGATGTTGACTGTAGGACGAAACCTAGATAGAACTGGACAACCATTATCTACTTACCTTTGCTACTCTGAATCTTTCTAAACTTTTCTTAATCTTTTCTCATCCACTGCTGCTTTACTCTAATTACTCTTACCTTTTCACTTCTAAAGACAAAAGTGGATTTGACACACTTTGAAATCCTGTACCTAAAGTGACCTTTAGGAATAGGAGACCTATTCATAGGAACAAAAACAAAACTATAGTTTTTATAGGTATCTATGCACTTGAATGTTTGTTCTTATGATATTTGTCTGATTTAGATATTTGATTGAGTGTGATGGGTTGTGGAGTAATGTCCACAATTACATCTGCATATACATATAGAAAAAATTTGTTTATAATATAAACTAGACCAATTAAGAATACCACCACTGTAATATATCAAGCCTAATAGATCCATCTTATCTTAAAAGACTCTCCCTTAATAGATCCATCTTATCTTGAAAGATCCGTCTTATCCTAACAACTTTACTTATCTCATCCTAAAGTAACAACTAGGATCTAACCCAAAAAATGAGATCAGATCTAAGTTATATTTGCATGACTAAAAACACTTGACTTATCCCACCATGATCATGATCTAACCCAAAATAATTTGATCTTATCTAGTCTATTCTAGTCATACCCAATCCTATCTAATCTATTATGATCAAGCCTCCCAGACAACAAAGAATTATCTGTCTGCCGGGAGATGGCCAGAAGTATGGGTTTTCCGAAGCTTGAAGCTGGCCTCTGTGCCATGACTAAGGACGATCTAGCAGATAGTCTTGCGTACAACAGTCTGAAGGTACTGAAGTTGTGAACTTTGAAGCTTATGGACTCTGGAATGGAGTCTTTTTATTCTTATGTTAATCCTTTTAACCTTTCTTACATGGCTTAATACTTAGCAACGCCCTAAGGGCGCAAAAGAATGCTGAAGATGAGAGCTGCACTATAGCTCTCAACAACCTTCGAACAGAGGTTATCAGACTGAGGAACGAAGCCACAGAAAAAGACAAGATTCTAATTTCATTGGTGGACAAGGTAAAAGAAGATGAAGCTAGTTTCAAGGCTCAAGCTGAAATTCAAAAGAATGAGATTGAAGACCTTCGAAAACAGCTGGCCGAATCCAAAGAAAAATGTGGTCTCGCAGAGGCCAACCGAGATATTAGTGAATATTGGAGAAATTATTTAGAAAAAAATAGTCGAAGAACTCCGCGCGTCCAAAGAAAGATGCTTCGAAAAATCCTTGGGCTGCGTGGAGAAGATAAAGGCTAGCTTTGCCAACGTGGGCACTTATTGAAATGAAGATAAATTTATACGAGGCAACCCCGAAGGTGTTATAGAATGGATAAGCGGAGAGGCCGAAGCTTTTGAAGAAATTTTGAGTGATCACGGGGATGTCTACGCATTTTCTGGTGCGAGAGGAATTTCAGCCATCTTGGAGAAGGCGGGTTGCGAACATGTCAAAACCCTGGCTCAGGCCGAAGCTGCCTTCTCCGTGGATGTCACGAAGGATCCTTCAGCCGAAGCAAGCTTAATGGGCAGAAAATTTTATACTGACATCTGGGCAAATGGTGGCCGAGAAATGGCTCACGAAATAATGAAGAAAAGTGAAAAAGATATTCATGACGCTCGAGAAGCGGCGAAAAAAGCTAAGGAAGCTGTAGAACGCGAGAGATGGATAGGTATTGTTTTACGACCTTTAGCTTCATCGTTTGTTTTCGTGACTTCAAACTGATTAATTTTTCCTACTGCAGCTGAACTGTCTCCTCCACCGGAACCATTCGACCCCCTGGTCGACCCAGAAACGAAGAAAGCAATAGAAATCATCAATATAGCCGAATCTATTGTTGATGAAGTTGTTAACAAGTTGTTGAATGAAATTGCGGAAAAGGTCCTGAAAGAGGATTGATATTGTAAAAACATTTTCAGACGATCAATGTAGCTTCGCTATATCAAGACTGTAATATTCGATGTGCAGATTTTTAAATCTAATGTGTGAATTATTTGTAATTCAGTTCTTTGTGATGCATGAAACTTTATATACATACCGTTTTTGAGCCTTTGGCGAAAAAACACCTTCCCTTCTTTTCATGCTTTACAAAGAAGAAAATCCGTGCTTCGTAAAAACCTCCCAGCTTTGTAAACAAAGGATCCCTTCTTTTGCAATAAAGCTGACGAAACTATATTTTCTCAGCTAACTTTGTGCCTTAGCACCTTTCCATTTTTTATAAAGCAGTCTCCGAAGGTCGACTTCGTATTCAATTCGTGCCATCAGTGCAATATGATGTATGATGTGATGCTATGCGGGATGATGTGACGATATGATGCGAATGATGCTAATGCCAAAGATACACACCCACGCGCCCACACTGGAACACACCATCTCTGCGTCCCCTTAGGAACGATCGGAGTCTCTTTGCCGTTTATTTTTCGGCTTCACCGCTTATTTTTCGGTGTAAGTTCTGCATCCCCTTAGGAACGTCTTTTGAACTTCTTCGCCTTCTATTTCGGCGGTATTTTTCACGTTGACTTCGCGCTTCGCCTTATATTTCAGCGGTATTTTTCGCGTTGACTTTTCATGCTTCGCCTTATATTTCGGCGGTATTTGGCTCTGCATTCCCTTAGGAACGACTTTTGAGCAAAAAACTTACACTGTGCTCCCTTGGGAACGACTTTTTGTGGCTTCAGCAAGACTTATGCTGCGCTCCCTTAGGAACGACTTTTTGAGCTTCAGCAATTTTCGAGCTTCGTAAATCTGTGAAGAAGATATATTTCATTTTAATAGAAGTGAAACTATTACAAAGAATTAAAACTAGATTTGCATTACTTGTCCCTTATTAAAAAAAACTGGCATAGAATAAAAAAGTGTTTCAGAAAGTAGGATATCTCTCAATAGATGTGCTTTGACTCCAGCACAGTACTGTTAACTGTGCGAGCTTGGGATTCCTCCCTGAAATCCCGCTGCTGTTGGGTGTGTTGGCGCCCTTCTGGCTGCTGACCCCATGAATAGGTAGGTTGTAGTGGTGGCAGAGGTGGAAGCTGTGGCCAAGAAGCTTGTGGCTGACTAGCCAAAGCAACAAAAGCTGCAGAATGATTACCCACATATTCTGGTATGTAGGGTGAGTGGCACGAAGCAGTGTGCAAGACCTGCTTCGGTTGATTCTGCCGAGCTTCGGCTTTTGCAATCTCCTTCTGCTTTTGGATGGTGATTTGGCACATTCTTGTAGTATGGCCCTTGTCTTCACCATAAAATAAGCAGTAGATCTTCCTGGGTTGATCCCAATATCTTCCTCCGAAGCCCCTGACGCCTCTGCCTCTTGGAGCTGGTGGCCAGAAAGAACTTTGTTGCTTCCCCAATGATTGTGAGGTATACTGTGGCCTCTGCAGCTGACTTCCTTTGTCATCACTCTGAGTGGAGTTATGAATTGACCTGACATGCCTCAGGTGGACTCTTCCTCTGAAGCCCCTGGTCATCTCAGAGAATCTGTAAGCTTCCTCCCTTCTTTGGCAGAAGTCATTGTCAGCCCAGATGTACTCATCCATCTTTTGAAGCAGCTTCTCTAGAGTTTGTGGGGGCTTCCTGGCGAAATATTGGGCGGTAGGTCCTGGGCGAAGACCTTTGATCATGGCCTCAATGACAATCTCATTGGGCACCGTAGGCGCTTGTACCCTCAATCGCAAGAACCTTCGTACATATTCCTGAAGGTACTCTTCATGGTCTTGCGTGCATTGGAACAAAGCCTGAGCTATGACCGGCTTCGTTTGAAAGCCTTGGAAGCTGGTAACCAACATATCCTTAAGCTTCTGCCACGACGTGATAGTCCCTGGCCGAAGAGAAGAATACCATGTTTGGGCTACATTCCGGACTGCCATGACGAAGGACTTCGCCATAACCGCAGTATTGCCTCCATACGAAGATATAGTTGCTTCGTAGCTCATCAGAAACTGCTTTGGATCTGAATGCCCATCATACATGGGAAGCTGAGGTGGCTTGTATGACGGGGGCCATGGGGTAGCCTGCAGTTCTGCTGCTAAGGGAGAAGCATCATCAAAAGTAAAGGCATCATGATTAAAATCATCATACCATCCATCTTCATTGAATAAGCCTTCTTGATAAAGCTCCCTATGCTGGGGCCTTCGGTTTTGTTCATCTTGAGCAAGGTGACACACTTCTTCAGTAGCTTCACCGATCTTTCTTTGAAGATCAGCCAACCACACCATCTTCTCCTTCTTTCTTTGTACTCGCTGATGGATGATCTCCATATCCCTGATCTCTTGGTCCAACTCCTCCTGGAGTGTTGGACTGGTGGCTTTCCTCTTCTGGCTTTGGGCCTCTTGGAGAGAGAGGGTCTCCTGGTTTGGGTCCAGCGGCTGCAATGCAGCAGTCCCTGGTGCTGAAGCTTTCTTCGACGGCATGACGAAGGTTAGTGCTTGCCGAAGGTGGTCGAAAGAGTTCACTGGAGGGTGGGCGCCAATGTTGGGGACTTATTCTCAAGTGCTATGAATTAAGAACAAGGCAACACGAAATGTTAAATGTTAATGCCCTTTGTCCTTCGAAGCATTATTTCCCTTAGGATATAATGATCTTCAGACAAAGGTCATGAAGGACATACCTTCATCATCGCGGTATATAATAATAAAAGGAGAAGCATATGAAATGCAAGAGACAACATGAACAATTATATAGCGTTATCAATTCGTCCTCATTATATTATCATGGAAAAATAGAAACAAAATTAGATTACATATGTACCTTCGGCTTGACAGAAGGTAACAGTACAAGTGTGACGCATGAGCAAGTACCAGTCAGCATGAACAGTACGGGGGAACTGTTCGTCTATTTATAGGCACAGGACGCAGCCTGTGAGAAATTACATTCATGCCCTTTACATTTATTATTAACTTATAGACAATTCTATGAGGACTAGATAGCCTTTTCCCCTTTAAGTCGGTTCCTTTCTCTGTCATTTAGCCAAAGCTCCCCTGCACGTAGCTTCGGAGCAACTCCAACCTACGTCACAATCATGCTTTTTATGTCGTACATGCTTTTAACCCGAGTCCGAAGGTACCTACTCACATGTCACACTTGAAGATTTTGTTAAATCACGTTTTTGAGGACCTTCAAAGGACGAAGGCCCCCAACAGGGTACTTGTTCTTGATTGTGACCTCATTAAGGGGTCTGTAGTCCACGCACATTCAAAGCGTTTGATCCTTCTTCTTGACAAAGATTGCTGGACATTCCCAAGGTGACGAACTAGGCCGGATGAATCCCTTCTCCAGTAGATCTTGTAATTGAGTTTTGAGCTCTGCCAACACATTTGGAGGCATTCGGTACGACCTTCTAGAAATAGGAGCCGTACCGGGCTTTAGTTCAATCACAAACTCTACATCTCTCTCTAGAGGTAATCCAGGCAAATCTTCCGGAAAGACGTCCGGGAATTCACATACTACCAGAATATCTTGGATCTCCGGTATGATAGCTTCATAGACTCTGCTAAATGGTTTAGCTGGAATAGCTACAGGGATGGACAAAAGAACCTCTTCATGGCCGTAGCTCAACCTGATGGTTCTTAGATCAGTGTTGAGGATAGCTTTGTGCTGGGCTAACCAATTCATGCCCAGAATTACATCTATATCTTGGCCTTTCAGAACAATCATGTTTGTGGGAAAGTCCCATTTAGCCAATGTTACGGGCACATGGAAAGCCATTTCTTTAGTGAATATTTGTCCCCCAGGCGAATGAATAATAAACCCTGCCCTTGATTCGATGCAAGGAATGTAATATTTTTCCACAAATTTCTTGCTTATGAATGTATGCGAAGCCCCAGAATCAAAGAGAATGACTGCTGGGTGATTGGCCACAAGAAACGTACCCATCATAACCAGCTCTCCCTCCGGTGTAGTGGCCACTTGTGTGTAGTATATTCGCCCATTCTTCTTTATATTCTTGCCCGCTGCATTATTTGCCGTGTTTCCCTTGCCTTGGCTTGAACTCTCTAGGTTCTGTTGATTATTGGATTTGTTCTGCCTCGAATATGGGCAGTCTTTGATAAAATGTCCAGACTTCCCACAATTGAAGCAACCAGTTGATGAGCTAGGGACGGCGGGGAAACAAGCACTAGGGGCACTCGGCTGACTTGTTGAAGTAGGGGCAGTGGCAGGGCGGATGAAAACAGGCTGTTTGAAGGGGTAGGAGGGTGGGCGGGGTGAAGAACGGTTTTGATTGAAAGGCCGAATTACCAACCTTTGTCGTTTTTAGGCCCCGAATTGGACCTGTCACCTCCAATTCCCTTAGATTTTCCTGGGCCTGTATGCTTAGCTTCTACTGCCAGCGCTGTGCTGACAGCCCTGCTGTAGGAGAGATCCAGGCAGGTGGCCATCTTTCTTTGAAGCTGGTCATTGAGGCCTCGCATAAAGCAATTCTTCTTTTTTAGGTCGGTATTGACCTGGTCAATTGCATACTAGGACAAATGATTGAATTTGTTGGGATACTACATGACAGTATCTCCTCCTTGCTTGAGTCTCATGAATTCCTCCTGCTTCATGTGTAGCACTCCTTCTAGAATGTAGTGCTCACGAAACACCAATTTAAATTCGTCCGATGTGACTTGATGTCCGGTAGGCTGAATGGCCACATAATTTCACCACCAAGTACTGGTATGGCCTCTTAGCTGTTGAGCCGCGAACAACAGCTTTTGGGTTTCAGTGCAGCGGATGAGCCCAAATTTCTGTTCAATGACCCATACCCATTCATCGGCTTCAAGAGGGTCTTCAGCTTTGACGAAAAGTGGGGGACAGGTTTCCAAGAAATCCAAGTATGAAGTTTCACGGGGTCCCCGCAGATAAGCCCTCCCGCCTTGTTGCTGAAATTGATTTCCCGCCATTTCACGCAAAAAGCGGGTGTTGTCGGCGGTCGCATTGACCAAGGCAGCGATAGCCTCGGCCAACGTTGGCGGTACCAGCAGTGGATTGGGTGTGTCTTCTTGACCACGGGACGTTCCCGCGCCGTCATGTGCACGAGTTCTGGATGGCATTTGAAGCAAAGAAATATGTGGGATAAATATACCATGCTGACATATACCATCATTTTACATTACCAAGATGTAATGATACAGACTCAATTGTACAACATGACTTCATTGCCTATTTTACATTAGTACTATAGCTAAACCATACTACTCTAGTATTTATCGTCTTTGGTTGCTTCGCTGTCTGTTGTAGGGGACCATTCATCAGCTAGGTTCATAGAAGGAGGGGGCTTGAAAAGATCCAATTCCCCACCAAATGCTTCACCTGCTGTTCCAGAAGGTCCGGCTCCCATTCCAATAGGATCAGCAGGTACGTCCGGGTGCAGTCGCGAATACAATTCATGAACTTCCTCATGTAATGTGTTGCAATACACCTGCAAGTTGTCAACGGCTGTGCTAATCTCCTCCACACGGGCTCGAGGTTCCACAACAACAATCCAGGCTATTCCCGTCGGCCTAGTACCGATGGGATTTAGCCCAAAACCGACGGGATTTAGCTATTCCCGTCGGTTTTAAGCTAAATCCCGTCGGTAATTGGCCGACAGGGGCTACTTGACGGGGATTGCATTAACTCCCATCGGCCCCGACGGGAGTTAATTATCTCCCGTCGGCTACCAAGGACCGACGGGAGTTATCGCGCCCGGCCCAGGGCTGACGTGGCGGGCGCATAACTCCCGTCGGTGAGGGCTTGGGCCGACGGGAGTTATGGGTCCGCCACGTCATCCCATGCGGGCCTGGGTACCGACAACTGCCGTCGGCTTGGCTAAGCCGACGGGAGTTATCCTGGAAAGTTCCAGTTTAACTCCCGTCGGCTTAGCGAAGCCGACGGGAGTTAAACTGTCCCCCCCCAAAACAGCCCATATTTATGATCAATGTCACAGAAAATATACAAAATATCATCATGCACATTCACACATCAATCACATCCATCTAGGGCCTCAATCACATCCATCGACACACACACATATATATATATATATAAAGTCTCTAAGCACATTCATGCACATAAGAAGTGTTCATTATAGAAAAGGTAGAGTTCGAAGCACATTCACGAACCGCCGCGGCTAGGGTTGTTGGAGCTTTGGCCGCTGCCTCCGTCCTGAGTTGGGTACGCGAATAGCGAGTTGACGAAGCCATGCATCGTTCCACTTCCTTCCTGATTGTCCTACGGAGCGAGAATGCAATTTGTCAGAAATCGTACATATTAACTGCTGAACTGTCGGCGATAGCTATAGAGTTAGAATACAAACCTGTGATCCAGGGGCAGGTAGCTGTGCCGGCGGTGTGGTAAACTGAGGCTGCTGCGGCACAAGTCCCTGATGAATACAAGAATAATACATATTCATGAGTGCAGTGCGGCACAAGTCGTCGTTTTTACTGTGTAACTAGATAATGGACATAGAATTTCTTACCGGAGGTGGAGGAGGGCCCATAGGGACGAATGTCCATTGCGGCGGAGGCGGAGGGGCCACGTAGGGAATGCCCTGCTGCTGAGCTAGTAACTATTGACCAAGCATATTAGTAGTATGCATTGGATGTGTAAAGCAATGAATAAACAGTAATAATGCAATGGGCTTACTTGAAGCATCTGCTGCTGCTGCGTGTGGACTGAGGCATAGTACTCACTTTGAGCCCTCAACTGCTCAGTTTGAGCCCTCAACTGCTCATCGCGCTGACGGTTCTCCTCACGCAGCCTCACGATCTCAAGCTCTTGCTCAGTGAGCCGACGAGAGCTAGGACCAGAGCTCCTGGACCCGGATGCCGACCGCCGAGACGCTCTAAAATCCGTCGTGTTGATCATTCCATCAAAGAGAGAGAATCTACAATTGTTGTCAAAGAAAGATTAATTAAGGCATATGCTCATGTCACTATATAAATGGCATGTAATGTAACATCTCACCGTCCATGTGCCTTTCCTCCACCGGATTTATGCACGGCTTGAGCATCGATCGGCATGGTCCTCCAATCGCAGTCTTCTCCGTGATGGTCCTTCATCTCTTCCGCATATGCCGCCTGTATCGATTATATAACCTTAGTTAGTACGTTGTGAGCATTAACCGAATATTGAGGACAACAGCTCACCAGACGCTCCCTTTGTGTCTGGCTGCACAAAGGGTTGGAAGGGTCGCTTCCCCTATGGCCAGCTTCCCACACCTCGATGGGAGTCGGCTCGCGACTTAATTGAGCTTCCTACAACACAGAGTTAGTTCAATAAATGAATATATGTCATCTCAACATATTTGTTAGTTTTCTTACCAGGCGTTTCGCCTTTCGCGTGAAGTTGTCGCCACCAAAGGTGTGGTTCGGCATGGTGCCTCGATTGTCCCTGTGACTTTTTGACTTCTGTTGGAAGGCTTCAGAAGCCCATACCCCACACCAAGCTACGTAGGCCTCTGGCCGGTTAGACATCCACGGAACCACCACCTTCATAAAAACAAACATATATCAGTACCTATTCAAATGAAACAAACACAAAGGAAAGGATTGAAATATAACCTTACGATACTCTTCCTCGCGAAGGTATATACTCGAGGCCCCTGTCTTCTTGTTCATCTTTTGCCCTAAAATTTGTTGATAATACATGCACGTGGCCTGAATCCTTTCCTCGTACAGGGCCTCCTTCACCAACCGATAGACATTTACTTGAAACACCTTCTCGGCGTGGTTCGCGTCATCCCCATCGGCCAACCGAAAACGTGCCTACAAAAAGAATGCAATGTTATCTAACTTTTTAATGATTGCTTCCATATAACACACACAAGATTACGTACCCAAAAGTCAGCGCGAACAAGCCCCTGGGCATCGCCATAAGTGACATCGACCTTCAGCTTGTAATCGTCCCAACATGAGATGAGGACCGGCGCAGCGTCTGCATCGTCGGACGTCTTCACCAGTCCAGGGTAGTGAAACTTCAGGAGCGAACTCAACACAGAGTTCACCTACTTTTGACGACCCTGGCCGGTGAAAGAGTAGTCCAACCACTCCCTGCAAAAAGACGGGCAAGCATCAAACATGCTTACATTTGATGAATACAGCTGATTCCAATCAAAAGATACAACACTTACCTATCTCCGACGGGGGAGATCACCGTCTTCCCCGTCTCGGAGCTCGGAACAGGTGGAGGGTTGTACGGCATGGGGCCTTCTAAACTTACGTGGACGCCTTGCTGGAGCTGCCTCAGCCTCATCTCCACCCTCAGCCGCACCTCCTGCCTCAGCCTTAGTCTCATCTCCACCTCCACCCTCTCCCTGCTCACCTCCTGCCTCAGCCTCCTCACCTCCACCCTCAACCTCATCCTCATCCTCATCCTCATCCTCATCCTCATCCTAATCCTGATCCTCATCCTCATCCTCATCCTCATCCTGCAAATAAGTAACTCAAGTGTCACATTCACGCGTTAAAGTCTTAGACAAATTAAAAGCAACAATACAATGATTCTTACATCGCCTCTCTGAAACCCCAAGGGTTGGCCCTGTAACTCTGGGTGTAGGCTTCTGTAGAGCTGCTCCTTCTTACTAGCGCTCAAGGAACTCCCTCGGAAAAGGGAGTCCCTGAACCCCTTCACCACCTGCTTAAACTTTTTAGGCATCCTACAGCAATTGAAAGTTTTTATTAGTACTGAGTAATGTAAATAAATAAACAAACGGTGCAAAATAAACCAACATTAAACAAATAAACATTCATATGGAAATAAACTTAACTTGTTACTTATCGTTTCGTTTCCTTTTCTGTGGCAATGATATATCATTGAGGTCTCCAACTAAACAATCTAATGTAGGAGCAGGGTCTATATCAAATGAGGATGGCAACTCAGCTTCTTGGAATACCCCGTCAGCTTGTTGAGCCTCACGATTGTAATCATCGGGAACAGGAGTGGACAACCGATCACGGGGGTAGGTTTTGTATACGACCCACCAAGCGCTCAACTTAGGGCATGGATATGACGAGTAATATACCTGCTCCACCTGATGAGCAAGGACATATCTATCGGCCCCTTGAAGTATTTGCTTGTGTTTAACCTGCGCCATTCCAAATTCGGTTCTATAATGCTTCGGGTCAAACCATGTACAGTCAAAAAACACCACCTCAGATCCTTGTTCCCTACAAATTGGCACTCGAGTATATTGTTTATGATTCCGTAATACTCGGATTCGTGCCTTTCCATATCTTCAGCCCGGATTACGACTTCGTTATTTTTCGTAGCTGCTAAAGGACGGGAAGCTTCAAATTTGGTTGTACGGAAGCGAAACCCGTTTACGTCGTAACGGCCATAACTCTTCACTATCACACTACCAATAGAAAGCTGACGCAGGTCCGAATGGACACTACGCCGACGTGCGGGAGAATCAATGCCCTCATGTGAAGGAGATCCCACAGGACACTTTTGTGAGTCATCCGGTACATTCCCGAACTGACAGTCAATAAAGGAAAAAGTGTTACAATTGTCATACCTATACACGATGTATGAGGACAAAGTATACAAGGCTTACATGGTCTCGGATCCAGGAGATAAAATTAGGTCCCCCGTGCAATCCATTTAGACGCAAGTTGTCTAGCTGTTTCGCCGTTGGTTGACGGTTACGAGAAGACCTCCAGTTTTCTTTATCTAACTCGCTAAAAAAGAACGAGAGTAAGAAAACATTGTGTTTCCTAAACATTGAATATACAATTCCTTTAAGCCTAGTAAACTATTACCTGAAGAATTTCTCAGCCTCTTCTATATTTGACCACATGTAGAGCAAAGCAGATTTCCGTTCGTTCTCACTGAATTCATATGCCACTGGTGGACCAACAGCCTTGCCGTTCCATTGAAATATGCTAATGTGACTGCACGGATGCACCGTTTCATCTTCATGGTACCTCTTCGTATGGGCAAATACATTGTGGTCTTCAGTCAAGTAACCACTTGTGAGGAAAGCTATCTCCTTAAATTTGAACTCCTCTGCTATACAACCTTCAACCTTTGCCTTGTTACCCACCATTGATTTCAGTTTTTTCAACATTCTTTCTATGGGATACATCCACCTATAACACACTAGCCCACCTACCTTTGCTTCATATGGGAGATGGATAAGAAGATGCTGCATAGGATTGAAGAACGCAGGCGGGAATATTTTCTCCAGCTTGCAAAGAAGCACCGGTGCCGATTCCTCTAGTTTCTGCATCATCTCCTTTAAAATTTCTTTAGCACAAAGCTGCCTATAGAAATAGCTAATTTCAGCTATCGCTTTCCACACTTCCTCGTTAATGTAACCACGCAACATTACTGGGATCAGCCTTTCCATCATTATATGGTAATCATGACTCTTCAACCCATTGATCTTCATTGTTTTCAAGTTCACAGATCTTCTGAACCCCGCACCATAACCATCGGGAAATTTTAAATCTTTCATCCACTTCATCACTTCTTTTCGTTCATTGGGTCTCAAGGCAAATTCAGCACGAGGCTTGCCTCCATTTTCTCTGAGCATGAGAGTTGGGCGGTTACATATGTTACCTAAGTCCACTCGGGCCTTGAAATTGTCTTTTGTTTTATCTGGGAAATCCATGACGGTGTTAAATAGTGCTTCACACATGTTACGCTCTTGGTGCATTACATCGATGTTGTGCGGGAGCTGCAATGCCCTCATGTAAGGGAGCTCCCAAAGGCCACATTTGTGAGTCCAGTTATGGGTCTTCCCGAAACCTGCAAACCCATCCCCATCCTCATTTCTCACTAGATTACTCAGCTCCTCAGCGATTTCCCACCCGGTGCGACGCTTCGGGGGTTCCTTCGTGACAATGGTGTCCTTCCTGAACTCGTGTGCCTGGAGCCTGAAGGGGTGGTTCAAAGGAAGAAAAGACCTATGACAATCGAAGTAACAGAACTTCCCACCCTTATCGAGCCAGAAACAATCTGTTTCTTTTCCACAAATAGGACAGCCTAGCCTTCCACTGACTCTCCACCCAGCAAAGATCCCATACGCTAGATAATCATGTATGGACCACAAATATGCTACCCGAAGTTTGAATTTTTGCTTCATGAAGCTGTCATACGCCTCCACTCCTTCCCAAAGCTCTTTCAACTCCTCAATCAATGGCTCAAGCATAACATTGAGGTTTACGCCGGGATGATCCTTCCCAGGTATGATGAGAGTTAAGAACATAAACTCATCTTTCATGCAATCTTCAGGTGGAAGGTTGTACGGTATGGCAAAGACAGGCCAACATGAGTAAGATGCTGCGGTCATACTGAAAGGCGTGAAACCATCTGTCGCCAGCCCAATACAAACATTCCTCTCTTCACTAGCAAATTCTATATCGAAGCTGTCCAGGGCCTTCCATGCGTCGCTATCACACGGATGCTGCATTACCCCATCCTTCGGAGGCTTACGATTCTTGCACCACCTCATGCGGCTCGCAATTCTACTAGCCAAGAACAGACGTTTCAGTCTTGGAGTGAGACGCATCCAGCGAAGCTGCTTATGTGCCCTCTTTGTTGTCACCTTCTCCCCTTCTTCGTTTACCACCTCTATGTACCTCGACAGGCCACATTTCAAGCATTTCTCTAGTTTCGCACGATCGCGCCAATATATCATGCAGTTGGATGGGCATATATCGATCTTCTCATATGGCATTCCCAAAGCCTTTAGCAGCTTCTTTGACCGGTAAATGTCTTTAGGCACCTTATGATCGGCAGGAAGGACATCACTAAACAAGTCCAAAATCGTCTTATAACATTTGGCTGAGCAACCAAACTTTGACTTTATGCTCATTAGACGGGTCACGAACTGGAGGATGGTAACCGTTGTGTGTCCATGCAGAGGCATTTCTAAGTCTTGGAGGAGTTTGAACAACTCTTCAACCTCTTTTGTAGGCGGATCTTCAGGATTGTTGACAAACTCTGCCTGCATATCTTCTAACATATGATCCAATCGATCAACGTTTTCACCATCATCCACCTCCATCTGTGCTGATACTATACTCCGTGACTCGCCGTGGTTATCCCAAACCTTATAACCTTGAACATACCCATGACTGCAAAGGTGTAGTGCCACAGTTCTCTTGTCATGTGACTGGATGTTCCCACATTTGGTGCATGGGCACCTAATCACAGCGTGGGTTGACTCTCCATGAGCGTTCTCTAAAAACTTTTCTGTCTTCTGAAACCATTCCTTTGTGTGACATCCGCCCTTCTTCCAACCAGCATACATCCACTAACGGTCATCTTCCATGTTTGTGGACTAGGATGGCTCAGTTTTGCTGTTGTGTAAACCACCAACCAAAAATTCAGCATATAAGAGCGATGCACGTGGCTTAGGTGATAACCCTACTATAGGAAAGGACATAAACCCACCCGAGAATGGAGGCGGCCGCATGCGACTCGTGACGTGCCCGATGGTCCGAACGAAATTTCGGCAGCATAACCCCGCTGTTCTCCGAACACACGCCTATCATGGTGCGACGGAGAACAACTGGGTTATGCTGCTGAAATCTCGTTCGGACCAACGGACACGTGCACGAATCACATGCGGCCACACCCATTCTCTGGCTGTCCAAATACGTGGACAATCCCGAAACCACGCACATCACAAGTAATCTTGTGTTTGGACCGAATGAAACTATACAATCTATGCATCCATAGATTGTCCAGGTGCATTAGGCCCAAACATATGAATAAATGTGATGTGCATGCTTCCGGAACGGGTGACGCCTAGGGTTAACTACTGGACTGCGCACTTAACCCTAAAACTCTAGGAAAATAAACAGTGTATCATACTAATCAAACTACCACAACGTAGTTAACTCCCGTCGACTTAATCAATACAATCAACCAACCGACGGGAATAAGCATATTTTCGATATAAATATAAATATATGTCGCAACGATATAATTTTAAATGATTTCAATCATGCAGATGATTTTCATGGGATCTTACTGTCTCAGATTTTGGAGGTTGCAGCGGCGTCGGGGGAGGGGACGGGCGGGGGCAGCGGCGTCGGCAAGCCGCGGCGGGGGACGGGACGGGCGCGGCGGGGTCGGTGGCGGAGGCGTAGGCACGGGCGGAGCTCGGGCGCGGCAGGGTCGGCGCAGGCGCGGGCGGCGCTCGGGCGCGGGGCGGGGTCGGCGGTCGGCGGCGGCGGCGCTGCGTGGGCGCGGACGGCACTCGGGCGCGGCGCAGGCGCAGACGGTGCTCGGGCGCGGGCGCGGGGTCGACGGTCGGCGGCGGCGCAGGCGGGGTCGGCGGTCGGCGGCGGCGCAGGCACGGACGGCGCTCGAGCGCGGCGCGGGATCGGCGGCGGCAGGCGCTGCGCGGGAACGACGTGCGCGAATGAGAAAGGGAGAGGCCTGGGCGAGTGGCCGGCGCGCGCGTTTAGCCTGGCCCGCCCTAAACCCCGTCGGCCATAACGAAGCCGACGGGAGATAATGTAGCTCCCGTCGGCCTCCGGACTAACCGACGGGAGTTATTTTCCCGTCGGTTAGTCCGGAGGCCGACGGGAGCTACATTATCTCCCGTCGGCTTCGTTATGGCCGACGGTAGTTAATTAACTCCCGTCGGCAACCCTAAAAACTGACGGGAATTATTATGGCCGACAGGAGTATTCAGTTTTGCTGTTGTGTTCGGCTTCCCGGTCCCAAGCAATTGAACGTGAATTGATAGCCCAATTGATTGCCAAATCCTGTTCAGCAAGCTCGTCTTGCAGATGTCGGACGTTAGCCCTTAACTCATTTATACGCTGACCATCTTCTATCCACACCCTGTTTCTGTGATGTAGCTCCGTTCGAAGCTGTTCCACTTGGGCTTCTAGGTCTCCGATGGGATCGTTCCTGCCGCTGCTGCTCTTCTCATGCCTTGGAGCCAGCTGATGTCGAGGTACGCCAATCGGTCCAGTGGACTTACACGCGGTTTTCTTCGTGCACGGCGACATATCTCCATAAGGGGGAAAACTTTATTAATATAGTTTTTAACATGATGTATGCATAATTACAGAATCAATTTTCGTTGATTCACAACCTCCTATACATTGCACTCTGCTACCTGGTCTTATATGATGAGTACTTTAGAAAGGTAGTAAGATAAGAATGAAAGAAATTTCTTTAGATAAGTCTTTGAAAATTCTTTTTGAAATGTCTCATAATATCTACAGAGATGGGCTTCGCTCCGATACCAGTTGTGGTGAAACCTCCTAAGTTATTAGGCCCACCTACAGTTGTCCTTGTCCAGCGGACCTTGGGCAACCCTGTAGATGCTTCCAATCACTTGACAAGTACGGTATCTAAATCCTTTACCTTTTCCAAGAGCGTTTCACCCGTCATGCAGATATTACAACACATCGAAGCAACGAATAAGCGGAAGCAATTATAGCAACTTAATTTACATTAACATATAGAAAGAGTATTATTATTATAGACCAGTCATATAGTAGTGCAGAAGTATTATTATTACAAACCCAGGAGGCAAAAACCCCTCCCACTTAACGGTAAAGTTTTTAAAGGAGGACACTTCCTCCCAAGGCTTCATTCCTGGTTTTCTTCCTTTGGCACCACCTTGGAACAAAAGAAACAAAAATTTGCTGCTTCCTCACCTACAACAACATGGGTTCGAAAACCCTGAGTACGAAGTGTACTTTCGCAAGTCTTACCCGTCAAAATAAAAGACTCTCAAGGATATGTTGGTTTGAGGGAGTCAAGGTAAGGCTTTGAACAAGAATCAAAACTCTGTTTGCAGAAATGCTTACTAATAGTGGATCCTTAAAAATCAAGTTTTAATTAGCAAGTTAAGTCGTTACCTGATTCTAGAGTTCTTTCTACCCTAGTTCAAACACTTGGCCTATACTAGCCATCATTTTATCAACCCTTCTTGTTCACTGGAATGCTACGTGTAAGTTAGTGACCAAGTCTTCATGTCCAAGAAGTAACGACGATCTGAACCGATTAATACTTAGCTGAGGATCTCCAATCACACGACATATGTAACACTCAACCCTTGCATATGTCAACTCGCCACCGAGGTTCTTAAGACCAGATCAGGTTCACGCCAACCGAGAGCATAGATACACCACCGTCCAGCCTCTTGCCACGGAGGGTACACGCTACTCTCGCCATCTCTCCACTCCCATTGCGTGTTATCTTATTCTGGTATTAGTCTGCCCGAGGCAAAGCTTACCCATGATGAGGCATGTGACCAATTAAAGGGTCCTCGGTCAGCAGGCCTACATCGACAAGGTCCTTAATCGACACAGACGGAGACACTACACCGAGACTTTCTTATCGTGCAAGTCACCTGCCCGGTCTCAGCTTTATCATTTTAACCCAAAGTTTGGTACGTGACAGAGGTACATCTTTTCCGATGTTGAACCCATCATGGCCATGATGGATCCACCATCCAGTTTTATTTTTGAAAACATCCCATCCCACTTGAAGCATCATCTTTTATCAAAACAAAACATTTTGTTTTTCTAGAGCAAGACTAAACATAAGAAAAGCCTTTTATAAAATAGGTGATTAAGGAAAGGTAATCAAATTCCCAAGGAAGGAAATGCATCAATTTGTTTAGCACACAACTCCTATCACTTAATGCATCAAGCAAGTGAGAAAGATTTTAAAATAGCAAGGAGGTGGCAAATGCACCGGGGCTTGCCTTGTGTTATAGGAGAGTTAGGCTCTGCTCCGCAAATATCGAAGTAAAAGCAGTTCCCAGCAGGTGGGTCTTCAGGTGGTGGTGGTGCAACTCCTTCTTCAACTACTATTTCTTCTTCGTTTTCTATATAGAACCATATATAATCATGAATGCTCATGTAATGCTTATGAAGATGCAAAGATAATAAACGTACATTATCTTAGGTCTTGAATACAATTTTCCTTCATGGTCCTTTCGAAAACTAGGGCTTTTAGAGTCAATATCTTATTGCATAGGGTAGGTATTACTTAGAAGTTCAGGGTTTTGGGGTTTAGGTACCAAACATTGTCCAAATCATGCCAAACTTTACCCAAGGCTTCTAAATACCATTTTAAGCTTATACAAAAATTTGGGTGATTTTTGGAGTTACTAATTAATTTCTAAAATTCCAGGAGCAAAGGTTTTAACTGTTTTAAATACTCCATAATTCCTCATTTGGACTAAAAATCATAAAACTATTTTTATTAAATACTATAGGAATTTAGGAATATAACAAAATTGGTCTAGTATTTTTAGCATTGTTCTACAAATTTCTATGAATTTTCTAATCCTGGAATAAAAAGAAAAAAGAAAAACATGAATAGTATTGGGCTGAATTCAGCCCAAACCGACTTGTAGAAAGGAGGACATGCGCGCGCCCACACCCACGCTGTCGGTTTTGCGAAAAGGCCCCTGTTAAATCGAACAACTGGTGAAGAGCCCTTGGCTACTATTCAATGTCTTGCTGACAAATGCACAGAGGTCCCCCGGTTTTTGTTTCTTCTCCAAATCGATCCAAGACTACGACACGCTCATCGTCGACCACTCTGCTGCTCGGACCGGCCAAGATTGGCGGTGGCTGCCCAAATTAATTATTGGGCAAGCATTATGGACCCGAGACAACCCTAGGACAAGCTTCAATTGGGTGGTTATGGCCCTGGCTTAGCCCGACCACGGTGGCGGTGAATACCGAACACAAATTCATGCATTCCGGGTAATTGACGTGGCCAAGCATAGAGGGTTAAGCTGACGAGTATCACGAGCATGTATGGGTGCTAAAACACAATTAAGAAGAGCAGGGGCAGACCTGGGAGCGGCTAGCCACGGAGCGCAGAGGATTTCCGCTCGCAGGTGACTGAGAAGGGGAAAAAGGGTGCCGCGGCGGGTTCTGGTGGAATTAGGAGGTGCGGTTGGGGCTACACGGTCGCAAAGGACTACTGTTTCACCGTGCACCACTAATTTGGGGAGAGGTGGAGAGGATTCCGTGAATTTGTGCTTGAACCGAGCTCACTAGTGAAGAGGTGAATACCTCGTCGTGGGTGGCGGGGCTATTTATAGGCGCGGTGGTCTGGCTAGCGATCGACGGCCGCGGATTACATCGTTCGTGCATGGTTACCACGTAAAGAAGATACATAGTGAGGGAGGAGCGAGGCATGAGTGACACGGCGGCAGAAATGACCGAGCCACGGTGACCGCCGGTGAATTATCTCCGGCTAGGCTCTGGCTAGGTCCGCGGAAACGTGACACATCCGAAGCTACCTCCCACGGTCGATCCTTACCCCAAATCACTCGAACACATCTGATTCTATAGTGCTTCTGATCTTTGTCTTTGCTTTTCAGATATTTCAGTGTTCTGATCTTCAGCGCTTTACTGAACCGATCCCCTTTCATCCTCCTTTTCTCTTGATTTGTGTTAAGAACAAGGTGATCTCCATTAATAAAGTTTGTTCACCAAATAATAGTCTTTAATTTTACTATAGGATCCCTGGACCAAAACCGAATGGAATAAGAGATATGGTGCTTCCAATTCGGCCCTATTCCACGGTGACCAATCCTGTTCTTGAATTCAGTTTTCAGTAACCCATCAATAGCTCGATAGGGTTCTGACAGAGCAACTTCGGGCTGTTGTTTCTTTAGTTTTTGCACAACAACCAGAGAAGATGACTATACCAAGGTTACTCCCCTATAATCCAACTTTAATTTTGCTACAAAGATCTTAGCCAATTACTCATTAAATCGAGCTCCACCTGATCCTGAAGTTGGCCCTGTACCACTGGTTTTTCTGAACCACACAGATTCTCAGCCTGACAGCCAAACTTCAGACCCATTTAACTCTTAATTTTGTACAATACCAAGGCTCAAGCACTTAATCAAATTTGTACTCCTATAGTAGCTCTAAAAGTTTGATGCGTTGACCCTAAGCAAATTCCTAATATTTTTAGAACTACAGGGCTCCAAATTCAGCCCTGTTCACTAGTCTTCAGACTTAGCCACATGAGAGGTGTAGAGTGGCTTTTTGCAAATAAGCCCTAAATCTCATCTTTTGATTTGGAAATCCTCAAATGTGTGAACCTTATGCTTTAGGGTACCCTAATACCTTGGTTTTTGCACTTGGGTCCAAAAGTGTGCAAAATTTACTCATAACCCCCTAGGATTTCAACTTGGGTTTTCCAGGGGTCTTTTAGGGTTTTTGGAACTTTAGGGTTTTGGTGCTATCCAAGTCCATTAAGTATGACATCTTATGATCATTTCTAATGAGTTTTGAAGTTTTCTCATGCTTGGGCTTCATTGTCACTCCTAAGCCTAGTTTAGGGTTAAGTACCCTTACCCTAGGGTTTCACACATAACAAGTCACATCAATACAACTTGTTTGAAATTTTGCCTAGTGAATGCAATCTAAGTGTAACAAACACATGATATGCTAATGCTCATGATGTTATGCTCAAGTTTTAGTGGCAGTAACACCAGGGGTGTTATAGTGTGCCAGCCGATGGATGACCCGATTGCCACTTGGGCTCAAGAGTGCCGGTGGTGACTGTTGGAACTCGCTCTCCTGGGCGAGTGAATCCAACGGGGAAGTGGAGAGAGTGCAAGCAGAGTTTGACATGGGATGACAATTGCTCCATTAATCTGGCCTCTCAAGGGCATTGTACGAGGGTATTTATAGGTACCCGAGTGTCCAACGTCCCAAGGCAAGGACGTTTATGCCCTCGGGTACCCGGACTATCCCCAGAATATTTCCATAAAGGGAGGTTACAGACCGTTATTACAAAAAAGCTATTACAGATGAGGCCCGTAACACGCTTGTCCACGCGGGGCCCGTTACAGTGGGCCGAATTCCACGTGGGCCTCCGGGCGAGATGACGACGTGGGACTAGCAGACTTCGTCGGTGTCTGGCCTTCGTTTTGCAATGGAGAGGACGAAGGGCAACCGTGTCGATCATCTCGCCTTCGTTGGTGTAGCGAGGCGACGAAGGCTTCGTGCGAAGGGTAGCGTCTTCACCTTTGCCCCAACATTTGCCCTCCGAGGGACCAGTTCGATTGAGTCATCTGGTGCCGAAGACGTCGCTAGATGGTGGAGACGCTACCCTCGCTCGAAGTGGTCCCGCGGGGGTTTTTGATGTGACCTTTGATGGACGTGGCACTGTTGGACTGCGGGTTTCCCGAAGCGCTGCACCGTGTGTATAAAAAGGGACAGCACAGCTCGGGCTGATGCTTACCTTTGCGTGCGCCGAAAAAACCCTAAGCTTTTGAAACCGCTCGCCCGCTCGCCTGCCCTCCTTGTTCCTCTACATCGGAGATCTGGCCCGCGTCAAGCAAACCGCGCGTCGCCGCCGACGGTATGTAGCGATGTCGTCTTCTTCCTCATCTGCTGCAAATGCGCCGCTGGCCGATTCGTCGTTCGGAGATACCTTGAGCGATTTGGCGGCGGTAGAGTTACAGCCAGTCCACACAGTGGAGTTTGGCGTTTCGAGGATTTCCTCGGTTCACGTGCAGGATATGCAGTAGTTGGGGTATTTTGGGGACGGTGTTGGGCGCATCCCGGGGGTGGAAGAGATTCCCGAGCCTGAGGGCGAGTTAGTCGTGTTTGAGGCGTTCTTTCTTCGCCGGCCTTCGCCTACCTGCGCATCGTTTTGTGGCAGAGGTCCTGCAGAGGTTTGAGGTTCAAGTCCACCAGTTGACACCTAACGCTGTGGTGGCCCTAGCAAAGTATGTCTGGGCGGTGACTTCGTACGGAGGTCAGCCTTCCGTAGATGTCTTCGCCAAGAATTACTATCTGCACTGGCAAAAGAGAAAGATTGGATGTAAGATTGCACAGTTTGGATCGTGCACCTTCACGCCGAGGACCGGAAAGACTTCGGCGGAAGTCATGGAATTAGTTCCCTGTGCTCGCAACAAGTGGGGCAACTGGTAGGATTATTGGTTTTATGTTTTGGGAAGCGAAGTCAAAGACCTCCCAGGGCTCCCCGTGGCTGTAATGTGCTCCCATTGTTATGTGGCATTCCCACAATTTGAGGTGGCGAAGGATGATGAGGACGAAGGGACCCTCTGGTGCACTGCCCGCATGAGCAGCGGACGTGATTTGGTTGAGGAATTTATTGGTTATGGAGTGTGGCCCCTGGCGCATGGCTGGGTGCTTAGCGAAGTGTGCCCTCGCCAGATGCCTACTTTAGGCCAGCAGCTGGTGTGAAGACCGGCCTTCACTTTGGATCTGCGTGGCCGAGACCCAGTCGCGTTCATTCGTGAAGTGGAGGATGGGGCTATGAGGATTGTAGGGCAGTATGCACCGAGGATAGAGAGTCTGCGGAGTTAGGATATTCGTGGATCCAATGTTCGCTTGAATCGGGTCTTCGAGTTAAACCGTTTGCCATACGGTGGTTACCCTGGAAACGACGCTGCTGTGGCTGTAGACCGCCACGGGAAAAAACCAGTGGCCGTGGCTGAGGAAGGCCCTTCGCGGGAGGCTGCCCTGGCCACTAAGAAGAGAAAAATAGGTACTGCAGTTGGTGGGTTGGGGGTCTCTGATCGTTTTGCTGTGGAGTTGATGGGGACTTGTGCAGCCCTCGGGGGAAGGATGTCTTTGCCCGAGCTACAGGAGTCTTCGGCGCGAATGCTGAAGGTTACCGTGGGTCGATGGCCAAGGAATGTTCCGATTCCCTAGGCAGCCGGCGAAGACATGTTTACGTCTCATTTGGCCCGTGAGATGAGGATTTTCCTTATGGACGGAATATTGCTGCTGTTGTATCGGCAGTGATGGACAAGGATCGTCAAGATGCAGCGCGGAAGCATCGGGCGTTCACTAGGGTCGGGGACCCTAGTCGCGAGGTGAAGCGGGCACGGGGAGGCGCGAAGTCGACCGCCCCTAGCAGCAGCAAACCACCACCAGCGGCGAAGCCGGCCGTCCCTAGGCCTAGCAAGTCTTCGACGGGTTCGAAGGCTGCCGCTTCTGATGTGGGCAAGCCGCCCTCGGCTGAGCCCACGAAGGAGCAACGGCCGCCGTCGCCGGCACGCACCAACGAAGCGGCGGCGGGTGGTGCCGACTTCGACACGGACATCTGTGTGGAGGATTACCTCATTGGTGAGGCTTTTTTTGGGACTGGGTCTTGAACGAGGTTATTATGGTGCAGGATCGGATGTGGGGCAGCTGGCTATTGTCTCGGCTCCGGTGGTGGCCACTTCGCTTACGACGGCAGTTGGAGCGAAGGGTACTTCGCAGGACCCATGGTCCAAATTCTAAGCCAGCGGCGAGATTTCGTCGGCCACCGCCGCCAAAGACATGGTGGGCTCTGTGTCCCAGCAGCTGAGGCATGCGTCGCAGCAGCTGAAGCATGTAAGTCGTCTTGGACTTCATTAGTTCGTTGTTTTTATGTGGTTGCGAATCTGATGGATTTTTCATGGCAGGCGGCTGCCTTCGCCGACCATGTTGTGTCGGGCGCCCTGACTTCGGATTTCGCTGCCGAGAGGCAATGACTTGAGGGTAGGATCAAGTGCTTTCAAGCGCAGCATACAGATGTTGTTCGGGACAAGTTAGCTATGGAGAACAAGAGCCGTAGGCTGGCGGAGAGGTTGGCGGCTGTGGAGGCCGAGAAGGAGGATCTCAGGCGTCAGTTGGCGGAGGAGAGGAGGGACACAAACAGAGCTTGTGCTGAGGCGCAGGCTGCGCAAGCCGAGGCCAAGCTTGCGCGGGCGGAGGCCAGTCTTGCCCGCCAACGTGCTGAGGAGATGGAGACAGGGCTCGGCGGCCCGCGACCATCTGGACAAAATAGAGGCCTCGACGCGCGCGGAGGTCGAGCGGACGCATACGCAGCTTGTGGACATGTACCGGGAGCTGGGTGCGCGAACCGCTCCCTTCGAAGTGCCCGGTCAGGTGGTGGGCCTCCGCTTCCTTGGGTGGCTACAGGAGGAGCTGGAGGTGCTCCCGACCATTGTGACGGGCCTCATGTCCTTCGCCTCCCTCATCACCTGCGAGGGGGCTGTGAATGCCTTGTCCTGCGAGGGATGCGAGCACTTCGAGGTCTTCGACTAGTCGGACGAAGGCTTTGAGCGCGGAATCTTCCACGTCGAGGACCCGGTGCTGAAGCGGTCGGCTGGGGCGCTTTTTGATAGGATGTGGTGCCCTCACGGCCGAGAGACTGTCCGAGAGAGGTCCGACCGGGCGATGGATCAGGTAAAGGTGCATCTGTGTGATTATATGTGTGGGTATGTGTGGTTGTTGAATGAATGTGCTATTGCTGTAGATGGCACATGATGAAGAGCTCGAGGACCTCGGTGATCTAGACAGCACGTTGCCTAGGTCATCGAGGGTGGAGCTGGCGCCGCCATCCGATGCTAGCAAGGGCCCCTCGGTGACCCCCGCGCCAACTGGAGCTGGCAAAGACCCCGTGCCAGCCACTGCGCCGACGGGTGAGGACGCTTCGAAGGTGGTGGGCAAACCAGCTATCAAAGACCCAACGGTGTCGGCCAGGCCGTCGTAGGTGGCGGAATAGGGGCTAGGGCTTTCGGTGTAAACTTTTGTTTTTGTGGTACTGAACCTCGGTTACTGTGCAGGTTCTGACATTTGGGCCTGCGCAAGCAACCGCTGCTGGCAATACTGATTTTGTGGCAGCCTCAACCGTTGCGCCTGCCGATGATAATTTATTTGGCTCTAGATCTGAGTGTTTTGAGTCTGATGGTGAGTTTGGGAGTTCGTTTTCCTGGACGGAAGAGTCGTCGGATGAAGGCTTGGATTATTTTGCTGCGTTAGATGTAGCCGCGGCGGAGTCTTCGCCGCGTGTGGAGGTTGGCGAGGCTGCTGATCTTCTTAGTGCGAGTACTAAGTACAGGTGGTGAAGGGTGGTGTGAAACACAGTGTGGGTGAAGTTTCGCGAAGTGGTAGGCGCCGTCGTATGGGGATGGAGCGTGGCCGTCTTCGAGTAGACCGGATTGTTAAACGAGAATTGTTGTCCTCACCATTTGGGGCGAGCATAGGTAAGGGGGATCTGTGAAATCTTTTTGAGGGTGAGGAATTGAGGATAATGTTGTTCAATTATAGGGAGATGGGTATCATCCCGAAGGTTGAGCCGATGTAGTATATGGTGCCCTCGCCGTGTGTGTGTAACTATAACTTGTAATGTAATGTGACCTGTTGGCTGTTTTCGCACGCCTGTGCTGATCCGGCTGCACCTGTGGGCGGCTTTTGCGTGGAGTGTAGATTGACGTACTTGCTGCTCTTGTCCGTCGGTACTCGGTACCCTTAGGTGATTTTGGCGCGTAGTGTTTTTTTGGTGAGAGACTTTGATGGCGCATTTTATTGTGCCTGTTCGGCTGCACCCTTGGGCGTCTTTCGCATGAAGCATCTTTAATAAAAGACTTCGATTGACGCACTTGTTGTGCTGCTCCGGCTGCACCCTTAGGTGACTTTTGCACGGAGTGTCTTTTTAATAAAAGACTTCGATTAACGCACTTGTTGTGCTATTCTGGCTGCACCCTTAGGCGACTTTTGCACAGAGTGTCTTTTTAGTAAAAGACTTCGATTGACGCACTTGTTGTGCTGCTCCGGCTGCACCCTTAGGCGACTTTTGCATGGAGTGTCTTTTTAATAAAAGACTTTGATTAACGCATTTGTTGTGCTGCTCCGACTGCACCCTTAGGTGACTTTTGCACGGAGTGTCTTTTTAATAAAAGACTTCGATTAACGCACTTGTTGTGCTGCTCCGGCTGCACCCTTAGGCGACTTTTGCATGGAGTGTCTTTTTAATAAAAGACTTCAATTAACGCACTTGTTGTGCTATTCTGGTTGCACCCTTAGGCGACTTTTGCACGGAGTGTCTTTTTAGTAAAAGACTTCGATTAACGCACTTGTTGTGCTATTCCGGCTGCACCCTTAGGCGACTTTTGCGCGGAGTGTCGCACGCGAGGGTAGTCTACGCTACCTGTCGCGGTGACTTCGGAGTGGTCGAACGCCGAAGACCGTCGATGCGGTCTTTTTCGACACTTTGCATCTGAGCTTTTGTTTTTGCGGGGGCTTTTGCTGGTATATTACATGGCTCCGCCTCGTTAAAAACCTCACCCCCCGGGAGGAACAGAGTGCGGGCTGGAATAGTATTGTTTGGTGGATTACAAGGGCACGTGGGCCCTAAGGGTTAAACAAAAAATTTGTGGAGATTGTCAATGTTCCAGGAGTGCTCTAAGTCTTCACCGGAGGACGTTGCTAGCCTGTACGCGCTGGAGGATGCCTTCGCCTTGACGATGAATGGACCCTCCCATTTCGGCTCCAGCTTGCCCCGTGATTCTATCCGGGTGGTCCGGACGAGTACGAGGTCTCCTTTGTTGAACTCTCTTGGGACGACCGCGTTGTCGCGCCAGGCCTTGGTTTGAGTTTGGTACTTGTTGAGGGCCTGCAGGGCGAGGACCCGGTCTCCGTTGATGAGGTCTTTAGATGTTGGTTCGTCGACATCAGGGACCGCTGATGTGCTTGTTCGGGGCAACCCATGCTTTATCTCCTACGGTGTCGTGGCCTCCGATCCATATAATAGACGAAAAGGTGTGAATCCGATTGCCTGGCATTTGGTCGTGTTTAGGGCCCAGACCACTTCAGGTAGTTGGTCGGCCCATTTACCTTTCTTATCGTTGGCGCGCTCGACGACACCGTTGGATTGTGGGTGGTATACCGAGGCGAAGGCGGGCTTGGTGCCGATGGAGAGGCAGAAATCCCTGAAGTCCTGGCTATCAAACTGTTTGCCGTTGTCGACTGTGAGATCAGACGGGACTCTGAATCAGCAAACAATGTTTCGCCAGAAGAACTTTTGGGCGGTCTTTGACGTTATTGTGGATACTGCCCTGGCCTCGATCCACTTGGTGAAGTACTCGACGGCGACGAAGGTGAATTTGAGGTTCCCTTGAGCCGTAGGTAGTGGTCCGACAATATCAAGCCCCTAGCGTTGAAGTGGCCATGTGTGGGCGATCAGCTTGGTGAACTGCGAAGGGTTGTTCGAGCGAGGAGAAAACTTCTGGCATTCTTCGCAAGACCTCATGACGCGATTCGCGGTACATATTATCGCTGGCCAGTAAAATCCTTAACGGATTACCTTAGCAGCGAGGGCTCTGGGCCCTGAGTGGGACCCACAAGTTCCGCTATGGACTTCGTGAAGGATTTGAATGCCTTCGGTTTCGGTCATGCATTTTAGCATGGGCTAATTGATCCCCTTTTTGTATAGCTGGCCCCGACTAGTATGAAGTCCCGGCTTCGGTGCTTGAGGCATTTGGCCTCATTGACGTCACTTGGGTGGTAATATCCTTGCAGAATCAGGGTTATTGGGGCCCACCAATCTTTAGTCATGATGAGGTTGACGATGCGATGGCCTTCGACGTTGTTGGTTACTTGTAAGCCCTCTAGGTCGCGGACGACTAGTGTGCCAATGACGTGGTAGAACACGCCGGAGGGCAAGGTCTCGCCTCTGGCCGCTGCCTTAGCCAACGCGTTGGCCTCTTCGTTCCTGGCGCGGTCGACATGCTATAGGGTGAAGCCCTTGAACTGTCTCTCGAGACTGCGAACAGCTGTGAGATAATGCATGAGTGCGAGGTCTTTTGCTGAATATTCTTTTTCGACCTGGCCGACAACTACTTTGGAATCTGTCTTGACTATACAGGTGGTGACACCGAGCGCTCTTAGCTTGCGAAGGCCCAGGATGACGGCTTCGTATTCTGCTATGTTGTTGGTGCATCTATCGGACTCCAAAGCGAAGCTAAGGCATGCTGCATATCTGTGCTTGACGCCTGTGGGTGACGTGATAATTGCAGCTGCGCCTGCCCCCGCATGGCACCATGCGCCATCACAGTGGATGGTCCACACCTTCTCTGGAGGCTCTTCTTGCTGCCGTGTCGGCCCTGTCCAATCGACGATGAAGTCTGCTAGGACCTGCGACTTGATTGTTGTCCTAGGTTCGAAGGTGATGTGGTACCCAGAGAGTTTGGCTGCCCATTTGGCGATTCGGACGGACGCCTCTGGGTTTCTGAACAGTTCTCCTAGTCCCCTGTCCGAGGTGACCCGCACCTTGAACGCCTCGAAGTAGTGGCGTAGCTTGCGCGATGCCATGACGACTGCGTAAGAGATTTTTTCTAATTCAATCATGTTGCACTTGGAAGTCGTGAGGACTTCTGAGACATAGTAGACTGGACACTGCTGGGTCGTGCCCTCTCTGTCTTGCTCTTGGACTAGCGCTACGCTGACTGCATATGGCGAGGCTGCGATGTAGAGCAGTAGAGGCAGCGAGGGGACGAGACTAGTAACAATTGCCAAGTCTGACAGGTGTTGCTTGAGTGATGCAAAGGCTGCCGCCTGTTCTGGTCCCCATGCGAAGTCTTTTGCACCACGCAGTGTCTTGAGGAAGGGTAGACTCCGCTCTGTGGACTTGGAAATGAATCTGTTAAGGGCGGCTAATCTGCCTATTAGATGCTGGACATCCCTAGTTGACTGCGGGGGTGTCATGTTGATGATTGCTTGAATCTTGGTCGGGTTGGCCTCGATCCCGTGGTGCGACACCAGGTAGCCCAGTATCTTCCCCTGGCGAACTCCGAAGACGCACTTCTCGGGGTTGAGGCGAAGTCGTGTGTCCTGCATGTTTGCGAACATCTTTGCGAGGTCAGCCAGGTGATCTTCTTTATTTTTGCTTGCGACAACGATGTCGTCCACGTATGTGAAAATGTTGTGGCCCACTTGGCTCTCGAGCACCGTCTTGGTGAGGCGAGAGAAGGTTGACCCAGCGTTCTTGAGTCCCTCTAGCATCCTGATGAAGTAGTACGTGCCGAAGGGTGTGATGAAGCTGGTGCTGGCCTTGTCTTCCTCCTTCATGTATATCTAGTGGTAGCTGGAGAAGCAGTCGAGGAGTGACATGACTTCGCATCCGGCTGTGCTATCGACTATCTTGTCGATCCGTGGCAGCGGGAAGTTGTCCTTGGGACAGGCCTTATTGAGGCTGGTGAAGTTGATGCACATGCACCACTTGCTGCTTTTCTTTTGTACCATGACTACGTTGGCGAGCCATGTAGGGTAGGTGATTGGTTCAATGAAATTGGCCTCCAGCAGGCGGTGCACTTCGGCTTTGGCGGCTTCTGTCTTTTCGTCGGACATTTTGCGCAGCCGCTGTTTTTTGAGCGCACCGAAGGGTCGATGCCCAGACCGTGCTTGATGATGGTGCGGCAGGTCAAGGGCGGACTAGGCGAAGACGTCCTTATTTCTGGAGAGATAGGAGATGAGTTTCTCCTCATCTTACGAAGTCAGGTCTTTGCTTATTATGACCGTTTGCTTGGGTGTCGCCGGGTCGAGGGGAACTGTCTTTGTTCCATCGTTGCTCTACAGCTGTGCCTTTACTTTTTTGTCGACGGCTGGGTGGGTCGCTTCGGAGACTTCGCGTTGTGTTGTAAGGCAGTGTACATTCCGTTGACCTGGAATGAAGTCTCTCTCAATGTTGCACGTAGTCTGCTGGTTGCCGTAGACTGTAATCACGCCCTGCGGTCCCAAAATTTTCATGCAAAGGTACAGTCCGTGGATGGCGGCTTCAAATTTATTGATGGAGCCCCAACCCATTATAGCATTGTAAGGATAAACCATATCGACGATGTCGAAGGTGACCTACTCACTCCGCGCATTGGGTGCTATGCCGAATGACAGGGGTAGTTCAATCTTGCCCACGGGGAAAATGCCCTTGCCGCCGAAGCCATATAGGGGGTTGTCCGAAGGCTTGAGTAAGCTGTGGCTGATACCATGCGGTCGAAGGCGTGCAAGAAGATGATGTCCGCCTAGCTGCCGTTGTCAACTAGGACTTTGTGCAGGTCCCAGCCTGCCATGCTGCAGTTGATTACCATGGCGTCGACGTGGGGTGTGCTGCGCAGATCGACATCTCTAGCATCGAAGGTTAATGGCACGTGTGACCACCTCGTTTGTACCACTGGGCCGGTGAGGGCGACATGGTTGACGCTCCGGTAGTGATCCCTCTTTTGCCGCTTCGTCTCGAAGTCGATGCTGGACCCTCCAGTGATCATGTGGATGACTCCACGATACAGCTGATCGGTGAAGTCCTCCTGCTTTGGTGCTGGGGGTGATTTTGGTGATGTGGGTTTGGGTGATGCGGAGGCGGAGGCGAGGGTGGAAGGACTTGTACTTCCTGATGGTGCTGATATGCGTGGTTGGGTGGGTGCTGGATATGGCCGTTGTTGTATGGTTGTTGATGGTGGTGGTGATATGTGTGCGCGACAACTCTCTGGTTGTCGGCTGGTTGTGCCTGAGACATTCTGTCCTTGGTGGCCTTTGTTTCCTGGCAATCCCTTGTTTGGTGTGCGCAGTCTTCGCCATGAAACAAACAGTAAAATCTGCGTGGTTGTTGCGCCCGTCCTTGGCCCCGGCCTCGCGTGCCATTGCCGCGGCCATGGGGCGGATATTCCTGACGGCAAACGGCTTCGCCGGCCGGATGCTGGTTGGCTATGTTGTGCACCTGCTGCTGGTTGCGGCTGTCCCATGCGGGGTCTGACTGCGAAGGCCTAGTCCAGGTTCGACTGGACTACGAGGGGTCTTTGGGCTTTCTCTGTGACTCGACCTTTCGCTGATGTAGCTCTTTGGATCTGGCGTACTTCTCGAATAGCTTATATAGCTCTTGGAGGTTTTTGGGTGGGTCCCTGATGCAGTGACTATATAGGACGCTAGCCCGAACGCCGTTGATGGCGTAGTGTATCGTGATGTGATCGTCGACCGAAGGCAGTTGTGACTTGAGAGTCAGGAACTTGCGGTAGTACTCCCGTAGGGTTTCCTTGCTGCTTGCAGAGTGATAGTTCGGCCAAGGCGTCGGTGTTGGGTCGGTACCCTTGGAAATTTAGCAGAAACTTGTCCCGGAGTCCTTTCCAGGAGTCGATGGACAACGGCAGCAACCTGGTGTACCAGGTCAAGGCCGAGCCCTCGAGGACGATGATAAAAGACTTGGCCATTGTGGCGTCATCCCCTCTGGCCGATGCGACAGCGACTTGGTAGCTCATAATGTACTATGCTGGGTCGGTGCTGTCGCTGTACTTTGGGTAGGTCCCTGCCCTGAAGTTGGCAGGCCACGGTGATGCTTGGAGTTGCGGAGCCAGGGGACTTCGCTCGTCAAGGTAATTGATGCCTTGGAAAACTGTGGCATGCGGGGCGAAGGGCCCGCGCTGGGGTATGAATAAGTCCTCGGCTGGCGCGTGCTGTTGGAGGGGCGGGCCGTGCTGCAGATCGTGCTGGCTTTCGCTCTGCATGAGCACGATCTCTTGCTCGAGCTCCCGGGCTCTCTGCTCCTTGTCCCATATCATCTGGCGCACCTTGGCTTGCACGGTGACACGCTGGCACTTGGCCTCGAGGATGTCTCTTTGTTTTTGGAGGTTGTGGTTCTTGATGCGCAGGGCCCATAGCTGTAGCTGTTCTTCGGCTAAGATGCCGATGACTTTGCTGTCTTCTACTGCGTCTTTGCCCTCTAGTGGAGCGAAGCCTGGGGGTGGTGCTTGTGGTTGTCCTCCGGAGCTGCAGGTGTGTACGGTGCCTTCAGGAGTGGGGTGTTCTTGGTGCTATCTTTTGCTGAGAGCTTCGTCTTTGGAGGCTTCTTGGGGGGTGTTGTCGGCGAGGGCCTTGCCTTTTTTCTCAGCCAGGAGCGCCGCCTTTGCTGCTTCGTCGATGGATGGGGCAGGCTTCGAACTAGCTTTCTTGGATGTCATCGCGGGTGATTTGTTCGTTGCACGAACGGTGGGCACCAAATGTTGGAACTCGCCCTCCTGGGCGAGTGAATCCAACGGGGAAGTGGAGAGAGTGCAAGCAGAGTTTGCCGTGGGATGACAATTGCTCCGTTAATCTGGCCTCTCAAGGGCACTATACGGGGGTATTTATAGGTACCCGAGTGTCCAACGTCCTAGGGCAAGGATGTTTATGCCCTCGGATACCCGGACTATCCCCAGAATATTCCCATAAAGAGAGGTTACAGACCGTCATTACAGAAAAGCTATTACAGATGAGGCCTGTAACACGCTTGTCCACGCGAGGCCTGTTACAGTGGGCCAAGTTCCACGTGGGCCTCCGGGCGAGATGAGGACGCGGGACTAGCAAACTTCATTGGAGTCTGGCCTTCGTCTTGCAATGGAGATGACAAAGGGCAACTGTGTCGATCATCTCGCCTTCATTGGTGTAGCGAGGCGACAAAGGCTTCACACGAAGGGTAGCGTCTTCGCCTTCGCCCCAATAGTGACGTCGTTCCCGAGGGGCCAGCGTCGGGGGTCAGGCTAGGCAGCCTCGCTGGTACTCCATCGAGGATCAAGTGCATCTGCTCGTCTTCGTCGGATGAAGAAGAGGAGCCATCGATAGCAACATTCGTCACAGCCGTTGATGCGATCTACCCGACGGGACGACCGCGAGGGCCAGTCGACTTCCATGCACTGAGCCATGTCCGGGCATGGGGGCGCGCTGGAGGGGCAACCTGGACAAGCAGTCTGTTTGATCGAACACCGGTAGCAGGGGTGTTTGCATCCGGTGGAGAAGCCTACGGTTGGCGAGCAGGGCACGATCTCCATCCATGGAGGGGGCAGTACCGCATCAGACGGAGCGGCTGTTGGGTCTCAGACTCACGCAACCGCTCTACAACTCGCTCCGGCGAAGGCGATGGAGGACACACCCATCGGTCTTGACATGACGCTGGCGGTTGCTGTGGCGGTGCCGCAGGTACCGCAGCGTTGCTGTGTCCAGCGCCAGGATCACCACCTGTCCAGCGGATTCGCTCAGCGTCAAGTGTGGCCTGGGCGTCCTTCTTGCGTGCACTTCTTGGCATGGCGACATCCATGCAACACGTAGAAGGCGACATGTGACAAGGTCAACACCTCGCCGACGATGATGGCCACCGTTCAAAAACCGAAGGATGAAGGTAAGAAGGGCAATAGAAAGATCTTTGTAGATCATCGCGTACCCGACAGTTGTTTGCTTCGATGGAGAACTTTCTTGCCTCTGGTGGAGTTCTCTGGTGGCATGCGGTTCTTCTCTTCATAAAGGCAAGTCTGCCATTCAGTAGACCAGTGCTTGATGACGTGTGAAAGTAAAACTGGTGAAAGTGAAATGAGAACCGTATCTCTTTATTGAATAAAGCAATGTATTTATACATGTTCTCAACTGTACAGGAGGAGACACAGCCAAGGGTCATGACCCTTCATCTAGGAGCCGAAAGGACAGAGAACGTGGGAACGTGCTCAATAGTCACGTCCCAAGAAGCCCTGTTGACCAGGAGTCGTAGACTAAAATGAGTGTACATAGTAACTGCTTATATCCTATAATAAAAAGAAAGCATTGCCTTCTTTCTTATATCTTGTATTTATCGTACTTTTGCCCTGGGATTCTTTTTTTCTTCTAACAAATGTCTAGAACTTTGGATTAAGAATTGGTGGAACATCAGGCAATCCGTAACTTTCTTAACTGATATTCAAGAGAAGAATTCTAGAAGGATTCATAGAACTAGAAGAACTTTTTCTCTTGGATGAAGGATTCATAAAAGAGAAACCGAAGACACATGTAAAAAAACTTCCTATAGGAATACACAAGGAAATAATACAATTGGGCAAAATAGATAATGAGGATCATCTCCATATCATTTTGCATTTCTCAACAAATACAATTTGTTTGGCTATTCTAAGTGGTTCTTTTTTTCTGGGTAAAGAAGAACTTATCATTTTGAATTCTTGGGTTCATGATTTTTTCTATAACTAAATTATTCAATAAAAGCTTTTTTTTATTCTTTTAGTTATTGATTTTTTGTTGGATTTCACTCTACCCACAATTGAAAACTACTAATTCGTTGGGTCTACAAAAATCTTGGATGGGCTCCTAACGAGCTAATTTTCACTATTTTTGTTTGTAGTTTTCCAATGATTCTAGACACGTGTTTGAAATTTTGGATTTTTTTGTTTAAACCATCTATCTTCTTCACTTGTAGTCATTTATCATTCAATCAGTGAAGCATAAATCACTCATTTAATTTCCTAATATTAATCAAATTAGCATATTTCTTCATTTAGAAATAGAAATAAATCCCTTTTCCTTTTTTAACAAAATTCTTTCTATTTCTACCTGCCCAAATTATTCATCATTCTAGTACAACTATTTCAGTCATGGTTTTAAATCTCCCGCTATAGCAACCGCTATCTCCCGCTATAACTGTTTTGAGGAGAAATAGCTATTTGCTTTCGTACACAATTTAGCCGGGATCTCTCGCTATAGCCCTATTTAGCGCGCTATTAGTTGTTTGAGAAGGTCAATTACTAAATGTCATAGTCCGATATTTAAAATACTGATTGCAGTAGAATGACAACAGACTCGTGTATAGGGAACTAGATTAGCTTTGGAAGGGGGAGGCTCGGTTCTATCTACCATCAAACCAAATGTTTTATATATACTTGAACATAGCAGATCAATACTAACTACCAAACACTACCTTATTAAGGCCCTGTTTGCAAGGCTTCACTTCAAAAATTATAGTTTCGGTTTTTCAGCTTCACCATGAAACAACTTCAACAGATTGATAAGGCAGGTTTCAAGAGTGTTTGGCTTGCACATAGACTTCAGCTTTTGCAATACAATTAATTCGTGTGAGTTTCCTAAATTACCTTTGATGACTAGCGGGTGGAGAAAGAGATGTAAATCAGTAGATCATGTAACCAATGGCATAATGGGTAATTTTGGTGCAACTTCATGAGAAGGTATAAAAATAGTGTTTTTGAAGCACCCTTTGAGGAGCTTCGAAAATTTCATGAAACTGGCCTCTAGTTTCAGTTTTTTTGAAGATAGAGCTCGTGGAGCTAGACCTATTTGATTAGAAGGAGCTGAAATAGACTTCAAATTCTTGAAGTAAAGCTCTCCCAAATAGGGCCTAATTAGGGACGACTTAGTTTTGTACCATCTTAGTTTCATCCCATGTTTTGTGAGGTCTAGACACATCGAGGCTAGTTTGAAACTCAAATCCCCTTATCATGTGTTTGGTTGTGGGACAGACTAGTTGGGAATGGAATGGACCTTGATTTGAGGAATGAAATGATCTCTAGTCATGTTTGGTTGAAAGGATGTGATGATCCTCTCCTTTGTTTGGTTAGAGGTGAGAGGGAGATGTCGTGAGGAGCCTCGTCCTCTGAAGGACGGTCTCATCCCTCCAATTTTGAGAGACAGTTGGGGGTGACATCATATAAGAAAATTTCCCTGAGGATGGTTGAAAGTCGCATCGCCTAGAAGAAGTGAATAAGCGAAACCTGAAATTTATCACTCAAAAACTAAACTTGATCCCAATTAGAGGTTAGCTCAAGATGTAGATTAATCAGAGTGAGGAGAGAGGTCCTTCTTGCGTAGTTGCCCTTTTGAATATATGGAATTTAACTTTGAGCATCAAGAGAATATATGAAGAGAACCAATCGCATAAGAACTTAGGGAGGAAATGTGTAAAACAAATTGCAATCAAAGAAACACAATATTGACATGACAAAATTTTGACAATTTAATTATTGCAATTCAGTTTCGCAAAGAAACCTATTTCTCCGTTGAGGAGTCCACATAGGACCAAGTTTCTCTCAACCCTTTCCTCACTCAAGTGATCACTAAGATCAAACTTGATTTTCTCTTTACTTTTCTTGATCAAGAGACCAAAGTCTCCGCAAGACACTTCACACCTTGAAGCCTCTTGCTAGCCTTATAATGAATGGTTGCCTTGCACCAAGACAATGACACAAAGACACTCTCTTCTCAACTCAAACACAAGTTCACTCTAAACTATCACTCAATTGCTTGCTTTTTCTGGCACCCTACTTGCGAACACAAGGTTGACTTGTCCCTTGTGGTTCGGGTTGATGATGAGTGATTGTCAATGAGTAGCGTCTCGGGTTGAGTCATGGACTAACTGAGGCATGAGTTATGTATTGTGAAATTATGTCTGTTGGCTTGTGGTGTGCAGGTGTAGAGCACAGGGACGGTGGTCGATGACGAAGGTGAAGGTCATGCCAGTTTGTACTGATGAACCGAGAGCGGTGAAGGATGAGCGCTAGGACTTGACTGAGGGACCAGAGCCACCGAGTAACTAGACGTGGTGGCTGACACTTGGGACACACACTCGGACGAGGACGTGGTGGAGCCGGCCGTGTTGCCGGCACGGACGAGGACTATTGGGACACGTGTCCAGGATGTGGGGGGTGCGCATGCGGTGCGCTACTCACGGTGATTTGGTGGCTGATCCTCGAAAAACCACCCAGCACTATGGACGACGGGTTTCTAATCGAGTTTGGACTCAAAACTCAGCGGTGGCGGTTCCGGCGAGAAACAGAGGCGACATGTGGCGTCATCACGAAGGGTGTGTCAAGGCGTAGCAACTTCGTGTGCAGCGTGTGGCCGTCAGATCAAAACTCCAGGAGTTGGTCCATTTCACCCCTGGCTAAGTGGATATGCTCTATGTATCTAGGGGTAGTTGAGAAATTAGTATTAACCCTCCATAAATAGATGGGTAGGGCTACTGTTACAACCATCTCTTTGGCCTAGAGTTTTAGCACTTGTAGTCTCAATTCCCTAGAACTGCTCTAGTTTTGTAACCAGAGATCCATAACGACTTGGATCCTTCGACTGTGTTTTTGTAATATGCACCGAGTAATCTGAGGAAGGGTGGCCGGTACCTCCCACAGGGTTCATTGGCCCTCAATCTCAGTTTTTGCCTTGGATGAAGTTTCTGAGTCATTTTGCTCTTGTGTTCTTCCCTTTCCTCTTTCTATGGATTTGTGAAGAACCATCGATCTCTTGTGTTGGGTGTTTGTTTTGGGGACACCTACTATTGGAAGACTATCCCTTGGCCATTTTAAGTCTCAGGTTTGAACAGATCTGGGCAAGTTTCGTTCTTCCTCAATTTGAGTTCGTTTGAGAGAACCTCGACGAAACCGCAATCACAACTAAGATTTTCAATCCGCGCTTGAAGTTTTGAGTTGCTCATGTTCATACTTCACGAATAGACTTATTTTCCTCTGTGCAAATTGCCTGTAAGATTTGAGGAGGTTCTGAGCATTTTTGCTCGAGCGACACTGCCGCTCCTCTACTTGGCACTATCGCACAAGGTATTTTGATCCTTTATTGCTCAAACTTCACGGTTCATATCTGCTCCTTTGTATCCTGCTGCCTCCAAATTTGAAGTCATCCTGACAAAATTTTGATGAGCGGCACTACCGCATCTACGAGCAGCACTGCTCCTCGACGAATTTTTTGGACTTTGTCACAAAACTTCTAGTGGTCCTTGAGGGTGTTCCTTAGAGTTTCTTTTAAAAGTTTGGGTTCCAAATCAATTCTTTTGTCCCATTGAGCTCATATTCTTCTCAAGAACATGGTAGGAGCAGCTTAGGGATGTTAATCGGGAGGGTAGTACACGGATATATATTTCACGAATCCATACCCGCGAGACAAAACTCAATCCATACCCGTACCCATAAACGTTCGTGGGTATGGATCTGTATCCATACCCATACCTGCTGGGTATCTGCTATCCGACGGATACCCATTACACGCCTGCCCACTACAATTTTAGCATTCAACATCAAACAACATTTTTATCACATTTCAAAATAACTATCATTCCAGCAACATCAAATGATAATTTCAGCACCAAACAACATGTCATGGATAAAAATAGAAAAATGAGAATTTATGATAATATATTAAATCTGAATGGCCCACATGTCAGATATCCATTGGGTAACGAGTATGGATACCGGATATCCATACCCGCGAAAAAATTATCCACGGATACCTTATCATATTCATAACCGTACCCGCGGATACCAAATTCCACCATACCCATATCCAATGGATAATTATCCACGATTATTTACCCATACCCGTACCCATTGCCATCCCTAGAGCAGCTAATCGATATGTGGTTGAGCTGTTCTTTTGAGGAATGTTTTTGGTGTCCCTGAAGGTTGGATTGGGTCAAGGAATCAAGCCACAAGCTCTTGATTGAGAAATTTTTAATGGCTCCCATTCACCCCCTCTCTGTTCGCCTCACCGATACTTCAATTGGTATCAAAGTCGGTTAATGATTTCCTTACCCTAATCGGTCTGAAATCCACGAAGGCGACATGAAACGAGGTGTTGGCAAACCTCCATTCTTTGATGGGACAAACTACCCATACTGGAAGGTTTGCATGTCTGCGTTTCTTTAGAGTGTTGGGTATCAAGTTTGGGAGATTTGTATCAATGTTGCGTTCGATGCCCAGAGTGCTTAGATCACATTGATTTTGTTGGAGTTCAATGATTCGAACAACAAGGCTTAGCACGCTTTGTTCGCGTGTCTCTCGCCTGAGTTTGAGCGAGTTGGACATTTGGCTATGGCTCACTAGATCTGGTCCAGCCTCGATAGATTCCATAAGGACAACGACCATGTAAAGACCAGACTGTTTGAGACGTACTGGTGGGAATATGAGAACTTTATGCAGTTGGCTGGAGAGACCATAGACACTATGTTTTCTCGGTTCTAGTCGATTGTCAACAAGATGTGTGCCAACAAGGCGTAGCTACCCAATGATAATCATGAGAGAGTGCTCAAGCTACTTCATGCTATGAATCAGAGGGTTTGGGAGGTGAAAGTGAATGTTGCCTAGAGGGGAGGGGGTGAATAGGCAAGCAAAAATATTTTTCAACAAAACTAGAAACAAACTGGGTAAAACCGGTTCAACCGGTGTCAAAATTCACCTAGTTAACTTTGCAAATGGGATGCCCTAGATGATCGACAGGGTTCAAAGTAGTAGATCTGGGAAGGGCACTTCTCAAAATCCACACACCAAAAAGATATGAACAATTCTTCCACGGAATGGTGAGAGAATGAATAACACAAACAAACACAATAATCAAGAACACAAGAGACACAAGATTTATCCCGAGGTTCGGTCACACCACAAAAGGTGCCCTACTTCCTCGTTGAGGCGCCCACAAAGAGCCGGGTCTCTTTCAACCCTAATCCTCCCTTCACCAACCACAAAGGTTAAGCCTACACACTAATCTTTGCTCAAACGAGTGAGTAATACAAACTTTCTTGTGGTCTTCCACAAGATTTGGAGACTCACAAGTGACACCTAGCCGTTTAGGAGCTAGAAGCTCCAAGAGTAATGAATCCACAAAGAACTCGATGTAGTACCAAATCTCGAATGGAGAAGAGCAAGAGGGATTTAGAGATGAAGCACAAAAAATCGTAGCTCTCAAACTCACTCAAAGATTTCTCTCCAAAGATTTGTAATGGGAGAGGCAAGAGATGTGTGAAAGAGAGTGGGAAGTGTTTCTCAGGTTAGAAATGGAGTTCAAGTCGTGCTCTTCTATGGGGAGAGAGGTAGGAGTGAGTATATATAGGTGGGGCTTCAAAACTAGCCGTTGGGCTGAATTTTCTAGGGAGAACCATTTGAACCGCCCCTGGTCTGATAGTCAGCTTGCTACCAGTCTGACTGGCAGACTGCTGCACAGTCTAGTCAAACTGACCAAGACCGGTTGAGTCACCCTAGGGAGTAGTTGAACCGCCCTTGGTAGACCTGTCTGCTAGTCTGACTGGCGGACTGCTGCACACTCTGGTCAATTTGACCAAAAACGGTTGAACTGCCCTGGCAGATCTGTCAGCCTGTCTGCCCGTCTGACTAGCATACTGCTGAACAGTCTTATCAGAGGGGTCAGGGAACAGTTGAAATACCCCTAGGGTCCAATTCAACTGGTCTTGACTAGAAAGTTCAGGAGAGAAAACCCTAGTTCAACTAGCCCGAAGGCAGGTTCAACTGGTGTATGGTCAAAGAGGTTCACAGTTGAAGTTGAAGTTCAACTACAGCTGAGAAAGCTCAACTGCAGCTGAAGAAGCTCAACTATAGTTGATGAAGCTCAACTCAGCTGAAAAAGCTCAACTGCAGCTGAAGAAGTTCAACTGCTTTTCAACAAGAACACTGTCAGTTTCTCAATCCTAACAACAGTCAGACACAAAGCGTTCAAGAGATTTTGGTTTTCAAAATAGCTTTTAAGTTTGGAGGCTTGAGCTATAGCAAACACCATCCTTCTTTTTGGACCCCCTTTGATAATACGACGATTCCTACACTCACATTAAATAAAATATAATTAAGTAAAATCCTTGAGTAATTGGTGTCTCATGTGTGATTTCTCCATGGCGTTGCTTCATAACGATCACAAAAATCTTTGTCTCACCTTTTGAAGCAAACACAAATCAAACCCTGTGACTTGTACCATTTCACCATATATGAGTTCAAATCATGGCTTCAAGTCACCTACTGATGCATCAACATATTATGACTCTTCATAGCTGATTTGTTCATCGACTTAGTGCAAGTACTCTCTTCTTCACCTTAGCAATGGTACCTCGGTCCACAAGCCATCGCTTGGCCTTGACCTTAGCTTAGTTCCTCGAAGCCCTTTCCTTGCTATCTTCACCCTATCAAGCCATTCTCGAGTCACATCATATTGAGCATCCATTGAGAGAATCATTTCTTCGATATTATTAACCTTGCTTGAATGTCATCTAGATATAAATGCTAAGATCAATCAAACTCTAGTTTGATTCTCATAGAAGCATATATGGACTAATATTAATATGGTCAAGCTAATTCACGATTCCTTATATCTTATTCACTTTGGCTTGACCAATCCTCTTAATCACTTCAACCTCTATTCTGATAATATGTATGTAGTGATTTCTCAGGTCTTGTCGATATATATATTCAAACCAATACAAAGACCATATTATATCCATTTGCATTGTCTCATTGATTATTTAACCTTGTGTTGAATCTTTGTTCACTGATCATTATACACTATTCAAGTATGTTCATCATACTAAATTTCCTGTTCAACACTTAGCAAACTTGTTAGACCTTTAAATGTGTTGTTATCGAAATCACCAAAACTCACAAAAGGGATGAATGCACTTTCAATCTCCCCCTTTTTGGTGATTAATGACAACACATTTAAAGCTTACATAGGATTTGATAAATACGATTTTGAATTCTATGATATAGTTTCCTCCCCCTAAATATGTGCATTTTAGAAAATATCAATTTTGTACTCAAATGCCAAAAACACATATTTGGGTCAAAGTATGGAGAAAACTTATACCATACTATTCATGGGGTGCAATGTATCATAAAATAAACGTGATGCTCATGACATACTATGCACTCATCAACTTTCTACATCTTTTTTTTCTTATGATTCCCCCTTTGCTAATTATTTCTCCCCTTTTCAAAAGTCTTATAACACTTGGTTACATAAGACTAAAGGTAAGCTTTAATGCAAAATTTATGATCCCCCCTTTTTGGCAATTATTTCTCCCCAGTTTCAAAAGTCTTCTTACACTTAGTTACATAGGACTAAAGGTAAGCTTTAATGCACAATTTCACCCCCTCTGTCATAAATCTCCAAAAAGGATACTGTGACGGAACCTCCCAAGTTATTAGGCCCACCTACAGTTGTCCTTGTCCAGCGGACCTCGGATAACCCTGTAGATGCTTCTAATCACTTGACAAGTTTGGTATCCGTGTCCTTTGCCTTTCCCAAGAGCGTTTCTCCCGTCACGCAGATATTACAATCCATCGGAGGAACGAATAAGCGGAAGTAATTACAGTAACTTAATTTACATTAAAATATAAAAAGAGTGTTATTATTACAGACCAGTAGTATATGAGTGCAGAAGTATTATTATTACAAACTCGGGAGGCAAAAACCCCTCCCGCACAGAAGTATAAGATTTTTCAAAAGGAGGACAACATCCTCCCGAGGCTTTACTCTTGACATTCTTCCTTTGGCACCACCTTAGAGCAAAAGCAACAAAAGTTTGCTGCTTCCTCACCTACAACAACATGGGTTCGAAAACCCTCAGTACGAAGTGTACTTTCACAAGTCTTACCCATCAAAATAAAAGACTCTCAAGGATATGTTGGCTTGAGGGAGTCAAGGTAATGCTGAATCAAGAATCGAGACTCTGTTTCCAAAAATGCTTACTAATAGTGGATCCTTAAAAATCCAGTTTTATTAGCAGTTTAAGTTATTACCTAAATCTAGAGTTCTTTCTATCCTAGTTCAAGCACTTGGCCTATACTAGCCATCTTTTATCACCCCTTTAAGTTTACTGGAATGCTACGTGTAGGTCAGTGACCAATTCTTCATGTCCGAGAAGTAACGGCGATCCGAATCGATGAATACCCAGCTGGGGATCTCTAATCACACGACATATGTGGCACTTAACCCTTGCATATGTCAACTCGCCACCGGGGTTCTTAAGACCAGATTAGGTTCACGCCAACCGAGAGCACAGATACACCACCATCCAGCCTCTTGCCATGGAGGGTACATGCTACTCTCGCCATCTCTCCACTCCCATTGCGTGTTGTCTTATTCTGGTATTAGTCTGCCCAATGCAAAGCTTACCCATGATGAGGCATGTGACCAGTTAAAAGGTCCTCAATCATCAAGCCCACATCGACACGGTCCTTAATCGACGCAAACGGAGACACTATGCTGAGACTCTCTTCTCGTGCAAGTCACCCGCTCGGTCTCAGCTTTATCATTTAAAAACCCAAAGTTTGGTACCTGGCAGAGGTACATCTTTTCCGATGTTGAACCCATCATGGCCATGATGGATCCACCATCAAGTTTTATTTTTGAAAACATCCCATCCCACTTGGAGCATCATCTTTTGTCAAAACAAAACATTTTGTTTTTCTAGAGCAAGACTAAGCATCACAAAAACCTTTTCATAAAACAGGTGATCAAGGAAAAGTAATCAATTTTTCAAGGAAGGAAATGCATCAATTGTTTAGCACACAACTCCTATCACCTAATGCATCAAGCAAGTGAGAAAGATTTTAAAACAGCAAGGAGGTGGCAAATGCACCGGGGCTTGCCTTGCGTTGTAGGAGAGTCAGGCTCTGCTCCACAAATATCAAAATAAAAGCAGTTCCCGGCAGGTGGGTCTTCAGGTGGTGGTGGTGGAACTCCTTCCTCTTTGACCACTACTTCTTCCTCGCTTTCTATATATATGACCACATATATATAACCATGAATGCTCATGTGATGTTTATGAAAATGCAATGATAAAAGTACATCATATTAGGTCTTGAATACAATTTTCCTTCACGGTTTTTTAGGAACACTAGGGTTTTTGGAGTCAGTATTTTATTTCATAGGGCAGACACTACTTAGAAGATTAGGGTTTTGGGGTTTAGGTATCAAACATTGTCCAAATCAAGTCAAAGTTCACCCAAGGTTTCTAAATATCATTTTAAGCTTATCCAAAAAGTTTGGTGATTTTTGGAATTACTAATTAATTTCTAAAATTCCAGGAGTATAGGTTTTAGTTATTTTAAATACTTCATAATTCTTGGTTTGGACTAAAAATCTTGAAACCATTTTTATTAAATACTATAGAAATTTAGGAGTTCAACAAAATTGGTCTTATATTTTTAGCATTTTCTACAATTTTCTATGAAATCTCTAATCCTGGCAGAAAAAGAAAAAGAGAAACAATGAATAGTGATGGGCTGAAACTAGCCCAAGTCAGCCCGTGAACAGGCAAACGCGCCCGCGCGCGCCCACGGTGGACAGTTTGCACAGAGAACCTGGGTATTTGAGAAACCTATAAAGAGTCAGTAACACTATTTCTTTGGGTCACTGACAAATGCAAAAGACCCTCCCCTTTTCTATTTCTTCACAAGGTGAAGTCCACGACCGTGGACGGCGGAGCAGGAACTCTGACGAGCCCATACCGGTCGGATAATTCAACTTCGGGCGCTCCAGTGCGGTTGACACCAAATTTGACCTCTATTAACCATTTCCCCTCTATCAATTGCAGAGTTCTAATTCTAAATCGCTCTATCCACGGTGACAGCGTGAGCAATGGACAAACCGAGATGTTCCCGTTGATCCTTTGGGTCCTAGCTTAATTGGATGGGTCGAGGAGTATTAGGAGCACATAAGAGTACTAACAAGAGAGCAGAGGGCATGAACGAACCTGTAGCACGCTGGTCACGGCGAGCTCACTCAGTACGGTGCTCTGGACTGATTTGGGAGAAATCCAAAATTGGGACTCTCTAGTGGCTAATCGGAGGCATGGGTGGGTGCGTTGAGTGCTTGACTACATGGCGGAGCCGATGGTGCTCTCAATTTACAGGATTTTGGGGCGGTGGCTCATGAATTAGAGTTGGTGCGGTGGCGGCCGGAGAGGGGGAAGAGCACTAGCGTCAAGAATTCGTGGCGTTCACTGGTGAAATGGCTCAACGATTGTACTCTTAAGTGTGCCACGGTTACTACCGCACAGCAACAAGCCAAGGCGTGGCGCAACCAAGGTCACCGGAGTTTCCATGGCAACACAGGCGGTCCAGCCACGTCGCAATGGCTACAGGCGTGGTGATAAACTTCAATCCACAATCAAATCCACTCCCTTTCTGATCTTTTCACCCTCCCGGTACTACCCTACCCGAGTTCTACACGAATCACTGCGATCAGCGCGAATCCTTGCACGGAGGTCATCGGTGGCGAGATGAACTGAACTTGACATATTTTCGATACTGTACCATTAGTTTCTCATTTAGTCATCCTGACAGACCACTTTGCAGAGCCTAGATCTCAAATTTTCATGTGAATACTTATTAATCCATCTTTAACAAAGTTGTAGCTCTATAGTCAAGCTACAAATCGACTATAGTAACCGTCTTCAATCGATCACCAGATCCCACTCTAATTTGACCTTAAAGTCCTACCATTGCTACTGGTGACCACAATTCAATTATTAGTATGACTGACAGCTCAACTTTGTGCTCATTTTACTCCACTTTTTGTATGGGAGCAAGACTTGATTGCTTAAGCAAAGTTGCACTCCTATTATAGGTTTACAAGTTTGATGTATTGACCCTAGGCAAATTCCTTATGAACTGAAAGATACAGGGTTCCAAAGTTGACCCCAGGTACTGAATTTTAGACTTAGTCACATGTGATTTCTTAGGGTACTTTTTGCAAATAAGTCCAAATCCCATAATTTGATTTGCAAATCCTTAAATGTGTGAAACATATGATTTGGGGTGTTCTAATACTTTGGTTTTTGCACTTGGGTCCAAAAGTGCACAAATTTTACACTTAGCCCCCAAGGTTTCTAATTTAGGGTTTTCCAGGGGTCTTTTTAGAGTTTTTAACACTTTAGGGTTTTGGTGCTACCCAAGTCCATTAAATGTGATATCTTATGATCATTTATAATGAGTTTTTGAGATTTTACTTATTTAGACTTCATTTTCACTCATAAGCCCAGTTTAGGGTTAAGTACTCTACCCTAGGGTTACTCACATACCAAGTCACCTCAATACAACTTGTTTGAAATTTTTGCCTAGTGAATGCAATCTAAGTGTAACAAACACATGATATGCCAATGCTCATGATGCTATGCTCAAGTTTTAGTGACAGTAACACCTAGGGTGTTACATCCTTCCCCCCATAAAAGAATCTTGTCCCAAGATTTAAGGTCTTAGGGCAAGTAATGGAAAAGGAAATGCTTCACATCTTTATTCCCTTATTTCTTGTACAAGGCAGGGGTGGTATGGGGTCTACTCCTCTTTTACAACAATTGTACATATCTCACAAATTACATGAAGCTAAGAAGCCTGGGAAATTCTTTTCTAAAAAGTCTTGGGTTTCCCATGTAGCTTCATCTTCAGTGTGTTGGTTCCATTGTATCTTATAGAATTTCAGAATTCTTCTTCTGGTGACCCTGTCCTTCTGATCTAGGACTTGAATAGGATGTTCTGAATATGTTAAGTCTGGTTCCAAGGTAACATCCATTACTTCTATGGTTCGATCTGGAATCTAAAGACACTTCTTCAATTGGGACACATGGAACACATTGTGTACTGCAGACAATGTTTCGGGTAGTTGGAGTCGATACACCACTAGCCCACATTGTTCAAGAATAGGGAACATACCAATGTACCGGGGTGCAAGCTTTCCCTTTACACCAAAACGAGATACACCCTTTATTGGTGATACTTTCAGGTAGACATAATCTTTAACTTGAAAGTACAAGGGTTGTCGTCGTTTGTCTGTATAACTCTTTTGTCGAGCTTGTGCTTCTTTCAAATTATGTATAATTCGTTGAACTTTTTCTTCCATCTCTTTCACCATATCAGGCCTAAAAAACCACCTTTCACCTGGTTCAGACCAATTTAAGGGGGTACGACACCGTCGTCCATACAAAGCTTCAAAGGGTGCCATCTTGATACTTTCTTGATAACTATTATTATATGAAAATTCTGCCAATGGTAAACATTCATCCCATTTCTGTGGGAATTCCAGAACGCATGCCCGCAACATGTCTTCAAGTATTTGATTCACTCTCTCAGTCTGCCCACTGGTTTGAGGATGATAGGTCGAACTATGGAGCAGCTTAGTACCCAAAGATTTGTGGAGTTCTTCCTAGAATTTGGATACAAATTGTGGTCCATGGTCCGACACTATAGTTTTTGGAATCTCGTGTAAACTGAGAATACGAGCAATATATATCTAGGCATAAGTGATGACCGGGTAGTACGTCTTGACTGGCAGAAAATGAGCTATTTTTGTAAGCCGATTAGTTATAACCCAGATGGATTCAAAACCTTTTGCTGTCCTGGGTAATCCCATAATGAAGTCCATGCTAATGTCCTCCCATTTCCAAGTCGGGATGGGCAAGGATTGCAGTGGACCAGCAGTCTTCATGTGTATGACTTTGACACGTCTACAGGTGTCACATTTAGCCACATATCGTGCAATTTCAATCTTCATCTTTGTCCACCAATAATGTTGCTTTAAATCTTGATACATCTTAGTGCTTCCGGGATGAATGGAATATCGACTAAGATGTGCTTCATCTAAAATTTGCTGGCGGACTTATTCATTCTTGGGCACAACTATGCGGTTATTAAACCATCAATACCTTGATCATCCTTTCTGAAACAATTTGCTTTACCGGCTTTTAATTTCTCATGAATATGTCTCATACCCTTATCACTTCTTTGTGCATCAATAATCTTTTGCAGAAGAACCGACTCAAGCTTCAATTGGTTTAAGGTTCCATGCTGAATCATTCCCAGGTTTAATTTCTCCATTTCTTGGCATAATGTGATGTCAGAAGTCTCTACTGTAAGACAATGGTAGGAAGCCTTACGACTTAGTGCATCTGCCACCACGTTGGCCTTGCCTGGGTGATAGTGAATTTTTAATTCATAATCCTTAATCAGCTCAAGCCATCTCCTCTACCTCATATTTAATTCTGACTGGGTAAAATGTACTTAAAACTTTTATGATCTGTATATATATGACAGATATTTTCCAGCAGATAATGATGCCATATTTTAAGGGCATGAACCACAGCAGCTAATTCTAAGTCATGAGTTGGATAATGCTCCTCATGCCGGCGCAATTGTCTTGAGGCATATGCTATAACTCGTCCCTCTTGCATTAAGACATAGCCTAGACCACTGCATGATGTGTCACAGTATACATCAAAAGGCTTCTCAATATCCGGTTGAGCTAATACCGGAGTAGTGGTCAATAATACCTTTAGCTGCTCGAAGGCTTCATTGCATCTTGAGGACTAGTTAAATTTTGTATCATTCTTCAATAAACTTGTGATTGGCTTTACAAGCTTGGAGAAGTCCGGGACAAATCTATGGTAATAGCCAGCCAATCCAAGGAAACTTCGAACTTGATGTACAGTGGTTGGCGGTTTCCACTCTAGAATATCCTTGATCTTGCTGGGATCAACCGCAATCCCATTTGCAGACAATACATGTCCCGGAAATTGGATTTTCTCCTGCCAAAATGCGCATTTGCTAAATTTAGCATATAATTGATGTTCCCTTAAGCGCATTAATACGATCCGTAGATGTTTAGCATGCTCCTTTTCATTCTTAGAATAAATCAAGATATCATCAATGAAGACCACCACAAATTTGTCCAACTCGGGCATAAATACCAAGTTCATTAGATATGTGAAGTGGGCAGGAGCATTTGTCAATCCAAAGGACATAACCAAATATTCAAATAATCCATACCGCGTAGTAAATGCAGTTTTGGGTATATCTTCAGGTCAGATAAGAATCTGATGATAGCCCGACCTGAGGTCAATTTTAGAGAATACCCGAGTTTCGGTAAGCTGATCGAATAAGATATCAATCCGGGGAAGAGGGTAATTATTCTTGATTGTGACCTCATTAAGGGGTCTATAGTCTATGCACATTCGAAGCGTTTGATCCTTCTTCTTGACAAAGATTGTGGGACATCCCCAAGGTGACGAACTGGGCCGAATGAATCCCTTCTCCAGTAGATCTTGTAATTGAGTCTTGAGCTCTGCCAACTCATTTGGAGGCATTCGGTACGACCTTCTAGAAATAGGAGCTGTACCGGGCTTTAGTTCAATCACAAACTCTACATCTCTTTCCGAAGGTAATCCAGGCAGATCTTCCGGAAAGACATCTAGGAATTCACATATGACTAGAATATCTTGGATTTCCGGCATGATAGCTTCATAGACTCAGCCAAATGATTTAGCTGGAATAGCTACAGGGATGGACAAGAGAACCTCTTCATGGCCATAGCTCAACCTGATGGTTCTTAAGTCAGTGTTGAGGATAGCTTTGTGCTGGGCTAACCAATTCATGCCTAGAATTATATCTATATCCTAGCCCTTTAGAACAATCATATTGGTGGGAAAATCTCGTTTAGCCAATGTTGCTAGCACATTGAAGGCCACTTATTTAGTAAATATTTGTCCCCTAGGCGAATGAATAGTAAACCCTTCCCTTGATTCAGTGCAAGGAATGCAATATTTTTCCACGAATTTCTTGCTTATAAATGTATGCGAAGCACCAGAATCAAAGAGAATGACTACTGGGTGATTGGCCACAAGAAAAGTACCCATCATAACCGGCTCTCCCTCCGGCGTAGTGGCCACTTGAGTGTACTATATTCGCCCAATCTTCTTAATATTGTTGCCCGCTGAATTATTTGCCATGTTTCCCTTGCCTTGATTTGAGCTCCCTGAGTTCTGCTGATTGTTGGATTTGTTCTGCCTCGGATATGGGCAGTCTTTGATAAAATGTCCAGACTTCCCACAATTGAAGCAGCCAGTTGAGGAACTAGGGAGGGCGGGGAAACGAGCACCAGGGGCACTCGGCTGATTTGTTGAAGTGGGGACAATGGCAGGGCGAATGAAGACAGGCTGTTTAAATGGGTAGGAGGGTGGACGAGGTGAAGAACGGTTTTGATTGAAAGGTCGGATTACCAACCTTGGTCGCTTTTTAGGCCCCTGATTGGACCTGTCACCTTCGAAACGCTTCGAATTTCCTTGGCCTGTATTCGTAGCTTCTACTGCCAGCGCTGTGCTGACAGCCCTGCTGTATGTGAGATCTAGGCAGGTGGCCATTTTTCTTTGAAGCCGGTCGTTGAGGCCTCTCATGAAGCAATTCTTCTTTTTTAGGTCAGTGTTCACTTGGTCAATTGCGTATTGGGATAAATGATTAAATTTGTTGAGATACTGCATGATAGTATCTCCCCCTTGCTTGAGTCACATAAATTCCTCCTGTTTCATGTGTAGCACTCCTTCTGGAATATAGTGCTCACGAAACGCTAACTTAAATTCATCCTACGTGACCTGATGTCCGGTAGGTTGAATGGCCACAAAATTTCCCCACCAAGTACTGGCAGGGCCTCTCAATTGTTGGGCAGCGAATAATGGTTTCTGAGTTTCTGTGCAACGGAGTAATCCAAATTTCTGCTCCATAACTCGTACCCATTCGTCAGCTTCTAGAGGGTCTTCGGCTTTAACAAAGAGTGGGGAACGGGTTTCAGAGAAGTCCAGATATGAAGCCTCACATGGTCCCTGCGGATAAGCCCTTCCGCCATGTTGCTGGAATTGATTTCCCGCCATTTCATGTAAAAAGCGGGTATTGTCGGCGGTCGCATTGACCAAGGCAGCGATAGCCTCGGCCAATGTTGGCGGTACCGACGGTGGATTGGGCGTATCTTCCCGACCACAGGAGGTACCCGCACTATCATGCGCACGAGTCCTGGATGGCATCTGAGGCAAAGAAACATTTAGGAAAACATAACATGCCAATACACACCATCATTTTACATTACCAAGATGTAATGATACAGACTCAAATGTACAACATGACTGTATTACCTATTTTACATGGTATTATATCTACACTATACTACTCTAGTATTCATCGTCTTTGGTTGCTTCACTGTCTATTGTAGGGGACCGCTCGTCAACCAGGTTCATAGAAGGAGGGGGCTTAAAAAGATCCAATTCCCCACCGAGTCCTTCATTTGCTGTTCCCGAGGGTCCAACTTCCATTGCAGCTGCATCGGCGGGCGTGTCTAGGTGCAGTCGACCATACAGCTCATGTACTTCCTCATGCAGAGTATTGCAATATACTTGCAGGTTGTCAAGAGCCGTGCTGAGCTCATCCACGCGAGCCCGAGCCTTTGCTTCACAATGCCAAGCTATCGAGCGGGAATTGATGGCCCAATCAACAGCTGAGTCCCGTTCGGAGAGCTCAACCGCAAGCAGTCGACTTTGGCTAACAACTCAGATATACGCTGACTGTCTTCTGCCCACACCTTGTTTCGGTGACGTAGCTCCATCCGAAGCTATTCCACTTAGGCTTCTAGGTCTCCTATCGGATCATTGCTGCCGCTGCTGCTCTCTTCATGTTTTGGGGCCAACTAATGCTGAGGCACGCCAATAGGCCCAGTGGACTTACGCGCGGTTTTCCTCGTACGAGGCGACATATCGAAGGGGAAAATTTATTAGTATAGTTTTTAAACATGATGCATGCATAATTATGGAATCAACCTTCGTTGATTCCCAACCTCCTATACATTGCACTCTGTTACCTGGTCTTATAAGATGAGTACTTCAGAAAGTGGCAAGGTGAGAACGAAAGAAATTTTCTTGGATAAGTATTTGAAAATTCTTTTTGAAATGCCTCATAATATCTGAAGAGATGGGCTTCGCTCCGATACCAGCTGTGACGGAACCTTCCAAGTTATTAGGCCCACCTACAGTTGTCCTTGTCTAGCGGACCTCGGATAACCCTGTAGATGCTTCTAATCACTCGACAAGTTCGGTATCTGTGTCCATTGCCTTTCCCAAGAGCGTTTCACCCATCACGCAGATATTACAATCCATCGGAGGAACGAATAAGCAGAAGTAATTACAGTAACTTAATTTACATTAAAATATAAAAAGAGTGTTATTATTACAGACCAGTAGTATATGAGTGCAGAAGTATTATTATTACAAACTCGGGAGGCAAAAACCCCTCCCGCACAGAAGTATAAGGTTTTTCAAAAGGAGGACAACATCCTCCTGAGGCTTTACTCTTGAGATTCTTCCTTTGGCACCACCTTAGAGCAAAAGCAACAAAAGTTTGCTGCTTCCTCACCTACAACAACATGGGTTCGAAAACCCTGAGTACGAAGTGTACTTTCGCAAGTCTTACCCGTCAAAATAAAAGACTCTCAAGGATATGTTGGCTTGAGGGAGTCAAGGTAAGGCTAAATCAAGAATCGAGACTCTGTTTGCAAAAATGGTTACTAATAGTGGATCCTTAAAAATCCTGTTTTATTAGCAGTATAAGTTATTACCTGAATCTAGAGTTCTTTCTATCCTTGTTCAAGCAGTTGGCCTATACTAGCCATCTTTTATCACCCTTTTAAGTTTACTGGAATGCTACGTGTAGGTCAGTGACCAAGTCTTCATTTCCGAGAAGTAACGACGATCCGAATCGATTAATACCCAGCTGGGGATCTCCAATCACACGACATATGTAGCACTTAACCCTTGTATATGTTAACTCGCCACCGGGGTTCTTAAGACCAGATCAGGTTCACGCCAACCAAGAGCACAGATACACCACCGTCCAGCCTCTTGCCATGGAGGGTACACGCTACTCTCGCCATCTCTCCACTCCCATTGTGTGTTGTCTTATTCTGGTATTAGTCTGCCCGAGGTAAAGCTTACCCATGATGAGGCATGTGACCAGTTAAAAGGTCCTCAATCATCAATCCTACATCGACACGGTCCTTAATCGACACAGACGGAGACACTACGCCGAGACTCTCTTCTCATGCAAGTCACCCGCTCGATCTCAGCTTTATCATTTAAAAACCCAAAGTTTGGTACCTGGCAGAGGTACATCTTTTCTGATGTTGAACCCATCATGGCCATGATGGATCCACCATCAAGTTTTTTTTTGAAAACATCCCATCCCACTTGGAGCATCATCTTTTGTCAAACAAAACATTTTGTTTTTCTAGAGCAAGACTAAGCATCAGAAAAACTTTTTCAAAAAACAGGTGATCAAGGAAAAGTAATCAATTTTTCAAGGAAGGAAATGCATCAATTATTTAGCACACAACTCCTATCACCTAATGCATCAAGCAAGTGAGAAAGATTTTAAAATAGCAAGGAGGTGGCAAATGCACCGGGGCTTGCCTTGCGTTGTAGGAGAGTCAGGCTCTGCTCCACAAATATCAAAATAAAAGCAGTTCCTGGTAGGTGGGTCTTCAGGTGGTGGTGGTGGAACTCCTTCCTCTTTGACCACTACTTCTTCCTCGCTTTCTATATATATAACCATGAATGCTCATGTGATATTTATGAAAATGCAATGATAAAAGTACATCATAATAGGTCTTGAATACAATTTTCCTTCACGGTTTTTTAGGAACACTAGGGTTTTTGGAGTCAGTATTTTATTTCATAGGGCAGATACTACTTAGAAGATTAGGGTTTTGGGGTTTAGGTATCAAACATTGTCCAAATCAAGTTAAACTAAACCTAAGGTTTCTAAATATCATTTTAAGCTTATCCAAAAAGTTTGGTGATTTTTGGAATTACTAATTAATTTCTAAAATTCCAGGAGTATAGGTTATAGCTATTTTAAATACTTCATAATTCCTGGTTTGGACTAAAAATCTTGAAACCATTTTTATTAAATACTATAGAAATTTAGTAGTTCAACAAAATTGGTCTTATATTTTTAGCATTTTTCTACAATTTTCTATGAATTCTCTAATACTGGAAAAAAAGAGAAACAAAGAATAGTGATGGGCTGAAACTGGCCCAAGTAAGCCCGTGAACAGGCAAACGCGCCCCCGCGCGCGCCCGCGGTGGACAGTTTGCACAGAGAACCCTGGGTATTTGAGAAACCTATAAAGAGTCCGTAACACTATTTCTTTGGGTCACTAACAAATGTAAAAAGACCCTCCCCTTTTCTATTTCTTCACAAGGTGAAGTCCACGACCGTGGACGGCGGAGCAGGAACTCCGACGAGCCCATACCGGCCGGATAATTCAACTACTGGTGCTCCGGTGCAGTTGACACCAAAATTGACCTCTATTAACCATTTCCCCTCTATCAATTGCAGAGTTCTAATTCTAAATCGCTCTGTCCACGGTGACAGCGTGAGCAATGGACAAACCGAGACGTTCCCGTTGATCCTTTGGGTCCTAGCTTAATTGGATGGGTCGAGGAGTATCAGGAGCACATAAGAGTATTGAGACAAGAGAGTAGAGGGCATGAACGGACCTGTAGCACGTTGGTCACGGTGAGCTCACTCAGTACGATGCTCTGGACCGATTTGGGGGAAATCCTAAATTGTAACTCTCTAGTGGCTAATCGGAGGCACGGGTGGGTGCGTTGAGTGCTTGACTACATGGCGGAGCCGATGGTGCTCTCAATTTATAGGATTTGGGGGCGGTGGCTCGTGAATTGGAGTTGGCGCGGTGGCGGCCGGAGAGGGGGAAGAGCACTGGCGTCAAGAATTCGTGGCGTTCACTGGCGAAATGGCTCAATGATTGTACTCTTAAGTGTGCCACGGTTACTACCGCACAGTAACAAGCCATGGCGTGGCGCAACCGAGGTCACCGGAGTTTCCACGGCAACACAGGTGGTCCGACCACGTCGCAATGGCTACAGGCACGGTGATAAACTTCAATACACGATCAAATCCACTCCCTTTCTGATCTTTTCACCCTCCCGGTACTACCTTGCCCGAGTTCTACACGAATCACTGCGATCAGCGTGAATCCTTGCGTGGAGGTCATCGGCAGTGAGATGAACTAAACCTGAGATATTTTCGATACTGTACCATTAGTTTCTCATTCAGTCTTCCTGATAGACCACTTTGCAGAGCCCAGATCTCAAATTTTCATGTGAATACTTATTAATCCATCTTTAACAAAGTTGTAGCTCTATAGTCAAGCCACAAATCGACTATAGTAACCGTCTTCAATCGATCACCAGATCCCACTCTAATTTGACCTTAAAGTCCTACCAATGCTACTGGTGACCACAATTTAGTTATCAGTGTGACTAACAGCTCAACTTTGTGCTCATTTTACTCCACTTTTTGTATGGGACCAAGACTTGATTGCTTAAGAAAAGTTGCACTCCTATTATAGCTTTACAAGTTTGATGTATTGACCCTAGGCAAATTCATTATGAACTAAAAGATACAGGGTTCCAAAGTTGACCCCAGGTACAGAATTTCAGACTTAGTCACATGTGATTTCTTGGGGCACTTTTTGCAAATAAGTCCAAATCCCAGAATTTGATTTGCAAATCCTTAAATGTGTGAAACACATGATTTGGGGTGTTCTAATACTTTGATTTTTGCACTTAGGTCCAAAAGTGCACAAATTTTACACTTAGCCCCCTAGGGTTCTAATTTAGGGTTTTCCAGGGGTCTTTTTAGAGTTTTTAACACTTTAGGGTTTTGGTGCTACCCAAGTCCATTAAATGTGATATCGTATGATCATTTCTAATGAGTTTTTGAGATTTTACTTATTTAGGCTTCATTTTCACTCATAAGCCCAGTTTAGGGTTAAGTACTGTACCCTAGGGTTACTCACATACCAAGTCACCTCAATACAACTTGTTTGAAATTTTTGCCTAGTGAATGCACTCTAAGTGTAACAAACACATGATATGCCAATGCTCATGATGCTATACTCAAGTTTTAGTGATAGTAACACTAGGGGTGTTACAGATACAAAGGATATAAAGGGAAGAAATTTTGTTTAAGCAAGATTTGAACACACTATCATGAAAAGGGTCCTTAGATGACACAAAGATAATGGAGAAGTGACATGAAGTGATGTACCTTTGCATTTTACCTTTTCAAGGGGGTTTCAGACTTATGTTGGATTTAGAATTCATTTGCAAGCTCTTGTTGGTATAGTTCAGACATAGGTCCAAGATATCAAATCGAGATTGTCATACTAAATAGAAGGTGAAACTTGATAATTGGAGTCAACATGAGGCAACATGAAAATTGCACAAGTATGGATTCTACAACTAGTGATCATGTACGAAAAATACCAATTAAAAACCACCAATTGATACAATTTGATAGATAAGCAGATCACTAATTGCATATTACACTAAGTTCTCAAGTTTTAGTGCACACATATATATGAATTCAACTGATACCTATTGGGAGTACTTATTTGCAACTTAAAGTACCATTGGCATAAAAGGAGTATCAATTGAACATAATCATGCAACATAAGGAACATATGCACTATTTAACCAATTAAGTTCTAGATAGGAGAATTTATAAGCTATGCTACTTTAGACATTTGCATTCCAAAAGGATGTGATACATATTTACCAATTTTAGATGACTTTGGAGTAGCATATAGGAGAGAAACCCATTCTCTTATGAAATATATAAAATATACATTTATTGGAGCAAAGAATCTTTGATACCCATCAAAATTTGCAGAGGAAGCGATTGCCTTTGCCCAAAAATTCCTTTCTAATTTGAGACTACACACATAATAGACTTGGAAATGAAGTTAGTCTCAAATATTCAAATTATAGACCATTCTCCCCCCAAATGTGTGGATACAAGTGATAAATTCTTGTTTAGCTTATGCACTTGGACTTGTGAGGCTAGGGGATTAAGTTCTACAATTTAAACCTTGGTACAAATAAAGTATGAAAATGTGAAATTATACTAATTGAAGGAATTACTCATATTCAAATGGTATACTGATAGACATGATATGCAACATTTTAAGCCAAGATTCTTGGAAGTTAGCATTTTTTGACTCATACCTCACTAAGATGACTTAAGACTAACTTATGACATCACCATAAGAGGTATTAATCAAATATCTAGAGATTCTTTAATCGTCACCACAAGTGCAACCTTATGGTGTGACTTAAGATATTGCATATACATGCACACACTAGCATGTAAGAGCCTAGATACACAAATGTAATACAATTGTTCATGGAGTGACACACCTTTGTTCTATGCCACATGGTCTCCATTATAATCATGAATTTCCATCTTAGCTTTTGATAGGCTTGACATTTCAAACAAAAACTCATCCTCTTCAAACGATCAAGAGAAACTCATTTTCTTGATAGGTTCAATAGAAACTCATTTTCATTTCTATGGAACCATTCATCCTCATTTGATGTTCTCCAAGGTGTGAGACTACACAACATGAACTTGAAAGAAATCATTAGTCTCACAAGATATAGGCTAAACTCTCCCTCAATTTGTGCATGCAAGAGTACACAAAGTACACTTATGCACATCAACAATACGATGTTAAAGGAGATGTTTGCACTATATCTTGTTTAACATAACATGCTTTACATAGATGATGAAAATTAAACGAATTGAAGGTTTAAGAACTAAAAGTATATCAATTGAAGTCTTGAAAGGTAAAGCATGCTAATATGAACCTTAGACCTCATAATGAAGGATATTATATGATTATGTCACTACATCTTCATTATTTGGTTTAGAGGACAGCTCAACTCCCTTCTTGATTCACTGTGATCTCTTTTCTCTTTATGATTTCATCCAACCAAGTGATCTTGAACTTCATTCATCTTTGCTTGATTCGATCATACTTGATATGAGACCAATTGAAACTCAATGATTGAAAGAACCAAAACTCTTATATTTGTAGATTTTGAATCCATCTTGAAAGCACTTGGAAGAACCTTATTGAAACACTTAGAAAAGAGAGCATTAGAAACATAAGGGAGGGTTCAGAAATGATGATCCTTATATGTGGATAGCAAATTGTAATACCCAAATAGTGAGAGAAATAGAATGTACATGTCACACTGGATTTTAGGGGTCCGAAACCCGGGCGCGAAATAATCACTAGGTGTGCTGGGACCAAGTCTCACACATATGATGAATAGTGGTACAGAAATGAATGTCACATCTTTACTATATAATAGGAGTTCTGTACAAAATAAATAAATAATTACATCATAAGGAGACAATGATCCAGCAACCCAAAGTTGACTAGGAGACAATGGCCTAGACCTCTCACGAACTCGTCACAACATCCTCCATGCACCTCATCCTGCGGTACCTATTCTTGACCTATGGGGGGGTGTGAGACAACAAGAGTGAGCTCACATACGTTCATCGCTCAACAAGTTGTGGGGAATAATGTGCATGAACTCGCCAAAGGTGGGAGCTCACATGAAGTGTAAGGCTTACTAAAGAGGATGGTTAGAGTTGAGCATTGCTTTTAAAGTTGGTCAAAATTTTATTAGTAATTACTAAGTATAAGTAAATACCAACCCAATTAAGTAGTAGAACAAAAGTCATAACAACACCCGCAATGCAATGCATATGACAAATTGAATTTAGTTCCATAAATTAATCATGTGAGTGTCCGAGCTGCTCATGACCGTGAGCATGGCTAGTATACCCATTTTACACTCTGCAGAGGTTGCACATCTTTACCCACAAGTCATGTTACCCATCTGCCAAGGGATCACAACTTTCCATACACCTCTACCGAGGAAGCGAGGCAGGGTAACACTATGAGGCCTTTACAAAGTTCCACTAACTTTAGAAAACCCGCTACAGTTTCTAGGAAGCTCCAATGCAGGGACCCCTCGCCTGATCGCCATCGCAGCAAAATCAACCCAAGGGCCTCCCCACACTGACCACTCCCCTACTGCCCTTGCCCCTTTCAAGTAAGGTAGTCCTCCACTAGCTTTCCTAATTAGTCAGCCAAGGGTGTCCCATACCACCCTTGTGGTAGCACTGTTTTCCCGGGTGGTTCTCCATGTTCCAATTAACATAATGATCTTATCATGAATAGTAAATAACAAACTGATAATAAAAGTGTGATCATGAATAAAGTGTATCTTCATACCCAAAACCACATAAAGCAATAACATGTACTACCCAAAAATTCAGTGGTAAAACAAGGTATAAAGATAGTCAAACTAGGGTAACCTATTGGGTCCCATCAAAATTAACCTATGCAGATCATTATGATTAATAAGAACATGATTGGGGAAAAAGAAGTGATCAAGGACACAACTTGCTTGGGACTTGAGATTCTAGGTACCAACTTGCTCTTCAAGTGACTGGTAACCTCGCTGCTAGTCATAGCAAAACAAACATGGAATTAGCAAAATTAACATTACACCAAACATGAGAACAAATAGCGTAAGAATATTCTACGCATCGTAACGAGATCGTGGGATCGAGAACCACTAAGATCAGAGTTATGGCTAAGGAGTGATGGTATTCGAAGGACCTATGTGACGAAATAATTAAAACTAGGTCTTGTTTTGATTTTATAAAGATAATCTAAGGAAATAATTAATTCAACTTTAATTTTAATTATAACTTGACTAGAGATCATATTTTAATCAAATTATAATTATGGATATGTTAACTTCGATTAGAGGAGTCAATCTATTAAATATAGGCTAGACAAATTTCTAATAATAAAAGTATGGGGTGCGATAAATGTTAGTGTCATACTGTACAGATGATATTATTATGAATCTAACACAGTTTGAACGGATCAAACCGGAGTTACGGTTCTCTAGTTATGAATTTCTAGAGTTATTTAGTACCTAGAATATAGTAATTCAAGTGAATAATTTTAAATTAAGTTTCATGGCTAAACAAAGGTACTAGGTGATAAACAATATTAACATGAATTTATTGCAACTGGAACTGATTAAAAAGGAGTTAAAATGGATTTTCTATGAATTAACTAAGTTTCTGGATTTATTTTTATTTTAAAAATAATTTTATGTAATTGATTTATAACTAAACCGAGCTCTCTGTCTATAATCTCAATTTCTGAAGAAGTCAGGAGCGTATTTGCACATTCAGGGACCTAGTCGTATTTGTTTTCAATTGCGCATGGACGACGAGTTAGTTTATCTTATGCAAATGACGCACGGCGAAGAGGTGTGGTGCGTTATGAACCGCACGATCCAAATCGGACGCGCGAGATTAGATTGAGTATATTATGAATCTGTATGCACACACTGCCGTTGGATTCTCAACCGAGCGCCTGGATTAGATGCACACGGATATGAACCGGCATCCAACCACAGCGCTCAGATCCGAAATCAAGGGCATGGATTTTAAATCACTCAGACTGCTTGAAATCCATCCGATCAACGTTCTACGACCCAGATCTTATTAGGTGAAGGGGTACGTCTCGCTTTAATCCTAGCCGTACGTCCAGGATCCAATGGTGGTTGTTCAACCCCTCTCCCTCATCTTCCTAGACAACACTAACGGCGGCGTCGGAACAGCCATGGCGGAGGCCCGCCGGAGTTGGCCAATCCAGCACATCAATACCCTAATCCATAATGCAACTACCTAGAGACGAAGCACGGACGACGGCGAGCTCGTTCAAGCCCCTGGTTACCTCCATTATGCAGCAAAACCCCCTCGGCGCCGTCTTCCCGCGGTCACGGTGGCCTCGTAACTTCGACGAGAAATTCGTGATGGCACAACTGATCTCCAGCTCCCTCGACGCCAAGGACAGCATCACCTCGACCCAGCGATGACCCATGGCCCTACACCGACCACAGACCGGCCGCGCAGATGGAACACACCGGCGGCGGTCACCACAATGTTCTCTCCCTCTTCGTTTGCCTCTCTGTTCGAGCTGGTGTTTGCGGCGCCCTGCACTTATATAGCCTAGAGCTCCAAGATCGCGCAGCAGCACCTGGCCGAGCATCGCAGAGTTTGTTGGGACCGGAATCACGGAGTTTGTTGAGATTCGGCTGAGCAGTCGCTAAGGAAATCAGACCTAGAGCGAGGTTGGGGAAGAATCGGAGGAGGGGTCTACTGATTGCGGTCGAGCTGTAACGATCGAATCTGTAGTAGCTCGACGGGGAAAAAGGGGAGGGCACTGGCTTGGGCGGCGGGTGGATCAGGGGCACGTCGCGGCCACCAGGGTGCCATGGCTGGGAGTTAAGGCGCTACTGGATAAGCGGAGGGAGGAGTAGAGTGGGATTGGGCCGGCAAGGGAAATTTTGGCAAGGGAAATTTTGGCCCACGCGGGGTGAGAGAAAAGGGAGCCCGAGAAGCTTCTTCATTTCCTATTTCCTTTCTTCTTTTATTTTTTCAAACTAACTTTAAATTTTTGGTGTTGAATTCTAATTTAAAATGTCTAGTAGAATTACAATATGAGGTGACCCTTACGGTCACATTTTTTATTCATTTTTTATTTCTTAATGTTTACTTATAGGGAGATAATTCACTGAATCAAAGTGTTATTCCAAAATTCAAGTATAACTATGATCCAAACTTCAAATTAAACTTTAGATGCAACATCACAAATAAAACTTCAGCATGATGCATTATTTTGGATATTTATTGAGTATTTATTTTTAACAAAGAGACACATGTTCCATTAATGAAACACAAAACTCTAATATTATTTCTTGAATGGCTAAGGTCGTAGATATCCCTACTATTATTCTTATAAAGTAACCAAGAACCAGCTAAAAATCCATACAACATTATTCAGGGTTTACAGTACAAGAAATGAGAAATATAAAAGGTTCATTTGACCACTTGTGTTGTTATTCTCATTTTTGCATATTTCAAATCATGGGTCAACCTTGACTACCAATAATTATACTAAATAAAAGAATGGTGCATCATGTTGGAGTTCAATTGCTTGTGCATTTAGTGATAAAAATAATAATAATAGGAACACATTAATAATGAAAAGGAGGTTGACCTAATTTGACAAGGCTTATCCTCTGCGTTTTGTAATTCCGCACTTTGATATTAATGTTGAAGACAATGGCTATGTATTAAACTTTGTGGATGTCTTGGACATCTTGATGTAATTAAAGTACCTTTCCGCTATTTACTTTGAGCAATGTGTGATGATGTCCAATTATGTAATCATTGTGTACGTGAGTTTCTGATCCTAGCACATACATGGTTCACATTCGGTTTGCCTTCCAAAACCGGGTGTGACAAAGATTGACGAAGCAGCTGAGGAGATGCGTCACCTCACTGAAGATGACCAAGACCGAAGGCCCTAACACAGGGAGCTTCGTCAAGAAAGCCAAATCGACGAAGATGAATGGTACGACGATTTTCACCATGGTAACTTTGCTTTCGATGATGCTTCTCCTCTGGCAGCAGAATTGCAGGCTACCCCATGGCCACCATCCTACAAGCCACCTCAGTTACCCATGTATGATGGGCATTTGGATCCAAAGCAGTTCCTAATGAGGCAATAATATCCTCGTATGGGGGCAACACTGCCGTCATGGCGAAGTCCTTTGTCATGGCAGTTAGAAGTGTGGCTCAGACATGGTATTCCTCTCTTCGGCCATGGACAATTACATCGTGGCAGAAGCTGAAGGACATGCTAGTCACCAGCTTCCAGGGCTTTCAGACAAAGCTAGTCACTGCTCAAGCTCTGTTCCAATGCACGCAGGACCATGAGGAGTACCTGCAGGTGTATGTCCGAAGGTTCTTGCGTCTGAGAGCTCAATCGCCTACAGTGCCTTATGAGATTATCATTGAGGCCATGATCAAGGGGCTTCGACCAGGACCCACAGCTCAATATTTTCCAAGGAAGCCACCACAGACCTGGGAGAAACTTCTCTAGAAAATGGATGAGTACATCCAAGCTGATAATGATTTCTAACAAAGAAGGGACGAAGCATATAAGTATTCAGAGATGACTAGGGGCTTCGGAGGAAGACTCCATCCCAGGCATGTCAGGACAATCCACAATCCCAATGCCAACAATGATAGGACCAATAATGCTCAAAGCAGTCAGCACAACTCACAGTTTTCGAGCATGCAGCAAACTTCTTATAGACCACCAGCCCCGAGAGGCAGAGGAGGGAGAAGCTTTGGCGGAGGAAGGTACAGTAATCAACCCAAGAAATTGTTCTGCCTGTTCTGTGGAGAAGACAAGGGACACACAATGAGGATGTGCCAAGTCACGATCCAAAAGCAGAAGGAAATTGCTGAAGTCGAAGCACGATAGAGTCAGCCGAAGTAGGTCCTACATACCGCTTCGTGCTACTCTCCGTATATTCTGGAGTACGTAGGCAATCAACACCCTATAGCTTTTGTTGCTTCAGCAAGTCACTCTCAAGCTTCCTGGGCTTAGTTATCACCACCCCCACCACTGGCGCCTGCCCCAAGTCATGATCAGTAGCCAGAAGGGCATCTTCGGCCTTAGCAACAACGTGACCTTCGAAAGCAGTCTGAAGCTCGCACAATTAACAGTATTGTGCCCGAGTCAAGGCATATCTACTAAAGATGGCATGGCCAAAAGAGAGCTCCGATTTGTTATATTTTTACTCTTTTTGTTTTTATATTTCCTTCCAAAAAGAGAATACATGAAGGTTTAACCTTCACCTTGACGTAATACACCTGTGGATACACCATCGAGTGTGACAAGGGTAAGTTCTAAAGCTCCAAAGTCGTTCCTAAGGGAGCATAGAGTAAGTTCCGAAGCTCAAAAGTCGTTCCTAAGGGAGCACAGAGTAAGTTCTGAAGCTCAAAAGTCATTCCTAAGGGATTTTAGAGCAAAGATGCCACCTAAATCAAAGGTGAAGAAGCTCCAAAGTCGTTCCTAAGGTGATGCCGAGCTTAAATACCACCTAAATCAAAGGTGAAAAAGCTCCAAAGTCGTTCCTAAGGGGATGCAGAGCTTAGCTCCAAAGTCGTTCCTAAGGGGATGCAGAGCTGAAATACCACCTAAGTAAAAGATGAGGAGACTCCAAAGTCGTTCCCAAGGGGATGCAGAGTCTCGGTGTGTATCTGTGTGGTTTTTCACCTTCGGCACAAATGACATTCCGCATCATATCATCATATCATATTGCATAGCATCGCATCATACATCATTTTGCATCACTCAAAAAGATGTGGAAAAACAAAGGAAAGTTGCTCTCCCGAAAAAGTCGACCGGATTATGAAAGGGAATGCTATAGCACAAGACATGCCTTCGGCAGATATATTTTCCTACATAAAGATAATCTTCGTCAGCAGTGACATAAGGTGGATCTTTTTCTTTGCGAAGCATAAAAAGAAGGAAAGGTGTTTTTTCGCCAACAGCTCAAAAACGGTACGTACGAAGGTTTCATGCATCACAAAGAAATATATTACATTAATATACAAACAAAAACTTGATGTTTGGTTCTTACAAAAGACTAAAGCTATATACAAGCGTTACACTCATGTATACAAAAGTTTAGTCTTCCTTTAGCACTTTTTCAGCAGCTTCATCTAGCAGTTTGTCGACGGCTTCATCAACAGCTTCATTAGCGATTCTTATCACATCTAATGCTTCCTTCATGGCCGGGTCAGCTTCGGGTTATATGGTTCTGGTGGAGGTGAAAGTTTAGCTACATCATAAAAAATGTTTCTTAGTTCCGAAGCTAAAAACAAACTCTGAAGCTAAATCTTAGTAAAGGTACCAATAAGCCTTGCGCGCTCGACAGCTTCTTCAGATCGCTTGGCTTCTTCTTGAGTGTTGTGAGATTCTTTTTCATTTTTTCTAATCGCTTCATTAGACATCTCACGATCGCCTTTCATCCTTGCATCGGAGTAGAATTTCCCGCCCAGCGTAGAAGCTTCAGCCAAGGGTCCTTGGTGTCATCCGCTGAGAAAACAAATCCTAGCTGAGCTGCAGCCTTAACAAGTTCGCATCCGGCTTTCTCTAAGATCGTCGTGACCCCAGAGGGAAACCAAAGGGAAATAGAGGGGCTGGGGGCAAACCAGAGTGTGTCTTATGCTGCTCGTGAGGAGGCGGAGCTCACTAGGGCAATGAACGCGACAGGAGCTCGAAGGTGGCCACGGAACAGACGACGATGGTGCTCCACGGGTGCGTGCTCGGTGCGAGAGAGGGGCGTGAGGGGGTCTGCTGGGTAACACTACTGAGCAAGGGGAGTGAGCGAGTGGGTGTGGGCTCAGAAGGAGGTCAGGCACATGGGGGAGTGGACGGGAAACACACGACGTGGGCACATCCATGGCGGAGTGCGCGGGCGGGAGGTTAGGAAAGAGGAGGAGGCTAACAGGTGGCGTCCACAAGCCAGCGAGGGCGAATATGCGAATGGACGGTTAGCACTGACAGAGCGGACCCACCAGGTAGAGAAAGGGAGCGAGCAAGCGCGCGAAGAAACTGGCGCCGACAAGTTGCCCCCACCAGGCAGCAGAGGGAGAGAGCAAGGACGCGCGCGCAGCCTGTCTGGGCTGGGTTGGGCTGAGTGGGCTGAATGCGGTTTTCCCATTTTCCTGGAATTTCTAAATGCTTTTCTTTTTTATTTCCTCTATGGATTTCCAATCAAATTCAAACCCAATTCAAATTCAAACCAATTCAAACATGTGCATCAAACAAAAGAATAATTTAGGCTCTGCATGATGCAACATTTCATGACTCACATAGGTTTTGCTATATTAAATAAATAGTTAATCCCTCTCCTAATTGACATCAATCTAATAAAAAGGAAGAGAGAAGAAGTCTAGAGAGAGAGAGAGAAACAAGAGGTAACACCTGAATTTGCTAGGCATTAGAGAAGAAATTTTATACGCCCAAATTTAGGGTGTTATAAACCTAACCCCCTTAAAAAGAATCTCGCCCTCGAGATTCAGGGTTGGCTAGCAAATAGTTAGGGATATTTGGCTTACATATTATCTTCTCTTTCCCAAGTTGCTTCTTCCTCTGAATGATGACCCACTTGACTTTGCACATTCTGATGGTGCTTCTTTGAGTGACTCTGTCTGCTGCCTCCAGAATCTGGGTTGGCTTCTCAATATAAGTCAAGTCTTCTTGAACCTCGAGATCCTCGGTTGGCAATTGCTCTTCTGTACTCGCAAGCACTTCTTCAGCTGAGACACATGGAACACATCATGCATGGCTGACAGACTTTCTGGTAGGTTGAGTTAATATGCCACTTCTCCACGTCTTGCCTAAATGTGGTACGGTCTGATGTATTGAGGTGCTAGCTTGCCCTTGACTCCAAACCTTTTGATTCCTTTGATGGGTGACACCTTCAGGTAAACATAGTCTCCTACTTCAAAACTCAGATCTCTTCTTCTTGTGTCATCATAACTTTGCTGCCTGGACTATGCTGTCTTTAGGTTCTCCTGAACCATCTTGATATTCTCTTCGGCTTCAAGCAAAATGTCTGGACCGAACACCTGCATTTCGCCAGTTTGGTCCCAATGCAACAGAGTTCGACAATTCCTTCCATAGAGTGCTTGGAACGGTGACAACTACAGACTGGCCTGATAGCAGTTGTTGTAGGAGAATTCTGCATAAGGTAGCCTCCTCTCCCAACCTAACTTGTCTTGCAAAGCACAAGCCTTCAACATATCTTCAAGGATTTGGTTGGTTCGCTCAGTCTGACCATCTGTCAGCGGGTGACAAGCTGAACTAAACTTCAAATGTGTGCCTAAAGCTTCATGCAACTGCTGCTAGAAGTGAGAAGTGAATTGGGTTCCTCGATCTGATACTATCTTCTTTGGAACGCTATGCAAGCATACAATCCGGGACATGTATAGCTCTGCCAAAACTGCACTATTATATGTGGTCTTTATGGGAATGAAATGAGTCGCCTTTGTCAAGCGGTCCACTACTACCCAGATGGAGTCATAACAGGCTCGAGTGCGAGGCAAACCAACTATGAAGTTCATCCCAATCTCATCCCACTTCCACTAAGGAATCTGCAATGGCTACAACAAACCTGCGGGCCTCTGATGCTCTGCCTTGATTCTCTGACAACTGTTACATATGGCAACATACTATGCGATCTCCCTTTTCATATTGTACCACCAGAATCTTTTCTTCAGGTCTTGGTACATCTTCTCATTGTCAGGGTGTATGGAATAAGTTGTCTCATGAGCTTCCTTGAGAATCAGTCATGAACACACAACCTATCTTTAAACCATACTATGCCTTCCATGTCTTCCCGGAAGTCCTTGCCTTTCCCATCTATGATCAGCTGCCGAATTTCATTGATATTCTCATCATCTTTCTACCCATACTTGATATCTTGTTCTAGAGTGGGTTCCAGCTCAACTGTCACTCCTTGAGTGTTGTTCAGAAATCCTAGACTCAGCCTGTCGAATTCCTTTGCTAGTTCATATGGCATCGGATGAGCGTTCATCATGTTGACTTGGCTTTTTTGGCTCTAAGCATCTACAACCACATTAGCTTTGCCTAGGTGATAATGTACCTCTAGCTCATAGTCTTTGATTAACTCCAGCAATCTTCGCTGCCTCATATTTAACTCTGACTGTGTGAATATATAATTAAGACTTATGGTCCATATAAACATCACACTTCTGCTCATATAGGTAATGCCTCCATGTCTTTAGTGCATGAACCACTGCTGCCAACTCCAGGTCATGTGTGGGGTAATTCTTCTCATGAATCTTCAACTGTCGGGACGAGTATGCCCCTACTCTACCTTCTTGCATCAACACACATCCCAGTCCGGTGTACGAAGCATAACAATACACTAAAAATGTGTCACACCCGGGCTTTAAGGAACAAAGCCGGGTGCATCTCATACATGCGCCAAAGAAGACAACATATATAATAACAGAGTGTATAGAGATAAATGTCATAAAACATCAGAGTACTTATTACATAGCGGAAGACTTAATACAAAATAAAAGAATAATCATAAAACAAACTAAGGATCGTCGGCGCCAATGTCAACTGAGAAACGCCACCTAGATCAACTCATACTCCTCGCCTTGTGGCTACTCCTGAACCACCTGCTCTTCTCCTGTGGGGGGTGTGAGACAGCAAGAGTGAGCTCACATACGATCATAGATCAACAAGTCATGGGGAATAATGTGACATGAACTCACCAAAGGTGGGAGTTCACGAAGTGTAAGGCTGATCAATGAAATAAAGGCTGAAGCTGAGCATTGCTTTTAGGAGTTGGTCAAAATTTTATTAGCAGTTACTATGTGTAAGTAAATACCAAACCTTAGAAATAATAAGTAAAAGTAATAATAAAATAATCCCAAATGCAATGATATGACAAATTAAGTTTAAGTTCCATAAATTAATCATGTGAGTGTCCGAGCCGCTCATGACCGTGAGCACAGCTAGTATACCAGTTTTACACTCTGCAGAGGTTACGCATCTTTACCCACAAGTCGTGTTACCCATTTGCCACGGAGTTGATCAGACTCCATACACCTCTACCAAGGAAGCGAGGCAGGGTACCACTACGAGGCCTTTACAAAGTTCCACTAGCTTCAGACTACCCGCTACAGTTTATAGGAAGCTCCAGTGCAGGAATCCCTCGCCTGACCGCCATCACAGCAAAATCAACCCAAGGACCTCCCTACACTGACCACTCCCCTACTGCCCTTGCCCCTTTCGGGTAAGGTAGCCCTCCACTAGCTTTCCTAGTTAATCAGCCAAGGGCGTCCCATTAAACCCTTGTGGTAGCACTGTTTTCCCGGGTGGTTCTCCATGTTCCCATTAACATAATGATCTTATCATGAACATAGAATAATGAGCAGATAATAACAAGTGTAATCATGAGTAGTGAATATCTCTATACCCAAAACCATATAAAGCAATAGCATGTACTACCCAAAAATTTAGTAGTAAAACCAGTGGTGAAACAAGGTATAAAGATAGTCAGAATCTAGGGTATCCTATCGGGTCCCAGCAAAATTATCCTATGCAGATCATTATGAATAATAAGAACATAAATGGGTAAAAGAGGTGATCAAGGGCACAACTTGCCTTCAACGAGCTCCTGCTCAGCAGTCTCAACCAGCTGAACCCCAGACTCCTCTGTAGTTTGCTCGTCTACTCGCATCAACACAATACATACATAGCATAGCATAAATTAACATCACATCAAACATGCAAATAGAATATACAGTAATAAACTAGACATTAAAGTGAGATCATAGGAACTGGAATTATTAATTTTGGAATTATAGATTTTAAGTTATGAATTTCTGAAGCTTTTATGTACTTAATACCAGATTAAGTACTAGATAAATTTAAATGAGTCTTTCATGCCAAAACAGTGGCACTAAGTGATGGAGAATAAAATTACAAAATTTTATAAACTGGAATGGGTCAATTTGGACTACAAATGGATTTTCTATGATTTAATCAAGTTCTAGCATATATTTTTGTATTAAAAATCTATTTTTCCAATTCAATTACTCAATTTAATACAGCTCTGGACTCAGACAATAGTGATACTGGACGGCGGGTTGATTCTTAAGTTTTCTAGGGTCTCTTCTGCGAACTGGCAAAGTGAAGGGGTATCGGCCATGATGGGCCATCGGATCAGACCCGAACGACCCAGATTAGGTACGTGCACTTAAGTGATCAGTCTGCAACGCGAGCCCTTGGATCGGCATCCTACGGCCCATAGCCAATCCGTGGGTTGGAACGCAGAGCCAAATCTACCCGTCTGTTCCCAAACCAACGGTTCCGATTTAAAGAAATTCATCACCGTGCCAGCACTAATCTCAAGCGCCCAACCAGGATCCAACTGCCTAGGTTACAACTAAGCCAAAAGCACGCACATCTGATCTTGGCCGCTGGCTTCTAATCGTATGGCTAGGAACCCTTCTTCCCCAGCTGGCCACGGCGGCGCTGCTCCCCCCACGGCAGAGGGCACGCCGGCGAATCTCACCACAAGCGATTCCACGCGCCCAACTCCGATTATCCAGGTGTTTAAGCGAAAGAAATGTCCGCACGAATACGGAGGAAGGATTCCTTACCGGGGTCACTAAATGACGAGAGCCCGCCATGGCCAGAAGCGGACCCGCGACGACGACGCGATCCCGACGACGAATTCCCGTGGCCACCCTGGGCTTCTTGGTCCGATACACCGCAGCACGCTACACCGGCCCCAGGCAAAACTCTACGGCCAACAGAAGGGCACCGAAGTGCACCAGGGTCGAATCCTCACGGCAGCGAGAAGAACAGCCGCGGCGACGGTGCAGTGGCTGACGTGGGGAGGGGAATACGGGGAAGGAAGGGACGAGCCCCAAACTCGCGGCCAGCTTTATGGATGCGCGGTGACAGGGACACCGCAACGGTCCCGCCACAACGGCGCGGCCGGCGAGCATGCAGCGGCGGAAGAAACGGGCCGACTCAACCAACCGAGGAGACGACCGACCTGACCAGTGGGACCCCTCAGACAGAGAACGCGGAAGGCTGACAACGGACCCGCCCCGTCAGCGCGGAGAGACGGACGCCAGGCTCTCCGGATTGGGCCCGCGCGATAGGGATTCGGGAGTGGGCCGAATACCCTCTCCTGGCCCAGTTAGGTATGTTTATCTTTTTCCATTTTATTTCCTTTTCTCCCTTTTCCCAATTCAACTTTAATTTGAATTTAACATTCGAATTTTGTGGCCAACCTGTCTCCAAATTAAATAACCCACTTAAATAGGACATGATATTAATTGATTTGTTTTTAAGAAGTTTATTTAGTGGTGACTAATGCTTTTTCCTCCTCAAATTCTAGTGTTTCCGATTTGATGTTTATTTCCAATTTCGTATAGTGCATTTTTTTTGTTAACTTCAAACTCTCACTCAAGTATTATATATATTATTATTATTTTAAATGCACAAACAAATAAGACCCGAACATGATGCATAAGTTGTTTATGTGCCACTTGTTAATTATTTACTTTTCAATGAGGTTATTCACATGTACCAATGAGTAAAGGCAACACATATAGGGAGAAAAATCTTAGTTCTTATGCTTTTACAAATTTGGGTATTACAAATCCTACCCCCTTATAAAGAATCTCGTCCTCTAGATTTAGGAAGGACTAGGGAAAAGATGGGGAAAGTCTATGCGAAGCTCTTCTTCTCTCTCCCAAGTAGCTTCATCTTCGCCATGGTGACTCCATTGCACTTTACACATCTTTATCACCTTATTTCTTGTAACTCGAGTCAGTGTATCAAGAATCTTGATAGAGTACTCAGCATAAGTCAGATCATCTTGAACACTAAGGTCCTCCAGTGATAGCTGCTCCTCAGGTACCCTAAGGCACTTCTTTAGCTGGGATACATGAAATACATCATGTACATCTGACAAGTGATCGGGTAGCTTCAGTTGATATACAACTTCTCCAACTCGCTTTAAGATCAAGAAAGGTCCAATGAAGCGAGGGGACAACTTTCCTTTAACTTTAAATCTCCTCATACCCCGGATCGGTGACACCTTCAGATACACATGATCACCCTCCTTAAACTCCAGTAGTCTTCTCCTATTATCAGCATAGCTCTTTTGCCTTGATTGTGCAATTCTCAGATTTTCCCTTATCATTCGCACTTGTTCTTCTGCCTCTTGAATAAGTTCTGGTCTAAAGAACTGTCTTTCTCCAGTTTGATCCCAATATAGTGGAGTCCTGCATTTTTTGCCATATAGAGCCTCAAACAGTGACATCTTCAGATTGGTCTGGTAGCTATTATTATAAGAAAACTCAGCATAGGGTAAGCTCTTCTCCCAACTGCCACCATGCTTGAGAGCACAAGCTCTTAACATATCTTCCAGCACTTGATTAGTCCTCTCTGTCTGTCCATCAGTCTGGGGATGGTAAGCTGAACTAAAATTCAACTTTGTATCCAAGCTCTCATGCAACTTCTTCCAAAATCGAGAAGTAAACTGCGATCCTCGATCAGACACGATCTTCTTAGGCACTCCATGTAGACAAACTATCCGAGTCATATACAATTCTGCTAGCTTGACTCCTGTATAATTAGTCCTCACTGGTATGAAATGAGCTACTTTCGTTAATTTGTCCACAATCACCCAAATAGAGTCATACCCAGCAGGGGTGCGGGGTAGTCCAACAATAAAATCCATACCAATTTCTTCCCATTTCCACTCAGGAATCTTAAGCGGGTGCAATAGTCTAGCGGGTATTTGATGTTCGGCCTTGACTCTTTGACACACATCACACTTAGCCACATGTGCAGCAACATCTCTTTTCAGTCCATACCACCAATACTTTTGCTTCAAATCCTGATACATCTTAGTGCTACCAGGGTGGATTGAGTAATCAGAATCATGAGCTTCCTTCAATATAGTCTCACGAAGGCCATCAATCTTCAGAACACATATCCGATCTTTGAACCATATAGTACCTTGCTCATCCTCCGTGAATTCCGAAACTCGACCTTCCGTAATTAGATTCTTAATCTCTTGGATTTTAGCATCACCAACCTGACCTTTACGAATCTCTTGCTCCAAGGTAGGTTCCAACTCGATGGTAACTCCTTCAGTGTGTGTAACAATTCCCAAATTGAGTCTCTCAAAATCTTTTGCTAATTCATCAGGTAGCTGGACAACAAAAGCGGAGTGAACATGCTCCTTCCGACTCAAGGCATCTGCAACCAAATTCGCCTTGCCTGGATGATAGTGAATCTCCAAATCATAATCTTTAATGAGCTCCAATCAACGGCGTTGCCTAAGGTTGAGATCCTTTTGAGTGAATAAATACTTCAAACTCTTATGATCCGTGTACACTTGACACTTGGTTCCCATAATGTAATGTCTCCAGATCTTCAGTGCATGTACAACGGCTGCCAGTTCTAAGTCATGAGTGGGGTAGTTCAGTTCATGTTTCCTCAACTGACGAGACGCATAGGCGATCACATGTCCTTCTTGTATAAGCACACATCCCAATCCTTGGCACATGCATCACAATAAATGTCAAATCCTTTCTGTAAGTCTGGCATAACCAACACTGGAGGTGACATCAATCTCTCCTTCAATTGATCAAAGCTTTCTTGGCACTTCTCATCCCACTTAAATTCTTTTTCCTTTCTCCAGAAGCGAGGTCATAGGCTTGGCAATTTTAGAGAACCCTTCAATAAATCTCCGATAATATCCTGCAAGTCCCAAGAAACTACGAATCTCGGTAACTGTAGTGGGTACTCTCCACTCCATTATCTCCTTGACCTTAGCAGGATCCACTGCCATTCCTCCATTAGAAACAATATGTCCAAGAAATGGCACCTTATCAATCCAGAACTCGCATTTACTGAACTTGGCGTAGAGTTGATTATCTCTTAGCTTCTGTAGCACCAACCTTAGATGTTCTTCATGATCACTTTCACTCCTAGAATAGATAAGAATATCGTCGATGAACACCACGACGAATCTGTCCAAATACTCCATAAACACTTTATTCATCAAATTCATAAAATAAGCTGGTGCATTGGTTAATCCAAAAGACATGACTGTAAACTCATATAATCCATATCGGGTTGAGAAAGCCGTCTTAGGAATATCCGATGGTCTAATCCTCATCTGATGGTATCCCGATCGGAGATCAATCTTCGAGAATACCCTGGCTCCTCTCATCGTATCAAACAAATCCTCAATACGGGGTAATGGATACTTGTTCTTCACTGTGACATCATTAAGAGATCTATAGTCCACACACATCCGTTGTGAACCATCCTTCTTCTGCACAAACAGCACTGGTGCTCCCCAAGGTGAGGAACTTGAACGAATGTAACCAGCCCCTTGTAACTCCGTCAACTGCTTCTTCAGTTCCTTTAACTCTTCTACCGACATCCTGTATGGTCGCTTAGATATAGGGGCAGTTCCAGGTAGAAGATCAATCACAAACTCAACTTCCCGATCTGGTGGCATTCCTGGTAACTCCTCTGGAAAGACATCCGAAAAATCTCTAACCACCCGGATGTTGTCACCAACAAACTCCTCGGGTATAAAGAACATTGCACGCTTGGATGAGGTGGTTACTGCAATATTAACTTGAAATGTTTCTCCTTTAGGGCTAGTGAGTTCTATAGTACCTCTACCACATGCTATAATGGCCTTTGCCTTCCTTAACCATGACATACCAAGAATCAGATCTATACTGCTGGCCTCTAGTATTATAGAAGTAGCTCCAAATTCTCTTCCCATAATGGTTAATGTCAATCTACGTGTCATTTGATTTGCCTCAATAGGCCCTTTAGGTGTGATTACTATCATTGGTTTTCTCATATTTAGCAGTGGTATCTCATTTGTGTTGGCATAACGAGCAGACATGAATGAATGTTGTCGGCGTTTCGAGACCGGGGGGTCCCTGAGCCGACGAGTGAAGTGTCGCTGCGTGCCCCAGCCCAGATGGGTCGACGCGAGGCCGAGCGCGAAGGGGGGAAGTGAGGTGGCCGGAGATGGGCGTGAGAGAGGTGGAAATCCTGCGGCCTTCGTGTTCGTCCCGCGCCCAGGTCGGGTGCGCTTGCAGTAGGGGGTTACAAGCGTCCACACGGGGGAAGGAGCGAGTGGCCTCACGCGAGCGCCCGTCTCATCCTCGTCCCCGCGCGGCCAACCCTCTCTAAGAGGGCCTTGGTCCTTCCATTTATAGGCGTAAGGAGAGGATCCAGGTGTACAATGGGGGGTGTAGCAGAGTGCTACGTGTCTAGCGGAGGGGAGCTAGCGCCCTAAGTAGACGCCATCGTGGCGGCCGGAGAGATTTTAGCGCCCGGTTTGTGTGGTGTCGTGGCCGTCGGAGGAGCGCTGGAGCCTGGCGGAGGGACAGCTGTCGGGGCCGTCGAGTCTTTTCTGACGTCCTCTTGCTTCCGTAAGGGGGCCGAGAGCCGCCATCGTCAGGGAGCGTACGGGGCGCCATCATCGCCTATCTGGCGGAGCGAGCCAGATGGGACGCCGGTCTTGTTCCCCGTAGCCTGAGTCAGCTTGGAGTAGGGTAATGATGGCGCCTCCTGTTGACGTGGCTGGTCCGCGCCCTAGGTTGGGCGATGTGGAAGCTCCTCCGAGGTCGAGTTCGAGTCCGTCTTCCATGGCCGAGGCCAAGTCCGAGCCCCTAGGTCGGCGCGAGGCGGAGGCCGTTGGCTGAGGCCAGGGCGGAATTTGAGTCCTGGAATCGGGTGAAGCGGAGTTCGTCGTCTTCTGGGGCTGAGCCCAAGTCCGAGCCCTGGGTCGGGTGGAGCGGAGTTCGCCGTCTTCCGGGGCTTAGCTCGAGTCCGAGCCCTGGGTAGGGCGGAGCGGAGTTCGCCGTCTTCCGGGGCTTGGCCCAAGTCCGAGCCCTGGGTCGGGCGGAGCGGAGCTCGCCGTCTTCTGGGGCTTAGCCCGAGTCTGAGCCCTAGGTCGGGCGGAGCGGAGTTCGCCGTCTTCCGGGGCTTGGCCCGAGTCCGAGCCCTGGGTCGGGCGGAGCGGAGTTTCCTATGGTGTGCGGCCAGGCCTGACTGCCTGTCAGCCTCACTCTGTCAAGTGGCACCGCAGTCGGAGCGGCGCAGGCGGCGCTGTCTTTCTGTCAGACCGGTCAGTGGAGCGGCGAAGTGACGGTGGTCACTTCGGCTCTGTCAGCTGAGGGGCGCGCGTCAGGATAAAGGTGTCAGGCCACCTTTGCATTAAATGCTCCTGCGATTTGGTCGGGGTTGCTTCTCGGCGAAGACAGGGCCTCGGGCGAGCCGGGAACGTGTTCGCCGCTGGAGGGGGGCCTCGGGCGAGGCGGAGATCCTCCGGGGTCGGCTGCCCTTGTCCGAGGCTAGGCTCGGGCGAGGCGTGATCGAGTCCCTTGAATGGACTGATCCCTGACTTGATCGCACCCATCAGGCCTTTGCAGCTTTATGCTGATGGGGGTTACCAGCTGAGAATTAGGAGCCTTGAGGGTACCCCTAATTATGGTCCCCGACAGTAGCCCCCGAGCCTTGAAGGGAGTGTTAGCACTCGCTTGGAGGCTTTCGTCGCACTTTTTTGCAAGTGGACCAGTCTTTCTCAGTTGCGTTTTGTTCCGGTGGGTGCGCGCGAGCGCACCAGCCGGGTGTAGCCCCCGAGGCCTCGGAGGAGTGGTTTGACTCCTCCGAGGTCTTAATGCCTCGCGCAATGCTTCGGCTGGTCTGGTCGTTCCCTCATGCGAGCTGGCCGTAGCCCGGGTGTACGGTCGGGTCCCAAGTTCTCGGGCTGGTATGTTGACGCTGTCAACGGTTTGGCCGGAGCCGGGTTTGCGAGAGCAGCCCCCGAGCCTCTGCACAGGGCGAGAGGGCGATCAGGGACAGACTCGACTTTTTTACATACGCCCCTGTGTCGCCTTTCCACAAGGAGGAGGGGGGGAGAGCGCCATGTTGCCCTCAGTGGGCGCCGAACATGGTGTCTCCGGTGAGCTGCAGGCGGGTGATCTGAGCAGACGTCCGTGCCCCATTCATTAGGGGTCGGCTAGAGGCCCAGAGGCGCGCCCAAAAGTACCTGCGGGTGATCTGCCGGACCCGGTCCCCTGGCGACGGGGTCCGAGGGCTCGATGCCTCCCTCTGATGGGATTCCGTTACAAGATCGTTCCCGCTGGTCTCGGAAATGTCCTAGGGTACCTCGGGAGCGCAGCCCGAGCCTTGGTTATGTATCGAACGTACCCATGGTCATCCCTCGCTCTGTGTCTGAGGCGGCTGTGAACCCTTCGGGGGCCAGCCTTCGAACCCCTGATCAGTAGTGGGCGCGGAGCCCGAGTAGCCTGAGGCGGCCGTTGAACCCTTCCGAGGGGCTGGCCTTCGAACCTCTGACCAGTAGTGAGTGTGGAGCCCACGTGCTCTGAGGCGGCTGTTGAACTCTTCCGAGGGGCCAGCCTTCGAACCTCTGATCAGTAGGGAGGCTCGGAGCCTGGTTCCTTCACAGAGAAGGATCCTTTTCGGGGTATCCTCCTTTCCCGGTCCCTATTGCAAGAGAGAGGAAGAGGAAAAAAGGAAAAGGATACGAAATCGAACGACGCTGCGTACCTTTTTTGACGCGGTCATTATGGTGAAGGCGAAGTGTCGCTCGCTTCTCCTGCTAGAGGCGCCGCCTGTCCTGCCGCGGAGTTAATGCGACAGGGCGAGTGGTTCGCAGGGCAGCCGTTGCGCGTGCGCGAGCCGTTCGAGGAACGGGACACGGGCGCGTTGTCTTCACGCCGTGAGAGAGGGTTCTCTCGCTGCCCCCGGATGGGACGTAAGCTTGGCTGACGACGTGACCGCTGCTCCTGCCCGCCTGCCATCGCCATTACTGCTGGCCTGTTTTCGGCCGCATAGACCGTCGCGCCAGGCTGGAGCCGCTGGGTCGTGCGCTGGGTCGCCTCGAGTCGTGGTATTGGTTCCGCAGTCGAGGAGGCGCGGTGGTGGCGCAGGTGGCGGTGCAGTTGCATGCACGAAGCATTCGGCACGCCGGTCGCATGACGCGTGGGTCTGGGCCTCCATGCTGGGTGTGTTGGGAGTCGGAGAAGCGCGCCCACTTGGCACGGTTGCATGCCGCCTGCATGGCTGCCCGCCCTCTCGCCCGCTGGTCTGGGCAAAAGTGGAGAGCCGCTTGTAACCGCTGGGCGGTTGCACGCACCACGCGCAGCGGTTTGGCTTCTTCTGCTCTGGGCCGTCTTGCATGACGTGTGGGACCCAGCCCCCGCGCCGTAGGGGGAGGACCTTGGAGCATGTTGGAGAAGACTCAGCCCACGACGGCTGGGGACGCAAGTGGGGAGAGTCGCCTTTAAAAGGAGGGTGGCCCTCTTGGAAGGCGACCGTGTCTTCGCGCTCCCTTATGCATCGTGTCTTTCCACCTTCCAAGCCCCCGGATGGGGGATATCCGCCGTCTTTCCGCTTCGTCGTTGAAGGAACGCAACTCTGCGGGAGTTGGTACCTTTCAGCCATCGTTCGGCCTCAAGGATTTTCATCATGCAGCCCGGCTGCACCCCTCCACCGGCGGTCACCCAAGACGGTGACCTCCAGCCCCTAGATGGGGAGAGGCAAGCCGAGCTACGATCTTGGTCCCGCCCTCAGCCTCAAGGATGTTCATCATCCTCGCTGGGGCGGGGAGCGAGGCGAGCCGGGGCTCTACCTCCCGCTCGGGCCGGCTGGCCACCTCTTCTTCCAGCTTCTGGTGGTGGCAACCATCCTCCAGCTCTGCAGAGGAGGCGTCCTCCAGCCATGCCGGGGAAGGCGAACTGTTGCTGCCCAGCTAGGATGCAACATTCCGCCTTCTTCCTCGCTTTCGTGGTGAGGACGGGGACGAGGACCTGCCGGTGCGCTTTGGAGTGGCCCGCTCTTTGGCTTTGATGGCTGGTTTGCGTCCCTTGAGCGGGAACACGAACGAGAGCCTTCCGGCGGCCGCGTCTGCCCTGGGACCATGGCTGCTGCTGCAGAGGTCGCTGGCGGGTCACCCGGAGCTCGTCGCCCCGCAGGCTCCCCGGAGTGGAGGTTGTTCATACCCGTGGGGGCGAAACCAGAGTTCCGTTTGTAATGGCACTTCGAATGCCATTGTTTTTGTTCACTGTGGCTGTCGAGGCCTGAACATGTATGTAAATTCGGCACGGAGCCGTGTTTTTTCCCCATTTTCGAGCACTAAGACTCGCCTGTTGGTTGTCTGAACCACTTCACCAAGCGTGAGTCGCCCCGTGTAAAGGTGACGAGTGAGGTATCCGTATCCCAGAGGCGTAGGAGTCCCTCGGCTCGGTCAGCCTTGTTGTCCGAGGCTTCCCTTGCTTAGTTGGAGGAAACCCTCGGCCGCTCTTCGATGAGCCGAGGCCAGGGGTAGCGGTGCCAGCGCGAACAGAGGCATAGTCGGCTCGAAAAGAAGACCAGGTCGGTCGGAGCCTGGCCGGGTCGTCCGTTAGCGGGACAGACGCTGGAATTGACCTGCCGAGGCCTCGGGCCGGGCTGATGTCCTTGGGGGACAGCTAGCCGAGGCCCCGGGGTGACCGGTCGAGCCGCCTGCTCGGGCCGGATTCTTGGAGAAGACCCTGGCGGCGATTGCCCGGGCTTGGTGATGACGTTGTCCTTCTGAGCGGAGACCCTCGGACCGCGTCGCCGTCCGAGGCTAGGTCGAACCTCGCCAGAGGTGTTGTCGACACCGAGGGTGCTGCTGCTCCCTTTAGCCGTCAAGATCCGAGCCTGCAGGATCGGATTATCTTGTAGCGTGTGTTTTCTGCGGCCGCCGAGGCCGAAACACACCCTCTCCGTATTGTAAAGCCGCATCTCCTTTCCTCTTGTTTCGAGTATCTGGACTTTTTTGTCGGTAACAGAACTGTTTGTGCGAGCGAGAGTTGCTTCTCACGGAAGGTGATGAGTGAGGTATCCATATCCTGGAGGCGTAGGAGTCCCTCGGCTCGGTCGGCCTTGCCGCTTACGCGCACTCTTACCCGTCCATGGGGTTCTGTCATCGACGCAGTCGAGAAAGCTTGAAGAATCGCTCCGGCAGAAGAGCTTCCGAACGTGAAGACTTGTTCGGTCCGCGGAATCACTTATCCGAACGTGAGTTACTTATGGCAGAAGGTGATGAGTGAGGTATCCGTATCCCGGAGGCGTAGGAGTTCCTCGACTCGGTCAGCCTTGGCTGCTTACGTGTACTCCGTCGTTTTCAGGATCCACTTTCGAAGTAGTCAAAAAGCACGAAAGACATTCCGTCGGAAAAGATCTTTTTTCGAGGAAAATTTCGACGCAGAGGGGGTTCCCCCCTTTTAGCCCCTGAGGGAGGGTCGGGCTTTGCCGAGGCAAGGCTGACCCTTCCTTGATGACTAAACTTTGCGTGAGAGCGAGGTATATGAACAACTTGAAAACATCTTAAGGGTAGAAGCAACGTAGCTGTTGGATGTTCCAAGCGTTGCTGTAGACCTCACCTTGACTGTTGGCCAGCTTGTATGTTCCGGGTTTTAGAACTTTGGTGATGACGAACGGCCCCTCCTAGGGGGGCGTGAGCTTGTGTCGACCTCGGGCGTCTTGTCGCAGCCGAAGCACCAGGTCGCCCACTTGGAGGTCTCGGGACCGGACCCCTCGGGCGTGGTAGCGTCGCATGGACTGCTGGTACCACGCCGAGTGTAGTAAGGCCTTGTCCCGAGCCTCTTCCAGCTGGTCCAGCGAGTCTTCTCGACTAGCTTGGTTGCTTTGGTCGTCATAGGCCCTCGTCCTCGGGGAACCGTATTCCAGGTCTGTGGGCAAGATGGCCTCGGCCCCATAGACTAGAAAGAACGGCGTGAAGCCCGTGGCTCGGCTCGGTGTCGTTCTCAGGCTCCAGACCACCGAGGGGAGTTCCTTCATCCACCGCTTGCCGAACTTGTTGAGGTCGTTGTAGATCCGAGGCTTGAGTCCTTGTAGAATCATGCCGTTGGCACGTTCTACTTGCCCATTCGTCATGGGATGAGCCACGGCGGCCCAGTCCACCCGGATGTGGTGATCCTCGTAGAAGTCCAGGAACTTTCTGCCGGTGAACTGGGTGCCGTTGTCGGTGATGATGGAGTTCGGGACCCCGAAACGATGGATGATGTTGGTGAAGCACGCCACCGCCTGCTCGGACCTGATGCTGTTCAGGGGTCGGACCTCGATCCACTTGGAAAATTTTTCGATGGCGACCAACAGGTGCGTGTAGCCCCCGGGTGCCTTCTGCAAGGGGCCGACGAGGTCCAGACCCCACACAGCAAAAGGCCATGTGATGGGTATTGTCTGCAGAGCCTGAGCGGGCAGGTGGGTCTGCCTTGCGTAGAACTGACACCCTTCGCAGGCGCGGACAATTCTAGTGGCGTCGGCCACCGCCGTTGGCCAGTAGAAACCTTGTCGGAAAGCATTTCCGACAAGGGCTCGAGGTGCTGCGTGGTGGCCGCAAGCCCCCGAGTGTATTTCTTGGAGGAGTTCCTGACCTTCGGTGGTGGAGATGCATCGCTGGAGGATGCCTGAAGGGCTGCGGTGGTAGAGCTCCTTCCCTTCTCCCAGCAAGACGAACGACTTGGCGCGCCGCGCCAACCGCTGAGCTTTGGCTCGGTCAAGGGGTAGCTCTCCTCGGTGGAGATATTGCAGGTACGGGGTCTGCCAGTTTTGGTCAGGCGTGACCCCGCTTTGCTCCCCCTCGACGCGCAGCGTCTCGCCGTCGGGGGCCGAGGGTACCTCGGGCCGAACCGAGGGTGCCTCAGACTGTGCCGAGGGTACCTCGGGCTCGAACGTGTCGTCGATCTTGACGGAGGGTTGATGCAGATCTCGGGAGAAGACGTCCGGGGGAACCGTTGTTCGTCCCGAGGCTATTTTAGCCAGCTCGTCCGCAGTATCGTTGTAGCGCCGAGCGATGTGGTTGAGCTCGAGCCCGTAGAACTTGTCTTCCAGGCGCCGAACCTCATCGCAGTAGGCCTCCATCTTCGGGTCGCGGCAGTGGGAGTTCTTCATGACTTGGTCGATGACGAGCTGCGAGTCACCGCGAGCGTCGAGGCGTCGGACCCCTAGCTCGACGGCAATCCGCAACCCGTTGACCAGAGCCTCGTACTCAGCTACATTGTTGGACGCCGGGAAGTGGAGGCGTAGCACGTAGCGTAGGTGCTTCTCGAGGGGCGAGATGAAGAGTAGGCCCGCGCCGGCTCCTGTCTTCATCAGCGACCCATCGAAGAACATGGTCCAGAGCTCCGGTTGGATCGGAGCTGTTGGTAGCTGGGTGTCGACCCATTCAGCCACGAAGTCCGCCTAGACCTGGGATTTGATGGCCTTCCGAGGGGCGAACGAGATCGTTTCGCCCATGATTTCCACCGCCCACTTTGCAATCCTACCCGAGGCTTCTCGGCAATGGATGATCTCCCACAGGGGGAAGGATGACACCGCAGTTACCGGATGAGACTCGAAGTAGTGTCGCAACTTCCGCCGTGTCAGGATTACCGTGTACAGCAGCTTCTGAACTTGTGGGTAGCGGATCTTGGTTTTGGACAGTACCTCGCTGATGAAGTAGACTGGCCTCTGAACGGGCAATGCATGCCCCTCTTCTTGCCTCTCGACCACAATCGCGGCGCTAACCACCTGAGTGGTCGCGGCGACGTAGACCAAGAGGGCTTCTCCGGCAGCTGGGGGCACCAAGATAGGCGCCTTCGTGAGGAGCGCCTTCAGGTTCCCGAGGGCTTCCTCGGCCTCAGGAGTCCAAGTGAAGCGCTCGGCCTTCCTTAAGAGGCGGTACAGAGGTAGACCTCTTTCGCCGAGGCGTGAGATGAAGCGGCTCAGAGCCGCGAGACATCCCATGACCCTCTGTACGCCTTTCAAGTCCTCGATGGGCCCCATGCTGGTGATGGCTGCGATCTTCTCCGGGTTGGCTTCGATGCCCCGCTCGGAGACGATGAACCCCAAGAGCATGCCTCGGGGCACCCCGAAGACACACTTTTCGGGATTGAGCTTGACGCCTTTCGCCTTGAGACATCGGAATGTCACTTCAAGGTCGGAAAGGAGGTCAGAGGCTTTCCTCATCTTGACTACGATGTCATCAACGTAGGCCTCGACCATGCGGCCAATGTGTTCGCCGAACACATGGTTCATGCACCGCTGGTACGTCACGCCCGCATTCCTCAAGCCGAACGGCATGGTGACATAGTAGTACATGCCGAAGGGTGTGATGAAAGAAGTCGCGAGCTGGTCAGAATCTTTCATCCTGATTTGGTGATACCCTGAGTAGGCATCGAGGAAAGACAGGGTTTCGCACCCAGCTGTGGAATCCACGATCTGATCGATGCGAGGCAGAGGGTAGGGAACCTTCGGACATGCTTTGTTCAGACCAGTGTAGTCTACACACATCCGCCATTTCCCCCCTTTCTTTCTCACAAGCACAGGGTTGGCAAGCCGTTCGGGATGGAATACCTCTTTGATGAACCCTGCCGCCATTAGCTTGTGGATCTCCTCGCCTATGGCTCTGCGCTTCTCCTCGTCGAATCAGCGTAGAGGCTGCTTGACGGGTCAGGCTCCAGCTTGGATGTCCAGCGAGTGCTCGGCGACATCCCTCGGTATGCCGGGCATGTCCGAGGGACTCCATGCGAAGACGTCGGCGTTCGCGCGGAGAAAGTCGACGAGCACTGCTTCCTATTTGGGATCGAGCCCGGAGCCGATCCGGACTTGCTTGGAGGCATCGCTGCTGGGGTCGAGGGGGACGGACTTAACCGTCTCCGCTGGCTCGAAGTTGCCGGCATGACGCTTCACTTCTGGCACCTCCTTAGAGAGGTTCTCCAGGTCGGCGATGAGGGCCTCAGACTTGGCGAGGGCCTCGGCGTACTCCACGCACTCCACGTCGCATTCAAACACGTGTTTATACGTGGGGCCGACGGTGATGACCCCGTTGGGGCCCGACATCTTGAGCTTGAGGTAGGTGTAGTTGGGGATGGCCATGAAATTCGCGTAGCAGGGCCTCCCTAATACCGCGTGGTAGGTTCCTCGAAACCCGACCACCTCGAACGTCAGGGTCTCCCTTCGGAAGTTGGAGGGTGTTCCGAAGCAGACGAGAAGATCGAGTTGTTCGAGGGGCTGGACGCGCTTCCCGGGGATGATCCCATGGAAAGGCGCAGCGCCCGCCCGGACCGAGGATAGATCGATACGCAGAAGCCCGAGGGTCTCGGCGTAGATGATGTTGAGGCTGCTGCCTCCGTCCATGAGGACCTTGGTGAGCCTGACGTCGCCGATGACGGGGTCGACGACGAGCGGGTATTTCCCCAGGCTCGGCACATGGTCGGGGTGGTCGGCTTGGTCGAAGGTGATGGGCTTGTCGGACCAGTCTAGGTAGACTGGCGCCACCACCTTCACCGAACAGACCTCCCGGTGCTCTTGCTTGCGGTGCCAAGCCGAGGCGTTTGCCGCTTGCCCGCCGTAGATCATGAAGCAGTCGCGGACCTCGGGGAACTCTCCTGCCTGGTGATCTTCCTTCTTGCCGTCGTCGCGGGCCCTGCCACCCTCCGTGGGTGGCCCGGCCCTGTGGAAGTGGCGCCGAAGCGTGATGCACTCCTCAAGGGTGTGCTTGACGGGCCCCTGGTGATAGGGGCACGACTCCTTGAGCATCTTGTCGAAGAGGTTGGGACCTCCGGGGGGCTTCCGAGGGTTCTTGTGCTCGGCTGCGGCGACAAGGTCCACATCGGCGGCGTCGCGTTTCGCTTGCGACTTCTTCTTGCCCTTCTTCCTGGCGCCGCGCTGAGTTGACGCCTCGGGGGCATCTTCCGATGGGCGGCCCTAGGGCTGCTTGTCCTTCCGGAAGATAGCCCTGACCGCCTCCTGGCCGGAGGCGAACTTGGTGGCGATGTCCATCAGCTCGCTCGCCCTAGTGGGGGTCTTGCGACCCAGCTTGCTCACCAGGTCGCGGCAGGTGGTGCCAGCGAGGAACGCGTTGATGACATCCGAGTCGGTGATGTTGGGCAGCTCGGTGCGCTGCTTCGAGAATCGCCGGATGTAGTCCCGGAGAGACTCTCCCGGCTGCTGTCAGCAGCTTCGGAGGTCCCAGGAACTCCCGGGGCGCACGTACGTGCCCTGGAAATTGCCGGCGAAAGCTTGGACTAGGTCGTCCCAATTGGAGATCTACCCCAGAGGCAGGTGCTCCAACCAGGCGCGAGCGGTGTCGGAGAGGAACAGGGGGAGGTTGCGGATAATGAGGTTGTCATCGTTCGTTCCACCCAGTGTGCAGGCCAGATGGTAGTCCGCGAGCCACAGTTCCGGTCTCGTCTCCCTCGAGTACTTTGTGATAGTAGTCGGGGGTCGGAACCGGGTCGAGAACGGCGCCCGTCGTATGGCCCGGCTGAAGGCCTGTGGACCGGGTGGTTTGGGCGAGGGACTCCGATCCTCCCCGCTATCGTAGCGTCCCCCACGCCTGGGGTGGTAGCCTCGGCGCACCCTCTCGTCGAGGTGGGCCCAACGATCGCGGTGATGGTGCTCGTTGCCGAGGCGACCCGGGGCCGCAGGCGCTGTGTCACGCGTGCGCCCTGTGTAGACCGAGGCTTCCCGCATGAATCGGGAAGTCGCGGCATGATGTTCCGAGGGGTACCCCTGCCTTCGGGAGGCGAAGCTCTCGGCCCGCCGGATCGCGGCGCCTTCCAGGAGATCCTTGAGCTCTCCCTAGATTCGCCGCCCCTCGGTGGTTGATGGCTCCGGCATCGCGTGGAGGAGCATTGCTGCTGCAGCCAGGTTCTGGCCGACCCCACTGGATGCGGGTGGCGGCCTGACCCTGACATCGTCGGCGATGCGGTGCTGGAAGCCCTGGGGTAGATGACGCATTTCTCCGGCCGGAGGTTGGCCCTCCCATGCCTGCCCGACGTCCCGGCGGATTGGCTCAAGCGCTCCTGCTCCCTCGTCGAGCCTGGCCTGCACCCCGCGGATTTGCTCGAGTTGTGGGTCGTGACCCCCCGCCGGAACGGGGACCACAGCTAGCTCCCGCGGGATGTCAACGCGAGGCACCGGCCTAGGGAGATCACCGTCCTCCGGCATGCCGAGATGGTTGCCTTCGGGGGGACCCCCTAGATCAACGTGGAAACATTCGCGGCTCGGGCCGCAGTCCTCGTCGCCGAGGCTACGGCTACCGTCGGAACAGTCGGAAAGGCAGTAGTCGCATGCGGTCATGAGGTCCCGCATGGCACCGGGGTTGCCAAGTCCGGAGAAATCCCAACAGAAGCTGGGCTCGTCGTCTTCCTCGGACCTAGAGGGCCCGTAGGTCGAGACGTCCGTCAGCCGGTCCCAAGGTGACCGCATACGAAACCCCAGAGGGTTCGGATTCGCCTCTACGAGAGCGTCCGCCAAAGCGGAGCCGCTAGGCGAGTCGAGGCTAGATCCGAGAGGTGTGGGATGGGAATCGGTCGGTACCTCTTGGTCGACGGGCGGTGATGAGGTCACGTCGGGGACTGACTGCACCGTCGTCTCAGGTACGAGGGTGACACCCAGCAAGCCTTTCGCGAGCGTGCTGGCGCCGTCCGTTTGCTCGGGATTGACGCGTCGCGGGGAGACAGCGCTCGTCTTCGTCTCGAGCGCGAGGCCGATGCCCGACGCGCCCCCCGTTGGAGTGTTGGCGTTGTCGGCTCACTCGACGGCCGACGAGGCACCGCCTCTTGCTTGGCCTTGGTTGCCCCGCCTCCTCCTCCGTCGGCGGGGAAGAGGACGGGGCGAGCTCGAAGGTTGTTCTTCCGCCACGCGGGGAAGATGTCGTCGATCCCACCGCCGGCGGGCGGACTGTCGGCCGCCATTGTCGCTGTCGCCCGGCGGTGGAAAGAGTATCATGTCGTAGCTGCCGTCAAGGGACACGAACTCAAGGCTCCCGAAACGGAGCACCGTCCCGGGCCGGAGAGGTTGCTGGAGACTACCCATCTGGAGCTTGATGGGAAGCTGTTCGTCAACACGCAGCAGGCCCCTACCTGGCGCGCCAACTGTCGGCGTTTCGAGACCGGGGGTCCCTGAGCCGACGAGTGAAGTGTCGCTGCGTGCCCCAGCCCAGATGGGTCGACGCGAGGCCGAGCGCGAAGGGGGGAAGTGAGGTGGCCGGAGATGGGCGTGAGAGAGGTGGAAATCCCGCGGCCTTCATGTTCGTCCCGCGCCCAGGTCGGGTGCGCTTGCAGTAGGGGGTTACAAGCGTCCACACGGGGGAAGGAGCGAGTGGCCTCACGCGAGCGCCCATCTCGTCCTCGTCCCCGCACGGCCAACCCTCTCTAAGAGGGCCCTGGTCCTTCCTTTTATAGGCGTAAGGAGAGGATCCAGGTGTACAATGGGGGGTGTAGCAGAGTGCTACGTGTCTAGCAGAGGGGAGCTAGCGCCCTAAGTACACGCCATCGTGGCGGCCGGAGAGATTTTAGCGCCCGGTTTGTGTGATGTCGTGGCCGTCGGAGGAGCGCTGGAGCCTGGCGGAGGGACAACTGTCGGGGCCGTCGAGTCTTTGCTGACATCCTCTTGCTTCCATAAGGGGGCCGAGAGCCGCCATCGTCAGGGAGCGTGCGGGGCGCCATCATCGCCTATCTGGCGGAGCGAGCCAGATGGGACGCCGGTCTTGTTCCCCGTAGCCTGAGTCAGCTTGGAGTAGGGTAATGATGGCGCCTCCTGTTGACGTGGCTGGTCCGCACCCTAGGTTGGGCGATGTGGAAGCTCCTCCAAGGTCGAGGTCGAGTCCGTCTTTCATGGCCGAGGCCGAGTCCGAGCCCCTAGGTCGGGCGAGGCGGAGGTCGTTGGCTGAGGCCAGGGCGGAATTTGAGTCCTGGAGTCGGGCGAAGCGGAGTTCGTCGTCTTCTGGGGCTGAGCCCAAGTCCGAGCCCTGGGTCGGGCGGAGCGGAGTTCGCCGTCTTCCGGGGCTTAGCCCGAGTCCGAGCCCTGGGTCGAGCGGAGTGGAGTTCGCCGTCTTCCGGGGCTTGGCCCGAGTCTGAGCCCTGGGTCGGGCGGAGCGGAGTTCGCCGTCTTCCGGGGCTTAGCCCGAGTCCGAGCCCTGGGTCGAGCGGAGCGGAGTTCGCCGTCTTCCGGGGCTTAGCCCGAGTCCGAGCCCTGGGTCGGGCGGAGCAGAGTTCACCATCTTCCGGGGCTTAGCCCGAGTCCGAGCCCTGGGTCGGGCGGAGCGGAGTTCGCCGTCTTCCGGGGCTTGGCTCGAGTCCGAGCCCTGGGTCGGGCGGAGCGGAGTTTCCTATGGTGTGCGGCCGGGCCTGACTGCCTGTCAGCCTCACTCTGTCAAGTGGCACCACAGTCGGAGCGGCGCAGGCGCCGCTGTCTTTCTGTCAGACCGGTCAGTGGAGCGGCGAAGTGACGGCGGTCACTTCGGCTCTGTCAGCTGAGGGGCGCGCGTCAGGATAAAGGTGTCAGGCCACCTTTGCATTAAATGCTCCTGCGATTTGGTCGGGGTTGCTTCTCGGCGAAGACAGGGCCTCGGGCGAGCCGGGAACGTGTTCGCCGCTGGAGGGGGGCCTCGGGCGAGGCGGAGATCCTCCGGGGTCGGCTGCCCTTGTCCGAGGCTAGGCTCGGGCGAGGCGTGATCGAGTCCCTTGAATGGACTGATCCCTGACTTGATCGCACCCATCAGGCCTTTGCAGCTTTATGCTGATGGGGGTTACCAGCTGAGAATTAGGAGCCTTGAGGGTACCCCTAATTATGGTCCCCGACAAATGTGCAGCACCAGAATCAAATAATATGGTTGCAGGAATTGCATTAACATAAAACATACCAAGTACGATGTCCGCACCATCAGGAGTATCATCAACACTGACTTGATTCACCCTGGCTATAGAATATCCCTTGCCAGGAGTCTGTTGCTTGTTCTTAGCTGGTGTACCAGAATTTCCCATCGGACAAGCATTAGCATAGTGGCCAATCTGACTACACTTGAAGCATGTAGGGCTGGTCTTCTGTCCTGTAGACCTCGTCGGGGGTGCTAGTGGGAGTAGCCTGACGAGTAGGAGGTGTACGTGGAGACCCCTGTGGAGCATACTGAACTGGGCGTGGTCCTCCTGGTCGAGTCGATGTACCCTGCGATGGAACGTAGCGGGGACGAACACTGCTGCTACCCTGTCCCTGTGAGATAGCCTTCCTCTTCAAATCACCCAGTTGAACACGCTTGTGTTCAATAGCAAGAGCCTTATCCAGTAGCCTCTGAAATGATCGAAAGGTGTGTGCAACCAGTGCATACTGCAAGGGTCTATTAATTCCTTCAATAAAGTGCTCCTGCTTCCTCTCATCCTTAGCAATTTCCTCCGGAGCATATCTTGACAGCTGAATAAATTTATCTCTATACTCGCTGACCGACATGTTGCCTTGCTTCAATGACAGAAACTCCTTCTTCTTGATCTTTATCATACCGGCTGGAATATGGTAGTTCCTGAACTGTGTACTAAACTCTGCCCAAGTAATAGTATCAGCAGCATCGTGGGCAGCAGTATAAGAATCCCACCAGTCAGCAGCAGGACCTGTCAGACGACCTGAGGCATAAAGAACTTTCTCCCGGTCTGAGCATTGGGCAATGTTGAGCATCTTCTCGATTGCTTTCAGCCAATCATCTGCATCAAGTGGATCTGGCGAACTGGCGAAGGTCGGTGGCTTATGACTCATAAACTCCCAGTGCTTATCACGAGGTGGAACTGGTGGTGGTGGTGGAGGCAGTGGCACTTGTTGCTGTTGCTGCTGTTGTTGAAGTTGTTGCTGTAGCTGCTGTTATTGCGCCCTTCTCTCCTGGCGTATCTCCTCTCTCTCCAGGCGCAACTCCTGGCGTATATCTTCTCTTTCCTGACGCATCTCCTGGCGTTCTTGCTACATCTGTGCACGCATATCAGCCATAGTGTCCGCCATTTGCTGCATCACCGCCATCTGAGCTGCAACCAGTGGATCAACTCCGCCTGGTGGAGGATTAGGAGGATTCATCTTTGCTGGCTGTGGCTGAGGTTGTCTATATATCCTTCGAGTGTGTCGATTAGGAGGCAAATCAATTCCACCACCCCTCCTGGTATTGACCATCTGAGTTAGATACATATGGTAAGAGAATAGTAGACAAGGCAGTAATTACGAAGCATGTTACTTTGGGGGATTTATTAGCTAAGTGTGTCACCTACTAAAGCTAATTTATTACCTTATGCTGGCACATACTAAGATGTCCATATATAATATTTCAATCAATCAAAGAAGCAAATCAGACATTTATCATCAGAATTCAGAACAATCGAACAACATTTTTAATATAGAAAATAGTTTTGATTTTGTCTTTGGTTCCCTAACTCTTAAGAATGTCATAGGGGTAGGGATTCCAAGGTGTGAAATCCATCTTGTCTCAGAGTAGAAAAGATAAGAATGATCAGAGTAGAACAGTAGAAGGTGAGACAGGATCAAGATAAGTATAGAAAGAATTAGAGTAAGGTAAGTATATAATGAATCAGAATAAGATAAGTAGGTAAGGGTTTTGTCCATTTCTATCTAGATTTCGTCCTACAGTCAACATTTCCTCTGATACCACTTCTGTCACACCCAGGCTTTAAGGAACAAAGCCGGGTGCATCTCATACATGCGCCAAAGAAGACAACATATATAATAACAGAGTGTATAGAGATAAATGTCATAAAACATCAGAGTATTTATTACATAGCGGAAGACTTAATACAAAATAAAAGAATAATCATAAAACGAACTAAGGATCGTCGGCGCCAATGTCAACTAAGAAACGCCACCTAGATCAAGTCATACTCCTCGCCTTGTGGCTCCTCCCGAACCACCTGCTCTTCTCCTGGGGGGGGGGTGTGAGACAGCAAGAGTGAGCTCACATACGATCATAGCTCAACAAGTCGTGGGGAATAATGTGACATGAACTCACCAAAGGTGGGAGTTCACGAAGTGTAAGGCTGATCAATGAAATAAAGGCTGAAGCTGAGCATTGCTTTTAGGAGTTGGTCAAAATTTTATTAGCAGTTACTATGTGTAAGTAAATACCAAACCTTAGAAATAATAAGTAAAAGTAATAATAAAATAATCCCAAATGCAATGATATGACAAATTAAGTTTAAGTTCCATAAATTAATCATGTGAGTGTCCGAACCGCTCATGACCGTGAGCACGGCTAGTATACCAGTTTTACACTCTGCAGAGGTTGCGCATCTTTACCCACAAGTCGTGTTACCCATTTGCCACGGAGTTGATCAGACTCCATACACCTCTACCAAGGAAGCGAGGCAGGGTACCACTACGAGGCCTTTACAAAGTTCCACTAGCTTCAGACTAGCCGCTACAGATTATAGGAAGCTCCAGTGCAGGAATCCCTCGCCTGATCGCCATCGCAGCAAAATCAACCCAAGGACCTCCCTACACTGACCACTCCCCTACTGCCCTTGCCCCTTTCGGGTAAGGTAGCCCTCCACTAGCTTTCCTAGTTAATCAGCCAAGGGCGTCCCATTAAACCCTTGTGGTAGCACTGTTTTCCCGGGTGGTTCTCCATGTTCCCATTAACATAATGATCTTATCATGAACATAGAATAATGAGCAGATAATAACAAGTGTAATCATGAGTAGTGAATATCTCTATACCCAAAACCATATAAAGCAATAGCATGTACTACCCAAAAATTTAGTAGTAAAACTAGTGGTGAAACAAGGTATAAAGATAGTCAGAATCTAGGGTATCCTATCGGGTCCTAGCAAAATTATCCTATGCAGATCATTATGAATAATAAGAACATGAATGGGTAAAAGAGGTGATCAAGGGCACAACTTGCCTTCAACGAGCTCCTGCTCAGCAGTCTCAACCAGCTGAACCCCAGACTCCTTTGTAGTTTGCTCGTCTACTCGCATCAACACAATACATACATAGCATAGCATAAATTAACATCACATCAAACATGCAAATAGAATATACAGTAATAAACTAGACATTAAAGTGAGATCATAGGAACTGGAATTATTAATTTTGGAATTATAGATTTTAAGTTATGAATTTCTGAAGCTTTTATGTACTTAATACCAGATTAAGTATTAGATAAATTTAAATGAGTCTTTCATGCCAAAACAGTGGCACTAAGTGATGGAGAATAAAATTACAAAATTTTATAAACTGGAATGGGTCAATTTGGACTACAAATGGATTTTCTATGATTTAATCAAGTTCTAGCATATATTTTTGTATTAAAAATATATTTTTCCAATTCAATTACTCAATTTAATACAGCTCTGGACTGGGCCTCGAATACTGAAAACTGTAGGGGCTTCCTGGTAAGTAGCTCAAGACTCAGACAATAGTGATACTGGACGGCGGGTTGATTCTTAAGTTTTCTAGGGTCTCTTCTGCGAACTGGCAAAGTGAAGGGGTATCGGCCATGATGGGCCATCAGATCAGACCCGAACGGCCCAGATTAGGTACGTGCACTTAAGTGATCAGTCTGCAACGCGAGCCCTTGGATCCCAAATCTACCCGTCTGTTCCCAAACCAACGGTTCCGATTTAAAGAAATTCATCACCGCGCCAGCACTAATCTCAAGCGCCCAACCAGGATCCAACTGCCCAGGTTACAACTAAGCCAAAAGCGCGCACATCCGATCTTGGCCGTTGGCTTCTAATCGTATGGCTAGGAACCCTTCTTCCCAGCTGGCCACGGCGGCGCTGCTCCCCCCACGGCAGAGGGCACGCCGGCGAATCTCACCACAAGCGATTCCACGTGCCCAACTCCGATTATCCAGGTGTTTAAGCGAAAGAAATGTCCGCACGAATACGGAGAAAGGATTCCTTACCGGGGTCACTAAATGACGAGAGCCCGCCACGGCCAGAAGCGGACCCGCGACGATGACGCGATCCCGACGACGAATTCCCGTGGCCACCCTGGGCTTCTTGGTCCGATACACCGCAGCACGCTACACCGGACCCAGGCGAAACTCTACGGCCAACAGAAGGGCACCGAAGTGCACCAGGGCCGAATCCTCACGGCAGCGAGAAGAACAGTCGCGGCGACGGTGCAGTGGCTGACGTGGGGAGGGGAATACGGGGAAGGAAGGGACGAGCCCCGAACTCGCGGCCAGCTTTATGGATGCACGGTGACAGGGACACCGCAATGGTCCCGCCACAACGGCGCGACCGGCGAGCATGCAGCGGCGGAAGAAACGGGCCGACTCAACCAACCGAGGAGACGACCGACCTGACCAGTGGGACCCCTCAGACAGAGAACGCGGAAGGCTGACGACGGACCTGCCCCGTCAGTGTGGAGAGACGGACGCCAGGCTCTCCGGATTGGGCCCGCGCGGTAGGTATTCGGGAGTGGGCCGAATACCCTCTCTTGGCCCAGTTAGGTATGTTTATCTTTTTCCATTTTATTTCCTTTTCTCCCTTTTCCCAATTCAACTTTAATTTGAATTTAACATTCGAATTTTGTGGCCAACCTGTCTCCAAATTAAATAATTCACTTAAATAGGACATGATATGAATTGATTTGTTTTTAAGAAGTTTATTCAGTGGTGACTAATGCTTTTTCCTCCTTGAATTCTAGTGTTTCCGATTTGATGTTTATTTCCAATTTCCTATAGTGCATTTTTTGTTAACTTCAAACTCTCACTCAAGTATTATATATATTATTATTAATTTAAATGCACAAACAAATAAGACCCCAACATGATGCATAAGTTGTTTATGTGCCACTTGTTAATTATTCACTTTTCAATGTGGTTATTCACATGTACCAATGAGTAAAGGCAACACATATAGGGAGAAAAATCTTAGTTCTTATGCTTTTACAAATTTGGGTATTACAAAATGGCTTATGAACATCTGGCAGAATTAACACAGGTGATGTCGTCAACTTCTTCTTCAATGTCTCAAACGACTCTTGGCACTCTGGGGTCCACTTGAATTCAACTTTCTTCTCTAGCAAGGCTGTCAGTGGCCTGGCAATCTTGAGAAACCTTCAATGAAACGCCGATAGTAGCCGACCATTCCAATGAACTCTTGTTTCCTCGGAAATCTCTTGGTGCTTTCCAGTCTAGAATAGCTGCTACCTTCTTCGGATCCATAGCTAATCCATCTTGGTTTATGATGCGACCCAAGAACAGGACTTCGCTGATCCAGAATTCACATTTGCTAAGCTTGATGTCACACCCAGTTTTAAGGGCAAAACCGATTGCATAACATATGTGTGCCAGGATCTATTTCCACACATATGTTGACGTCACAAGTGTAATATATCAAAAGAACAATGCATAAAAGTGTAAATAAAGATTATATTAACATATTACACTTCGAACATACATTATGTCTTAACCTTTATTCATCAAAGTACATCAAAACATGGACATCCTTCCTCAGGAAGATGACCGAGGGAATCACTAGACTAGCATCCATCGAGTTCATCATCAAAATGTTCATCTGCAAACTTCTGGTCCAAAATTAAGCAAGGGTGAGCTCACTTATGGTCGGGGCTTAGCAAGTGGGGTGAAAATGCAAGGTTAACAAGGTAAGGCTAATGTTTATTGCGGTTAGCATTTTAGTTGGTCAACATTTTATTATCAACACCTGATTACTAGGTATAAGTAAATACCAAACCCAATTAAGCATAACTCATAATCAGCATAAGCTCAAACCACTTGAGCAAGTACCATCAACATAAAGCTCAACCTCTTAAGCGAACCACTTAAGCATATTGCTTAAACAAAACCGATCATGATTTATTTCCATCTTTATGTTTAATTATCATATGAGGGTCTAGACTGCTCTTAACCGTGAGCACGGCTGATATATCAATTTTACACTCTGTAGATGTGGTACAACTTTACCCACAAGCCGTGTATCCCCTCTAGCCTGGGTCGACTAAACCCGTAAACACTTCCGAGGTGAATGGCTAGGGATCCACTATGAGGCTTTCACATAATACACTTAATACAAAACAACCCGCTAAGATTTCCACGTCAGTATTGGTGACCATCTGGGTGAGGTACCTTAGCCAAGACTACCACCCCATGTTAACGTGAGCTGCCACCAAACCACTGTAACACCCCTGGTGTTACTATAACTGAAACTTGAGCATGACATCATAGCATTGGCATTGCATATGTTTGATACACCTAGAGTGCATTCACTAGTCAAAAATTTCAAACAAGTTGTATTGTTTAAGTGTTTTTGCAAATAGCACCCTGGATAGGAAACTTAGCCCTAAATAGGGATTAAAGGGGTAAAACTTAACCTAAGATGAGAAAACCTAAAGACTTTAGGGAAAGAGTCATAAAATATCCCCAAAAACAAAGTGGAGTCACATTTATACCCCTGGGATACTAAAAACCCTAATTGGAACCCTGGAAAAACCCTAAAACTAAACCCTAGGGGCCTATGTGCAAAATTGGTCCACTTTTGGACTAAAGTGCAAAAACCAAGTCAAATAAGGTTCTTAAGTCCTTTGGTTCACAAATATGTGGACTTGAAAGCCAAACCCTAAGTTTTGGACTCAATTGCAAAATGGACCTCATTTGAGTTCTATACTAAGTCTGAAATTTCAGTGATATTGGCTCAACTTTGGGGCTTTGTAACTTTCAAAGCATAGGGTTTTTGCCCAAAGTGACTACAACATGTTTGTAGTCCAATTATAGGAGAACAACTTTGTTTAAGGATTCAAGCCATGTTCTTATGAGAAATGTGGAGAAAATCTCAACCCATGTTGGACTGTCAGACTGCCTGGGGTCTGAAGTTCAGACTGACAGTGTTTTGAGATGAACTTTGAGCTCGATTTTGAAGGGGATCCAGTGACTTTTTGTGAGTACACATTATAGCAAAGATATAGATGGATTATAGCACTACAACTTTGCTACAGATCATTGGGTATGTTGCCATGAAAATTTGTGAACAAATCGAGTCTAAACTATGGCTGTCAGGTTGACTGAATACTGCAACCCATGGTACAGTGACCGTTGAGGATCAGATCGCCAGCCCCAGAAAAGATCTCACCGGCGGTGGCCTTCCGCCGTGATTCACGTCGCCGGCGTCATGATTCGCGCTTGGGTAAGTTTATAACGTCGTGCGGTAGAAGCCCCTCGCCGACGGTGAGCTGGAGGTCACTCCGGTGACATCACCGTGGCTCTCTCTCCCTCTTTGCGGCTGAGCGGATTAACACGCCGGTGACTGCTGTCTTCCGGCCATACGCCGCGTGGCTCTCACTTTCCACCGCACCACCGTGTATTCCCCTCGCTCTCCGTGGCTCACCGGAGTAACCGCCACGCCTCTAGACACGTATTCACCGCGCCGCTCTCTTCCTCATCTCCGGCCGCCGCGCGTCCTCCTCAAAAATTCGCGGCCACCGTCTTACTCTCCTATAAATTGAGCCCATGTCTAGCTCCGTGAGGTCGTCAGCTAACTAGCCACCGCTACTCACCCACAATCATCCACCAGTGAGCTCGAATTCGCGTTTTTCCCCAAATCGGTCGAAGAACACCGTGAAACCAAGTCCACCGTGGCCAGCCGATTCTGGTAAAGCTCTGTCCGATTCAAACCTTGTTTAAGTCTTCTTATAGTTCAGTGATGCTCGCCAAGCCATCAATTTGAATGTAGATGCCCCCAATCGTCGGGAACACGACGGGCTAGCCCCCATGCTCACGGCCACCGTGGCCAGAGCTCCTTAGTCGATCATGAGCCAAATTAAGTTGGGGAAAACCATCTAGGTAGCCTCGATTTCATGTCGGTTGCTCGAAGAACCCAGCCGTAGCCCCAATCGACCGGTTCAGGCGCTCGTCGGAGCTCGGCGGGGCATGAACGCCGTCGAGGATGAGTCGGGTGAAGAAATAGAACATCAGGGGCGTTTCTGTAAACTGTCAGTGATACGTAGAAACAGTGAATGACCTCGTTTGCTGTTTGACAAAAACGCGAGGGCCTCTGTGCAAGTCTGTCAGCGTGGGCGCGGGCGCGCGCATTTCTTCTGGTAATGGGCCGACCTGGGCTGGTTTTGGTCCAATACTATTCATCTGTTTTTCTTTTTCTTTTATCTCCAGAGCCAAAACAATTATAGAAAACAGTAGAAAAATGGCAAAATTGTAAAACCAATTTTCCTAGGCTTGTTATTTTCTTTAGTATTTAATAAAAATAATTTCATGATTTTTAGTTTAAACAGAGAATTTTAGGGCATTTAAAGTAGCTTAAAGAATTAGTTATAGATTTTTAGAAAATAATTGGTAAGTCCAAAAATGCCCAAACTTTTTATGGAAACTTAATGAAATATTTAGAAGCCTTGGGTAGAATTTGAGTTGATTTGGACCATGTTTGATAACTAGAACCCAAAACCACCCCCCTGCCCTGTGAACTCCTTTACCGACTCCGGAAACCCTAGGTTCTCGGAGTACCGTGAAGGAAAGTTGTACTCAAGACTTAGATAATAAGTCTATATTATCTTTGCATCCTCATGAGCATCCCATGGCATCCATTCTTATGAATATATATGGTTATGTTAGAACACGAAGAAGAAGAAGAAGTCACTGAAGAGGGGACTCCACCAACCTCAGATCCTCAAGCAGGCAACTGCTTTTATTTCGATATTTGTGGATCCGAGCAGGACTCACCTGTTAACAAAGGCAAGCCTCGGTGCATTTGCCACCTTCCTTGATGTTTTTTAAAAATCTTTCTCACTTGATTGATGCATTAGGTGATAGGAGTTGATTGCTAAAACAATTCCTGCATTACCTTCCTTGAATTTGATTACCTTCCTTGATCACCCGTTTTACAAAAGATTTTGATGCTTAGCCTTGCTTTAGAAAAAACAAAATGTTTTGTTTTTACAAAAGATGATGTGGCAAAAGTGGGTGGGATGTTTTTGAAAATAAAATTTGATGGTGGATCCATCAGGGCCTTGATGGATTCAACATCTGGAAAAGATGTACCTCTGCCAGGTACCAAGTTTTTGGGTTGAAAAGATTAAGCTGAGACCGGGCGGGTGACTTGCACGAGAAAGGAGTCTCGGTATAGTGTCTCCGTCTGAGTCGATTAAGGACCTTGTCGATGTAGCCTTGATGATCGAGGACCCTTTAGCTGGTCACATGCCTCGTCATGGGTAAGCCTTGCCTCGGGCAGACTAAGGCCGGAATAAGATAACACGAAATGGGCGTGGAGCGGTGGCGAGAGTAGCGTGTACCCTCCGTGGCAAGAGGCCGGACGGTGGTGTATCTGTGCTCTCGGTTTGTGTGAACCTGATCCGGTCTTAAGAACCCCGGTGGCGGGTTGACATATGCAAGGGTTAAGTGCTACATATGTCGTGTGATTGGAGATCCTCAGCTGAGTATAATCGATTCGGATCGCCGTACCTTCGCGGTTATGAAGACTTGGTCACTGACCTACATGTAGCATTCCACTAAAGATGATGGGTATTTGTTAAGAAATTGGCTAGTGCAGGACCAGTGATTGAACTAGGGTAGAAAGAACTCTAGTTGCAGGTAATTGAACTTAACGTGACAAATAAAATTTGATTGTTAAGGATCCACTTTAGTAAGCATTTCTGCAAAACAGAGTCTTGGATTATTGAGAAGCCTTACCTTGACTCCCTAAAAGCCAGCATACCCTTGAGAGTCTTTTCTTTAGTCGGGTAAGTCTTGCTGAGTAATTCCATACTCAGGGTTTATCCCTTCGTTGTTTTTAGGTGAGGAAGTAGCAGATTTCTGCTGCTTCTGTGCCAAGGTGGTTCCCAAAGAAGAAACACAAGACTGAAGTGCGGGAGGACTTGGTCCTCCATATAGATCTTTTACTTAAATCTTCTCGGGAGGAGTTTTTGCCTCCCTTGGTTTGTATAATAATACTACTCAGCACTCGCTCTTAGTTCTGGTCTGTAATAAAACAACTTGAGCTTGCTTTTAAACAAATGTGAATTATGTAATCGCTTCCGCAATTCTTTATCTCCGATGTTCTGTAATGTCTGCAAGACGGGTGAATCGTTCCTGGTAAAGTAAGGAAAGATACCGAACTTGTCAAGTAGTTCAGGGGCACCTACAGGATTGTCTGAAGTCTGTGGGACAAGGACAACTGTAGGTGGGCCTAATTACTTGGGAGGTTCCGTCACAACCACTGCCGGCCTCTTGCCCATCTTTCAGGTAAGATTGCTAAGCACTAAGCATAAAAAGCTAACTACCAAAGCCAGAGCCATGATAGCACTCGTGGTTGCATTGTTTTCCTGTGTGGTCACTCCATGTTCCAATTAATACAATATGATCTTTCTTAATCATAGGATTAACAACAACAATATACACTTACCATTTGGAACATTAATATGATTAAAGAGTGACATCATAAAAAATAAACTATAGCAATAGCATAGCTATTTGATTAAATCGTAATCCCAGGTTAAACAAGGAATAAGGTTGGAAAGGTTAAGGGTATCTAAATAGGCAACCCATCAAATTATGCATATATCCAAAAGTAAACTTTATTAAATGTATTGTATCGGATCAGACAGAATATGCAGAGGGAGAAGTCCACTTGCTTGCTTATAGAAAACTTGAGATTCTTCCACGGAATAGATCCTGATTCTCAACTACGAGATCAATCACTAAACATCACATAAACAAAAAAAAGAAGAAACAAACACCACTCAATAACATACAACATTCACCATAGACCAGACTAAAAGAAAGCATTACGAAGAGAGCATTTGCTTTCCAAAAACATCACAAGCAATGGTTATAACACGAAGGCGCTCTTTTGAAAAAGGTTTGGTTCATATTTTATAAAACAAGACCTAATCTTGAATATATCTTAATTATAAATATACAAATATTAGGTTCACCAATTTAATCATTTATAAAAGTCATATGTGGTATGTCTAAGATTAAGGGTTCATAAGGTTATAAACAATTTATAACATTATTGAACCTTTTAACCGTTTAGAAAAGATATAAGCTATATGTCTATGGTTAATGAGTTATGAAACATATTAAACATTTATTTATAAAACATTACAAAACATATTGTAAAACATTTATTGATGAAAAGATATTATATAAACCTAATAGAGTTTTATGTGGAAGGGTGATTAAACAAATAATGATATTTATTTTCATTAAGAAAATACATGGCCTAGATAGGTTTTTTATGCAACAGATAATTAAATAATTAATTATATTCACTTAAGAAAACACTAGCCTCTATTTTTATTAAGAAAGTTATATACAAAACAACATATAAACTAATATTTAATTATAAAAGAACATTAACACTAATTTAGTTATTTTATCCTTTAGGAAACATGGACTAAATGTGACGGAATGATTAATCAAGCCTGTATAACTAGTTATGAACAAATTGAGATATAAACTTAATTAATAGATTATGAGAAAGGCTAATTCATTAATTATCTTAAGTTTCAAATTAGGAACAAATGATCTAGTTCATTACTAAAGAAGTTATGTTTCAACTATATATAAACTATCATTTACTTTATTATGAAGGTATGAGCACCTAAATAAGTCATTTTAACATTATTAGAAAAGTTATATGACATATTTCTACTGTAAAGCATATAATTACGGATACTTAAATATAAGACTAAATAAGTTTTATGCGAAACGATAATTTATATTTTTCTATTAGAAAAACACTTAGTCTAAGTTTGTCAAGCAAACTATATTAAAATCTATAAGCCATCATTTTCAATCCAAGGATATGAACACCAATTTTATTATTTTACCATTTTTAGAAAATCCTATCTTTAGTATGAATAAGCAATTTACATACATACATAAATTTTGAACATAAAACTAAATAAACTTTTATGGAGAAAGATATATAATTATCTTTTAATGTTATTGAGAAACATATGGTCTACAATTTATTTTAAATTTCTATTTAAGAAAACCATACTTAAACATCTATAATGAATATTTGTTAAATTATGAAAACATGATATATATATATATTGAAAAGACCATTTTAATTTTCTTGTATAACAACCGTAATTCAAATTAAACTATGGAAATAAGTGGAATGTTGAAAACACTAGTTAAAATGCTTATCACATAATTATGAAACTAACAAAACCATTTGGGTTCCAAATATACATTTTTTTAATAAACTATAACACAGATCTGCACATAAGTAAAGATAGACTAGGAGGGATAGCTAATAAATTTACATTTTTGAACATAGCACTTTGAATAACTATCTCTTTTTTGTAAAAATATGTAATCTTTCTTTCCTTTCTTATTTACAAAATTACACATAGATCAATTCTAACAACCATGACTCAAATTAATCTACGAAAATATGCAAATTGTTGCTAATACAAATACAAATTATCTAGCACATTATTATGGGCTAATAAAATACATTCTATTTCATTTGTATCATAAATGTGTAGTTATGATAAGAAAATTCATTGTGGAATGTATATGTTATTCAATATAACTGTTAGGGTTACTGGTAATGTTATATTATGTGTACAGATATTATCATAAATAACTATATCGTATTTATTGTAAAAACATAAAGGCTATAATTCTTTTTATTTTTCTTAATTTGAAAACTGCACATTACAACAAACATCATACAAATTAATTTAAGAAAACATGTTGCAACTATAAATTTAAACGGATTAGTGCATTAACATAATGTTAACAAAATATAATTTAATTTTACTTTGATATCGAATACACATTTTTAAATGGCATTGCATAGTTAGATTCTTTATTATGCGTAGACGGAATGGACAGATTGAAAATATGCTATCTTCTACCTTCTGATGGTACATGAGGAAAACGGAGCACGGAATCAACGGGGATGTAACGATGCTTCGATGACCGTGCCTGACGTGGCGCGATGATAGTGCAACTGCTGGTGCGATGGCGCGACCACGAGTAGCGAGACGACGAACAACGACGAAGGCGATAACTCCGGTGAGCAGAACGAACACGGGCGCATCAGGGACTCGACGATCGGCTAGGATTCGAACATTGTTGCTGGCGTCGAGGGGCAGGTCTCCAGCAAGCAGCAGGGACGGTGAGGTCTTGTCGACGGGCGTGATGTGCTGCGATCTCCGGGCACAAGCAAAGGCACATCACCGGCGAGATTCAACATGACGGCGGGGCTCCAGCAATGTTGCTGCGTGGGTGAGCAGTGGAAGACGAGCGGAGAGCATCGTCAACGGCGAGCAGTACACGGGAGCAGCAGCAGACGTGCGGCGCAGGCAATAGTGAGCAACATAGGCAGCGGACAGAGGCGCGTAGAGACTGGGACGCACGCAAGCGAAATGAGAGTGCAGGCGCGGCTACGAGTTTTATAGGCTGTGAGGGAGATCGAGCGGCGTCGATAGAAGAGAGATGAATGGTGATGGGGGAAGAAAAGAAACTGTCGACATGTATGTTAGTGGGAAGAGGAGACGAACGGGGCGTGGTCATGATGGCTCCACCGAACACGAACAGGTGCTGCAGCAAGGAGGCGAGGAGACGCGCGCGACGACTGTTCACATGGCTAGCAGATTGGTGCACAGATGCGAAGACATGAACAGGTGAGCGACTGACTGAGCGTCGAACAAAGAAGAACTGCTTCCTCCTAGCTAGTGGGCCCACACGCCATATGAAGGGGAGTAGCGAGTAGGAAAGAAATGGGCGGCAGGCACTACACGACGGTTGATCTTTAACGACCCTTATTTGGGACCGACGGTTGGTCGCTAAATGCGTTTATATCGACGGTCTGTGGGTCGCTAAAAGTCTAGAAATTTAACGACTTATGGTCGGTCGCTATAGAGGTAAGTGTGTGACTGATGGTGGGTCGCTATAGGGGTACGTGATTTTTGTGTTTCTTATTTACTCACCAAAGCCCATCTAAAGGCCTACTAAACAAATGAAACCCTATTCCATGCGTGCAGCCGCCGTCACTTCTCCCATGGCCGCCCCCTCCCTCCCTCCCGAAGCCGTGGCGGGTGCCGCCGCCACCTCACCCTTGGTGCTCGCCGAGCTCGCCCTTAGCCCTGTCGTGCCCCTACGCTCGGTCCTCATTTGTTCCGGGGGAGGTGACGAAGCGGTGGCGGAAGAATTATCCCCGTCACCGTCTATCTCCTCTCGGTTCTCGCCGTCTCGCGCCATCGAACACCCGCCTTCCAGGGCGAGCAGACGTTGCCGGGCTCGTCTCTGGTGTTCGGCGTTGGAGTGGTACCGATCCCGATTCCCACTAGGAATTCCATCATGTTCATGGTGTTTGGTGGCGTCCCGAATCCTCCCAACCGTTTCCCCCGGTCGGGCTGCCTCAATACCAAATTTTGTTGCGTGAGCAGGAGATTTTGAATGGCACGCGTTCTTTCCAATCGACGCCCTCTTGGCTTGCCGTTGGTCGCAGGGAATTGCACGGAGGATACACACGGGTGCGGGACGAGAGCTAACCAAATCTGTTTGGTGTACCTCGCGGCGGAGATGGACGAGAAGGCGAAGATGGAGAGCAAGCTGTCCTCTGCGGTGGCCTGCGACGACGCCTGCAGCATCTGTCTCAACGCCTTGTGCGACATCAACCCCTCCATGGTCCGCACATAAGCTGCCCTCCACCAAATACTTTGGTTGCTTTTGAGTTCATGTGCTTATCGGGCCTTTCTTATTCGTTGGTGCTGCTGTGCTCTTTGCAGATGACCAGTTGCAAGCATGACTATCATCTCCAGTGCATTCTTGAATGGTAACGTCCCCTGATCTGTTATGCATTTCTCAAGAACATCTATGCCTTCTTCATCATTGCAAGTTATAAACATTACATAGTTTTGCTGTTCTTGTTTATAATTGCATATTCTGGATTATCTTGATCAACCTTCAGTGCATCGTGTGGTCTTGTATGGCATAAATTATGACATCAATCCCTGTGTTACAGCATTTCATTCATGCTTATAACTTTAGTTAACACCAAAGACTAGACCAAACAACTTCTCTTCAGCTTATTGAATTTGTAAAGTAAGACAGTGCTCGTCTAATAATCTCCTCTCAGTAATGCTTTTCTGATGTAGTTGATTGCAACTATCTGGCTATGGTTTTAGTTTAAATACTTGCAGAATTCTTCTATTAATCTATTTCATGGTGATATAAGTTAATCACAGTTTAATTCTTGATTGTCAAGGGATTAATAATGCACTTAAGGAGCACTAGTCTACCAATGAGATGCCAGTGAATCATATATTATGATTATTTTCATTTGAAAGATGTTGTAGCTAAGGTATAAGGCTGAAGTTGGTGCATAAGGCTGCAACACCGTCTAGTGGAGGTAGATAAGGCATCAAAACTGTATTTTTATTTGCAAATGTAGCAACAATATACTAATTTGATGTACTTTTTTCTAGGGTGTTCTGGACAAAGAAAGCTTGTACCTTAAAACAGGAGGATACAAGAAGCTGGAGTGGTTGTCTGAAGGCTTTTGAATTGCTTGAAGCATTAGTGTAGCTTTGGTGCTTTTGTGACTGATCAACTCCGGAGCAGCCAGAGTGATGTAGTTGTGGGCTTTTGAACAATAGCTGGAGTGATATGAAACATTAGTGATGTAGTTGTGGGCTTTTAAACTGCTTCAAGCTGGAGTGATGTCCCTATAGTGCTTTTGTGACTGATCATCTCTGGAGCTTTTATGAATGATCTAGCTAGCTATCTGTAAATGATCTAGTTGCGAATGATATTATAATTGTGATGCTTTTGTGAATATATAATTGTGGTGCTTTTGTGTTTATGTGATGGATCTATGACTATGGTATACTGATTAACTGTGTATGTCTATATGATTTGTGTATAAAAATTTGTGATTTGTGGTGCTTAATTAAATGTATATTATTATTAATAGCAACTGTAAAAAGGGCGACTTTCGGTTGTTTGCTAAATGTCTAGTATGACGACTTACGGTTGGTTGCTAAATCTATAGTACAACAACCCATGGTTGGTCGCTAAATATACAATATTAGCAACGGACGGTCGGTCGCGAAAAAGATGTCGGTCGCTAAAGCCTTTAGCGACGGCACTTACAGCGACCATCCTTATGGGTCGCTAAAAGTTTTTAGCGACCAACCGTAGGTCGCTGAAGGCTGTCACTGTAAGTGAACCGTCGTGTAGTGAGGTAAGCTAGGAAGCTCGTCCTTTCCCTTTTGCATTTTTGTTTTGTTTTTTTATTTTTTTAATTTCAAAATTCATTTTATCTTTTTTATAAGAAATGTATGTGTTTATATATATACATATAATACTTAAAAATATCCAATTTATATAAATGCTTTTAGACAAGAATCTATTATCTAAATAAAGTGGACCTCATAAAAGAGAATAATTTAAAATAAAATTGTTGCAACTCATTAAAAACAAAAAAAAATCATGCACCGATAATGAATGCGTCCTTCACTTGGTAGATTTTATCTAATCAAAAACTATTTAATTTATTTATATCACCATTTCATTATTTGAAAACATAAATATTTTTTATTTTTACTGGAAATTAATAATATAAACTAAGTTATTTTTAATTGATGGATTTAGGGTGTTACACTTGGTATACAGCTGACAATCCTGTAGCCTTTGCAATACTTTCCTCAAATGTTCTTCATGCTCTTGCTCATTCTAGGAATATATGAGGATATCATCAATGGACACCACTACGAATTTGTCGACATAGTCCATGAACATGCTATTCATCAAGTATATGAAGAAAGCTGGCGCATTCGTTAGAACGAATGACATGACTGTGAACTCATAAAGCCCATACTTGGTGATAAATGCGGTCTTCGATATGTCTGAAGGTCGGATCCTGAGCTAATGATAACCTGACCTCATATCTATCTTCAAGAACACACTGGCTCCTCTCAACTGATCGAACAGATCTTCAATTTTGGGCAGGGGGTAATTGTTCTTGATATTGACTTCATTCAGGGCTCGGTAATCTATGCACATCCTCTTCATACCATCCTTCTCCACAAATAACATTGGGGTGGCTCAAGGCCAGGTGCTGGGTCTGATGTAACCTGTCACACCCGGTTTTAGAAGGTAAACCAAATGCGAACCATGTACGTGCCAGGATCAGAAATTCACATACACGACGATTACATAAATGACTCATTATAGCACAATGCTTCGAATAACAATAAAGAGTAAGTAATAATATTAAAGACTAGAGTCATTTACATAATATAAATCAAAGTACACAGAATAGAAATGTAGCCAACGTCAACAAACCCACCACAGGCAGCTGACTAGGGGAGGTCGCTAGCCTAATCCTCGAACTCGTCGAAGTCCTAGAACTCCTGGAAATCCGCCTCGACACCTTCTTCTTTACTTGAGCATAGATTGCACCAAAGGCAACCTAGTGTTTTATGAAAGCAAGGGTGAGTACACATCAACGTACTCAGCAAATGTCCCGTTTGGCTGAGGTGGACTAGCTTTATGTGGAGTTAAGCTCAAACAGTTGCTTTTAGTTGGTCAGGTATTTATTATTAGTGGAAGCTAAGTTTTATCATATAACCAACACGTGAACCATTTCCTCATCGAGGAAACATCATTATCATCATTGAACCAAACCATCAATAGAATCGTTGTATCTCAGATCACTTGTATCTCTAATCAAAGAGGATCCTAAGGCTGCTCTTAACCGTGAGCACAGCTGATATATCGGTTTCATTCCTCTGTAGAGGTCACACACTTTACCCATGAATCGTGATTCTCTTTCTGCCTGGAGAGAGCTACTTCCCATTGACCACTACCTAGGTGGCCTGGCAGGGTATCACTACGTAGCCTTTATAAAGACTCCCCTCATGTATAGCTTCTCGTTAGGTTTTGCTAGTCGTACAAATGCAATACACCTCCCCAAGGTGGGTGACTAACAAAACCAAATCGAATGAACCTCTGCACCCCCCTTAGCAGAGTGAGCACTACGCCTCGGCCGCCATTGATAGCCCTCCGGCAAAGCCAACTACACCCCTAGGTTCATCTAATTATTCAGCTTAGGGCATCCCATTCCACCCTCATGGTTGCACTGTTATCCCGGGTGGTCACTCAACGAACAGGTCCTTACAGAGAGGTACTCAGGAAAACAGCCCGAGTCCCCTAAAGTATCACAAGATCATCATCGGGATAACATCATTGTATCATAAATGTTCACATCATGTTCATTGATTAAAGTAAAGCAATAGCATGAAGCTAACCATAGTAACCCAAAAGGTAATTAAGGATAGGGTAAATAGAAAGCTAGTCAATCCTTAGGTTGATCATGGTATGTGGGACAATGAATTATAAAGTAAATATGACATAATGGGTCAGAGGACACTTGCCTTCATGTAATACCCAACTGGTGGATAATAAAAGAGAAGGATTAATCTTCTTATATGTATTGCCCTCTACTTATTACAACATATGAATAATCATATTTAAAGTGAATAATTAACTAATGACACATAAATAATCTATGCATCATGTTGGAGTTTATTTGTTTGTGCATGTAATAATAATGATAATATTAATAAAAATATATTAATGTTGAAATTGGGATTAAAACCTAATTTGAAATCTAGAATTTGAAGATGAAATAGCAAAGAAAATAGAAGAAGGGAAATACTATACAATATAAAGAAAATAAATATATCCTTTCCATACTAGTATTTTTAATTTGTACATTTAATCTAAGTACAAAATTCACAACAAAACTTTGATTCAAATTTGAGATTCAAAAACAAAAATAAAACATAAATAGAAAAGAAAAGAAAAAGAAAAAAAAGAAAACTATGCGCCTAGGCTGGCTCTGTTCTTTTCGGCCCATTTCCACTCTCGCCCCACGCGGCTCAAGCGAGTGCACCATGCCTGGATGAGTCACTGGTTGGTGGGCCCGAGAAGTCGGCATCCCACGAATCCATGAGAGATTGGGGATACTCGATGTTCAGTGGGCTCGGGTGTCGTGCGACGCATTGTTCTGGCTTCACTGACGAGTGGGCCGCGTTGGTCAGGCCGTCGTCCTCAACAACCAAGACCGGGTCTCCGCGAGATCGCCGGGGAAAGCGGGTAGGTGGTTGCGAACCAGCTCGGTGCGCAGGGAGACGATCCGGTAGTATAAGTATCGGTGCCTCGCGGCCCGTGGGGTTATTGGAGCGAAAAAAGGGAGGTCTAGCTGTCGGTCTGTGAGAGACTCCTCGGTGGGCGGAAGAAGGTGCGCCGCCGCCACACCATTGTGCCTCTTGGCATCGCTCCGCCCCTAATACTGGGTCTAGGAGTGCGTCAAGGATCCCGTGTGCGTGTGCGTCGAGAATCAGGTCAGTTGGGCGCTCTGGGAGGGATAGGCTCAGGGTTAGGATTAGTGGTGTTGGGGGCCTTCGTCCTCCGAAGGTCCTCAAAAACATGATTTGACAATGTTTTCCAAGTGAATTATATGAACAGCTATCTTCGGACTCAGATTATGAATATGGAGTACGATCAGAACGAAGCCTAAGCCAGACGAAGGGGGATTGAGATGAAGGACGGGCTGATTACCAAGCTGTACGAAGGATGGTGCACAGCCGAAGCTATGCGCAGAAAGCTTCGTCGCGATAGCAGAAAGGGGAACCGACTTAAAGATGAAAAGACTACTTAGGCCTTAATAGATTCCCATAAGTCATTAGCAAATGTAATGGGCATGAATGTAATTTTACATGGGCTGCATCCCACGCTTATAAATAGATAAACAGTACTCCCGTACTGTTCACGCTGACTCGGCATTTGCTTTTGCGTCATCCTTATACTTTTGCCTTCCTACAATTCGAAGGTACACTTGTAATCTGAAGTCATTTCTATTTCTCTATGATAATAAAATAGAAATGACGTTGTGATAATATTTAAATGTTTTCTTATGTTACATATAAGTTCTTCATCATCGTTTATTGTGCTTACGAAGATATGTTGTTTGTGACCTTCGTCCGGAATACATTATATTCCGAAGGGAAATAATGTTTCAAAAGGACGAAGGACTTTATCATTTAACACTTTTCATGTTGCCTTGTTCTTAATTCGAAGCATTTGAGAACAAGTCCCCAACAAGTGGATACATATTAGATTAGATAAGATTGAGTTAGTTACTTGGGATTAGATTAGATAAGGTTGAGTTAGTTACTTGGGGGCCGTCAAGCACGACAAGCGGTGGCGTCAAGCTTTTGGTGTCAAGCGCGACAAGCAGTAGAGCGGTTGCAGGAAGCGGCTTGCCGTCTTCATGCTGCGACATGTGGCTTCCCTGGCACGGCGTCAAGCAAGGCAAGCGGTGGCGCGGCCTGCAGGCTACGGTTCACCATTCCCTAGCACCACGACTTACATCGATATTGCACGTTGAACAACATGTGGCACATGGGGAGGCATGGCCTTCAGCAGGGTTGGCCGATCCTCCACTCCAGTTTACCATCCTAATCCATAGCCATGTGTACAACAAGAACACGTCTGATTAGGTGGTGCTGTCTCCACTGGACCTCGCGGTAGCTCCGACTGTAGGACTGGTGAGCTGCCATGTCTTGGCCTTTGCAGCCTGGACGGGGTTGTTCCCATGGGATCCAGGGGGACCGACCTTGACATATGTTAGGTTCTTTATTTTATTTGCAAATAAATTAAAGCCGAGATGTAAAAGGCTTCTAGTTAGGGTTGCATTTTCACATGTATATCAAGTTAGACACCAAGGTTGTTGCCATGCACCCCATTACAGCTTGAGGACGAGCTGTCTTTGAAGGGTGGGGGAATGTCATGGGGCGACAGCCTAGAGCATGGAGGCCATAGGGATAAGCTCAGGGTTATGATTAGTGGATAAATATTAGATTAGATAAGATTGAGTTAGTTACTAGGGATTAGATTAGATAAGATTGAGTTAGTTACTTGGGGGCTAAGTCTTCCTATCTATATAAGGATGGGTTGTACCTCTTAAGGGAGAATCAATCAATGAAGAAAAATTAATCCCAAATCTCTCTAATACACTAGTCTCCCCCAAGCCGATTTCGCCCGACTATCTTCCCGGCGCTGTTTATCCCATTATGAACTAGGATTCATAACACCATATGGCTGACGAGGACCCTCCCAGCCTTTGTAACAATGAATCCCTGCATGCTAAAATAAAAAAGGGCAGACCCCATGCTAGAGGCTCCCACATGAGTAGGGTCTTGAGAAGAGATAAACCGAGGCAAGTATTTCCCTCGCAAATGCGGAGAGGTTGCTTTGAACCAGCGATCTGGTGACTTATTTAGACATCTCTCACCAGTCACCACTGCACCATGTATGCTAAAAGAGAAAAAATAATTTTCTTTGGATTTGCAATATGACAAGATTTATGCTCTGTGAATCTTAATTGGTGTTCTGGTTATGGACTGTGACAATCTCAATCATTAGATGACTCAAGTGCTATCCTTTCACAAGCATTTAAACCGAAGAACTTTAGAATCACATAAAAAATTGATATTTTGGTTGTGATCAATGTTTATACTCTATAGCAGATGTAAACAATATATCCAATGTTTTCAAGTCATACGATTAATTGTGATTAGTCGTGATTAATCGTCCAAGTCGCTTTGGACCAATCACGATTAATCGCCCAAGTCGTTCGACTAATCGTGATTAATCGCCCTAGTCGGTTAGCCAGAACGACCAGCAAGTCATCCGAATTGAAAACATTGCAATATAAAGTTGATTTTGATCCTAGAAGTTTGGTCCACTGGGAAGATACTTTTTTAATCTGACATTATGCCGAAGAAAATCTCTTTTAATTGGACTTGGTTATTTAGAGTGGTTTACTTAGCTAGGAATGACTAAGACCGTGTCCAGTAGTTCATCCATATAATCACCCAAAACATTGAGACTGCATTGTTCGCAGAGTGAAGTTTGAATATAGATATGAAGGGTAAACTACTGGAGATGGCCTAACACTAGCTACTGTGTTGCAATCAGTTGCATGCCACTTTTACAATCAGGTTCTGAGTGACCAAATAGGTTTGTCAGCAACAGTGGTTCTATGTTGCTTACCTGTTGGAATCTGTAATTTTTTTCACACTAAAAATGCATCTAGATATCTTCGTAAATTTTAATGGTTCAAACAAATAGACTGTCAATGCTTAATTTGGTAAAGTGAGTTCTAGTTTTACTTTCTCTAGTCTTAATGTATTTAACCACAAGAACTATTTGAAATATAAGTATTAATTAATGTACCATTAACATATTGTAGTTAAAATGAGTCTACTTATCTCGCTTTTGGAACTGGTTAGGTTCTAAAAAATTTTAGTGTTCATAGATTTCTAGTTGTTGTTGTGTAAATGATTTGTTATTACTAGCTTCTAGCTTGCAATTATTTTTTGAAATATCAATATTTTAATTGACAAGAGTTTCTTTGTAACATAGAACTGTTAGATCTTTTCATGCTTAATATTTATGAGACAAATGTCTTTTGTAAGTTTATCAGTCAATATTTTTTTCTGATAAAGGAAATGGATGCAACCTACTGAACCTAGCATTTTTATCATTGTATTTGTCGACACCTCAAGATTTGGGTACCCACTACTACTGGGTCAAGGTGGACCCCCAGACTACCCTTAGTCACCAAGCTAATGGTGGTCCGTCCTAGCCCAGTGGCTGGGTCTGCCCCGACACGCTCGCGGACAAAGTGTAGGTCGATCTCCACATGCTTCGTGCGCTGATGTTGCACGGGATTGGTGGAGAGTTAGACGACGTTGACGTTGTCATAGTAGATGAGGGTGGCACACTGAAGGGGGCTGAGGAGCTCGTGGAGTAGCTGGCGCATCTAGTAGGCCTCCACCACGCCGCTGCCCACAGCGCGGTACTCGGCCTCTGCACTGGAGCGGGAGATGATGAGCTGCCTCTTGGCTGCCCAGGAGACGAGGTTGGCACCCAGGAACACGGCATAGCCGGAAATCGACCCACGTGTGTCGGGGTAGCCGACCCAGTCAGTGTCGGTGTAGACTACGAGCTCCAATGTCGGGATGGTCGGAGTAGGAGGCTATAGTCGAGGGAGACGTGGACGTAACACAGGATCCACTTGGGAGCAGTGAGATGGGGCTCCCGCGAGGTGTGCATATGTAGGCACATCTGCTGGACGACGTAGGCGATGTCGGGCTGCGAGAAGGTGAGGTACTGGAGCATGCCGGTTACGCTCCGGTAAGACATCACGTCGACAACCGAGGGCCCGACGTCCTTAGAGAGCTTCGCCCGAGTGTTGACAGGCGTGGAATAGGGCTTGCAGTCAGACATGCCAGCCCACTCTAGGATGTCATTGGCGTACTGGCGCTGGTGAAGGAAGAGACCCTAGGGCTAGCGTTCGGTGGTAATGACGAGGAAGTGGTGAAGGGGCCCTAGGTCCTTCATCGCAAACTCTCGCTGGAGGGCGATGATCGTGCGCTATAGGAGATCGGCGGTGGATGCCATGAGCATAATATCGTTGACGTAGAGTAGGAGGTAGACGGTGTCCTCGCCACGCTGATAGATGAAGAGTGACGTATCCAACTTGGCCTCGACGAAGCCGATGGACGCTAAGTAGCAGGCAAAGCAGCTGTACCAGGCCCGTGGCGCCTGCTTGAGGCCATAGAGAGAGCGGTTCAGCCGACAAACCAGATCCAGGTGAGCGGCGTCAACGAAACCGGTGGGCTGGCTGTAGTAGACAGTCTTCATCAGAGTGCCATGGAGGAAGGCATTCTTGACATCAAGCTGATGGATCGCCCAGTCCCAAGAGAGGGAGAGGACAGCGCGAACGGTGGCAAACTTGATGACGATGCTGAAGGTCTTGTCGTAGTCCACTCCGGGGCACTGGGTGAAGCTCTGAAGGATCCAATGGGCCTTGTAGCGATTGAGGGAGTCGTCCGATGTAAGCTTGTGGCGAAAGAGCCACTTGCCGGTGACCACGTTAGTGCATGCAGGACACGGCACCAGGTCCCATGTGTGGCTGGCTAGTAGGGCCGCATACTCCTCCTCCATTGACCAACGCCAGTGTGGGTAAGTGAGGGCAGTGCGAACAGAGGAGGGGACCGGGGAGGCGTCCGATGGAGTGGCAGTCATATCAACGGCCACAATCAGCCGGACTAGTGACTTGCCGAGTCACCATCAGGTGGACATGCCTAGGGTTGTGGTGGATGGCGACCGGGTGGTACACAAGCGGCTCAGAGCGGGCCGTCGGGACGTTAGTGGCCATGGGCGTGGCCGGCTCGCTGCGGTGATAGACGACAGCGGGGTCGGCAAAGTGGGCCGCGTCGGGTCCGTGGGTGCCAAGGGAGTGGAGCTCCCATGGCAGTGGTAGATGAGGGCAGGGTCGGTGAAGCGAGTCGCACTCGTCGATGGGGCCATGCGTGGCGCGAGAGGGGTTGACAGGGCCGCACGTGGCGCAGGCTCGCTCGACGGGGCTGCACGTGGTGCTGGCATGATCGACGGGGCCACACTTGGCGCGGGTAGAAGTGCGAGCAGAGGAGTCAGAGCCGTGCCATGCGCAGGTGGGTCAACGGGGCCGCGTGAGGCATGCGAAGAGGCGCGCGTCGAGGTGTCGAGGCCGCACGTGGCGCGGGCAATGGCGCAAGGCAAGGCGCCTGGGGTGGAGGGGTAATCAGATCAAACTCATGGAGACAATCGAGATCAGTGGGTGGGGAGGAGCCAACGAGGGGAAACACATCTTCGTCGAAGACGACGTGATGAGAGATGATGATGCGGTGGGAGGGTAGGACAAGACAGTGATACCCCTTGTGGTCAGGGGAGTAGCCAAGGAAGAGGCATCGGGTGGAGCGAGGAGATAACTTGTGAGGAGCGGTGGCGGAAGTGTTAGGATAGCAAGCACAGCCGAACACGCGAAGGTCGTCATAGGAGGGGGCTATGCTATATAGGGCAAAGTGGGGAGTAGGGTGGCTGACCGCCTTTGATGGGAGGTGGTTGAGGAGGTGGGTGGCGGTGTGTAGGGCCTCCATCCACTAGCTGACAGGGAGAGACGCCTTAAAGAGAAGACATCGGATCATATTGGTGGTGGTTCGAATCATGCATTCGGCCGGCCATTCTAGGTAGAGGTGTAGGGGCACGAGAGACGCAACTGAACGCCATTGGTGAGAAAGAAAGAACGAGAGGCATGGTTATCGAACTCACGACCATTGTCACACTGTAGGACACGGACCGGGCGACAGAACTAGGTGGATACCCATGCGAAGAAGTATGTGAGAGTGGTGAATGTGTCAGACTTCAACCAAAGAGGAAAAGTACAAAGAAAATGGAAAAAATCATCCAAAATCACAAAATAGTATTTATATCCAAAAAGACTGAGTACAGGGGAGGTCTAGAGATCACAATGAATCAGATCAAAAGCCTGCTGAGCCCGAGAAGTAGTAAATGGGAGGACGAGTATGTTGGCCTAACTGACAAGCATGATAGAGACCCTCAAAATATCCCCTACTACAAGAAGAATCTAAACTGTTGGTAAGCTTGGTCATGACGTCAGGTCCAGGGTGGCCAAGACGACGATGCCAAGTGGTGGAGGTGGTGGTGGAGACCAGGATGGGAGGTAGAGACGCACTGGTGGAAGAAGGCCGGAGCATGTAGAGGGGTCGGTGCTGTCACATCGGGCGAGAGGGGTCCTACCTTACAGAGAAACCAGAAGGGTCAAACTCAATGCAACAAGAATTGTCGGTGGTGAACCGACGGACAGAAAGGAGATTGTGGGTGGTATGAGGGGCTACGAGAACGTCGTTGAGATAGAATGGTCCAGGGAGAAATGAGGCACCTACTGAGGTGACCGGTAGAGTGGAACCATTTCCAACGACGATCGAGGTGGGGTGGGAGGAGTGAGGTGGGTGAGAGTGAGAAAGCATGCCTGCTGTGGGGGTGGTGTGGTAGGAGGCACCGGAGTCGATGACCCAGCCAGGGAAGGGTGGAGCCAACGCAATGGTGCTATAGGCGGCTACGAGGGAGGCTGGGTCCTAGCCTCTAGCGAGCGGGGACTAAGGAGTCATGGTGGGGTCCCTAAAGGCAGGGCCTAGGTCGTCGGGGGCACGTCGTATCGAGGCATGCCGTAGGCAGGCGACGAAGGTGCACCATAGGGGGCGCAGTCAGGAGAGCCGACGCCAGAGGACGGGAGGCACTCGAGGCTTGACCCAGCCATATGGAGATCGTCCCAGTCCAGGGGTTGTAGAACGACAGCCAGCCCTGGTGTAAGATCTAAGACACCGGCTAGAGGGGGGGTGAATAGATGGTTTTGACTAAAATAAAAGACACTAGAGAAATTTAATCAAAACACAAGAGATATAAATTTTCTAGTTTTGATAGGTTAACAAAATATGATGAGCAATTTATGCTAACACTACAAATCATAGACAATACACAAATTACTAATTACTTGCAAGTAATGAGTAAAAGGTGAGAGAATGGCACCGAAATTTATCTCATGGTATCAGTGATTTGCCGATCACCCCTAATCCACGTTGAGGTGGAATTCAAGCTCTCACTTGCTCCTCTATCAAGACATGACTTGATCTTTGAGCCAAGTGGACAAGAAATCACTTAATACCTCGATTCCACTAGTGTCGCCTTTGCCGCTCCGACGAGGTGAGTGCGAACCCCTCACAATCAACACCACGGCTCCTCCACAATCTTCACGGAGAGCTCGACGGAGACAACACCCGAGCCGTCTAGGAGACGGCAACCTCCAAGAGTAACACGTCTAAGACGCTTGCCCTGTGTACCACCTAGTGCCTCGAGATCACAAATGATGCAAATGCACTAGAACATCTCAATCACTCTCTAGAATGCAATCTCAAGCAACGAGTGTGAGAGTTTGAGTTAGAGGATCACAAATGAGCTCAATGTATGCAAGGAGTGGCCAAGAGAGACCTCACACACGAGCTCCACTTCTATTTATAGCCCTCAACTCAAACCTAGCCGTTATGTGCAACTAGCACAAGTTCTGTGCACACACGAACGGTCCGCGCCCCATGGTCGGACGGTCCACGGTACCAGTAACGGCTATAAAGACCGTTTGAAACCTGTCAATGCTGTCAGAAAAATTCAAGCCTGGACGATCCATTAACCTGGGCCGGATGGTCCAGGACCTGTCAATATGGAATACCAGAGCACTGACCAATTAAAACAACCCGACAGACTGTCCGCCAACCATGGCCGGATGGTCCGCACTAGGAACACATACCGTCCGGCTAAAAACCCTAGACAATTCATAGTGCAAAGACTCAAAAACACATTGTCCCTGCACAAAATCCATTTGGCTCATGCGGACGGTCTGGCCTCCTGGCCCGGATGGTCTGCGCAGGGTTACAGAGACAGGTGTGCCAACAGACTTCTCTGGCAGAGTCGCGGACGGTCCAGTCTCCTAGCCCGGACGGTCCGCTGACCATAGAGTTAAGAGATTTTATTTTGCGCTTTTACAAAAGACTTTGTATTTTGAAAAACGAAGCTATTGTGGGCTTGTTCTCAAATGCTATGAATTAAGAACAAGACAACACAAAAGTGTTAAATGTAAAACTCCTTCGTCCTTAAAAACAGTATACCCCTTTGGATATAATGAATCTCGGACGAAGGTTACAAAAGAAAAGACCTGCGTAAGGTTGATAAATGGTAAAACAGAGCAATCATATATAATACACGAATAATAATACCAGTATTAACATCAATGTATTTCTATTATTGAATTCATAAAAACGAATTACAAATGTACCTTCAGGTTGATGTAAAGTAAAGGTACAGACGTGATGCGAAAAAGCGCATGCCAAGTCAGCGTGAACAGTACGGGAGTACTATTCACCTATTTATAGGCACGGGACGCAGCCCTTGTAAAATTACATTGATGCCCCTTACATTTATCAATAACTCTATAGTAATTCTTCAAGGTCCAAATTGGCTTTTCATCTTTAAGTCGGTTCCTCTTTTCTGTCGTTATGCCGAAGCTTTTCTGCACATAGCTTCGTGATCGTCTTATCCTTCGTCATGATCGTTTTTCATTCCAGTCAAGCTTCGTCTTAACCCTGCTCTTGTATATCCGCGACCTGACTCCGAAGGTGCCTATTCACATATTACACTCGGAAAACATTGTCAAACTATGTTTTTGAGGACCTTCGGGAGCCGAAGGCCCCCAACAGAAGCGTTGTTAGTCCTCATGCAAATGCAACAGTTTATGCTCTACGAGGCACTAAGTTTTACACGGATCAAGTTCATTGACCCCCTTTTAATAGTACGACTATCTAGCCTATTAATCCGGTCAATTTCTTCTCTAAACTTCTGATGACCGGCAAAACAAAACCTACATTTTACCTTTGTCTTCACTTGATCCACAATCAATGGTTATGTGTCTCAAAGACTTACTATTTCCTGTGGTTCAATCCTACATTCTTATTTCTCCAAGAATTGTTAGTCCACAATCAGTTGTCATTAATTACCAAAACACCACTAAGGGCCCTAGATGATTCACAATCTCCCCCCTTTTTGGTAATTAATGACAACACTGCATATTTTATAGAAAAGTAGGTTTTGTTTTTCAAACCTTTCTTATATACTGGGTATAAGAAAGATTCGAGATGAGTTTTGAGTGACTTGTCTTGATTTTAAAGTTCATCTGAAATTTTGATAAGTCAGCACATCTAATACCCACTTTGTAAGAAAAGTCTAAAAAGAGAAAAATTATCCCTTTATATATATGGTTGTTATCGATATTTATCATTTCATGTGAACACCACATTTAACAAATAAATAAATGACAAAAGACACCCAAAAATAATACATGCATCATGCTAGAATTTTTATTGTGAGTGCATTATTTGTGACAATGTAAAAATAACATAAAAATATGTTAAAAGTCCAAAGTGGAGTTTAAAGGAAAATTCAAGAATGTAGAAAAAAGAGAAGAGAAATTACTAGGTGAATAAAAATGAGTATATATATATATATATTATTCTTATACAAATTTGAGTTTGTACATTTGACTCAAAGGTGAAACTTATAAAAGGTTTCAAATTCAAATTTGGAATTCAAAATCAAAGGAAGATAAAATAGAAAAAAATGAATGCAAATATAAAAGAAAAGAGGATATGTGCGCAGTTGGGCCCTAAACCCCTTTCGGCCCACAACTGATTCCCATCGCGCGCACAGCTCTGTCACATGGGGCCGCTTGTCAGCTGCTTGGTTTCACGCGGACTCGCGCCGTCGGGACGCTGGCTGGTGGATGTAGCATCCCAAAAATTCAAATCCTGAAATTTTCTCAAACTCGCCCTAAATTCAAAATGAATTTCAAGTTTCATTTCAAAATGTTTGTTTGCGAGTTGATATCAACAAATAAAATATAGTGGTCTATATTATCTCCAAAATCCTCCTCAAAATACCTACAAATATTTCCCGAGTGATCCCCCTCAAATTCTTTCCAGAAATACTGCCCAGATATTTCCTAGTGATCCCCTTCAAGTTCTTTCCAGAAATACTGCTCAACTATTCCACCAATATATCTTCGGATATTTTTCTCTTGAGAAATACCTTCAGAATCATTTTTTCAAGACCATACAAATATTTTCTTCATAACTTTCCTCATGCCCATACGTATACGTATGCCTCCAGTGTCATACGGTGAGCTCTACAAGCTAATTACACTTATACAAGACAAATACATGCTAATCTCCACTAATCCTCTCATCCTCCCCCTAATCCTCTCATCCCTCCCCCTAATCCCCCCCACCATGGCTATAAATAGAGGGGCAAGGGCCTCCTCTCATCCCACCCCAAGCCATTTCATGGCAACTCTCTTCCCCCCCCCCCACACACCCACTCCATGTTCCACACAAGCACACACTAGCACAAGGATCGTTCGATCGTTCTTCGATCGTTCGTCCCCTGTTCTTAGTTTGTTCGTTCGTTCGTCCGATCGTTCGATCGTTCGTCCGATCGTTCATGGTTCGTTCGTCCGTTCGTCCGATCATTCGATCGTTCGTCCGTTCGTTCGTCCATATAATCTTTTTCCTACCGTTATGCTGCCGAAATTCCGATCGTTCGTTCGTTTGATCATTCGATCATTCATCGTTCGTTCATAGTTCCTATTCATCGTTCATCGTTCGTTCATAGTCCCTATTCATCGTTCTTCCAGAGAATCTTTGTCCTGCCGTTATGCTGCCGAAATTCCGATTGTTCGTTCGTTCGATCATTCGATCGTTCATCGTTCGTTCATAGTCCCTATTCATCGTTCATCGTTCGTTCATAGCCCCTATTCATCGTTCTTCCAGATAATCTTTGTCCTGCCGTTATGCTGCCGAAATTCCGATCGTTCGTTCGTCCGATCATTTGATCGTTCGTCCGTTCGTTCATCCAAATAATCTTTTTCCTACCATTATGCTGCCGAAATTCCGATCGTTCGTTCGTCCGATCATTCGTCCGTTCGTTCATAGTTCCTATTCATCGTTCATCGTTCGCTCACACGAACTAGTCACTATCACTATTCATCATTACTATTCACCATTACTATTCATCATTACTATTCACATACACTATTCATTATCGTTACTATTTATCATTACTATTCATCATCGTTACTATTCATTGATGATATGTATAATTACTTTTCCATCGCCACAATTCATTGTTACTAATCATCGTTACTATTCATCGGTCATCCAGTCATCCCAAATTTCAACTACTCATCCATCATGTTGTCCAGTCCACCTAAGACCAGCCAGACCCATGTTCCAATCATGTGAACTCCGGTGACTGTGATTTTCCTTCCAGTGGGAACTTCCCATCTGGTCACCCATCCCAGGTTTCTCCAAGTTGAGCACGCTTAACTTTGAGATTCCTTCGAACCAGGCTCCCAAACTCAGATTCCAATAATTCTCGTTTCTAAATTCTTATCAAACTATTCCCTATCCAGCCATGTCATCCCTTAAGCATGGTCCATATTCTAGAAAACTCCCAAAATACTCTTGTCCCATATTCTGCCTATAACTCTCCTGTTCATACTAAGTCAGACGATTCATTCGTCACTATTCTCACCAACAGTGAACTTCACTGTGCTACACCACATACACTCAGCTATAAATACACCCAGCTACCCTCTCCCTCTCCACACACACTCAACACCCTCAGCCAAGGCAAACACCCCACCCACTCAGTTACTCCGCTCTGCCGGCTACACGCATAGTGTCGCTTCGCCTCCAGTCCACCCTCCTGGTAAGCACCTCCGCTCCACCACCAGTAATATCACAACACCACATGACACAGATTCTACTCAAGACTCTACCCATCCATATATCGCTATTCTGACCACTATACTAAATATTTGTTGGCATACTTGCTTGTTTGTATGTTTGCTTGTTCATGTTGCATAGTTATCGGAGCGTTCGTGCCGTCTCATGGAGGCTAGATCTACATGTCTACGCTAGGCGGTGGTGCCAGAAGCTAGTTCCGCGAGCTCCCCTTCCCCCTTCGCCGAATAAGCACGACAAGCTCACTAGATCCCTTTGATGCATAGATTACCTATGATTTTTCAACCACAACCCTCAGCCTGTTATTTTATGCATGATATGATTTTGAGACAAGTTATTATGGCCACCCAGTCACTTGCCGCAATCAATCCCTGATATATATGTTCCAAATGATTTGAGAACAGGTGTGAGTTTACAAAAGAAAATGCTTTTCAAAATGTGTGTGATGAAGGATTTTCACCCTTATCACCTTGTGAGTGGGATAATCAGGGACTCCCTGGTTTAGGGGAGGGCCTAAGGTGTTGGCTCAGCTGGTTTAGGCGTGAGCAGAAGGATTGTCCCCTCATATAAGGACCGGTTTGTCATCTTCACTACCTGTACTCTTTAATAGTACAACCACTCGAGACTGTGTGGGCAGTCACTCAATCTGAACTCGTGCGGTCCGACCCTAGGGTTATGAAGGCTGGGGAGCACCGGGAGGATAAGGAGGGGGAAAGTTTTGTCCGGTTTGGACATGGTGGTGGCCTGACTCCTTCCAGATAACCGTTAAGGTTAGGACGTGCGGGGAAAGAAAGAAATTCGGATTCGGGTCTCACTAGCTATGAGATCGCAGAGCCGGACTAGTGGGTAAAGTGTACACCTCTGCGCAGAGTTTGAAAACCTATTCGAATAGTCTGTGTCCACAGGAATGGACGAGTCTGGTGTGGTATGTCAATTAGTGTTTTGTTTTCAAAAAAAAGGGTGCGTTTGAGAAAAGTGGTTTTTAAAAGGTTTGGTGGATGAGCCGTGAGCTATGGTGGACGGGAAGTCCAGTAGCTGTTTTTTTTGGAAATGAAAACCAGTGGGGAACTGCTGAGATACCTAGATGGTTTAGTCCAGGGGATTTTGTTATAATACTGAAAAACTTCCTGCTCCTTTTGGAGAGGATGCGCTTTGCAAAATACAAAATGTTTTTTCAAAACAACCCTGCATAAAATATTGTTGTTTCTGCAAATATCCTGAGCTCCACATATTCCATGCATTATATCTGATTTCCCCATTCCGCGGGTGAAGGTGGGCTGATGAGTACGTTTGTACTCACCCTTGCTTATTTGTTGTTTTTCAGAAAAAGGAGATCAGGTAAGAGTTACGACTGTTCCCATCCTTGTCTGTGGCTGTTGGACCGCTGATTTGCTTCGCTGCGTATATCTGGCTGCTTCAGCCCCACTCTGATGATATGTCCCGAGTTGTGGACCAACTCTTAAAGTTGTTCGCCACCTTTATAGGTTTGTCTCGTTTAAGCAAATCTGGAATCATCTTATGTATAAATGTGTTTACTAGCCTCCTGGGACTAGTAATTGTATCACATTTGAGTCCCAGAGGATTGGGACGCTTCAGTGGACCCCCGTGTCAGCTCCTTCATTCAGGGCACAACAGAAATCCGCGAGTTTGCCGGTGCGCGGTGCGGTCGTGCTACTCCTCTAGGCCGGGGCGGAGTAATAAATGGGGACCATGGGACTGCTTCCTCGCCTCGCATCTTAACCCTAGCCAGGCACCGTCATTAGGTCAGGCCGTTGCGTAGGATCACTGTGCCGTGTGAGTGAGTGCGTTGCTGTTGGCGACATCCTTAAGCATGGCCGCTTGTGGGCCAGAGTTTTGCCTGAGCGCCGCGCAAAACCCTGTGGATAGCGAACCATTTCTTCCCGGGCACGGTTATCAACCGGAGACCCAGCAATTGCTCACCGGTGTATCGTCTCCGTCACTGAACCTCACGCTCCATGGCCTCGTCTCACCTGCACCTGAAATCAGGTATGGACCATTCCCATCTGTCCGCATCTACTGTTATTGCGTAGAGCCTATCGATTATGTAGTTGCGCGCTCCGGTAGTGGGGTGATTGTTCACCGGCGTTGAACGCCGCCGTATCGCCCCTGTTCATCGGCACGCCGTCAGGGATAGGAGAAAGGGCTGCGCCATTGATTTAGGAGTGAACAGTCCAGATTAGGATTTGCATCCCCGTTCGCGCTAGATTAGATTCGGGCGCTTGATTTTAGATCTGGTGGAGCAGAGCGACACCAGAATAATTTATCTGCGGCATCGATCATGGATTGGACAGTCTATGACGCATAGCGCTTCGCTGGTGGCTCGGTCTAATCCATGCTATCCGCGCGTGATCCAGCGGCCCATCATGGCAGATACCTCTTCGTGGGGGCATTTTTACTTAAGCGCCCTCGGGGTTCTGGGTTATGAACCCGCGGTCCGTGGTGCTGTGCGTTGGGTCTTGGATAATTTACCTCGGGGCCCCTGTCTTTCTCAGTATTGGTGCGCCCAATCCAGAGCTGTTTTAAATTGAATATTTGAATTGGAAAACAGGTTTTTAATGCAAAAATATGTGCTAGGACATTAATAAATCATAGAAAATTCATACGAACTCCAAATTAACCCATTCCAGTTTCTAAAATTTTGTAATTTTGTTCTCTATCACTTAGGGTCTCTGTTTTGTCATGAAAACAGTAAGAAAAATAATTTCTCACTTAATCCTATTTTAAACACATAAAACCTTTGGAAATTCATATCTTAAAATCTATAACTCCAAAAATTATGATTCCTATTCCTAGGATTTTATTTTAATGTGTAGATTATTACTGTGTATTTTGTTTATATGTTTGGTGTGATGTTAATTTCCTATATACTGTGCTTGTTTGTATTGTGGTGAGTAGAAGAGCCCGTGACTGAGGATCCTGGTGAGCAACAGATAGAAGTAGCTGAGCAAGAGCTCATTAAAGGCAAGTTGTGCCCTTGACCACTTTTATACACAATAATGTTCTTTAATGTTATTTATTCATGCATAGGTTTAATTTTGATGGGACCCAATAGGTCACCCTAGATTGTTTATCTCATTACCTTGTTTACCCCTGAATCACTTGGGTAGTTTGCTATTGCTTTATATGGTTTTGGGATAATCATTTATTATATCCATGTTCCAGTTATTTTGTTATTCTATTTATGTTCATGTCAAGATCATTAATGTTAATTGGAACATAGAGTTTAACTTGAGAAACACTTGCCCCCACAAGGGAGGAATGGGACCCTTTGGCTAACTAATTAGGAAAGCTAGTAGAAGACTACCTTACCTGAAAGGGGCAAGGGCAGTAGGGGAGTTGCATGCATGGAGGTTCTCGGGTTGATTTTGCTGCGATGGCGGTCAGACGGGGATTCTTGCAAGTGCTCTTTCCATAAACTGTAGCGGGTTTTCGGAAGCTAGTGGAACTTTGTAAAGGCCTCGTAGTGTTGCCCTGCCTCGCTTCCTAGGTAGATGTGTATGGGAGTCGTGATCCCTTGGCAGATGGGTAACATGACTTGTGGGTAAAGGGTACAACCTCTGCAGAGTGTAAAACTGGTATACTAGCCGAGCTCACGGTCATGAGCAGCTCAGGACTCTCTGATGATTAATTTATGTAACTTAAATTCAATTTTGTCATTTGCATATGCATGGGATTATTTAATTTGTTCTATTACTTTATTTAAGGTTTGATATTTACTTACATTTAGTAACTGCTAATTAAATTTTGACCAACTAATTAAAAGCAATGCTCAACTTTAACCTCTATTGTTGATTAGCCTTACACATCACATGAACTCCCACCTTTGGTGAGTTAATGCCCACTGGTTCCCCACAACTTGTTGAGCTATGATCATGTGTGAGCTCACCCTTGCTGTCTCACACCCCCCACAGGACAAGAGCAGGTGGTTCAGGAGGAGCCACAAGGCGAGGAGTTTGATCTGATCTAGGTGGCGTTTCTCAGTTGACATTGGCGCCAATGACGATCCTTAGTTCGTTTTATATTTATCCTTTATTTTGTAATAAGACTTCCGCTATGTAATAAATACTCTGATGTTATTGTGACATTTATCTCTCTGCACTCTATTATTATATATGTTGTCTTCTTAGCGCATATATGAGATGCACCCAGCTTTGTTCCTTAAAGACCGGGTGTGACAGAAGTGGTATCAAAGCAAATGTTGACTGTAGGACGAAACCTAGATAGAAATGGACAAAACCCTTACCTACTTACCTTACTCTGATTCTTTCTATACTTATCTTAATCCTGTCTCACCTTCAATTGTTCCACTCTGATCATTCTTATCTTCTCTATTCTAAGACAAGATGGATTTCACACCTTTTGGAATCCTACACTTATGATCTTCTAAGAGATAGGGAACCTAAGACAAAATTAAAACTATTTTCTCGATTTAAAATGTTGGTTGATTGTTCTAATGATAAATGCCTGATTTGCTTCTTTGATTGATTGAATTATTATAGATGGATATCTTAGCATGTAAAACATTATAATTGGCTTTAGTAGGTAAAACATTAATCTGCTTAGCTAATAAATCTCCCAAAGTAACATGATTCGTAACTACCTGCCTTGTCTACTATTCTCTTACCATATGTATCTAACTCAGATGGTCAATACCAGGAGGGGTGGTGGAATTGATCTACCTCCCAGACAACACACTCAGAGGATATTCAGACAACCCCAACCACAACCAGCAGAGATGAATCCTCCTAATCCTCCACCAGGTGGAGTTGACCCACTGGTTGCACCTCAGATGAGGATGATGCAACATATGGCGGACACTATGACTGATATGCGTGCTCAGATGTAGCAGGAACACCAGGAGATGCGGTAGGAGAGAGAAGAGATACGCGAGGAGCTGCGCCAGGAGCGAGAAGAGATACGCCAGGAGAGAAGGGCGCAACAGCAACTGCAACAACAACAGCAACAGCAGCAACAGCAACAAGTACCATTGCCTCCACTACCACCACCAGTTCCACCCCGTGATAAGCACCGGGAATTCATGTGTCATAAGCCATCGACGTTTGCAAGCTCTCCTGATCCACTGGACGCGGATGATTAGCTGAAGTCCATAGAGAAGATGTTGAACATTGCTCAATGCACTGACCGAGAGAAGGTTTTATATGCCTCTGGACGTCTGACATGTCCTGCTACTGATTGGTGGGATTCATATACTACTGCCCACGATGCTGCTGATACTATTACTTGGGCAGAGTTCAGTACTCAGTTCAGGAATTATTATATACCAGCTGGATTGATAAAAATTAAGAAGAAGGAATTTCTATCGCTGAAGCAAGGAAGTATGTCAGTCAGCGAGTACCGCGACAAGTTTATCCAACTATCCAGATATGCTCCAGATGAAGTTGCTGAGGATGAGAGGAAACAGGAACATTTTATTGAAGGACTTAATGGGCCCCTGCAGTATGCTCTAGTGGCACATACTGTAACACCCCAGGTGTTTATATTTCGCTCGACAACGAGTACGGATTTAAGCACGTGGTAGCAGTAAATAAGACGGACGCTAGGGTCTAATTATTTTCGCCTATCGCGACTTTAATATCGCATCTGTTCTGTTTGTCGTGAGTGCGACATCATTTTTACTTCTATTTATTTGGAAGCTCGATGTGCTTTTACGCAATTTATCCCGAGCAAATTAATTCGCACTCAACGACTAAAATGCTCGGAGCAAAATAATTCGAATCGCGCATCATCCGAGAGAAATTATGCGCGAGATTAATAATCAGGAATATTTGGTAATAAATCGATTAAAATAGATAACGGGAATTAGAGCCAGACTCAAATAATTTCTAATCGGTTTAACTTCAACGAAATCAATCGTAAATTAAAATACCAAAGCCGAAATCAGTGTAGTTCGGTCGGTGTGTTCTCGTCTCGATCTGAATCTCCGGATATAAATCATGGGTGAAAACTCAATTGATTCCGGAAAATTCGCCAAATCAAATCCTGCCCAATTGTTGATGTCAATCCTAATTATTCGACCCTTTAAACATCACTAAAAATACCAATTCAAAATATCTGCAATTTTATTTATAAAAGGGGAGGAATGTAAAAAATATCTGAACAAAAATCTCTCCCAGCCTTATCCTACACGCCGCTCATGTGCTTTGGGAAAAAGATCGCGCCGCTCCGGCCATCTTCTTCCCCGAGCTGCCTAGAACTCTCCCTCGGCCTTATCTTCTTCAGACACATCTCTCTCCCTCATCTCGGCAGCCTGCACGTCGGTTCTCCAGCGCCCTCGTCTTCTTCCCCGCGCCAGCTGAGCTGGTCGCTGTCCCAGCTCTGCTCGCCCCCAGCCAAGGCCTTCCCATGGCGCTCCTCCCCGAGCGCAGCTCGCCCAGGCTCCTGCTCCCACAGCGCACCCAGATGCTTGCTCGCTGCCAGCTTGCCGAGCTTCCTTGCACTCACGCGCAGCCGCTCCTCCGACTGGACGCCCTCGGCTCAGCTCCTCAGCTCTCCCTGCTCCTCCGATTCGGTGCCGCGTGCAGTTCCCACGGTGCCCTGCGTCTCTCTCTCTTCTCAGATCGCCCAATCCTCCCTGTAGCTCGCCAAAGCTTCCTCTGTTCGCCATGGAGCATCTTCCCCAGCCGCTCCTTCCCCGCTGCGCAGCCTGTTGCCTGCTCGCGTCCAGCTCTTGCTTCTATTCTGCACAGCTCTCTAGCGTGCACGTCCCTGCCGCGCGCGGAACCCCAGCCGCCATGGAACTTTCCCGCGACATGCCTCTAAGTCCCTGGCCAAGTCTGAAAGGGAAATGTGCCCTTGGGCCATTTCTAAGTATTTTGGTGATTGAGTGCCAACACAAGTGCTTTTGTGTTAATCTATCCCAAGTGGTGGACAAAGTGCAAATCAAAAGTAAAGGTATGTTTCTAGACTTAGTACATTGTTTTGTGGACTAATGTATTGTGTCTAAGTGCTGGAAACAGGAGAAAACAAGTTGGAGAAGAGATGACTTTGTTTAGCCAAAGTCTGCTCAGTCTAGGTGCATCAGACTGTCCGGTGGTGCACCGGACAGTGTCCGGTGCGCCAGGCTGGCTCTGGCGAACTTGCTACTCTCGGGACTTCGACGGCGGTGTATGGCTATAAATCACCGGACTGTCCGGTGGTGCACCGAACTGTCCGGTGAGCCGTTCACTGTCCGGTGAGCCGTTCACATGCGAAGTCGACGCTCTCGGGAAGTAATTAACAGCGTACAACTATAATTCACCGGACTGTCCGGTGAGCCAACTGTCAGCCGGGTCAACGGTCGGCCGAGGATTCCGCGCGTGACGCGTGGCCGAGCCAACGGTCACATTGGGGCACCGGACTGTCCGGTGTGCACTGGACAGTGTCCGGTGCGCCAACGGCTCTCAATCAGCAACGGTCGGCTTCGCCATATAAGGAAACAAATCCGCACCGGACAGTGTCCGGTGGTGCACCGGACTGTCCGGTGCGCCAGGCGACAGAAGGCAAGATCTGCCTTCCTAGAATGCTCTCAACGGCTCCTAGCTGCCTTGGGGCTATAAAAGGGACCCCTAGGCGCATGGAGGAGTACCCCAAGCATACTCTAAGCATTCCTAAGCACCAAGACATCAATTCCACGCATTTGATTCTTTGTGATAGCAATTAGAGCTCCATTTGAGTTGTGAACTCGTCGGGTTGTGTTGCGAGCTCTTGTTGCGACTTGCGTGCGTATTGTCACTTGGATTTTGTGTCTTGTGTGCGTTGCTCATCCCTCCCTTACTCCGTGCTTCTTTGTGAACATCAAAGTGTAAGGGCGAGAGGCTCCAATTTGTGGAGATTCCTCGCGATCGGGATATAGTAAAGCAAAGCAAAACACCGTGGTATTCAAGTGGGTCTTTGGACCGCTTGAGAGGGGTTGATTGCAACCCTCATCCGTTGAGACGCCACAACGTGGAGTAGGCAAGTTTTGTACTTGGCCGAACCACGGGATAAACCACTGTGTCTATCTGTGTTGATCCTCTTGTGGTTGTTGTGTTTTGCTAAGACTCTTCTCTAAGCCACTTGGCATTATTGTGCTAACGCCTAATCAAGTTTTGTGGCATTAAGTCTCAAGTTTTATAGGATCACCTATTCACCCCCCCCTCTAGGTGCTCTCAATTGGTATCAGAGCCGTTCTCTTCACGAAGGGACTAATCACCCGAAGAGATGGATCCTAAGGGAAGGGTATTGTGATCAATGATAAGGAGAAGGAGTCCTTCGTCAACGAGCCGAAGGATGACAAGCCAACCGACTCGGGCTCGGGCCACAAACGTAAAGATGGGAAGAAGAAGAAGACAAGGCGCATCAAGGAGATTGTCTACTACGACGACAGCGACGAGTCCACTTCTTCCCAAAAGGACAACGACGACAACGACTACGACAAAAGAAAGACGGTTAATTCAATCTTTTCTTTTGATTACTCTCGTATTCCGCAGAGTTCAAATGCACATTTGCTTTCCATCCCTCTTGGCAAACCTCCACACTTTGATGGGGAGGACTACGGATTTTGGAGTCACAAAATGCGTAGTCACTTGTTCTCTCTCCATCCAAGCATATGGGAGATTGTTGAGAGTGGAATGAAATTTGATAGCTCGGATAGTCCTATGTTTATCAATGAACAGATTCATAAAAATGCACAAGCTACTACTGTGTTGTTAGCCTCTTTGTGCAGGGACGAGTATCATAAGGTGAGCGGCTTGGACAATGCCAAGCAGATCTGGGACACCCTCAAGATCTCTCATGAGGGGAACGACGTCACCATGCTCACCAAGATGGAGTTGGTGGAGGGCGAACTCGGGAGATTCGCGATGATAAGGGGCGAGGAGCCAACCCAAACGTACAATCGGCTCAAGACCCTTGTCAACAAGATAAGGAGCTACAGAAGCACGCGATGGACGGACCACAACGTTGTCCACCTAATGCTAAGGTCCTTTACTGTTCTTGATCCACATCTTGTGAACAATATTCGTGAGAATCCTAGGTACACCAAGATGTCGCCCGAAGAAATTCTTGGGAAATTTGTAAGAGGGCGGATGATGATCAAGGAGGCAAGATACGTCGACGATGCACTAAATGGACCAATCCAAGAGCCTCAAACTATTGCTCTCAAGGCAACGAGGAGCAAGGAGGCGCTACCTAGCAAGGTAGCGCAAGTTGAGGCGGCAGGGCTTAATGATGAAGAGATGGCCCTCATCATCAAGCGCTTCAAGACGGCGCTAAAGGGTCGCAAGGGGCAGCCAAGCAAGACCAAGACAAAGGGGAAGCGCTCATGCTTCAAATGCGGTAAGATTGGTCATTTTATCGCTAATTGTCCCGATAATGTAAGTGACCAGGAACAAGGGAACAAGAGGGAGAAGAAGAAGACATGCAAGAAGGCTAAGGGCGAGGCACACCTTGGCAAGGAGTGGGACTTGGATTGTTCGTCATCCGACTCCGACAATGAAGGACTCGCCGCCACCGCCTTCAACAAGTCATCCCTCTTCCCCAACGAGCGTCACATATGCCTCATGGCGAAGGAGAAGAAGGTATGTACTCGAGACAATACCACTTATGCTTCTTCAAGTGAGGATGAGTCTAGTGATGATGATGAAATAGATTATTCTTGTTTATTCAAGGGTCTAGATAGAACCAAGGTTGATAAGATTAACGAATTAATTGATGCCTTGAATGATAAAAATAGATTATTAGAAAAGCAAGAGGATTTGTTGTATGAAGAACATGACAAATTTGTAGAGGCACAAAAATCTCATGCTTTAGAAGTTAAAAGAAATGAAATGCTTTCTTGTGAACTATCTACTTGCCATGAGACAATTTCTAGCTTAAGGAGCATAAATGATGATTTGAATGCTAAGTTAGAGATAGCTAGTAAATCAACATCTTGTGTAGAACATGTTACAATTTGCAATAGGTGTAAAGATTTTGACATTGATGCTTGTAGTGAACACCTAGTTTCAATTTCCAAATTGAATGATGAATTGGCTAGTCTTAATGCCCAACTTAAGACTAGCAAGAGTGAAATTGATAAAATAAAATTTGCAAGGGATGCCTACACGATTGGTAGACACCCCTCAATTAAGGATGGACTTGGCTTCAAGAGGGAAGCCAAGGACTTAACAAGCCATAAGGCTCCCATCTCCGCCAAGGAGAAAGGGAAGGCCCCTATGGCTAGTAGTGCTAAAAAGAACCATGCTTTCATGTATCATGATAGGAGACATTCTAGGAATGCCTATAGAAGTTATAATGCTTTTGATTCTCATGCCATGTTTGCTTCTAGTTCTTCCTATATGCATAATAGAGATATGTCTAGGAGAATTGTTGTTCATCATATGCCTAGGAGAAATGTTGTTAATGTTCCTAGGAAAATTAATGAACCTTCGACAATATATCATGCTTGCAATGCTTCATTTGCCATTTGTAGAAAGGATAAGAAGGTAATTGCTAGGAAATTAGGGGCAAGATGCAAGGGAGATAAAACTTGCATTTGGGTCCCTAAGACCATTGTGACTAACCTTGTAGGACCCAACAAGAGTTGGGTACCTAAGACCCAAGCCTAAATTTGCCTTGCAGGTTTATGCATCCGGGGGTTCAAGCTGGATTATCGACAGCGGATGCACAAACCACATGACGGGGGAGAAGAAGATGTTCACCTCCTACGTCAAGAACAAGGATTCCCAAGATTCAATCATATTCGGTGATGGGAACCAAGGCAAGGTAAAAGGGTTAGGGAAGATTGCTATTTCATCCGAGCACTCTATTTCTAATGTGTTTTTAGTTGAGTCGCTTGGATATAATCTGTTATCCGTTAGTCAACTTTGCAATATGGGATATAATTGTTTATTCACTAATGTAGATGTGTCTGTCTTTAGAAGGAGTGATGTTCACTAGCTTTTAAGGGTGTACTAGACAGCAAACTTTATTTAGTTGATTTTGCAAAAGAGGAGACCGGTCTAGATGCATGTTTAATTGCTAAGACTTGCATGGGCTGGCTGTGGCATCGTCGTTTAGCACATGTGGGGATGAAGAACCTTCACAAGCTTCTAAAGGGAGAACACGTGATAGGTCTAACTAATGTGCATTTCGAAAAAGATAGACCTTGTGCAGCTTATCAAGCAGGTAAACAAGTGCGAAGCTCTCATCATGCCAAAAATGTGATGACTACGTCAAGACCCCTGGAGTTACTTCATATGGACCTCTTCGGACCCGTCGCCTATCTGAGTATAGGAGGAAGTAAGTATGGTCTTGTTATAGTTGATGATTTTTCTCGCTTCACTTGGGTATTCTTTTTGCAGGATAAATCTGAAACCCAAGGGACCCTCAAGCGCTTCCTAAGGAGAGCTCAAAATGAGTTTGAGCTCAAGGTGAAGAAGATAAGGAGCGACAACGGGTCCGAATTCAAGAACCTTCAAGTGGAGGAGTACCTTGAGGAGGAAGGGATCAAGCACGAGTTCTCCGCTCCCTACACACCACAGCAAAATGGTGTGGTAGAGAGGAAGAACAGGACACTCATCGATATGGCGAGGACGATGCTTGGAGAGTTCAAGACCCCCGAGCGTTTTTGGTCGGAAGCCGTGAACACGGCTTGCCACGCCATCAACAGGGTCTACCTTCACCGCCTCCTCAAGAAGACTTCGTATGAGCTACTAACCGGTAACAAACCCAATGTTTCGTACTTTCGTGTATTTGGGAGCAAGTGTTATATTCTTGTGAAGAAAGGTAGAACTTCTAAATTTGCTCCCAAAGCTGTAGAAGGGTTTTTATTAGGTTATGACTCAAATACAAAGGCGTATAGGGTCTTCAACAAATCATCGGGTTTGGTTGAAGTCTCTAGCGACGTTGTATTTGATGAGACTAATGGCTCTCCAAGAGAGCAAGTTGTTGATCTTGATGATGTAGATGAAGAAGACGTTCCAACGGCCGCATTGCGCACCATGGCGATTGGAGATGTGAGGCCTCAGGAACAAAAAGAGCAAGATCAACCTTCTTCCTCAATGATGGTGAATCCCCCAACCCAAGATGACGAACAGGTACCTCAAGTGGAGGCGCGTGATCAAGGGGGAGCACAGGATGTCCAAGTTGAAGAGGAAGAAGCACCTCAGGCACCTCCAACCCAAGTTCGAGCGACGATTCAAAGGAATCATCCCATCGACCAAATTTTGGGTGATATTGGCAAGGGAATAACTACTCGCTCTAGATTGGTGAATTTTTGTGAGCATTACTCTTTTGTCTCTTCTATTGAGCCTTACAGGGTAGAAGAGGCCTTGCTAGATCCGGACTGGGTGTTGGCCATGCAGGAAGAGCTCAATAATTTCAAGAGGAATGAAGTTTGGACACTAGTGCCTCGTCCCAAGCAAAACATTGTGGGAACCAAGTGGGTGTTCCACAACAAACAGGACGAGCATGGGGTGGTGACAAGGAACAAGGCTCGACTTGTGGCAAAAGGTTATGCCCAAGTCGCAGATTTGGACTTTGAGGAGACTTTCGCTCCTGTGGCTAGGCTAGAATCAATTCGTATTTTGCTAGCATATGCCGCTCACCATTCTTTCAGGTTGTTCCAAATGGATGTGAAGAGCGCTTTCCTCAACGGGCCGATCAAGGAGGAGGTGTACGTGGAGCAACCCCCTGGCTTCGAGGATGAACGGTACCCCGACCACGTGTGTAAGCTCTCTAAGGCGCTCTATGGACTTAAGCAAGCCCCAAGAGCATGGTATGAATGCCTTAGAGACTTTTTAATTGCTAATGATTTCAAGGTTGGGAAAGCCGATCCAACTCTTTTTACTAAGACTTGCGATGGTGATCTTTTTGTGTGCCAAATTTATGTCGATGACATAATATTTGGTTCTACTAATCAAAAGTCTTGTGAAGAGTTTAGCAGGGTGATGACGCAGAAATTCGAGATGTCGATGATGGGCGAGTTGAACTACTTCCTTGGGTTCCAAGTGAAGCAACTCAAGGACGACACTTTCATCTCCCAAACAAAGTACACGCAAGACTTGCTAAAGCGGTTTGGGATGAAGGACGCCAAGCCCGCAAAGACTCCGATGGGAACCGACGGACACACCGACCTCAACAAAGGAGGTAAGTCCGTTGATCAAAAGGCATACCGGTCTATGATAGGGTCGTTACTTTATTTATGTGCTAGTAGACCGGATATTATGCTTAGTGTATGCATGTGTGCTAGATTTCAATCCGATCCAAGGGAGTGTCACTTAGTGGCTGTGAAGCGAATTCTTAGATATTTAGTCCCTACGCCTTGCTTCGGGATCTGGTATCCAAAGGGGTCTACCTTTGACTTGATTGGATATTCAGATTCCGACTATGCTGGATGTAAGGTCGATAGGAAGAGTACATCGGGGACGTGCCAATTCTTAGGAAGGTCCCTGGTGTCATGGAACTCTAAGAAACAAACTTCCGTTGCCCTATCCACCGCTGAGGCCGAGTATGTTGCCGCAGGACAGTGTTGCGCGCAACTACTTTGGATGAGGCAAACCTCCGGGACTTTGGCTACAATCTGAGCAAAGTCCCACTCCTATGTGACAATGAGAGTGCTATCCGCATAGCGGAAAATCCTGTTGAGCACAGCCGCACAAAGCACATTGACATCCGGCATCACTTTTTGAGAGACCACCAGCAAAAGGGAGATATCGAAGTGTTTTATGTTAGCACAGAGAACCAGCTAGCCGATATCTTTACCAAGCCTCTAGATGAGAAGACCTTTTGCAGGCTACGTAGTGAGCTAAATGTCTTAGATTCGCGGAACTTGGATTGATTAATAGCATACATGTGTTTATGTCTTGATCATGTTTCTTATGCATTTTGTTGCTTATGTATGGTGCTCAAGTTGTACAAGCACTCCCCAGACCTCACAAGTCCTTTTGCACGTGGTGCACATATTTAGGGGGAGATGTGCTACAACTTGACCCTTTGAGACTAACCGTGTGCTTGAGTGTTCTTAATTTAGTCTCAAAGGAGGTTTGAAAGGGAAAAGGTGGACTTGGACCATGAAAGACTTCCACTGCACTCCGATGAGAGGGTAACTATTCCAAGTTCATCTCATGTACTCCTATTGCCTTTGTATTCTTATTTGAAGATTTTGGTGAGGCAATGGGTTCAAGGGCCAAGATTGATCCCGTTTTGGTGCTTGATGCCAAAGGGGGAGAAAATAAGGCTAAAGCAATAAATGGATCAGCTACCACTTGAGAATTTTGAAAATAATAGAATAGAGCTTTTGTTTTGTCAAAATACTCTTATTGGCTCTTTTTGTCAAAAGTTGGTCTCTTGTGGGGAGAATGGTTGATTATGGGAAATAGGGGGAGTTTTTGATACTGTGATCAATTTCTATTGGAACAACTCTCTTTATGCCTCTACAAGTGTGTTTGACTTAGAGATAGGAAATTGAGGTTGATTTGCAAAAACAAACCAAGTGGTGGCAAAGTATGATCCATATATACCAAATTTGAATCAAAACCTTTTTGAGTTCTCATTTGCATTGATATTGCACTTCTTTTAGTTACTCTTTGTTGTGTTGGCATAAATCACCAAAAAGGGGGAGATTGAAAGGGAAATGTGCCCTTGGGCCATTTCTAAGTATTTTGGTGATTGAGTGCCAACACAAGTGCTTTTGTGTTAATCTATCCCAAGTGGTGGACAAAGTGCAAATCAAAAGTAAAGGTATGTTTCTAGACTTAGTACATTGTTTTGTGAACTAATGTATTATGTCTAAGTGCTGGAAACAGGAGAAAACAAGTTGGAGAAGAGATGACTTTGTTCAGCCAAAGTCTGCTCAGTCTAGGTGCACCGGACAGTGTCCAGTGGTGCACCGGACAGTGTCCGGTGCGCCAGGCTGGCTCTGGCGAACTTGCTACTCTCGGGACTTCGACGGCGGTGTACGGCTATAAATCACCGGACTGTCCGGTGGTGCACCGGACTGTCCGGTGAGCCGTTCACAGGCGAAGTCGTCGCTCTTGGGAAGTAATTAACGGAGTACGGCTATAATTCACCGGACTGTCCGGTGTGCACCGGACTGTCCGGTGAGCCAACTGTCAGCCGGGCCAACGGTCGGCCGAGGATTCCGCGTGTGACGTGTGGCCGAGTCAACGGTCACATTGGGGCACCGGACTGTCTGGTGCGCCAACGGCTCTCAATCAGCAACGGTCGGCTTCGCCATATAAGGAAACAAATCTGTACCGGACAGTGTCCGGTGGTGCACCGGACTGTCTGGTGCGCCAGGCGACAGAAGGCAAGATCTGCCTTCCTGGAATGCTCTCAACGGCTCCTAGCTGCCTTGGGGCTATAAAAGGGACCCCTAGGCGCATGGAGGAGTACACCAAGCATACTCTAAGCATTCCTAAGCACCAAGACATCGATTCCGCGCATTTGATTCTTTGTGATAGCAATTAGAGCTCCATTTGAGTTGTGAACTCGTCGGGTTGTGTTGCGAGCTCTTGTTGCGACTTGTGTGCGTATTGTCACTTGGATTTTGTGTCTTGTGTGCGTTGCTCATCCCTCCCTTACTCCGTGCTTCTTTGTGAACATCAAAGTGTAAGGGCGAGAGGCTCCAATTTGTGGAGATTCCTCGCGATCGGGATATAGTAAAGCAAAGCAAAACACCATGGTATTCAAGTGGGTCTTTGGACCGCTTGAGAGGGGTTGATTGCAACCCTCGCCCGTTGGGACGCCACAACATGGAGTAGGCAAGTTTTGTACTTGGCCGAACCACGGGATAAACCACTGTGTCTATCTGTGTTGATCCTCTTGTGGTTGTTGTGTTTTGCTAAGACTCTTCTCTAAGCCACTTGACATTATTGTGCTAACGCCTAATCAAGTTTTGTAGCATTAAGTCTCAAGTTTTACAGGATCACCTATTCACCCCCCCTCTAGGTGCTCTCAAAGTCGCGCCCAGCCGTGCCTGGTTCTCCTTTGCCAGCACGTCCTCTGCTTAATCGTCCCCAGCTCGCCCCTACGCGTGCGTCCTCTTGTGTCGTCCCTGCATTGCGCACGATCTTTCCTATGCGTGCCAGCAGCCGCGTCTCTCTGGTGTTTCCTCCCTGCGCGCACGTTAAGTTTCCATGCCTAGTTCGCTCGGGTCGCAAGCCTGTGTGTCATCGCCGCGCTTGCTGCTCGCCGGGTCAAGTCCCATGTTGCCGCGTCCCTGTTTCAGTATGTCGTGCCACACTGTTATTGTTTCTGTCGCGAGCTCGTCAGTCACTATTGTCCCATCCGCGTCAGCACACGACCGTGGTCATGTTCGTCGAGTTCACCAACACTATGTTGCCGATTCGACTGTCGTCGTTGTCGTGTGCCTCGCTGCATGCTCGCCGAGTGTTGTCGGTTGTACCTCGGCACTCGTGCTTGCTGCTGGCTCGTGTTAACGTTCGCGCGCCTATTCGTTGTCACTGCGTCACACTCACTCTTTGTCCATCGGGCTTCACGTGTGCTCACGTTTGTCGTCGAGCTGTTGAACCCGTCCTCCCTTGCTCGTAACTTCGTCATCGCCAGAGCCCTCACTAGATTCGTGTCCTCGCCAGCTCGCTTCATGTTTAATCTCGTTGTAGTCCCACGCGTCATCAAGAAATTCCAAGAGTCAAGTGAAGACAGAGCCAGCAACGTGATATTCATCAGATGCGCGACAAAAAGCTCGGACATCCTGCGCGACTCAAGTTCAATTCGTCAAAATTATTCAATCGGGGAAATGATCTTCAGCAATTGATTACCGAAGAAAAGAAGACCCCTGGATGACGTCAACTGGAACCCGTAGTCGTGCTTGCGACTATCGCGTCGAATTAGTCAGGGTAAGCAAATTTGTTATTCGTATTAGCGGATTGATGGATGGTTTGACTAAGTAAAATATTTATTAGATTGTCTGAGTCGCTTTGGTAAATTGGTCGATGTCGTAGGATAAAAGAGGTCTCAATAGGTCTCAGTATTGCGGAACTGTAGGTATTAAAAATGAAGTGTTATTAATATATATGATACACAGGTTAACCGGTAAATTAGTTTAGAAAGTTAATGAAAGTTCTTCTATCAAATTTTATAAGTATTAGGTGCCCAAGAATTTTGAAGTTAAAATTATAAGCCGTTTAGTGTGTTCTCTAGACTAGGTATGGTATTTTATGTGTTGATCGAGTTCATGCTTGGAATGGACGTTGATTGTTACCTCGACTGTTTAGCTAGGTTAGAAGAGCATGATTGTCATAGGTAACAATATATCGATAGCTAGTGTCCGCAATGCCTCGTCATTAGGTAGGTTATTTCTCTTTTGCGTAGTATCGTAATGTCTGGTGTTATTGTTCCTTATATGCATTCATGTGCATAATGCATTTCAATTAGGTACGTTAATTAATCGCGTGATGAGGAAGAAGAACCAAGTCGACCCCAAGCGCGGGCTAATCTGCAAGTTGAAGCTGATGAATCAACCTGAAGATGGTTAAATCAAGCAAGTGCTCGGTCGAAGAATACTCGTCAAGCGGACGTCACCTAACAACACTAACCTAATGTTACTCAGGCAAGCCCCGGTGCATTCGCCACCTCCTTGAAGTTTTAAAATCTTTATCACCTTGTTTGATGCATTAGGTAATAGGAGTTGTGTGCTAAACCATTGATGCATTTCCTTCCTTTGAAAATTGATTACCCTTCCTTGACACCCTCTTTGAAAATGATTTTTGATGCTTAGCCTTGCTTTAGTAAACAAAAATGTTTTGTTTTAAAACAAAGGTGATGCTTCAGTGGGTGGGAATGTTTTCAAAAACAAAACTTGTGATGGTGAATCCATCAGGGCCTTGATGGGTTCAACATCTGGAAAAGATGTACCTCTGCTAGGTACCAAACTTTGGGTTGAAACTAATAAGCTGAGACCGGGCAGTTGACTTGCACGAGAAAGGAGTCTCGGTGTAGTGTCTCCATCTGAGTCGATTAAGGACCATGCCGATGTAGGCCTGCTAATCGAGGACCCTTTAACTGGTCACATACCTCGTCATGGGTAAGCTTTGCCTCGGGCAGACTAAGGCCAGAATAAGATAACACGCAATGGGCGTGGAGCGGTGGTGAGAGTAGCGTGTACCCTCCGTGGCAAGAGGCTGGACGGTGGTGTAGCTGTGCTCTCGGTTGACGTGAACCTGATCTGGTCTTAAGAACCCCGGTGGCGGGTTGACATATGCAAGGGTTAAGTGCTACATATGTCGTGTGATCGGAGATCCTCAGCTGAGTATAATCGATTCGGATCGCCGTACCTCCGCGGTTATGGAGACTTGGTCACTGACCTATACGTAGAACGCCATTGAAGATGAAAGGGTTGATAAGAAATTGGCTAGTATAGGTCCAGTGCTTGAACTAGGGTAGAAAGAACTCTAGCTGTAGGTAACTTTACTTAACCTGACATGTAAAATTGGATTTTAAGGATCCACTCGTAGTAAGCTTTTCTGGAAAACAGAGTCTTTGAATCTTGATAAGCCATACCTTGAATCCCTCTAGCTAGCATACCCTTGAGAGTCTTTTCTTTAGTCGGATAAGTCTTGCTGAGTAATTCCATACTCAGGGTTTTATTCCCTGTTGTTTTTCAGGTCTAACCTTGTGCTGCTGTGATGGTGTTAAGTGCCGGTGGGCTCGGCCTTCTTATAAGTCTAAGTAACTCCCTTATACTTCTTACTGAGGATGGTCTCTTAAGCTAGCATATATTTCAAACTTATACTTTTGTAATCACTCCGATAAAATAATGTAAATTTTTTGTAACCTGTAAAATTTGGTAATTAGATTTCCGCTGCAAAAATGTTATGTGTGTGATTTGTGTTACTTAATCCCGCGGTTCTGGTTGAAAGTGGTTTATCCGATGTCCTTGGGGCAATCGGACAGATCCTGTTGAGTTATCTGGTGCACATGCATGGTCGTCTGAGGTCTTTGGGACAAGGACAGGTGCATGTGGGCCCAATAACTTGGAGGTTCTGCCACACATACATTTCCATCATTTCAGAGGCTGCTTGATAAGGCTCTAGCTATTGAACACAAGCGTGTTCAGCTGGGAGATTTGAAAAGGAAAGCTATATCTCAAGGACAAGGAAGCAGCAGTGTTTGTCCTCGCTACAGTTCACCCCAGGGTACACCAGTTCACACTGGCGGAGGCCAGCGCCCAGTTCAGCAATCTCCTCAGAGGACTCCACCGCCTCGTCAGGCTACCCCCACTGGCACCCCGATGAAGTTTTCAGGGCAGAGTGCAGGCACCACTTGCTTCAAGTGTGGAAAGACTGGACATTATGCAAATGTCTGCCCACAGAGGATTGATACTACCCCAGCTCAGAATAAGCAGCAGACTCCAGGATCTGGCAAGGGATACTCTATTACCAGGGTTAATCAAGTCAGCATTGATGCTACTCCGGACGGTGCTGACATCGTACTTGGTATGTTTTACGTTAATGCTATTCATGTAACCATATTATTTGATTCAGGTGCTACACATTCATTTATGTCTGCTCAATATGCCAACACAAATGAGATACCACTGCTAAATATGAGAAAACCAATGATAGTAATAACACCTAAAGGGCATGTTGAGGCAAATCTAATGACACGTAGATTGACATTAACAATTATGGGAAGAGAATTTGGAGCTACTGCTATAATATTAGAGGCAAGCAGTATAGATCTGATCCTTAGTATGTCATGGTTAAGAAAGGCAAAGGCCATTATAGCATGTGGTAAAGGTACCGTAGAACTCACCAGCCCTAAAGGAGAAATATTTCAAGTTAATATTGTAGTAACCACCTCATCCAAACGTGCAATGTTCTTCATACCTGAGGAGTTTGTTGGTGACAACATCCGTGTGGTTAGGGATTTTCCAGATGTCTTTCCAGAGGAGTTACCAGGGATGCCACCAGATAGGGAAGTTGAGTTTGTTATTGATCTCTTACTTGGGACAGCCCCTATATCTAAACGGCCATACAGGATGTCTATGGAGGAGTTAAAGGAACTTAAGAAATAGTTAACGGTGTTGCAAGAGGCTGGGTACATTCGTCCGAGTTCCTCACCTTGGGGAGCGCCGGTTCTATTTGTACAGAAGAAGGATGGATCATAGCGGATGTGTGTGGATTATAGATCCCTTAATGATGTTACTGTGAAGAACAAGTATCCGTTACCCCATATTGAGGACTTATTTGATCAGATGAGAGGTGCAAGGGTATTCTCGAAGATTGATCTCCGATCGGGTTACCATCAGATGAGGATTAGACCATCGGATATTCCTAAGACAGCATTCACGACTCGATATGGATTATATGAGTTCACTGTTATGTCGTTTGGATTAACCAATGCACCAGCTTATTTTATGAATTTGATGAATAAGGTTTTTATGGAATATGTGGACAGATTCATCGTGGTATTCATCGACGATATTCTTATCTATTCCAAGAGTGATAGTGATCATGAGGAACATCTGAGATTGGTACTACAGAAGCTACGAGATAACCAACTCTATGCCAAGTTAGCAAGTGCGAGTTTTAGATTGGTGAGGTGCCATTCCTTGAACATATCATTTCTAATGGAGGAATATCAGTGGATCCTGCTAAGGTCAAGGAGATAATGGAGTGGAGAGTACCCACTACAGTTACAGAGATTTGGAGTTTCTTGGGACTTGCAGGATATTATCGGAGATTTATTGAAGGATTTTCTAAAATCGCTAAGCCTATGACCTCACTTCTTGTAACACCCCTGGTGTTACGTCAACTAAAACGCTGATATGTCATCATAAGCAATTGCATTAACTTGATTGTTACACCTAGAATGCATTTACTAGGTTAAACTTTTTCAAAAAGTGTGATGTTGTGTGTTGGGTTTAGAGTTTAGTTTAAGGACTTGGCTTAAGCTAGACAAGAGTAGGTCATCTCTTGAGCATGTAACAAATTGACTTGGAGACTTCAAGTGCTAAAGGCAAGTCCTAGAGTCTATGGCAACCTTGTTTTCAAAGGTAGAGCAAGTGGAAGAAACACTTGAAGAAAATGAAGAACATGTGAAACCCTAAAACTAGCCCAAAAGAGGAATTCAAAATCTAGAAATAATTTGACAAAAGTCCATATATCAAAGTTGTGGAGCTTGGAAAAGTGAATAAATTTCTTATTTGGGGAATTCCAATTTGTGTGGAGAAATTTGGAGTAATTTGCAGAAATTCAGTTTTGGGTTCAAATTGGAACTTCTGAAATTAATATAAACTAGCCAACTTTGAACCCTTATAAATTCTGATCTATAAGCAGTTTGAAGATGATCCTTATAACAAAGTTATAAAGCTATGTGAGGAGTGTGACTTTGATTAAGTAACCTAGCCTTAAATCTATATGGAATTTGGAGAAGAACTGGTCTAAAGTAGAGCTGCTGGAAAGTGTGGAGTTCAGACTTAATAAAATTCAGAGTCTGAATTTCAGTATTTTGTGCAAACTTTGGGCTATTGTAGTTTGGAATCCAAGAGGTTTTGGTTAATGGTCATTGTATCAAACTTGTAGAGGAACTATAGGAGTATAAACTTTATTAAGCATCTTGCCCCTAGAAACATTTGGAACCCAGGAAAAAGAGTAGCTCCAAGTGGTGCTGCTGTATTTCTGAATTTTCAGATTGGAAACAGTAACTGAAATTGAATTTCAGTGCTTTGATAGCAGTTTTGAAGCCTATTTGTGGCTATTATGTAAGGTTTTGTGCTGTGGTGTTTGTAGTATAAGTGAAGACCATATAATGTGGAATAACTTTCTTTAAAGGTGATGGACATGATCCTATACAAAAATTGGAGTAACAGCTGCTTAGATTTGGACTGTCAGGTGGCTGAAACTGAATTGTATTCAGTCCACTCTAAACTGAAATTCAGCACAAGGGTGTCTAGTTTGGAGCCCTATGGTAATTAGTGCAAGGAGCTTTGGGTTTGAAATTCTTTAGCAAACTGAAAGGCCATATATAGGAGAGCAAATTCCCTTAAGAGGGTTGGACTTGGTGCTACACAAAAAGAGGAGTAAAATTGTGTCCAAACTACCTCTGTCAGACTCAGTGTGGTGTTGTTTCAGACTTCTGAAACTGATTTTTCAGTGATTTTGCTCCAATTTGGTGCTTTATAAACTTCAGCCTTGGATTGTTATACAAAAGTAAAAGAGCTATGTTTAGGGACTAATTTGGTTAAGGGAGACGGGTTTGTTGTCATATGGAACTGTGTAATAACAGGGACTGAACAGAGAGGTGTGTGATAGGGCAACAGGCCTGATGCAGTTGAGTTCAGGGCTGCATTTGGTAACTGAAGAAGATCACTCTCGCTACTAGGTTCACTTGAGGGTATAGTTGAAGATGTGAGTGAGATGGACAACTGAGGTTTTAGAGGTCTCATTCTCCACTAAAAATATCAAGTTTGGTTAGGTGTGTGGTGCCTGTCCTGTCAGTTAGTTGAAACAATGAGTTTGGTCCATCTGTGGAGCACCATAACTCTTGATCTAGGGGCATTTGGATTTAGGTTTCTACAACAAACTTGCAGTGCTGTGTTGGGTGAACAAATTCCTTGGGATGAGGGGGGCTTGATACTACACAAAGGTAGGAGAAAAAGGTGTTCAAACTGTTTCTGTCAGGCATGTGGAGTGTAGTTTTAATGCAGTAACTGTTGATATGGTTTAATGTTTTTCTCCTAACATTGGAGCTATTTTGTATCTGATCCAAGGAGTGTAAGGCTTGAGTCCCTATGACAAAGTGATAGAGAGTCAGTTGGTGAACAAGGATTATTAAGGTTAGTCCTCATGTTGTTGTTTGGAACTGAGAGAAATAAAGGAGTGAAGTTGTGAGTTCAGTCCAAAAATTGCAGTTCAGTATTGGGTTGAATAAACTGAAGAAGATTACTCCTTTCCTGTCCTTTGCCTATGTTATGAGTGAAGAATGGGATAGAAATATGGTTGTGGTACAGGGTTAAGGATCTACAGACTGCTCCACACTACAATATCCAAATTTGGACTATTTTTGTGAGCAGTGAGCAGTAGAGTCTTATTTGCTAACTCTTGGTGGGAGTGAACTGGACAGCAGAGATTCTAGTGGCTTTACCCCTTCAAAAATATTAGATTTTTGACCTCTTTATGCTCAGCCACTGGTGGTGTGCTCAGTCATGTTACTGCCTGTCTGTGTTCTTTGGACAGGGGATATTTTGGCTGTAGAAAAATATCAACCAGGTGCAGTGTATCCGCTGAACCTGTGAATCTGAGTGGTATGTGTGCATGTGAGAGCACCTAGAGGGGGGTGAATAGGTGATCCTGTAAAAACTTGAAACTTAAAGCCACAAAACTTGATTAGGAGTTATCACAATGAAGTCAAGTGGCTAAGGAGAGCTCTTGTGAAGCACAATAGACACAGTGAGAACAAGCACAAGAGACACGAGGATTTATCCCGTGGTTCGGCCAAGTACAACACTTGCCTACTCCACGTTGTGGCGTCCCAATGGACGAGAGCTGCACTCAACTCCTCTCAAGTGATCCAATGATCAGCTTGAATACCACGGTGTTCTTCTTTTCTTTACTCTTTCCCGTTTGCGAGGAATCTCCACAACTTGGAGTCTCTCGCCCTTACAATAAGGATCAAAGTAAAAGCACTAGAGTAAGGGAGGGAAGCAACACACACAAATCCACAGCAATACGCACACACATGGCCAAGGCTCGAGCTCAAATGAATATCACAAGGTTCTCACTAGAACGGAGCTCAAATCACTAAGAATGTCAAATGAGTGTGCAAAGACGGAGTGTGAATGATCAAGAATGCTCAAAGTATGCTTGGTGTACTCCTCCATGCGCCTAGGGGTCCCTTTTATAGCCCCAAGGCAGCTAGGAGCCGTTGAGAGCATTCCAGGAAGGCAATTCTTTCTTTCTGTTGGTTGGTGCACTGGACAGTCCGGTGCACCACCGGACACTGTCCAGTGCTGATTTCTTTCCTATTTTGGCGCAGCCGACCGTTGAAGATTTGGAGCCGTTGGCGCACCGGACACTGTCCGGTGCACACAGGACAGTCAGGTGCCCCCAAATGACCGTTGGCTCGGCCACGCGTCACGCGCGGATTGCACGACCGACCGTTGGCCCGGCCGACCGTTGGCTCACCGGACAGTCCGGTGCACCACCGGACAGTCCGGTGAATTATAGTCGTACGCTGTTGACTTGATTCCTGAGAGCGACGACTTCGCCGTAGCCGACTCACCGGACAGTCCGGTGATTTATAGCCGTACGCCGCCGTCGAGACCCGAGAGCAGCCAGTTGACCAGACGCCAGCCTGGCGCACCGGACACTGTCCAGTGCACCACCGGACAGTCCGGTGTACCCATACTGAGCAGAGTCTTGGCTGCTCGAGCCAAGTCTTTTCCAATTGTATTTTCTCTGATTCTAGCACTTAGACAAATATGTTAGTACACAAAAACCAATGTACTAAGTCTAGAATCATACCTTTGTGTTGATTTTCACTTCATCCACCATTTGGCATAGTTTCATACTTAAACCATTTGTGTTGGCACTTGATCACCAAAATACTTAGAAATGGCCCAAGGGCACATTTCCCTTTCAATCTCCCCCTTTTTGGTGATTTATGCCAACACAACAAAAGGCAACTAAAGAAGTGCAATATCAATGCAAATGAGAACAAAAATTTGTATTTGATCAAATTTGACATATTTGGATCATTCTTTGCCACCACTTGGTTTGTTTTTGCAAATCAAACTAAATTTCCTATCTCTAAGTCAAAGTCACTTGTTGAGGCATAGAGAGAGGTATTTCCAAGAAAAATTGATCAAGAATTCAAAAACTCCCCCTTTTTCCCATAATCAAACATTCTCCCCACAAGAGACCAACTTTTGACAATAAGAGACAATAAGAGTATTTTGGCAAACCAAAAGCTCTAATTCTATTATTTTCAAAATTCTCAAGTGGTAGCTGATCCATTTCTTGCTTTGGCCTTATTTTCTCCCCCTTTGACATCAAGCACCAAAACGGGATCAATCTTAGCCCTTAAACCCCATTGCCTCACCAAAATCTTCAAATAAGAGTAAAAGGCAATAAGAATATGGAGATGAACTTGGAGTGATTTACCCTCTCATCGGAGTGCAGTGGAAGTCTTGCATGGTCCAAGTTCACCTTTCCCTTTCAATCCACCTTTGAGACTAAATTAAGAAAACTCAAGCACACGGTTAGTCTCAAAGGGTCAAGTTGTAGCATTTCTCCCCCTAAATATGTGCATCAATCACACATGGACTTGTGAGGTCCGGGAGATCTTTTGCACAACTTGAGCACCATAAATAAGCAATAATATGCATAATGGAACATGATCAAAGGCATAAAACACATGTATGCTCTATATCAATCCAAGTTACGCGAATCTAAGACATTTAGCTCACTACGCAGCCTGCAAAAGGTCTTCTCATCTAAAGGCTTGGTAAAGATATCGGCTAGCTGGTTCTCGGTGCTAACATAAAAACACTTCGATATCTCCCTTTTGCTGGTGGTCTCTCAAAAAGTGATGCCAGATGTCTATGTGCTTTGTGCGGCTGTGTTCAACAAGATTGTCCGCCATGCGGATTGCACTCTCATTGTCACATAGGAGTGGGACTTTGCTCAGATTGTAGCCAAAGTCCCTGAGGGTTTGCCTCATCCAAAGTAGTTGCGCGCAACACTATCCTGCGGCAACGTACTCGGCCTCAGCGGTGGATAGGGCAATGGAAGTTTGTTTCTTAGAACTCCAGGACACTAGGGACCTTCCTAGAAATTGGCACGTCCCTGATGTACTCTTCCTATCGACCTTACATCCAGCATAGTCGGAGTCTGAATAACCAGTTAAGTCAAAGGTAGACCCCTTTGGATACCAGATCCGGAAGCAAGGCATAGCGACTAAATATCTAAGAATTCGCTTAACGGCCACAAGGTGACACTCCCTTGGGTCGGATTGAAACCTAGCACACATGCATACGCTAAGCATAATATCCAGTCTACTAGCACATAAATAAAGTAAAGACCCTATCATAGACTGGTATGCCTTTTGATCAACGGACTTACCTCCTTTGTTGAGGTCGACATGTCCGTCGGTTCCCATTGGAGTCTTTGCGGGCTTGGCGTCCTTCATCCCAAACCACTTGAGCAAGTCTTGCGTATACTTCGTTTGAGAGATGAAGGTGCCATCCTTGAGTTGCTTCACTTGGAACCCAAGGAAGTAGTTCAACTCGCCCATCATCGACATCTCGAATTTCTGTGTCATCACCCTGCTAAACTCTTCACAAGACTAGCTTTTGGTTAGTAGAACCAAATATTATGTCATCGACATAAATTTGGCACACAAATAGATCACTGTCACAAGTCTTAGTGAAAAGAGTTGGATCGGCTTTCCCAACCTTGAAAGCATTAGCAATTAAAAAGTCTCTAAGGCATTCATACCATGCTCTTAGGGCTTGCTTAAGTCCATAGAGCGCCTTACAGAGCTTACACACATGGTCGGGGTACCGTTCATCCTCAAAGCCAGGGGGTTGCTCCACGTACACCTCCTCCTTTATTGGTCCGTTGAGGAAAGCGCTCTTCACATCCATTTGGAACAACCTCAAAGAATGGTGAGCGGCATAGGATAACAAAATACGAATCGACTCTAGCCTAGCCACAGGAGCAAAAGTCTCCTCAAAGTCCAAACCTACGACTTGGGCATAACCTTTTGCCACAAGTCGAGCCTTGTTCCTTGTCACCACCCCGTGCTCATCCTGTTTGTTGCGGAACACCCACTTGGTTCCCACAACATTTTGCTTGGGACGCGGCACCAGTGTCCAAACTTCATTTCGCTTGAAGTTGTTGAGCTCTTCCTGCATGGCCAACACCCAGTCCGGATCTAGCAAGGCCTCTTCTACCCTGAAAGGCTCAATAGAAGAGACAAAAGAATAATGCTCACAGAAATTAGCTAATCTAGAGCGAGTGGTTACTCTCTTGCTAATGTCACCTAAAATCTGGTCGATGGGATGGTTCCTTTGAATCATCGCTCGAACTTCAGTTGGAGGGGCCTGTGGTGCTTCTTCCTCTTCAACTTGGACATCCTGTGCTCCCCCTTGATCACACGCCTCCTCTTGAGGTACCTGTTCATCATCTTGAGTTGGGGGTTGCACCGTCGTTGAGGAAGAAGGTTGATCTTGCTCCTCGTGTTCCTGTGGTCGCACGTCTCCAATAGCCATGGTACGAATTGTGTCCGTTGGAACACCATCCTCATCTACATCATCAAGATCAACTTGCTCTCTCGGAGAGCCATTAGTCTCATCAAATACAACGTCACTAGAGACTTCAACCAAACCCGATGATTTGTTGAAGACTCTATACGCCTTTGTATTTGAGTCATAACCTAACAAAAACCCTTCTACAGCTTTGGGAGCAAATTTTGAATTTCTACCTTCTTCACCAAAATGTAGCATTTACTCCCAAAAACTCGAAAATAAGAAACGTTGGGTTTGTTACCGGTTAGAAGCTCGTATGACGTCTTCTTGAGGAGGCGATGAAGGTAGACTCGGTTTATGGCGTGGCAAGCCATGTTCATAGCTTCCGACCAAAACCGCTCGGGCGTCTTGAATTCTCCAAGCATCGTCCTCACCATGTCTATGAGCGTCCTGTTCTTCCTCTCTACCACACCATTTTGCTGTGGTGTGTAGGGAGCGGAGAACTCGTGCTTGATTCCTTCCTCCTCAAGGTACTCCTCCACTTGAAGGTTCTTGAACTCGGACCCGTTGTCGCTCCTTATCTTCTTCACCTTGAGCTCAAACTCATTTTGAGCTCTCCTTAGGAAGTGCTTGAAGGTCCCTTGTGTTTTAGATTTATCCTGCAAAAAGAATACCCAAGTGAAGCGAGAAAAGTCATCAACTATAACAAGACCATACTTACATCCTCCTATGCTTAGGTAGGCGACGGGTCCGAAGAGATCCATATGAAGTAACTCAAAAGGTCTTGACGTGGTCATCACATTCTTGATATGATGAGAGCCTTCCACCTGTTTACCTGCTTGACAAGCTGCACAAGGTCTATTTTTTTCGAAGGTTACATTTGTTAGACCTAACACATGTTCTCCCTTTAGAAGCTTGTGAAGGTTCTTCATCCCCACATGTGCTAGACGGCGATGCCACAGCCAGCCCATGCTAGTCTTAGCGATTAAGCATGCATCTAGATCGGCCTCCTCCTTCGAAAAATCAACTAAATAGAGTTTGCCGTCTAGTGCACCCTTAAAAGCTAATGAACCATCACTCCTTCTAAAGACAGACACATGTACATTTGAGATAGAAGATTATAACCTAGCGACTCTACTAAAAATACATTGGAGATAGAGTGCTCATTTGAGATGGCTATCTTGCCTAAGCCTTTAACCTTGCCTTGATTCCCGTCACCGAATATGATTGAATCTTGGGAATCTTTGTTCTTGACGTAGGAGGTGAACATCTTCTTCTCCCCCGTCATGTGGTTTGTGCATCCGCTGTCGATAATCCAGCTTGATCCCTCGGATGCATAAACCTGCAAGGCAAATTAGGCTTAGGTCTTAGGTACCCAACTCTTGTTGGGTCCTACAAGGTTAGTTACAATAGCCTTAGGGACCCAAATGCAAGTCTTATCTCCCTTGCATTTTGCCCCTAATTTCCTAGCAATCACTTTCTTATCCTTTCTACAAATTGCAAAGGAAGCATTGCAAGCATGGTAAATTGTAGAGTGTTCATGAACAACATTTCTTCTAGGCATATGATGAATAACATTTTTCCTAGCCAAATTTCTACCATGCATAATAGAAGAACTTGAAGCAATCATGGTATGTGAATCAAAAGCATTATAACTTCTATCATAATGAACATTCCTAGAATATCTCCTATCATGATACATGAAAGCATGGTTCTTTTTAGCACTATTAGTCATTGGAGCCTTCCCTTTCTCCTTGGCGGAGATGGGAGCCTTATGACTTGTTAAGTTTTTGGCTTCCTTCTTAAAGCCAAGCCCATCCTTAATTGAGGGGTGTCTACCAATAGTGTAGGCATCCCTTGCAAATTTTAGTTTATCAAAATCATTTTTGCTAGTCTTAAGTTGGGCATTAAGACTAGCCACTTCATCATTTAATTTTGCAATAGAAGTAAGGTGCTCAACACATGCATCAACATTAAAGTCTTTACACCTATTGTAGATTACTACATGTTCTACACAAGAGGTTGATTTATTAGCTATTTCTAACTTAGCCTTCAAGTCATCATTAATACTCCTTAAGCTAGAAATAGATTCATGGCACGTAGATAATTCACATGATAGCATTTCATTTCTTCTAACTTCTAAAGCAAGAGAATTTTGCGCACTTACAAATTTATCATGCTCTTCATACAAAAGATCTTCTTGCTTTTCAAAAAGTCTATTCTTCTCATTCAAGGCATCAATCAATTCATTGATCCTATCAATTTTGGTTCTATCTAATCCTTTGAATAAACATGCATAGTCTACTTCATCATCACTAGATTCATCATCACTTGAAGAAGCGTAAGTACTAGTATTGCGAGTGCTTACCTTCTTCTCTTTTGCCATGAGACAGGTGTGATGCTCGTTGGGGAAGAGGGATGATTTGTTGAAGGCGGTGGCGGTGAGTCTTTCATCGTCGGAGTCGAACAAAGAACAATCCGAGTCCCACTCTTTGCCAAGGTGTGCCTCGCCTTTAGCCTTCTTGTAAGTCTTCTTCTTTTCCCTCTTCTTTTCTTGATCCTGGTCACTATCATTATTGGGACAATTAGCAATAAAGTGACCAACCTTACCACACTTGAAGCAGGAGCGCTTTCCCTTTGTCTTGTTCTTTTTGGGATGCTCCTTGCGACCCTTTAGCGCCGTCTTGAGGCGCTTGATGATGAGGGCCATTTCTTCCTCGTTGAGCCCCGCCACCTCAACTTGCACCACCTTGCTAGGTAGCGCCTCCCTGCTACTTGTTGCTTTGAGAGCAACGGTTTGAGGCTCGTGGATTGGGCCATTCAACGCCTCATCAACGTATCTCGCCTCCTTGATCATCATTCGCCCGCTCACAAATTTCCCAAGTATTTCTTCGGGCGTCATCTTGGTGTACCTAGGATTCTCACGAATAGAGTTAACAAGATGAGGATCAAGGACGGTGAAGGACCTTAGCATAAGTCGGACGACGTCATGGTCCATCCATTGCGTGCTTCCATAGCTCCTTATTTTGTTGACGAGGGTCTTGAGCCTGTTGTACGTTTGGGTTGGCTCCTCCCCCCTGATCATCGCGAACCTTCCTAGTTCGCCTTCCACTAACTCCATCTTTGTGAGCATGGTGACGTCGTTCCCCTCATGCGAGATCTTGAGGGTGTCCCAAATTTGCTTGGCGTTCTCCAAGCCGCTCACCTTATGGTATTCATCCCTGCACAATGACGCTAAAAGAACAGTAGTAGCTTGTGCATTTTTGTGAATTTGTTCATTGATGAACATGGGACTATCCGTACTATCAAATTGCATTCCATTTTCTACTATCTCCCATATACTTGGATGGAGAGAGAACAAGTGGCTACGCATTTTGTGACTCCAAAATCCGTAGTCCTCTCCATCAAAGTGAGGAGGTTTACCAAGGGGAATGGAAAGCAAATGAGCATTGGAACTTTGCGGAATACTAGAATAATTAAAAGAAAAGTTCGAGTTAACCGTCTTCTTTTTCTCGTAGTCGTTGTCGTCGTCGTCCTTTTGGGAAGAAGAAGACTCGTCGCTGTCGTCGTAGTAGACGATCTTCTTGATACGCCTCTTCTTCTTCCCATCCTTCTTCTTGTGACTTGAGCCCGAGTCAGTGGGCTTGTCGTCTTTTGGCTCATTGATGAAGGACTCCTTCTCCTTGTCGTTGATCACCATCCCCTTTCCCTTAGGATCCATCCCTTTGGGCGATTAGTCCCTTCCTTGAAGAGAACGGCTCCAATACCAATTGAGAGCACCTAGAGGGGGGGTGAATAGGTGATCCTGTAAAAACTTGAAACTTAAAGCCACAAAACTTGATTAGGAGTTAGCACAATGAAGTCAAGTGGCTAAGGAGAGCTCTTGTGAAGCACAATAGACACAGTGAGAACAAGCACAAGAGACACGAGGATTTATCCCGTGGTTCAGCCAAGTACAACACTTGCCTACACCATGTTGTGGCGTCCCAATAGACGAGAGTTGCACTCAACTCCTCTCAAGTGATCCAATGATTAGCTTGAATACCACGGTGTTCTTCTTTTCTTTACTCTTTCTCGTTTGCGAGGAATCTCCACAACTTGGAGTCTCTCGCCCTTACAATAAGGATCAAAGTGAAAGCACTAGAGTAAGGGTGGGAAGCAACACACACAAATCCACAGCAATACGCACACACACGGCCAAGACTCGAGCTCAAATGAATATCATAAGGTTCTCACTAGAACGGAGCTCAAATCACTAAGAATGTCAAACGAGTGCGCAAAGACGGAGCTAGGAGCCGTTGAGAGCATTCCAAGAAGGCAATTCTTTCCTTCTGTCGGTTGGTGCACCGGATAGTCCGGTGCACCACTGGACACTGTCCGGTGCTGATTTCTTTCCTATTTTGGCGCAGCCGACTGTTGAAGATTTGGAGCCGTTGGCGCACCGGACACTGTCTGGTGCACACCGGACAGTCTGGTGCCCCCATCTGACTGTTGGCTCGGCCACGCGTCACGTGCGGATTGCGCGGCCGACCGTTGGCCCGACCGACCGTTGGCTCACCAGACAGTTTGGTGCACCACCGGACAATCCGGTGAATTATAGTCGTACGCTGTTGACTTAATTCTCGAGAGCGACGACTTCGCCGGAGCCGACTCACCGGACAGTCCGGTGCACCATCAGACAGTCCAGTAATTTATAGCCGTACGCCGCCGTCGAGATCCGAGAGCAGCCAGTTGACCAGACGCCAGCCTGGCGCACTGGACACTGTCCGGTGCACCACCGGACAGTCTGGTGTACCCAGACTGAGCAGAGTCTTGGCTGCTCGAGCCAAGTCTTTTCCAATTGTATTTTCTCTGATTCTAGCACTTAGACAAATATGTTAGTACACAAAAACCAATGTACTAAGTTTAGAATCATACCTTTATGTTGATTTTCACTTCATCCACCATTTGGCATAGTTTCACACTTAAACCATTTGTGTTGGCACTTGATCACCAAAATACTTAGAAATGGCCCAAGGGCACATTTCCCTTTTAGCATGTGAGCCACATAGATAAGTTCATGTATTGCTGGCACTCTAGGAAACACTCTCCACTGCATGCTGAACATGTGTAGGGACACCTTGCCCATATTCAGGTACTTATAGGGCATGGATATGGGAAGCTTCCTTACTGTCCTTGAGCTCTGGATTCCCTGCATGAGTAAGGTGGTCCTTGTGCCATCAAGATGGTATAACTTCCTCTCCCCAGTCTCTAGCCTTGATCTGAACTAGATCCGAGCACGCCAGCCCTCTGCGTGGTAACCATTGTCCACATCACCGTGGCTAGGTAATCTCAAGAGCTTTCTCAGCTGTGTGGTATATGTTCCATGCTCTAAATCGATCTGTGAAGCTCACACCATTTACTATTTGAACTCTACCACTGTATGTTGCTGGGAACTAGGTGTAAAATTCACTCAAAAATAGGCTGTTAGGTTTTTTGGTTCCCAGACTTAGTGCAGAAAGCTGAAACCAGGTTTAAGTGTGTTGAGCTCAACTTTGGAGCTCTATTGTGCCCAGTCTATTTGGTTTTGGGCCAAAGTTCTGTAGCAAGTTTGAAGACCATAGTAAGATGAACAAAATTACTAATGGGAGATGGGCTTGGTGCTACTCAAAATTGGAAGTAAAACATGTCCAAATATTCTCTGTCAGACATAATAAATGCTGATTTAGAACACTAAAAATGGGGTTGCCGTGGTTTTGGCTCTACTTTGGTGCTTCATAAAAATTGTTCTGAATGTTTTCGACCTAGGGGTACTATAACAAAGTAGTATAGCTATATCTAAGGAATAACTTTGGTAATGTGAGCTTGGTCTATTGTTGTGTAAAAATTAGAGAAAAGGTTGGCTAAAGTTGGTCTGTCAGGCTGGACACATAACTGAATTTTTATTCAGTTCTGAGAACTGAATTGCAGCAGGATGCCATGTTTGGAAGTCATTTGTGACTGATTCATGGGGTTTTGGATTAAAGTTTCTATAGCAAAGCTGGAGATCATAGTAAAGAGAGCAAGTTTTATAAAGTGAGGTGGACTTGGTTCCACATAAATTTGGGAGTAAAAGTGGCCAAAAGGTGGACTGTCAGGTGTTGGGATTCAGACTTAGAATAATATTTAAGTCTGAATTTGTGTGTTTTTATTCAATTTGGGCCCTTGTGGTAATTAATCCAAGAAGAATTGGGGTAGGAATGTTATAGCAAAGTGAAAGATCATATTATAAGGAACAAATCCCTTTAAGCAAGTTAGGCTTGAATCCACATAAAGTAGGAAATAACAGCTGTCCAAAACTGGACTGTCAGAGTGATTGTGACTGAATTTTATTCATTTAGCTGAAATAGCAGTTCTGTGTGGGTTAGTGCTTTGGAAAGGAGATAAGTTTATCTAGGGAAGAGATGAAGTTGCTTAAGAAGTTTTAAGCTTTTGGATGAGATATAAGTTGGATTAATTCCCTGGTTTACCTAAGTGAATTCAAATTGGTCACTTTAATCGAGCGTTAAGAAATAGGTGTATTCTTGTCATGTGCTTTAGTTGTAGTGTTTCTATTCCCCACCTCTCCTTGTGAGAGTTTGCATTACATGTCATTACATAAGCATTCATGTATTTGTAATTGATTTGTAGAACACCTAGACGAGGTGGTATTTGAAGAAGTCTACTCCAGTGCCTGCTCCTCAAGTGGATGAAGCCAGCTAACTGGGTATTGGATAGAGGGATCTAGAACCACTTCACTGCAACAAAGGCAAGCCCCAGTGCATGTAACCCCTTCCTTTTGTTTTTAAATAATTTTTGCACACTTTAAGTCTAGTGAAATGTGCATTAGGTTTATAGGAGTTGCTTGGAAACCCTTTGATGCATTGCCTACTGAAAGTTCCCTTTGGCCCGGGAACAGGATCTGGATGTCGCCTAGAGGGGGGGGTGAATAGGCGAATAAAAATTATTACTTTAAAACTTAAATTGTTACTCTACTCGAAGACTAGAACGCAGTGGAATGAAGAATCCTTCGAGTAGGTTGCAGCCCTGCACTTCAAATATAGCTTGTACCACGAGTAAGTATTGAAGTGCAGATATAAAAGCGAGTAAGACAGAAAGTCAGAGCACAATACAGAACGGAGCACACAGACGCGAGGATTTATCCCGAGGTTCGGCCAAGCCTGAAATGCTTGCCTAGTCCTCGTTGGAGTTAGCCACACCTGGGCCTAGAGTCTATTTCAACTCCTTCCTCCGTTTGCTCAGATCTGTCAGTATGACAGATAGAGCCTTTCACTATGTTGAGTTGGGTTACAACAAAACCGCGGCTGCTTACAAACTTCTTGATAGCACCCCAGCAGAGTAACGATATGCTCAAGACCTTGCTCTAGCTCTTAGTAGCACCTCTCCACTCTCTAAAGGCTTATAGCTTTGCCTTCTACAGAAACTAGAGAGATACACACAAGAGGGAGAGTGAGAATTGATTCGAGTGATGTCTACACTTGTTGGCTGCACTTCTCTGCCTATTGGAGGCGCCTAGGAGTCCCTTTTATAGACCCAAGGGGCCTAGGAGCCGTTGAGAGCAATCCAGGAAGGCAATTCTTGCCTTCTGTCGGGTGGTGCACCGGACAGTCCGGTGCACCACCGGACACTGTCCGATGCCCGATTTCCTTCCAAAATTGACGTAGTCGACCGTTGCAGGCTTCGAGCCATTGGCGCACCGGACACTGTCCATGTCACGCGCGGATTGCACGGCCGACCGTTGGCCCAGCCGACCGTTGGCTCACCGGACATTCCGGTGAATTATAGCCGAACGTCGCCAGACTTCTCCCGAGAGCGGCCTTTTCACCGGAGTTCAGCCTGGCGCACCGGACACTGTCCGGTGCACCACCGGACAGTCCGGTGTGCCAGACTGAGCTCAGACTTTGCTGTACACATCCAAGCCTTTTGCATTTCTTTTCTTTTCTTCTTCCTTCTGTTTCTAACTCTTAGACAAATATATTAGTACACAAAAACCAATGTACTAAGTCTAGAAACATACCTTCTCTTTGATTTTTACATCTATTGCATTTGACATGCTTGAGCTTTGATGTTGGACTCATAAATCATCAAGTCAGCTTGACTTGATCTAGATTGACATTTCTTAGCTCCAACATCCTGCAAAGGTCACATAGAACATCTCCAAACATAGGAACAACCCAAACTAAAAGTCAAGGTGCACTTAGCTCTTTTGGGCTGCTTCCAGTTCTGATTTTGACATTTGTTCTCCTTCTAGTGACCTTGTTCACTTCTAAGAGCTTGATCTTGAGCCTTATGACTTGCACCACATAACCATAGATGTTTCCTTATTGGTTGTAAGTCACGTCCCTATGTAGTGATCCTTGATGTGCCATAGCTCTTCTCAACTCGATCATTCTTGACTTTGCAAGTCTTCTTCTTCACCCTTGGCTTTGGGTTCCTCAGCCTCTTTGACCTTCTCCCGTGCAATTGGTACCTCGAAGCTCTTCTTGCCTCCATCCTTGGCTTGATCAGTTGTCTCCGAGCTACGCACCCGAGTCTCACTTTATGCAATGTCCGTCTTACTTGTGATGTCCATTATCTATCCATAATCCAGTTCTTGGACCATCACATTTGTTCACGTGTGTTGAACCTTGTAATCACCTGTTCAACACCTAACATACTTGTTAGTCCTTTAATTGGGTTGTCATCCAAACACCAAAACTCACAAGAGAGCTTTCAATATCCCCCTTTTTGGTGATTGATGGCAACACAATTAAAGCTTACATAAGAATAAGATTTAAAGCACAAATTTTGAATTCTAAGTTTATAGAATGCTCCCCCTAAATATGTGCTTACTTCAAAATCATAATTTTGGCCTTATATGCCAATTTGCACATACTTAGGCGGTTCGAAGCATTTCTACACCTTAGCACTTTTTGAGGTGCATTGTGCAAAGGATCAAACCATGATGCTATAACACACAAATGTATAAAAACAGAGTTAAACACCAATCAATTGAGTGGATATATCACAGGGATATCAACCTACTACTATTCACCATTAAGATACCAATTTAAACTAGGATACCAATTTAAAGCAATTTTAAAACACCATTAATCTTAAAGCACCATTAATCCATTAACCACATGCACCATTACCCACATGAATATCTATTACAGAATAAACACTAGATGCCACTTAATTCATAGCAGCGGGAGCACTAGTCCATATGATGCAACCACAATAACACACTAACAATGCTCAAACTAACACATACTGCAAGAAGCATATGAACACAATAACACACTAACAATGCTCAAACTACCACATCACCCCTTAGGATAAGCTTTCCTCTCAGGTTGAGATAAGCTTTAATGCACAAATTCTCCCCCTTTGACATCAAACACCAAAACCATATTCAAGCAAGAACATAGGATGATGTCAAGGGACAGCAGGGTGTTAAGGAGGAAAAACACACTATCAAAACTCCCCCTTACTTATTGAACGTATGCACTACCAACATTTGAGTAAGATACATATACGCAAAAAGATCAATACTTCCTTTTGTACCTTTACCTTGTTGTAGTGTATTTCCCATCCTGAAAGTATTACTCTCTCGGGAGCTTTTCCACACTTGTGCCTGATCCTTTATCCTAACCTTTTCTTGTTGCTAAGACACCAAGCTTAGAGCAAGTTATAGTATTGTGGCACAAGATGAAGCTTCTATTCTAGTGATTATCAAAAGATGTCAATTGAAGCAAACTATCACGGCTACCAATTGAAAGGTCATTTATTATCATAGCTCCATGATATTTAAGGATAAGCATAGAGTATCACCAAATATTATGGAGCATGAGCAATCTAAAAATATGTAATTACTCACAACTTAAGATACCAATTACTTGACTTACGGAGGTACCCAAGTCCTGATTGCCCCATTTCTTGCTCATCTTCTCTTTTCTACCTTGAGACTATACAAGATCGCTCAAGAAACAATTAGTCTCAAAAGACACAAGTTATGTGTGCTCCCCCTAAACTTGTGCATCAAGTATTTGAATAACTTGCACTTTGCACATTCTAGCTTTCTCAGAATTAGAGGGGATCACAACATATCTTGGTCAAGGCATACTCTCAATTTCATCACAAAGAGATACCAATTGAATACCAAATGAAAGGTTGACTTAATACAACAATGCATGCCTCAAGGAGTATAACATTTTACAAGCAACCTAGACATGCTTCATACATGACAATTATTGCACCACATATACCAATTGAAAAACAACACGATCATATATAAAGCGCAATGTCTAAGCACATCAAGAAAAATTTTCTTAGGTACACCAAGAGAAACAACATTTTAAGGCATAAGTCGCCTAAGCCAAGATACTACCAAAGAAATGCAAGAACATAGCTATGATCACAATCAATGGAGCTTCAAGATTTTTAATGAAATTTGCATAGTTCCATTTTCCATACCTTTGCTTTTTACCTGTATGGCCATGAGAGCACCAGTTATTACCACAAGTTCCCTATTGTTTATGCACTTCATAGCTCGAGAGGGTGCATTAGAGGCATAACACATAGTGCCAAAATAGGGTAATCATGTGAACATGGACTAAACAAGATGTCATGCTTGCGCACATTGGTTACTCATTACACACGTATAGCATGATTTAAAAAGATACAGGTTTATCCATGAACACATAAAGGATTAATCATGGTAAATATCTCAAATGATAAGCTACCCAATGAATGATTCAAAGGATATGACTTATAGAGCACCTAGTCATGATTAAGCAAACATGAATGTGATCTTTGAAATCATGAATCAATTATTAACAAGAATCCAACGCAAGCAATCTTCAAAGCGTAACTACTCCAAGGACAGATAGCACGATAATCAACTTTTTAGAGTAATACTGATAATGCACTTAAGAAACACAGGTACCGTCCTTTGGAGAGCCAGATGCACAATCAAGGTCCTTTGCTTGATTCTCCAATAGTGATTAAGGATCTCTACATGTTATTTTACTTGAGATGAACATGGGATTAGTGTCTCACAATAATTCAACCTTGGGTCAAAGAATAAACACCAAAACAATTAACAGCTTAAGCATAGAGTTTGAGTTAACCGCCTTAAGCTCTCCCATGGTCTCCAGTCCATCTCAAGGTACCTGCATGGTCTAGTTAGCACAGTTTGGTACCCATCTCGGAATGGGTCCATGACATTCAACTAAAAGTGTCTTTGGTACCCAAATAGTCTTTATGCTAGTTCTAGGTGATCTCGTTATAGATCTAGCACAAGTGTATGATTTGGGTCTCCTAAGCGAATGAGATTGAGACAAATTCACTTGCTTAGGAACTTTACCTTTATTACATACCTTGGATAGATGACCCTGCTCACCACACTTGTAGCAGAAACGTCGCTCAATCTGACATGACGCTTGCTGTGTGTCATTTTTCTTGGTGAGAGTCATCTTGGAGAATGCACATCTTTGATTTTTCATGACCAGACATGAAGTGATCATGTGGTCCTTGTTGTTGCATCCAAAACATCTCCTTATCCCTTCGTCCTTGTCTTTGTATGGACAAGATGCGATGAGGTGGCCTAATGCCTTGCACTTGAAGCATCTCCGTTTTCCTCTTCTCTTGTTACTTTTAGAAGACATAGAGAAATTATTAGTGCAAATAACATGATTAATTGAATCATTACCTTTTTCCTGTATCATGTTGATTGCTTCACTTATTGCTTTAGGAACACCTTTTTCAAGGAGTTTGACCCTTGCTGCGGTTTCTCCTTCCTCAAGCTTCTTCACCACGTTTTCGCAGATATCTTGAGGAAGTTGAGCATGGCGTCTTCTCCTTAATTGTCTTTGTTTCTTGTTCCCAAGCAAATTCCTTTTTGACCCTACAACTTGTTGCTTATTCAAACATTCGCTTCCTTTTGAGCGACAGGGGTTATCACATAGTGATATATTATCCAAATGTGCACTTGTGCAAGAATGAGGTTCACATGACTTTAAGTTTGTAATTACAACCTCATGAGCAACTTCAAGCATGATATGTCTATCCAAGAGATTATCATGATAACAAGACAATAAATCATATTTTTTAGTTAGAGCAAGTTTATCATGACTTAACAATTCTACTTGCCTCTCAAGCATGGCATTTTCGATTTTAAGTTGAGCAACACAAGATAAAGCATCATCATTATTTCTTTGCTCAAATAAAATTGAATCATACCGTTGGACCAAATCATCATGAGAGCACTTTAGCTCCTCATGTTCTTTGGTCATCTTCTCCAGACTGTTGTTTGTTTTGATGAGAGTCTCCTCTAGCCTGAGAAGCGTCTCGCCTTGTTCCTTGTTCCTTCTCAACAGCATAACCAAGAGCGCTTTGTCCTCTTTGTTGAGATGGATGTAGAAATGGCGAATCTCCTATTCTTCCACATCGTCGGTCTCATTTTCCCTGTCATTAATGTTAGTGAAAGCAATACAGGAAAATGCACCTTGTGGTGATGAAGATTCATCCTCGCTATCATCCTCATATTCCTCCTCATCATGGCTTTCGTCTCCACCATCATTGTTAGCAATAAAACATTTATTACTAGTAGAGAACAAACCTGTCGACGAGGTGGATTCATCGTTTGGTGCCCAACACTTTTCTTCTTCCTTTGAAGGGTTAGTATCACAAGTAGTATAGGGAGTAGGAGCATCACAATTTGCCACAGAATATTTTCCTTTAATTCTATTCCATAAATCATGAGCATCAACAAATAAATCACTATCACTACTCATGATGGCAAAATAAGCACTTCTAGAAAGAGAGTCAACTAAGATGTTGCAAGCACGTTGATTGAGAGATAAACATCTTAGTTCAGCATTAGAAGGATTTTTACTAATATCTGAGGGAAAAATACTTCTACTAAAGATCTGTCTCAAATCAGTATCAACATGCATGAAAGCATTATAAATAGAGACAGACCAAGATTTGTAATTAGAACCATCGCCTAAAAGAAGTTCTACAGTTACCTCTTGTGACGACATCGTCATCTCCGGACGGCTAAGCCCACACTGGAGAGGCCTAGCTCTGATACCAATTGAAAGTTCCCTTTGGCCCGGGAACAAGATCTGGATGTCGCCTAGAGGGGGGTGAATAGGCGAATAAAAATTATTACTTTAAAACTTAAATTCTTACTCTACTCGAAGACTAGAACGCAGTGGAATGAAGAATCCTTCGAGTAGGTTGCAGCCCTGCACTTCAAATATAGCTTGTACCACGAGTAAGTATTGAAGTGCAGATATAAAAGCGAGTAAGATAGAAAGTCAGAGCACAATACAGAACGGAGCACACAGACGCAAGGATTTATCCCGAGGTTCGGCCAAGCCTGAAATGCTTGCCTAGTCCTCGTTGGAGTTAGCCACACCGGGGCCTGGAGTCTATTTCAACTCCTTCCTCCGTTTGCTCAGATATGTCAGTATGACAGATAGAGCCTTTCACTATGTGGAGTTGGGTTACAACAAAACCGCGGCTGCTTACAAACTTCTTGACAACACCCCGGCAGAGTAACGATACGCTCAAGACCTTGCTCTAGCTCTTAGCAGCACCTCTCCACTCTCTAAAGGCTTATAGCTTTGCCTTCTACACAAACTAGAGAGATACACACAAGAGGGAGAGTGAGAATTGATTTGAGTGATGTCTACACTTGTTGGCTGCACTTCTCTGCCTATTGGAGGCGCCTAGGAGTCCCTTTTATAGACCCAAGGGGCCTAGGAGCCATTGAGAGCAATCCAGGAAGGCAATTCTTGCCTTCTGTCGGGTGGTGCACCGGACAGTCCGGTGCACCACTGGACACTGTCCGGTGCCCGATTTCCTTCCAAAATTGACGCAGTCGACCGTTGCAGGCTTCGAGCCGTTGGCGCACCGGACACTGTCCGGTGCACACCGGACAGTCCGGTGCCTCCATTTGACCGTTGGTTCGGCCACGTGTCACGCGCGGATTGCGCGGCCGACCGTTGGCCCAGCCGACCGTTGGCTCACCGGACAGTCCGGTGAATTATAGCCGAACGTCGCCAGACTTCTCCCGAGAGCGGCCTTTTCACCGGAGTTTAGCCTGGCGCACCGGACATTGTCCGGTGCACCACCGGACAGTCCGGTGTGCCAGACTAAGCTCAGACTTTGCTGTACACATCCAAGCCTTTTGCATTTCTTTTCTTTTCTTCTTCCTTCTGTTTCTAACACTTAGACAAATATATTATTACACAAAAACCAATGTACTAAGTCTAGAAACATACCTTCTCTTTGATTTTTACATCTATAGCATTTGACATGCTTGAGCTTTGATGTTGGACTCATAAATCATCAAGTCAGCTTGACTTGATCTAGATTGACATTTCTTAGCTCCAACATCCTGCAAAGGTCACATAGAACATCTCCAAACATAGGAACAACCCAAACTAAAAGTCAAGGTGCACTTAGCTCTTTTGGGCTGCTTCCAGTTCTGATTTTGACATTTGTTCTCCTTCTAGTGACCTTGTTCACTTCTAAGAGCTTGATCTTGAGCCTTATGACTTGCACCACATAACCATAGATGTTTCCTTATTGGTTGTAAGTCACGTCCCTATGTAGTGATCCTTGATGTGCCATAGCTCTTCTCAACTCGATCATCCTTGACTTTGCAAGTCTTCTTCTTCACCCTTGGCTTTGGGTTCCTCAGCCTCTTTGACCTTCTCCCGTGCACTTGGTACCTCGAAGCTCTTCTTGCCTCCATCCTTGGCTTGATCAGTTGTCTCCGAGCTACGCACCCGAGTCTCACTTTATGCAATGTCCGTCTTACTTGTGATGTCCATTATCTATCCATAATCTAGTTCTTGGACCATCACATTTGTTCACGTGTGTTGAACCTTGTTAGCTTTACATTAATCACCTGTTCAACACTTAACATACTTGTTAGTCCTTTAATTGGGTTGTCATCCAAACACCAAAACTCACGAGAGAGCTTTCACCTACCTTGATACCCATACCTTTATAGATACTTCTGGTGAAGTATCAAAATATGATTTACAAAAAATGCTTAGCCCTGCTCAGATCTTGTGCATAGACGTTGTCTTTTGCATCAAGGCCTAGCTCAGGGGTTATCCTAAGGAAATATGGCTTCTACCTGCAAGAATATTTTCGTTAAGAGCGTGGTGGGATCTTACTGCAAAGTTCCCTTTGATGCTCTTTTCATCCTAAGGAATACAAACAATCCTAAGGGTGGAAGTACTTAAATTGGGACTTGGGCTAGGAACAGGTGATGTTCTACCCAGGTTGATTAAGGATTGGATGTGTACGTAGGCTTGATGATCAAGGACTATCTTAACTGGCCACATGCCCTGGATATGGGACAGGGTAAGCTTTGCCTCGGGCAGACTAATACCAGGATAAGATAACACGCAATGGGAGTTGAGAGATGGCGAGAGTAGCGTGTACCCTCCGTGGCAAGAGGCTGGACGGTGGTGTATCTGTGCTCTCGGTTGGCGTGAACCCGATCTGGTCTTAAGAACCCCGATGGCGAGTTGACATATGCAAGGGTTAAGTGCTACATATGTCGTGTGGTTAGAGATCCTCAGCTGAGTAAATCGATTCGGATTGCCGTTATATCCCCGGACAGTGGAGACTTGGTCACTGACCTACAACCTAAGTCAGGATGTGAACCTCATGAATAAAAATGATGTTGTATTGATGAGATGGTGAAATTATACTAGATGCAAACAAGGTCTATTAATACTTAACCTAGCATTAAAATGTTGAAAGTAAGGACTCACTTTAGTAAGCTATTTCTGCAAAAGTATTTAAGTTGATTCTCGCTAAAAGCCTCTCCTTGATTCCTAAATCCAGCATACCCTTGAGAGTCTTTTCTTTAGTCGGGTAAGTCTTGCTGAGTAATTCCATACTCAGGGTTTTATTCCCTGTTGTTTTTCAGGTTATAGTTTTGTGCTGCTGATGATGGTGTTAAGTGCGGGTGGGCTCGGCCTTCTTATAAGTCTAAGTAACTCTTCTATACTTCTTAATGAGGATGGTCACTTGAGCTAGCATATATTTCAAAAACTACAAATAATTTATAACAGTTCAAAGTTATTTCTTTGAATCACTTTTGTAATCACTTCGATCATGTACATCGTAAAACTTGATGTAACTTATAAAATTTGGTAATAAGATTTCCGCTGCAAAATTATTGGTGTGTGATTTGTGTTTACTTAATCCCGCGGTTCTAGTTATAAGTGGTTTATCCAGGGTCCTTGGGACACTCGGACGAATCCTGTTAAGTTATCTGGTTCACATGCACAGCCGTCTGAGGTCTTTGAGACAAGGACAGGTGCATGTGGGCCCAATAACTTGGGAGGTTCTGCTACACTTCTAGCGAAGGGCAGAGAATTTAAGTGGGATGAGAAGTGCCAAGACAGCTTTGATCAATTAAAGAAGAGATTGATGTCGCCACCAGTGTTGGTTATGCCAGATCTACAGAAAGGATTTGATATCTATTGTGATGCATGTGGCCAAGGCTTAGGATGTGTGCTCATGCAAGAAGGACATGTGATTGCCTACGCTTCTTGTTAATTGCGGAAACATGAGTTGAACTACCCCACTCATGACTTAGAGCTGGCAGCCGTTGTGCATGCGCTTAAGATTTGGAGACATTACATTATGGGAACCAAGTGCCAAGTGTACACGGATCATAAGAGTTTGAAGTATATATTCACTCAGAAGGATCTCAACCTTAGGCAACGCCGTTGGTTGGAGCTTATTAAGGATTATGATTTGGAGATTCACTATCACCCGTGCAAGGCAAATTTGGTTGCAGATGCCTTGAGTCGAAAGGAGCACGTTCATTCAGTTGTTGTTGCCCAACTACCCGATGAGATGGTTGAGGATTTCAGGAGACTTAACCTGGGGATAGTTGCTCACACTTAAGGAGTTACTATTGATGTGGAACCTACCTTGGAGCAAGAAATCCGCAAAGGACAAATTGGTGATGCTAAAATACAAGAGATTAAGGATCTGATTACTAAAGGTCGAGGTCCGGAATTCACGAAAGATGATCAAGGCACTGTGTGGTTCAAGGACAGGATATGTGTTCCTGATTGAAAGCCTTCGTGAAACTATTTCAAAGGAGGCCCATGACTCGGATTATTCTATTCATCCTGGTAGTACCAAGATGTATCAGGATTTGAAGCGGAAGTATTGGTGGTATGGATTGAAGAGAGATGTGGCTGCACATGTGGCTATGTGTGATGTGTGTCAAAGAGTTAAGGCTGAACACCAGAGGCCAGCTGGACTACTGCACCCACTAAACATACCTGAGTGGAAGTGGGAAGAGATTAGTATAGATTTTATTACTGGATTACCTCGCACCCAAAAAGGATATGATGCTATATGGGTGATTGTGGATAGATTGACTAAAGTAGCTCACTTAATTCCTGTTAAGACTACTTATAAAGGTTCTCAGCTAGCAGAGTTGTATATGGCTCGGATTGTGTGTTTACATGGAGTACCAAAGAAGATCGTGTTTGATCGAGGTTCACAGTTTACCTCAAGATTCTGGAGAAGCTTTCATGAGAATATGAATACGAAGTTGAATTTTAGCACAGCCTATCACCCTCAAACTGATGGACAGACTGAAAGGACTAATCAAGTATTGGAAGATATGTTGAGAGCTTGTTCCCTTCAGCATGGTGGAAGTTGGGATAAAAGTCTACCATATGCAGAATTCTCATATAATAATAGCTATCAGGCCAGTCTGAAGATGTCACCTTTTGAGGCTTTATATGGGAGGAAGTGCAGGACTCCTCTATATTGGGATCAGACTAGAGAAAGACAGTTCTTTGGGCCTGAACTGATTCAAGAAGCAGAAGAACAAGTCCGTATAATACGGGAGAATTTGAGTTTAGCTCAAACCAAGCAAAAGAGCTATGCTGATAATAGAAGGAGACCACTGGAATTTGAGGAAGGAGATTATGTGTATCTCAAGGTGTCACCACTTCGTGGAATGAAGAGATTCAAAGTTAAGGGCAAATTGTCCCCTCGCTATATTGGACCATTCATGATCTTTAGGAGAGTTGGGGAGATGGCATACCAAATCGAGTTACCTGATAGTCTATCTGATGTGCACAATGTATTTCATGTGTCTCAACTTAAGAAGTGTCTCTGTGTCCCTGAGGAACAGTTATCAATGAAAGAGCTCAGTGTTCAGGGTGATTTGACTTACACGGAGTATCCTATCAAGATTCTTGACACCTTGACTAGAGTTACAAGGAATAAGGTGATAAAGATGTGCAAAGTGCAATAGAGTCACCATGGAGAAGATGAAGCAACATGGGAAAGAGAAGAAGAGCTTCGCATAGATTTTCCCCATCTTTTCTCTAGACCTTCCTAAATCTCGAGGATGAGATTCTTGTTAAGGGGGGTAGGATTTGTAATACCCACTTTGTAAGAAAGTCTAAAAAGAGAAAATTTATCCCTTTATATATATGGTTGTTATCTATATTTATCATTTCATGTGAACACCACATTTAACAAATAAATAAATGACAAAAGACACCCAAAATAATACATGCATCATGCTGGAATTTTTATTGTTAGTGCATTATTTGTGCAATGTAAAAATAACATAAAAAATATGTTAAAAGTCCAAAGTGGAGTTTAAAGGAAAATTCAAGAATGTAGAAAAAGAGAAGAAGAGAAATTACTAGGTGAAAAAAATGAGTATATATATATATTATTCTTATACAAATTTGAGTTTGTACATTTGACTCAAAGGTGAAACTCATAAAAGGTTTCAAATTCAAATTTGGAATTCAAAATCAAAGGAAGATAAAATAGAAAAAAAATGAATGAAAATATAAAAGAAAAGAGGATTTGTGCGCAGTTGGGCCCTAAACCCCCTTTCGGCCAACAACCGATTCCCACCGCGCGCGCAGCTCTGTCACATGGGGCCCGCTTGTCAGCTGCTTGGTTTCACGCGGACTCGCGCCGTCGGGACGCTGGCTGGTGGACCCCCATGTCAGCTCCTTCGTTTAGGGCGCAACAGAAATCCGCGAGTTTGCCAACACGCGGCGCGATCGTGCTACTCCTCTAGGCTGGGGCGGAGTAATAAATGGGGACCATGGGACTGCTTCCTTGCCCCGCATCTTAACCCTAGCCAGGCGCCGTCATTTGGTCAGGCCGCTGCGTAGGGTCACCGTGCCGTGTGAGTGAGTGCGTCGCCGTCGGCGACATCCTTGCGTGTGGCCGCTTATGGGCCGGAGTTTCGCCTGAGCGCCGCGCAAAACCCTGTGGATAGCGAACCATTTCTTCCTGGGCGCGGTTATCAACCAGAGACCCAGCAATTGCTCACCGGCATATCGTCTTCATCACCGTACCTCACGCTCCGTGGCCTCGACTCACCTGCACCCAAAATTAGGTATGGACCATTCCCATCTATCCGCATCTACTGTTATTGCGTAGAGCCTATCGATTATGTAGTTGCGCGCTCCGGTAGCGGGGTGATTGTTCACCGGCGTGGAACGCCGCTGTATCGCCCCTGTTCATCGGCGCGCAGTCAGGGTAGGAGAAAGTGCTGCGCCGTTGATTTAGGAGTGAACGGTCGAGATTAGGATTTGCATCCCCCTTAGCGATAGATTAGATCCGGGCGCTTGATTTCAGATCGAGCGGAGCAGAGCGACACCGGAATAATTAAATCTGCGCCATCGATCATGGATTGGACGGTCTGCGCCGCGTAGCGCTTCGCTGGTGGCTCGGTCTAATACACGCCGTCCGCGCGTGATCCAGCGGCCCATCATGGCTGATACCTCTTCGTGGGGGCATTTTTACTTAAGCGCCCTCGGGGTTCTGGGTTATGAACCCGCGGTCTGTGGTGTTGTGCGTTGGGTCTTGGATAATTTTCCCCGGAGCCCCTATCTTTCTCAGTATTGGTGCGCCCAGTCCAGAGCTGTTTTAAATTGAATAATTGAATTGGAAAACAGGTTTTTAATACAAAAATATGTGCTAGGACTTTAATAAATCATAGAAAATTCATACGAACTCCAAATTAACCCATTCCAGTTTCTAAAATTTTGTAATTTTATTCTCTATCACTTAGGGTCTCTGTTTTGTCATGAAAATAGTAAGAAAAATAATTTCTCACTTAATCCTATTTTAAACACATAAAACCTTTGGAAATTCATATCTTAAAATCTATAACTCCAAAAATTATGATTCCTGTTCCTAGGATTTTATTTTAATGTGTAGATTATTACTGTGTATTTTGTTTATATGTTTGGTGTGATGTTAATTTCCTATATACTATGCTTGTTTGTATTGTGGTGAGTAGAAGAGCCCGTGACTGAGGATCCTGGTGAGCAGCAGATAGAAGTAGCTAAGCAGGAGCTCATTGAAGGCAAGTTGTGCCCTTGACCACTTTTATACCCAATAATGTTCTTTAATGTCATTTATTCATGCATAGGTTTAATTTTGATGGGACCCAATAGGTCACCCTAGATTGTTTATCTCATTACCTTGTTTACCCCTGAATCACTTGGGTAGTTTGCTATTGCTTTATATGGTTTTGGGATAACCATTTATTATATCCATGTTCCAGTTATTTTGTTATTCTATTTATGTTCATGTCAAGATCATTAATGTTATTTGGAACATGGAGCTTAACTTGAGAAACACGTGCCACCACAAGGGAGGAATGGGACCCCTTGGCTAACTAATTAGGAAAGCTAGTAGAAGACTACTGTTGGGAACTTGTTCTCAAATGCTATGAATTAAGAACAAGGCAACACAAAATCAAAATGTTAAATGTTAATGTCCTTCGTCCTCCGAAGCATTATTTCCCTTAGGACATAATGATCTTCAGATGAAGGTTATGAAGGACATACCTTCATAAATATGACATGTATAAACAGAGGATGAAGCTTATGAAACATAGGAAACAACATAAACAATTATATGAAAACATAATATAAACATCTATTATTAAATAATCATGAGCACATGAAAGCAATATCAAATTACATTTGTACTTTCAACTCGGCAGAGGACAAAGGTAAAAGTGAGATGCGAAAGCATGAACAGTACGGGGGTACTGTTCACCTATTTATAGGCACAGGGCGTAGCCTATGTGAATTTATATTCATGCCCTCTACAAATGATTACAATCGTAATATAGGTTATCATGGGCCGATTGGTCATTTCATCTTTAAGTCGGTGCATCTAGAGATACGCTACGAACCTCCCTGATTGGAAGCTTCGGCATTGTTCCTATTCTGGCCTTTCGAAGGTGTTTCTTCTCACAGGACCTTCGGCGACGAAGCAGACCCCCAACAGTAGCCCCTTCACGGTGCCAGATCGTTTTTCGTAACGAGCTCGACCCGTGAAAAATTATTTTAGGCTTCGGAATGCCGAAGGTCCGAAAAACACCTTCCATGAGCTTGTTGTCGATAAACGATTTAAATATAACGAGTGCGAGGTGGTCCCACCATAGGACGGGTATACATGATCTGGAGATTCTCCTTGTCGCGCCCTGCGGTCCACCGTTCAGTGAATGCGAGCGACTGTTCGGCGGGTGCAGGTGGCTTGACAATACACCTTCCCACCTGCAGCACTATATAAACAGACTGGTAGGTGTGAAGTTACCACAGCATTCATTACTATCGTACTGCTGTGCTGCTGAAAAATTTGACCATAGCCAAATCTTATTCTTCGTATTCTCAATTAGAGCATCATCTTATTTTTTTAGCTTCGTCATAAGAGGGAGCTTCGGCAAAATCAAAAAGTAATCAACTTCGTCAAAACCGCAAGGAATTTAGCATCAAATGGCCAGGGTGCGCTCAACTGCTAGAGTCACACGCGACAGGGAAGAAGCCGAAGCTGCCGAGACTACCCCAATCTTCGAAGTAATGAGACAATCAGGCCCGGTTGTGCTAGAGGGTGCTTCTGACGAAGGTGCACCTGCTGCCGAAACCGAGTAGGCTGACATTGTAGAAGATGAAGCTGATGAAGAAGAGATAGATTATTCCGTCATGCCATCTAAACCCAGCCACCAAGAATTTGGAAAGTCTACTGTCTCCGAGGCCGGTATGCCCATGATGACAAAGCTAGGCTACTTCGGGGAAGCCGAGAAGAAGTTGATTCGTTTTGGCGGCGAAAAAATCACTCCGAAGCCAGAAAATGATGAGGTGATAGTTTTCAGAAGCCCACTAGAGCTTATGATACTCCAAAAGTCTACCGCACCAAATGGCCAACCGATTGGAAAACTGAATGGTTTTATGTGAAGGTTGATGAGAAAAAGGAGAAGCTAGTTCAGAGCCCACTGGAGCTAACCTTCGGGTTAACTAGGCCCCAGTGCCGCATGACGCCGGGGTCATCATGCCCAAAAGCTGTGGGCGAATTTAGAGTTGTGTCTGAGCATATCAGTACTAGGGATTTGGTTCAGGAATACTTGGCCAATAGAGTATTTCCGACGTTAAAGGAATAAAGTATGCCAAAGCTTAAAGGAGAGAAGAAAAAGAATGAACTTGTCCGACTGCCCTATCATTTTAAGTTCAAGAAACACTTCAAAGAACCCTGCCAAGAATGGTTGGATATGATTGAAGTTATGTACAACGAAATCTTAAGCAATTATACGAACAAAGAAGATCAATTGATGTCGGCAGCCTTCGACACCCGACCGAAACGAAGGCTGAACCGAGTAATGGACGCTCTAAAATTTGAATACCCAGACTATGAACGGTTAAACAAAGGTGCCGAAGGGCCAAAACAAAAAAGAGTTGTCAGTGTTATGCAAAGACAAGCTACCAGAATGATAAAAGAAGATGAAAATTTAGCAAAAAAAGAAAAAAAATCCAGCCCTGAGCCAAAGGTGGTCATTTCGAAGAAAAGAAAAGCTACAGCTCCGAAGCCAAAAGCTGATTTAGAAGAAGAAATTCCCTCAACACCTTCTGCCACTGACGTAGAAGAGATTTTAAAGGTAATGACCGAATCTCTACCTAATAAGCTAAGTCCGCTGGGACCGGAACTGATGAAGCTTTTATAGAAGAAGAAGGAGCCTTCGGTTGCCGAGAAGCCCGCTGAACCAAAAAAGCGAAGGATTATTACTGTCATTGAGGCTATTGAAGAAACACCGCCGCCGGCCTCAGCGCCGAAAATAGCAGCAGCCGAAGCTGCTCCTACCGAAGCTTCTACTTCCGAAGCTGCAGCAGCCGAAGCCACAAATTTGGAAAACACACTTACTGACATTGATGAAATGATTTTGAATATGGCTGAGGAAGAAACTGCTGCAGCTGCTGAGGAAACCCCGGCTGTAGTGCCTAAAAAAGAGAAGGAGCTTGCCGAAGATGCTTCGGAAGAAAGAAATTTCAACTTTCAAAACATAATTGGGCAAGAGTTGTCTAAGGCTGAAAAAGAAGAGCTGAGGGACTATGCTATATCTTGCGGGTACCAGCCAGGGGCGCTGCTCTTCGGCGGTATAGACGAAGAGAGCTTTGGTTGCCTTCGAGACCAAACTGGGGCGAAGGTTATCAGCACTTTATCGAAAAGTGTTGGCTTTTCGAAGCTCGAAGCCGGTCTCAGCAGATACCGACGGTAGCATATCGCCGGTAGCTTGTTTTATTCTAACTTTAAGGTAAAATTCTTCCCTTAACTTTTTTATTGTTTTGATATGATGTTTTCTGATGAAGGTTATTTTGTTAGAGCCTACTACTAAGCAAAGCCTTAAGGATGCAACAAGACCTCGAGGACAAGAAAAACAAAGTTATAATTGAGGGCTTAGAGGACAAGATTAAAGATCATTAAGCTGCCCTAGAAAAGAAAGACTTCATGCTTCAAACGATGGAAGGTTCACTGGTAGAAGCTCAAGCCGAGATTGCCAGATTGAACAGTGAACTTTCCATGAAGTCAAAAAGCTTTGAGAAAGAGAAGAAAGATTTTGAAACAAAACTCAAAGCTGAAGTTGAAAAAAGTTCAAATCTGCAGAAATCACTCAAAGATCTTCAAGGAAAATGCTCAGGCTTCGACACCTAGTGCATTCAACGGCTGAAGCAGGTCTTCAACTCAGTTGGAGCCAGTTCCGAAAAGTTTAAACCTTTGGTTGAAGACCTGCCGGGCACATTTGATCATATTGAAGGTGAAGTTGGTGCTCTCGACAAAGTTATAGCTGGACATGGTGACTTTTGTGCTCTGCTAGCTTCTCGAGGCACAGTTGTTGCTTTTCATGAAGGCTGGTTGTACACATGGAAACATTGTAAACAGACCAAACTTTAGCCTGTCACCAGCAGACTTGGATGACATACCCGGCCTGGCCCGAAGCATTGGAAATAGATTCGTTACTCAAATCTAGGCAAAGGGTGGGCAAAACTTGGCTAGTGACGAAGCTCGAAGCCACATCAAGCCGGTAATAAACTTGTGCCTGCTGCTTTACCTTCTTCTTGAAATTTGCACTTTCCTTATACCGCTTTGATATGTACAGGATGACGAAGCTGAGGAGCAATGAGCCGAAGCTTGGCAGATGATCCGAAGCTTAACGAATGATGATGAAGTCGAAAACCTTGCTGTGAAAAAAAACTCGAGAAAAACTCTTGCATTATCCTTGTAAAGAATATTGTAATTTAAGAATCGGGTACTATTCTGTAAATTTGTTCATACATTGTAATATATTTTTACCTTTCCATCCATATATGAACTGCTTTGATGTGGACAAAACTTGTATTTTTTGAGCCAAAGGCGAAAAACACCTTCCCTTCTTTTCGTACACAACGAAGCATAAATCTACTTCCTTTCCTTTCGCCGAAGCCATATCCTTAGAGCCGAAACAACTGTCTGTATCTGTATGATATGATGATGATCCTATGTATGTCTAAATGAATGTTTATGAATGCAATGTATGATGTAATGTATCGTGCAAATGAATGCCCAAACACACACATACGAAGCCACATCCATAACCTTAATTCCCTTAGGAATGACTAAAATCTCTTTGCCTCTTATTTTTCGGTTTCACCGCTTATTTTTCGGTGTAAGTTCTGCATCCCCTTAGGAACGTCTTTTGAACTTCTTTGCCTTCTATTTCGGCGGTATTTTTCGCGTTGACTTTTCGCGCTTCGCCTTATATTTCAGCGGTATTTGGCTCTGCATTCCCTTAGGAACGACTTTTGAGCAGAAAACTTACGCTGCGCTCCCTTGGGAATGACTTTTTTGTAGCTTCGTCATGCTCTGCATCCCCTTAGGGACGACTTTCGAGCTTCTCCCTGTTTTTTTTTCTTTCTCTGCACTCGATGGTGCATGCTCAGATTTTACATTTTACATGGTTTGGGGGATCTTACTCTCGTAGAGCTGAATAAGAGAAGGAAAATTACATGCTATGGCCCCATTAAAAACCTTTCTCCCCCTTTAGAAAGGAAAAGGGTGCCATAGGAAAAAATAAAAAAGTTTACATCAAGTCACACATAGTATCGTCGAAGCTCATCCACATTCCAAGATCTAGGAATGTCGTTGTCGTCCATATCCTTTAATCTGTAAGAATCGTGTGACGGAACCTCCCAAGTCATTCGGCCCACCTACAGTTGTCCTTGTCCAACGGACCTTAGACAACCCTGCAGGTGCCCCTGAATCACTTGACAAGTTCGGTATCTGCTTTTCTTACCTTTCCCAAGAGCGTTTCACCCGTCATGCAGACATTACAAGCATCGGAGATACGAAAATGTGGAAGCAGTTACATAAACTTACCTTTATTTAAAAGTAAGACAGAGTTAAATATTTACGGACCAGAATATAATATACGAGTGCAGAGTATTATTATTATTACAAACCATGGGAGGCAAAAACCCCTCCCGATAAGTTCATACAAAAGTTTTATGGAGGATCCTTTCCTCCCGCAGCTTCACTCCTGGTGCTCTTCCTTTGGTACCACCTTACAACAGAAGCAACAAAAATTGGTTGCTTCCTCACCTAAAAACAACATGGGACAAAGCCCTAAGTATGGAATTACTCAGCAAGTCTTACCCGACTAAAGAAAAGACTCTCAAGGGTATGCTGGCTTTCAGGGAGTCAAGGTAAGGCTTAACAATAGTCAATGACTCTGTTTGCAGAAATGCTTACTAAGAGTGGATCCTTAAAAATCCAGTTCGGTTAAGTATAATTACCTATAACTAGAGTTCATTCTACCCTAGTTCAATCACTTGACCTGCACTAGCTAACTTCTTAACAACCCTTTATCTTTACTGGAGTTCTACGTATAGGGCATTGACCAAGTCTTCGTACCCGCGAAGGTACGGCGATCCGAATCGATTATACTCATTTGAGGATCTCCAATCACACGACATATGTAGCACTTAACCCTTGCATATGTCAACTCGCCACCGGGGTTCTTAAGACCAGATATGGTTCACGCCCACCGAGAGCACAGATACACCACCGTCCAGCCTCTTGCCACGGAGGGTACACGCTACTCTCGCCATCTCTCTACTCCCATTGTGTGGTATCTTATTCTGGTATTAGTTTGCCCGAGGCAAAGCTTACACATGATGAGACATGTGACCAGTTAAAGGGTCCTCGATCATCAAGCCTACATCGAGACGGTCCTTAATCGACTCAGACGGAGACACTACACCGAGACTCTCTTCTCGTGCAAGTCACCCGCCCAGTCTCAGCTTAATCATTTCAAACCCAAAGTTTGGTACCTGGCAGAGGTACATCTTTTCCGATGTTGAACCCATCATGGCCATGATGGATCCACCATCAAGTTTTATTTTCAAAAACATCCCTCCCACTTTGCAACATCATCTTTTGTAAAAACAAAACATTTTATTTTGCTAAAGCAAGACTAAGCATAGGAAAAGCCTTTTGTAAAACAAGGATTCCAAGGAAGGTAATCAAATTCAAGGAAGGAAATGCAGGAATTGTTTTAGCAATCAACTCCTATCACCTAATGCATCAAGCAAGTGAGAAAGAGTTTAAAAGAATCAAGGAGGTGGCAAATGCACTGGGGCTTGCCTTGTTTCACAGGTGAATCAGGCTCAGTTCCACAGATGTCAAAATAAAACAGTTGCCTGCCTGATGTTCCTCAGGTGGTGGTGGTGGAGTCTTTTCTTCTTCTACTTCTTCGTTTTCTAAATATAACCACACATAATAATGAATGCCCATGTAATGCTCATGAGAGTGCAAAGATAATAAGAGTTTATTATCTAAAGTCTTGAATACAATTTTCCTTCACGGATCTCCGAGAACTTAGGGTTTCCGGAGTCAATAGTGAAGTTCACAAGGCAGGGGGTAGGGTTTTAGGTTCTAAGTATCAAAGAAGGTCCAAATCATACCAAACTCTACCTAAAGCTTGGGAATTTTTGGAATTATTATCTATTTTCTAAAAATCCAGAAACAATATTTTAAGCTATTTTAAATATCCTATAATTTCTTATTTGAACTAAAAATCAAGAAACTATTTTCATTAAATACTATAGGAAATTAGGGATCTAGAAAAATTGGTTTGATAATTTTATCATTTTTCTATAATTTCCTATAGATTTCCAAAGCTTAACAGAAAAAGAAAAGAGAAAAGCAGAAACAGTATTGGGCTCATTTTAGTCCGAAGCGGCCCAGCAGAGGCCGAATTCGCCCACGCGCCCGCATCGGTAGTTTTGTACAAAGACCCCCGCGGGTTTGAATATTCCGAACCGAGTTCACAACACTGTTGCCATGAGTCACTGACAGTTTCAGAAGGGCCCCTACGTTTCTATTCCTTTACACGCTGAGATCCTCGACGGCGGATGGCGTTGCGTAGAGCTCCGGCGAACCCGTATACCGGCCGACTCACGCAGTGACTGGCGCCATGTTTCAGCCGAGACCAAATTCAAGGTCTAATGAATGTTTCCCCCCACTTAATTTCATCAATGGCTACTAGGTTTGCTCTGGCCACGGTGACCGTGGACATCACGGGTAGCTGAACGCGTTCCGGGTGATTAAGGGGATTCTAGTTCAATTGGACGGGTTGATGAGCATTAAAGGTACATAAGAATACTCAAACGAGAGAGCAGAAGGTATGAGCAGACCTGAATTGAGCTAGCCATGGTGAGGTCCTTGCTACGGTGTTCTTGAGTATTTTTGGGGGAAATCTAAAATTGGAGCTCACTGATGATCGATTGAGGGCAATACTTGGTGGCTGGATGCGTAATGATCCTACGGAGCGCATGGTGGCTTTAGTTTATACTAGGCAAGAGCGGTGGCCGGGAATTTGAGCGATGAAGCACGTCGGTCGGAGAAGGGGTGGAGCACTGGCGCAAGTGCATAGTGGTTTTCACCGTGGCGCCTCCTCCGGCGATCACCGGATCCCCAAGCGTGACTAATCGCGACGTGGTAAATAGCCTGGACACGCGGCGCACGACAGTGATCGACCAACGGCGGCGAGCTCTTATCCCGATCGATCGATGAGCAAGGGGGTACGGCAAGCTTAGCCGCGACGGGACCCAAGTTGATCCAGGCGCCGAGATTTTTACCTGCCCACAGTTATCCACCGACCATGGTGCACGAATCGTGACGATCAATCAACAATCACGGTGAAGTATCACCGACGACGAGGGGGAATGAACCCGTGATCTTATTCAGTTTGGGGTGCACTGTACCATGGTGAGCTGGGTGCAGACAACTGACAGAGCGATTTGCAGGGAGATTTGCTCCCAATTTCAGGTAGTAACAAGATCATCACTCTTTAGCAAAGTTATAGCCCAACGATCCAGCTACAATTTTGTCATAGCAACTCAAGCCAAATTCTTACTCGATCATGATTGAATTCGAGCCCTAAGTTCATGCAGCCCCACTATTAGTCTGAAGTTCAGACTCAAACAGCCTGACAGCCCAACTTCAGGCTCATTTATCTTCAAATTCTTCATAACAACCATGCTTACTCCCTTAAGCAAAGTTATTCTCCTTTGATAGATCTACAATATTGTTGTGGTGACGTAGGGCAAAAACCTTATAATTTGGTAGATATAAGGCTCCAAAGTTGAGCTAATTACACTGATTTTAGACTTAGTCAATAGGGTGCAAGTGTGGCTCTTTTGCAAATTAGTCCAAAACTCAAGGTTTAACTTGCAAACCTACTTATTTGTGAACCATATGACTTAAGAGACTTTATTATCATGGTTTTTGCACTTTAGTCCAAAGGTGCACTAATTTTGCACTTAGCTCCCTAGGGTTTGGGTTTAGGGTTTTCCAGGGTTCCAATTAGGGTTTCTTGCTTTCTTAGGGTTTGGATCCTACTTAAGTTCATTCATGGAGACACTTTATGATTATTTCTAACAATCTTTGAAGTTTTCACTTGTTTAAGCCTTGGTTGCTCTATTACACCTATTCTAGGGTTGAGCTCCCTACTCTAGGGTTTGATTCACAAAATGCCACAACAATACAACTTGTTTGGAATTTTTGCCTAGTGAATGCACTCTAGGTGTGTAAAACATATGAAATGCCCATGCTTATGATGTTATGCTCAAATTTTAGTAACAGTAACACCAGGGGTGTTACATCCTTCCCCCCATAAAAGAATCTCGTCCCGAGATTAAAAGTATAGGGTAGGTAATGGAAAAGGAAATGCTTCACTCTTTTATTTCCTTATTCTTGGTATAAGGCAGGGGTGGTCTGGGGCTCACTCCTTTATTACAACAATTGTATACACTCTACAAATTACATGAGGCCAAAAAGCCTAGGAAATTCTTTTTTAAAAAGTCTTGAGTTTCCCAAGTAGCCTCATCTTCTGAATGTTGGTTCCACTGTATCTTGTAAAATTTGAGAGTTTTTCTTCGGGTAATTCTGTCCTTTTGATCCAAGACTCGAAAAGGGTGTTCTGAATATGTCAAGTCTGGTTCTAAGGCAACATCTGTTACTTCAATAGTTCGATCGGGAACCCGAAGACATTTCTTCAGTTGAGACACGTGGAACACATTATGTACATCAGACAAGGTTTCGGGTAGTTGAAGTTGGTATGCCACTGGTCCATATCTTTCAAGGATAGGAAAAGGACCAATATATCGGGGTGCAAGCTTCCCTTTAACTCCGAAACACGATACACCCTTCATTGGTGAAACTTTTATGTAGACATAATCTCCCACTAGAAAGTACAAGGGTTGTCGTCGCTTGTCTACATAACTTTTCTGTCGAGCTTGGGCTTTCTTCAAATTATGAATTATTCGCTGAACTCTCTCTTCAGTCTCCTTTACCATGTCTGGCCTGAAGAAACTCCTTTCACCAGGTTCAGACCAATTTAGCGGAGTGCGACATCATCGGCCATATAAAGCTTCAAAGGGTGCCATCTTAATGCTTTCTTGATAGCTATTATTATATGAGAACTCCGCTAACGGCAAACAATCATCCCATTTCTGTGGAAATTCCAGAACACATGCTCGCAACATATCTTCAAGTATTTGATTTATTCTCTCAGTTTGACCACTGGTTTGAGGATGATAGGCCGAACTATGGAGCAATTTAGTACCCAAGGATTTGTGAAGTTCTTCCCAAAATTTGGATACAAATTGAGGTCCACGATCTAACACTATGGTCTTTGGAACACCGTGCAAACTGAGAATACGAGCAATATACAGTTCTGCATATGCAATTACTAGATATTTTACTTTGACTGGAAGGAAGTGGGTGATCTTTGTGAGTCGGTCAATGATAACCCAAATCAAGTCAAAGCCTTTTGTTGTTCTGGGTAACCCCACAACAAAGTCCATACTAATATCTTCCCATTTCCATATTGGTATTGGTAGAGATTGTAATGGACCAGCAGTCTTCATATGTATGGCTTTGACACGTCTACAAGTGTCACATTTTGCCACATAGCGTGCGATCTCGATCTTCATCTTGGTACACCAATAATGATGTTTTAGATCGTGATACATCTTAGTGCTTCCGGGATGAATAGAATAGCGACTAAGATGCGCTTCATCTAATATTTGCTGGCGGATCTCTTCATTCTTTGGCACAACTATGTGGATGTGAACCATACAATGCCTTGATCATCTTTCCTAAAGCACTTGGCTTTTCCGGCCACTATCTTCTCACGAATGTGTTTCATACCCGCATTATCCTTTTGAGCATCCATTATCCGTTGTAAAAGGATTGACTCAAGCTTTAGTTGATTTGAAGTTCCATGCTGAATCATTCCCAGGTTCAAATTCTCCATTTCTTGGCATAACGTAATGTCAGAGGTTTCCATTGTAAGACAATGACAAAAAGTCTTGCGACTCAAGGCATCTGCCACTACATTAGCTTTGCCTGGGTGATAATGAATCTCTAGTTCATAATCCTTAATAAGCTCGAGCCATCGCCTTTGCCTCATGTTCAACTCTGACTGGGTGAAGATATATTTCAAGCTTTTATGATCTGTATAAATGTGACAGATATTACCCAGTAGATAATGACGCTAGATTTTTAGGGCATGAACCACTGCAGCTAGCTCCAGATCATGAGTCAGATAATGTTCCTCATGTCGGCGTAACTGCCTTGAAGCATAAGCTATCACTCGGCCTTCTTGCATTAAAACACAGCCGAGACCACTGCCTGATGCGTCATAATACACATCAAAGGTTTTTTCGATATCGGGTTGAGCCAATACCGGAGCAGTGGTTAATAATACCTTCAATTGTTCAAAGGCTTCATTACACTCTGAAGACCAATTAAACTTAGTATCATTCTTCAATAAACTTGTGATTGGTTTCACATGCTTGGAAAAATCAGGTATAAATCGGCGGTAATAGCTAGCTAGTCCAAGGAAACTTTGGACTTGATGTACAGTGGTTGGGGGTTTCCACTCCAAAATATCCTTGACTTTGCTGAGATCCACCGCAATCCCCTTAGTAGATAATACATGTCCCAGAAATTGAATTTCTTCCAGCCAGAACGCGCATTTACTGAACTTGGCATATAACTAATGTTCTCTCAAGCGCGTTAATACAATCCGCAAGTGCTGAGCATGCTCCTCTTCATTCTCGGAGTATACTAAAATATCGTCGATGAATACCACCACAAACTTGTCCAACTCAGGCATAAATACTGAGTTCATCAAATAAGTGAAGTGGGCAGGAGCATTCGTCAGTCCGAAAGACATTACCAAATATTCAAATAACCCATACCACGTAGTGAATGCGGTCTTTGGTATATCTTCGGGCCGGATACGGATCTAATGATAGCACGACCTGAGGTCAATCTTGGAGAATACCCTCGCTCCAGTCAGTTGATCAAATAGAATGTCAATCCGTGGAAGAGGGTACTTATTTTTGATAGTAACCTCATTAAGGGGTCGATAATCCAGGCACATCTGTAATGTTTGATCCTTCTTCTTAACGAAGATGGCTGGACAACCCCATGGTGACGAGCTTGGCCGGATGAATCCCTTCGCTAGGAGATCTTGCAATTGGGTCTTGAGTTCTGCCAACTCATTTGGAGGCATTCGGTACGATCTTCTAGAAATGGGAGCCGTACCGGGCTTCAACTCAATTACAAATTCTACATCTCTTTCTGGTGGCAATCCAGACAAATCTTCTGGAAAGACGCCTGGGAACTCACATACTACCGGAATATCTTTGATCTCCGGTATGATGGCTTCATATACACTGCCAATTGGTTTAGCCAGAATGGCTATGGGGATAGTCAAGAGAACCTCTTCTTGTCCATAATTCAATTTGATAGTTCTCAATTCAGTATTAAGAATAGCTTTATGTTGGGCTAACCAATTCATGCTCAAAATTACATCTATATCTTGGCCTTTTAGAACAATCATATTAGTAGGAAAGTCCCATACAGTCAATGTTACGGGCACATGGAAAGCCACTTATTTAGTGAATATTTGTCCCCCAAGCGAATGAATTTTAAACCCTTCCCTTGATTCATGGCATGGAATGCAATGTTGCTCCACAAATCAATTACTTATGAAGGTATGTGAAGCACCAGAATCAAAAAGAATAATGGCAGGGTGATTGGCCACTAGAAACGTACCCATCATAACCGGTTTGCCGTCCGGTGTTGTGGCCACTTGAGTATAATATATTCGTCCCGTTTTCCTTGTATTCTTGCCCGCGGTATTGGTCGCCGCATTTCCCTTCCCTTGAGAAGAATTCCCAGAACTTTGCTGATTACTTGAGCGATTCTGCTTCTGATATGGACAGTCCTTGATAAAGTGTCCGGACTTTCCACAGTTGAAACAGCCAGTTGAAGAGCTGGAAGGGCAGGGAAACGAGTGCCAGGGGCACCCGGATGACTTGTTGGAGTGGGGGCAGTGGCGGGGCGAATAAAGACCGGTTGCTTGAATGGGTAGGAGGGTGGACGTGGGGAAGAGCGATTTGGATTGAAAGGTCGGATCACCAACCTTTGTCTTTTCTCGGGGCCCTGATTGGGCCTGTCGCCTCCATAACCCTTGGATTTTTCAGATCCTGCATATTTAGCCTCAACTACCAGCGCTGTGCTGATAGCCCTTCCGTAAGTAAGGTCGATGCAGGTGGCCATCTTTCTTTGCATTCGATCATTCAAACCTCTCATGAAACAATTCCTTTTCTTCAAATTTGTGTTGACTTGATCGATTGCATATTGGGATAAGTGATTAAATTTATTGAGATACTGGGTAACAGTATCCCCACCTTGTTTCAACTTCATGAACTCCTCCTGCTTCATGTGGAGAACTCCTTCAGGTATATAGTGCTCTCTGAAGGCCAACTTGAACTCATCCCAAGTTACTTGATGACCAGCCGGTTGAACGGCTATAAAATTTCCCCACCAGGTGCTAGCAGGGCCACACAATTGTTGGGCAGTGAATAGGGGCTTCTGAGTTTCTGAACACCGAAGGAGCCCAAACTTCTGTTCAATGACGCGGATCCATTCATCCACTTCGAGAGGGTCCTCTGCTTTAACAAACAATGGAGGGCGCGTCTCAGAGAAATCCAGATAGGATGTTTCACGGGGGCCTTGCAGATATGCCCCCCCCCGCCTTGTTGTTGTATCTGTTGACTTGCCATTTCCCGTAGAAATTAGGTACTGTCTGTTGTAGCGTTAACCAAGGCAGCGATGGCCTCGGCTAAAGTGGGAGGTACTGGAGGTGGGTTTGGTGTTGCTTCCCTCCCACTAGAGGTCCCTGCACTATCCTGAGAACGAGTCTTGGAAGGCATCTGAGGCAACAAACATTGAAAAGAATATAATATGCCAAAGAAACCCATCCATTATACATTACTGAAAAGGGTAATGTTACAGACTCGAATTTTACAACAGGATTACACTTCCTATTATACATTACTACTACTTCTACACTATACTATTCTTGCTTCTTGTCACTCTTAGTAGCCTCACTGTCGGGAGTAGGAGACCATTCATCCACCAACTTCATAGAGGGAGGGAGCCTGAACAAGTCCAGTTCACCACCGAAGGCTTCTCCCGCTGTCCGAGAAGGTCCAGCTTCCGTCCCGACAGGATCCGCAGGTACATTGGGATGTAGTTGCGAATACAATACATGAACTCCTTCATGTAATGTATTACAATAAACCTGCAAGTTATCTACGGCTGAGCTAAGCTCCTCCACGCGGGCTCGAGCTTTTGCCTCCTTAGCCTAGGCAAGCGAATGAGAGTTAATCGCCCAATCGACCGATAGATCTAGTTCCGCGAGCTGGTCTTGCAGGTAGCGGATGCCTGCTCTTAATTCATTTATTCTTTCTCCATTCGTGACCCATATGTCATTCCTGCGACGGAGTTCTGTTCGAAGCTGATCCACTTGGGCTTCCAGATCCCTAATTGGATCGTTGCTACCTCTACTGCTATCTTCATGTCGTGGGGCAAGTTGATGACGGGGTACATTGGCCCGGTTGACTTGCGCGCGGTCTTTCTTGTGCGCGGCGGCATTTCTTAAGGGGGAAAACTTATTAGCATAGTTTTTAGCATGATGCATGTGTAATTACAGAATCAACCTTAGTCGATTCACACCTTCTATACATTGCATTCTATATCTGGTCTTTAAATAAGTATTTCAGAAGGAAGCTAGATAAGAAAGAAAGAAATTTTCTAGGTAAGTCTTAGAAAATTCTTGTGACGGAACCTCCCAAGTAATTAGGCCCACCTACAGTTGTCCTTGTCCAACGGACCTCAGACAACCCTATAGGTGCCCCTGAACTACTTGACAAGTTCGGTATCTTTCCTTACCTTACCAGGAACGTTTCACCCGTCATGCAGACATTATAGAACATCGGAGATAAGGAATTGCGGAAGCGATTACATAATTTATATTTATTTAAAAACAAGCTCAAGTTGTTTTATTACAGACCAGAACTAAGAGCGAGTGCTGAGTAGTAATATTATACAAACCAAGGGAGGCAAAAACTCCTCCCGATAAGTTTTAAGTAAAAGTTCTAGATGAAGGACCAAGTCCTCCCGCACTTCAGTCTTGTTTTTCTTCTTTAGGAACCACCTTGGCACAGAAGCAGCAGAAATCTGCTACTTCCTCACCTAAAAACAACGAAGGGATAAACCCTGAGTATGGAATTACTCAGCAAGACTTACCCGACTAAAGAAAAGACTCTCAAGGGTATGCTGGTTGTAAGGGAGTTAAGGTAAGGCTTTTCAATAATCAAGACTCTGTTTTGCAGAAATGCTTACTAAAGTGGATCCTTAAAAATCCAATTTTATTTGTCAAGTTAAGTTCAATTACCTGCAACTAGAGTTCTTTCTACCCTAGTTCAATCACTGGTCCTGCACTAGCCAATTTCTTACAAATACCCATCATCTTTAGTAGAATGCTACGTGTAGGGCAGTGACCAAGTCTTCATAACCGCGAAGGTACGGCGATCCGAATCGATTATACTCAGCTGAGGATCTCCAATCACACGACATATGTAGCACTTAACCCTTGCATATGTCAACCCGCCACCGGGGTTCTTAAGACCGGATCAGGTTCACGCAAACCGAGAGCACAGATACACCACCGTCCAGCCTCTTGCCACGGAGGGTACACGCTACTCTCGCCACCGCTCCATGCCCATTTCGTGTTATCTTATTCCGGCCTTAGTCTGCCCGAGGCAAGGCTTACCCATGATGAGGCATGTGACCAGCTAAAGGGTCCTCGATCATCAAGCCTACATCGAGACGGTCCTTAATCGACTCAGACGGAGACACTACACCGAGACTCCTTTCTCGTGCAAGTCACCCGCCCGGTCTCAGCTTAATCTTTTCAACCCAAAAACTTGGTACCTGGCAGAGGTACATCTTTTCCGATGTTGAATCCATCACGGCCGTGATGGATTCACCATCAAGTCTTATTTTCGAAAACAACCCACCCACCTTTGCCACATCATATTTTGTAAAAAAACAAAACATTTTGTTTCTCTAAAGCAAGACTAAGCATCAAAAATCTTTTATAAAACGGGTGATCAAGGAAGGTAATCAAGTCCAAGGAAGATAATGCAGGAATTGTTTTAGCAATCAACTCCTATCACCTAATGCAGCAATCAAGTGAGAAAGATTTTAAAAACATCAAGGAAGGTGGCAAATGCACCGGGGCTTGCCTTTGTTAACAGGTGAGTCCGGCTCGGATCCGCAAATATCAAAGTAAAAGCAGTTGCCTGCTTGAGGATCTGAGGGTGGTGGTGTCCTTTCTTCAGTGACTTCTTCTTCTTCGTGTTCTAACATAACCACATATATGCATAAGAATGGATGCCATGGGATGCTCATGAGGATGCAAAGATAATATAAACTTATTATCTAAGTCTTGAGTACAACTTTCCTTCACGGTACTCCGAGAACCTAGGGTTTCCGGAGTCAGTAAAGGAGTTCATAGGGCAGGGGGGGTGTTTTGGGGTTTAGTGATCAAACAAGGTCCAAATCAACCCAAATTCTACCCAAGGCTTCTAAATATTGTTTTAAGTGCCCATAAAAAGTTTGGGCATTTTTGGACTTTCCAATTATTTTCTAAAAATCCATAACTAATACTTTTAACTACTTTAAATATCCTAAAATTTCTTATTTCCACTAAAAATCACAAAACTATTTTTATTAAATTCTTGGGAAAATTATGAACCTAGGAAAATTGGTTTTACAATTTTGCCATTTTTCTACTGTTTTCTATAATTGTTTTGGCTCTGGAGATAAAAGAAAAAGAAAAAAAACGGATGAATAGTATTGGACCGAATCCAGCCTAGGTCGGCCCACTACAAGCAGAAGCACGCCCACGCGCGCGCGCCCGCGCTGGCAACTTTACAGGAAAGGCCTCGGGGTTTTCACTATCTGCGAACGGGTTTTCTCACTGTTTAACAAAGTCACTGACACTTTGCAAGAAGGTCCCTCGAGTTCTATTCCTTCACGTTTCCCGGTCCCCGACGGCGTGGAGCACGGCCGAGCTCCGGCGAGCTGTCTGTGCCGGCCGATTGGGGCAAGGACTAGTGTTTCTGAGCAGCGGACACCAAATCCAAGTCCCTAGGATCATTTCCCCTCAATTAATTTTAAGATTACTGTCCTACAGCTCTTTGCCCACGGTAACCGTGAGTCGCGAGGACATTCGCTTGCGTTCATGGCTACTCAAGGTGGTTTAGCGCAATTGGACAAATTCACGAGCAATAAGGGACTTAACAGAGGCTAGAACACTAAGCAATTGGGTATGTTATAACCTGAGGAGCGCTGGCCACGGAGAGACGGCTGTTTCGGTGTTCTTGAGCAAACTTGGGGAAAATCCGAAATTAACGCTTGCCAGAGGGGGATTTGGGGTGTGGGTGGGTGCGGTGGATGCTGGGATACATGGCGAAGCTGGGGGCACGGTCAATTTATAGAGGCCGTGAGCGGTGGCCGGGGATTTGGGCGACGACGCGCGGCGGCTGGAGGTAGAAGAGGGTACTGGCGCACGTGAATTCGTGGCATCTACCGTGGCAGTTACTCCGATGAGCCACGAAGAGGCACAAGGGTTCACGGCGATGGAGTGGAGGGGCTGAGCCACGCGGCGTAAGGCCAGGAGGCGGCTGTCGCCGGCGAGCATATCCACATCCGCCGTGGTAAGTGCGGTACGGCGGCCAGGATTGTTTACTGCCCGAAGTGATTCACGGCGACGATAATTTCGCGACTCCGCAGTGCTATCCAACACCCAGGCGCTAATCTCGACGCCGGCGACCCGAATCACGGCAGAGAGAGCCGTCGGCGGTGAAGATTCCCTGTGCTGGCGATCTGATCCGGTTCAGGCACTGTACCATGGCGAAGTGCAGTTCAGATGAACCTGACAGAGCAACTTGAAGCCATATCTTCTCTCAATTTCATGTGGTACCAAGCCCAAACACCTATAACAAAGTTATTCTTCTACAATAACTCTACCACTTTGTTATAGCAAACATAGGAAGATTCTCACTGAATCCTAGTGGAAATAGTTCTCAAACTCGGATCAATGTCACTGCCAACTTAAAGTTCAGACTATATCAGTCTGACAGTCCAACTTCGATTGGGTTTTTCTCCAAATTTCTCATAGGATCATGGCTTGAATCCTTAAACAAAGTTGTTCTCCTATGTTTAGTCTTCAACTTTGATGTGGTGACCTAGGGCAAACTCTCAATAATTTGGAAGATCCAATGCTCCAAAGTTGAGCTTACTAATCTGAAATTCAGACTTAGAGAAATCTCAATTGGGGGTCCCTTTTGCATTTAAGTCCAAAACTTAGGGTTTGGCTTGTAAATTCACATATGAGTGCCCTAAATGACTTTAGATACTTATTTAACTTGGTTTTTGCACTTTAGTCCAAAAGTGGACTAATTTTGCACATAAGCCCCTAGGGTTTGGATTTAGGGTTTTCCAGGGTTCCAATTAGGGTTTTTAGTATCCTAGGGGTATAATTGTGGTTCAATTTTGTTTTTGGGGATATTTTATAACTATTATCCTAAAGTATTTAGATTTTCTCAAGTTGGGTTAAGTCTTACCCCTTTAATCCTTGTTTAGGGTAAAGCTTCCTATCCAGGGTCCTATTTGCAAAACCTTAAAACAATACAACTTGTTTGAAATTTTTTTTTGCCTAGTGAATGCATTCTAGGTGTGTCAATCACATGCAATGTCAATGCTTATGATGTCATGCTCAAGTTTTAGTCATAGGAACACCAGGGGTGTTACATCCTTCCCCCCATAAAAGAATCTCGTCCCGAGATTTAAAGTCCTAGGGTGAGTAATGGAAAAGGAAATGTGTCACATTTTTATTTCCTTATTTCTGGTACAAGGCAGGGTGGTGTGGGGGCTCACTCCTTTATTGCAATAACTACATACACTTTATAAATTACATGAGGCTAGAAAACCTGGGAAATTCTGATTCAAGAAGTCTTGAGTTTCCCACGTAGCCTCTTCCTCAGAATGCTGGTTCCATTGTACCTTGTAGAACTTGTGAGTCTTTCTCCGGGTAACCCTGTCCTTTTGATCCAGAACTCGAATAGGATGTTCTGAGTACGTTAAGTCTGGTTCCAGGACAACATCTGTCACTTCAATGGTTCGATCGGGAACCCGAAGACACTTCTTCAATTGCGATACATGGAACACATTATGTACAGCAGACAATGTTTCGAGAAGTTGAAGTCGATATGCCACTGGCCCATATCTTTGAAGAATAGGAAATGGACCAATGTACCTGGGTGCAAGCTTTCCCTTTACCCCGAAACACGATACTCCCTTCATTGGTGAAACCTTTAGGTAGACGTAGTCTCCTTCTAGGAAGTATAAGGGCATTCGCCGTTTGTCTGCATAACTCTTCTGACGAGCTTGTGCTTTCTTCATATTATGAACAATTTTCTGAACCTTATCCTCGGCTTCTTTCACCAGATCAGGTCTAAAGAAGCACCTTTCGCCAGGTTCAGACCAATTTAGCGGAGTCCGACACCGTCGTCCATATAAAGCTTCAAAGGGTGCCATCTTGATACTTTCTTGATAGCTATTATTATATGAAAACTCCGCCAAAGGTAAACATTCATCCCATTTCTGTGAGAAGTCCAGAACACATGCCCGCGGCATATCTTCAAGTATTTGGTTCACTCTCTCAGTCTGTCCACTGGTTTGAGGATGATAGGCCGAACTGTGGAGTAACTTAGTACCCAAGGATTTATGATGTTCTTCCCAAAATTTGGATACAAATTGTGGTCCACGATCCGACACTATAGTCTTTGGAACACCATGCAAACTGAGAATACGGGCGATGTACAACTCCGCATAGGTAATGACGGGATATTTTACCTTGACAGGGAGGAAGTGGGCGATCTTGGTAAATCGATCAATGATAACCCAAATAGAGTCATACCCTTTTGTGGTCCTGGGCAATCCCACAATGAAGTCCATGCTTATGTCTTCCCATTTCCATGTTGGTATTGGTAATGACTGCAATGGACCGACAGTCCTCATGTGTATGGCTTTGACACGTCTGCAAGTGTCACACTTAGCCACATAGCGTGCAATTTCAATTTTCATCTTCGTCCACCAGTAGTGCTGTTTTAGATCATGATACATCTTAGTGCTTCCCGGATGAATAGAATAGCGACTAAGATGCGCTTCATCTAAGATTTGCTGGCGGAGTTCTTCATTCTTTGGCACTACTATGCGGTTGTTAAACCATAACACACCTTGTTCGTCTTCCTTGAAACATTTGGCTGTTCCAGCCCTTATCTTCTCTCGTATGTGCTTCATACCCAGATTATCCTTTTGAGCATCAATTATCCTTTGCAAAATGATTGACTCAAGCTTTAGCTGATTTAGAGTCCCATGTTGGATTATCCCCAGGTTTAACTTTTCCATCTCTTGACATAAAGTGTTGTCAGAGGTTTTCACCCTAAGGCAGTGGCAGGAAGCCTTACGGCTTAGTGCGTCTGCCACCACATTGGCCTTGCCCGGGTGATAATGGATCTCCAGTTCATAGTCCTTAATAAGCTCAAGCCATCGTCTTTGCCTCATATTTAGTTCTGACTGGGTGAAGATGTACTTCAAGCTTTTATGATCTGTATATATGTGACAGATATTCCCCAGCAGATAGTGACGCCATATTTTTAGGGCATGAACCACAGCAGCTAGCTCCAGATCATGAGTTGGGTAATGCTCCTCATGCCGGCGCAACTGCCTTGAAGCATACGCAATTACTCGGCCCTCTTGCATTAATACACAGCCGAGTCCACTGCCAGATGCATCACAATATACATCAAAAGGCTTAGTGATGTCCGGTTGAGCCAATACTGGAGCAGTGGTTAATAATGTCTTCAATTGCTCAAAGGCTTCAGTACACTTAGAAGACCAATTGAACTTAATGTCATTCTTCAATAAACTTGTGATTGGCTTCACAAGCTTAGAAAAATCGGGTATGAATCTGCGATAATATCCAGCTAGTCCAAGAAAACTCCGGACTTGGTGAACAGTGGTTGGGGTTTTCCACTCCAGAATATCTTTGACCTTGCTAGGATCTACCGCAATTCCTTTAGCTGATAACACGTGCCCCAAAAATTGAATTTCCTCCAGCCAGAACGTGCACTTACTGAACATGGCATACATCTGATGTTCCCTCAGGCGCGTCAATACAATCCGTAGATGCTGAGCATGCTCCTCTTCATTTTTAGAGTATATCAAAATATCGTCGATGAAGACCACCACGAACTTGTCCAACTCGGGCATGAACACTGAGTTCATCAAATAGGTGAAGTGGGCAGGAGCATTAGTGAGCCCAAAAGACATTACCAAGTATTCAAACAATCCATACCGCGTAGTAAATGCGGTCTTCGGTATATCCTCGGGCCGAATACGGATTTGATGATAGCCCGACCTGAGATCAATTTTAGAAAATACCCTCGCCCCAGTCAGTTGATCAAATAAGATGTCGATCCTTGGAAGAGGGTACTTATTCTTGATTGTGACCTCATTCAGGGGCCGATAATCCACGCACATCCGCAAGGTTTGATCCTTCTTTTTAACAAAAATGGCGGGGCAACCCCATGGAGACGAGCTTGGCCGGATGAATCCCTTATTCAGTAGATCTTGTAATTGAATCTTCAATTCCGCCAACTCATTAGGGGGCATACGGTACGATCTTCGGGAGATGGGAGCTGTACCGGGCTTTAGTTCAATTACAAATTCTACATCTCTTTCTGGGGGGCAGTCCAGGCAAATCTTCCGGAAATACATCTGGAAACTCACATACTACCGGAATATCCTTGATTTCCGGTACAATGGCTTCGTATACTCTACCAGAAGCTTTGGCCGGATTGGTCACGGGGAGAGACAAAAGAATTACTTCTTGATTATAGCTCAACCTGACGGTTCTGAGTTCAGTGTTGAGTATTGCCTTGTATTGGGTTAACCAATTCATACCCAAAATCACATCTATATCCTGGCCTTTCAGAACAATCATGTTAGCAGGAAAGTTCCGTCCGGCCATTATTACTGGCACTTCATAGGCCACTTCTCGAGTAAAAATATATCCCCCAGGCGAATGAATTTTAAATCCCTCTTTTGATTCATGGCATGCAATGTGATGTTGCTCCACAAATTTCTTGCTAATGAAGGTATGCGAAGCACCAGAATCAAAAAGAATAATTGCAGGGTGACTGGCCACGGGGAACGTACCCATCATCACCGGCTCTCCTTCCGGTGTAGTGGCCACTTGGGTGTAGTATACACGCCCCGTTTTCTTGGTATTCTTTCCCACAGCATTTCCCTTGGGCTGAGTAGACTTCCCAGTTCTTTGCTGAGCATTGGATTGATTTTGCTTGGGGTATGGGCAGTCTTTGATAAAATGTCCCGACTTGCCGCAGTTGAAACACCCAGTTGAAGAGCTGGGCAAGGCAGGGAATCGAGTGCCTGGGGCACCCGGCTGATTTGGGGAAGTGGGAGTATTGTTGGGGCGAATAATAATGGGCTGTTTGAAAGGGAATGTTGGTGGACGAGAAAAAGTGCGGTTTTGGCTAGAAGGCCGGATGACGAACCGTTGCCTCTTCGCCTGGCCCTGATTAGGCCTCTCACCACTGAATCCCTTATTCTTCCCAGAACATGCGTATTTTGCTTCCACAGATAAGGATGTAATGACAGCCTTTCCATATGTGAGATCAATACATGTGGCCATCTTTCGCTGCAACCGGTCATTTAGACCCCTCATGAAGCAGTTCTTTTTCTTCAAATCAGTATTCACCTGGTCGATGGCATACTGCGACAGGTGATTAAACTTGTTGAGATACTGATTGATGGTATCCCCTCCTTGTTTCAGTTTCATGAATTCCTCTTATTTCATATGCAGCACCCCTTCAGGTATGTAGTGCTCACGGAAGGCTGCTTTAAATTCTTCCCAAGTGATTTGATGGTTGTCTGGTTGGATCGCCACAAAATTTCCCCACCAAGTACTGGCAGGGCCACGTAGTTGCTGTGCCGCGAACAATGGCTTCTGCGTTTCAGAACAACGAAGAAGACCAAACTTTTGTTCAATGACCCGTATCCACTCGTCGGCTTCTAGCGGGTCTTCTGCCTTGGTGAATAGAGGTGGATGAGTTTCAGAGAAGTCCAGATAGGTGGTTTCACGGGGACCTTGCTGAAAACCCCTCCCAGCCTGCTGCTGGAACTGCTGTTGACCCGCCATTTCTTTAAGGAAGCGGGTATTATCGGCGGTGGCATTTACCAAGGCGGCAATCGCCTCGGCTAGCGTGGGTGGAACCGGAGGTGGATTTGGGGTGACATCCCGACCCCCAGAAGTTCCGGCTGCGTCCTGTCCGCGAGTCCTGGTCGGCATCTGAGGCAAAAACATTCGAAATAAACATAATATGCCAAAGAGACCTTCCATTTTACATTACTATAAAAAGTAATGGTACAGACTCGATATTACACTACAGGACACATTACCCATTGTACAAAAGTTCTACCTATTATACAACTTACTATTTCTACTTTTACAAGCTACACTATTATTCCTGCTTATTCTTGGTAGCTTCATCGTCAGGGGTGGGAGACCATACGTCGACCAACCTCAAAGAAGGAGGGGGCCTAAAAAGATCTAGCTCTCCACCAAGCGCTTCGCCCGCAGTATGCGAGGGTCCGGCTTCAGACCTGACGGGATCCGCAGGGACATTTGGGTGTAGTTGCGAATACAGTACATGAACTTCTTCATGCAAAGTATTGCAATATACCTGCAAGTTATCAATAGCCATGCTAAGTTCATTGACTCGTGCTCGAGCCTTTGCTTCCTTAACTAAAGCCACTGAACGAGACTGCACTGCCCAATCAAGTGCCAAATCTCGGTCAGCTAGTTGATCTTGCATGGTGCGGATGTAACTTCTTAAATCATTGATTCGGTCACCGTCTGCAACCCATAGATTAGTCCTGCGCTGTAGCTCCTCTTGGAGATGATTCACGCGAGCCTCTAGATCACCAATGGGATCGTTGCTCCCGCTACTACTGTCTTGCTCTTGCTCTCGTGGGGCAAGTTGATGCCGAGGCACTCCAATGGGTCCAGTATGCTTACGTGCCATTTTCCTTGTACGCGGCGGCATTTGCTAAGGGGGAAAATTTATTAGTATTATTCTTAGCATGATGCATGAATAAGTACAGAATCAACCTTAGTCGATTCAACCTTCTATACATTGCACTCTTCCTATCTGGTCCTTGGAGTAAACTCTTCAGAAATACTTAGGTAAGAAGAGAAGCAATTTTTTTTAGATAAGTCTTAAAAAATCCTTTTGGAAGATGCCACATAATATCTGACAAGAAGGGCTACGCTCCGATACCAGCTGTGACGGAACCTCCCAAGTAATTAGGCCCACCTACAGTTGTCCTTGTCCAACGGACCTCAGACAACCCTATAGGTGCCCCTGAACTACTTGACAAGTTCGGTATCTTTCCTTACCTTACCAGGAACGTTTCACCCGTCATGCAGACATTATAGAACATCGGAGATAAGGAATTGCGGAAGCGATTACATAATTTATATTTATTTAAAAACAAGCTCAAGTTGTTTTATTACAGACCAGAACTAAGAGCGAGTGCTGAGTAGTAATATTATACAAACCAAGGGAGGCAAAAACTCCTCCCGATAAGTTTTAAGTAAAAGTTCTAGATGAAGGACCAAGTCCTCCCGCACTTCAGTCTTGTTTTTCTTCTTTAGGAACCACCTTGGCACAGAAGCAGCAGAAATCTGCTACTTCCTCACCTAAAAACAACGAAGGGATAAACCCTGAGTATGGAATTACTCAGCAAGACTTACCCGACTAAAGAAAAGACTCTCAAGGGTATGCTGGTTGTAAGGGAGTCAAGGTAAGGCTTTTCAATAATCAAGACTCTGTTTTGCAGAAATGCTTACTAAAGTGGATCCTTAAAAATCCAATTTTATTTGTCAAGTTAAGTTCAATTACCTGCAACTAGAGTTCTTTCTACCCTAGTTCAATCACTGGTCCTGCACTAGCCAATTTCTTACAAATACCCATCATCTTTAGTAGAATGCTACGTGTAGGGCAGTGACCAAGTCTTCATAACCGCGAAGGTACGGCGATCTGAATCGATTATACTCAGCTGAGGATCTCCAATCACACGACATATGTAGCACTTAACCCTTGCATATGTCAACCCGCCACCGGGGTTCTTAAGACCGGATCAGGTTCACGCAAACCGAGAGCACAGATACACCACCGTCCAGCCTCTTGCCACGGAGGGTACACGCTACTCTCACCACCGCTCCACGCCCATTTCGTGTTATCTTATTCCGGCCTTAGTCTGCCCGAGGCAAGGCTTACCCATGACGAGGCATGTGACCAGCTAAAGGGTCCTCGATCATCAAGCCTACATCGAGACGGTCCTTAATCGACTCAGACGGAGACACTACACCGAGACTCGTTTCTCGTGCAAGTCACCCGCTCGGTCTCAGCTTAATCTTTTCAACCCAAAAACTTGGTACCTGGCAGAGGTACATCTTTTCCGATGTTGAATCCATTACGGCCGTGATGGATTCACCATCAAGTCTTATTTTCGAAAACAACCCACCCACCTTTGCCACATCATATTTTGTAAAAAACAAAACATTTTGTTTCTCTAAAGCAAGACTAAGCATCAAAAATCTTTTATAAAACGGGTGATCAAGGAAGGTAATCAAGTCCAAGGAAGGTAATGCAGGAATTGTTTTAGCAATCAACTCCTATCACCTAATGCAGCAATCAAGTGAGAAAGATTTTAAAAACATCAAGGAAGGTGGCAAATGCACCGGGGCTTGCCTTTGTTAACAGGTGAGTCCGGCTCGGATCCGCAAATATCAAAGTAAAAGCAGTTGCCTGCTTGAGGATCTGAGGGTGGTGGTGTCCTTTCTTCAGTGACTTCTTCTTCTTCTTCGTGTTCTAACATAACCACATATATGCATAAGAATGGATGCCATGGGATGCTCATGAGGATGCAAAGATAATATAAACTTATTATCTAAGTCTTGAGTAGAACTTTCCTTCACGGTACTCCGAGAACCTAGGGTTTCCGGAGTCAGTAAAGGAGTTCATAGGGCAGGGGGGGTGTTTTGGGGTTTAGTGATCAAACAAGGTCCAAATCAACCCAAATTCTACCCAAGGCTTCTAAATATTGTTTTAAGTGCCCATAAAAAGTTTGGGCATTTTTGGACTTTCCAATTATTTTCTAAAAATCCATAACTAATACTTTTAACTACTTTAAATATCCTAAAATTTCTTATTTCCACTAAAAATCACAAAACTATTTTTATTAAATTCTAGGGAAAATTATGAACCTAGGAAAATTGGTTTTACAATTTTGCCATTTTTCTACTGTTTTCTATAATTGTTTTGGCTCTGGAGATAAAAGAAAAAGAAAAAAAACGGATGAATAGTATTGGACCGAATCCAGCCCAGGTCGGCCCACTACCAGCAGAAGCACGCCCACGCGCGCGCGCCCGCGCTGGCAACTTTACAGGAAAGGCCTCGGGGTTTTCACTATCTGCGAACGGGTTTTCTCACTGTTTAACAAAGTCACTGACACTTTGCAAGAAGGTCCCTCGAGTTCTATTCCTTCACGTTTCCCGGTCCCCGACGGCGTGGAGCACGGCCGAGCTCCGGCGAGCTGTCTGTGCCGGCCGATTGGGGCAAGGACTAGTGTTTCTGAGCAGCGGACACCAAATCCATGTCCCTAGGATCATTTCCCCTCAATTAATTTTAAGATTACTGTCCTACAGCTCTCTGCCCACGGTAACCGTGAGTCGCGAGGACATTCGCTTGCGTTCATGGCTACTCAAGGTGGTTTAGCGCAATTGGACAAATTCACGAGCAATAAGGGACTTAACAGAGGCTAGAACACTAAGCAATTGGGTATGTTATAACCTGAGGAGCGCTGGCCACGGAGAGACGGCTGTTTCGATGTTCTTGAGCGAACTTGGGGAAAATCCGAAATTAACGCTTGCCAGAGGGGGATTTGGGGTGTGGGTGGGTGCGGTGGATGCTGGGATACATGGCGAAGCTGGGGGCACGGTCAATTTATAGAGGCCACGAGCGGTGGCCGGGGATTTGGGCGACGACGCGTGGCGGCCGGAGGTAGAAGAGGGTACTGGCGCACGTGAATTCGTGGCATCTACCGTGGCAGTTACACCGATGAGCCACGAAGAGGCACAAGGGTTCACGGCAATGCAGTGGAGGGGCTGAGCCACGCGGCGTAAGGCCAGGAGGCGGCTGTCGCCGGTGAGCATATCCACATCCGCTGTGGTAAGTGCAGTACGGCGGCCGGGATTGTTTACTGCCCGAAGTGATTCACGGCGACGATAATTTCGCGACTCCGCAGTGCTATCCAACACCCAGGCGCTAATCTCGACGCCGGCGACCCGAATCACGACAGAGAGAGCCGTCGGCGGTGAAGATTCCCTGTGCTGGCGATCTGATCCGGTTCAGGCACTGTACCATGGCGAAGTGCAGTTCAGATGAACCTGACAGAGCAACTTGAAGCCATATCTTCTCTCAATTTCATGTGGTTCCAAGCCCAAACACCTATAACAAAGTTATTCTTCTACAATAACTCTACCACTTTGTTATAGCAAACATAGGCAGATTCTCACTGAATCCTAGTGGAAATAGTTCTCAAACTCGGATCAATGTCACTGCCAACTTAAAGTTCAGACTATATCAGTCTGACAGTCCAACTTCGATTGGGTTTTTCTCCAAATTTCTCATAGGATCATGGCTTGAATCCTTAAACAAAGTTGTTCTCCTATGTTTAGTCTTCAACTTTGATGTGGTGACCTAGGGCAAACTCTCAATAATTTGGAAGATCCAATGCTCCAAAGTTGAGCTTACTAATCTGAAATTCAGACTTAGAGAAATCTCAATTGGGGGTCCCTTTTGCATTTAAGTCCAAAACTTAGGGTTTGGCTTGTAAATTCACATATGAGTGCCCTAAATGACTTTAGATACTTATTTAACTTGGTTTTTGCACTTTAGTCCAAAAGTGGACTAATTTTGCACATAAGCCCCTAGGGTTTGGATTTAGGGTTTTCCAGGGTTCCAATTAGGGTTTTTAGTATCCTAGGGGTATAATTGTGGTTCAATTTTGTTTTTGGGATATTTTATAACTATTATCCTAAAGTATTTAGATTTTCTCAAGTTGGGTTAAGTCTTACCCCTTTAATCCTTGTTTAGGGTAAAGCTTCCTATCCAGGGTCCTATTTGCAAAACCTTAAAACAATACAACTTGTTTGAATTTTTTTTTTGCCTAGTGAATGCATTCTAGGTGTGTCAATCACATGCAATGTCAATGCTTATGATGTCATGCTCAAGTTTTAGTCATAGGAACACCAGGGGTGTTACAATTCTTTTTGAAGAAGCCTCATAACATCTGCAGAGATGGGCTTCGCTCTGATACCAGCTGTGATGGAACCTCCCATGTCATTAGGCCCACCTACTGTTGTCCTTGTCCAACGGACCTCAGACAACCCTGCAGGTGCCCCTGAATCACTTGACAAGTTTGGTATCCGCTTTTCTTACCTTTCCCAAGAGCGTTTCACCCGTCACGCAGACATTACAAGCATCGGAGATACGAAAATGCGGAAGCAGTTACATAAACTTACCTTTATTTAAAAGTAAGACAGAGTTAAATATTTACAGACCAGAATATAATATACGAGTGTAGAGTATTATTATTATTACAAACCATGGGAGGCAAAAACCCCTCCCGATAAGTTCATACAAAAGTTTTATGGAGGATCCTTTCCTCCCGCAGCTTCACTCCTAGTGCTCTTCCTTTGGTACCACCTTAGAACAGAAGCAACAAAAGTTGGTTGCTTCCTCACCTAAAAACAACATGGGACAAAGCCCTGAGTATGGAATTACTCAGCAAGTCTTACCCGACTAAAGAAAAGACTCTCAAGGGTATGCTGGCTTTCAGGGAGTCAAGGTAAGGCTTAACAATAGTCAATGACTCTGTTTGCAGAAATGCTTACTAAGAGTGGATCGTTAAAAATCCAGTTCGGTTAAGTAGAATTACCTATAACTAGAGTTCATTCTACCCTAGTTCAATCACTTGACCTGCACTAGCCAACTTCTTAACAACCCTTTATCTTTACTGGAGTTCTACGTATAGGGCAGTGACCAAGTCTTCATAACAGTGAAGGTACGGCGATCTGAATCGATTATACTCAGTTGAGGATCTCCAATCACACGACATATGTAGCACTTAACCCTTGCATATGTCAACTCGCCACTGGGGTTCTTAAGAACAGATCAGGTTCACGCCAACTGAGAGCACAGATACACCACCGTCCAGCCTCTTGCCATAGAGGGTACACGCTACTCTCGCCATCTCTCCACTCCCATTGCGTGGTATCTTATTCTGGTATTAGTCTGCCCATGGCAAACCTTACCCATGACGAGGCATGTGACCAGTTAAAGGGTCCTCGGTCATCAAGCCTACATCGAGATGGTCCTTAATCGACTCAGACGGAGACACTACACCGAGACTCTCTTCTTGTGCAAGTCACCCGCCCGGTCTCAGCTTAATCATTTCAAACCCAAAGTTTGGTACCTAGCAGAGGTACATCTTTTTCGATGTTGAACCCATCATGGCCATGATGGATCCACCATCAAGTTTTATTTTCAAAAACATCCCTCCCACTTTGCAACATCATCTTTTGTAAAAACAAAACATTTTGTTTTGCTAAAGCAAGACTAAGCATAGGAAAAACCTTTTGTAAAACAGGGATTCCAAGGAAGGTAATCAAATTCAAGGAACGAAATGCAGGAATTGTTTTAGCAATCAACTCCTATCACCTAATGCATCAAGCAAGTGAGAAAGAGTTTAAAAGAATCAAGGAGGTGGCAAATGCACCGGGGCTTGCCTTGTTTCACAGGTGAATCAGACTCAGTTCCACAGATGTCAAAATAAAAGCAGTTGCTTGCCTGATGTTCCTCAGGTGGTGGTGGTGGATTCTTTTCTTCTTCTACTTCTTCTTCGTTTTCTAAATATAACCACACATAATAATGAATGCCCATGCAATGCTCATGAGAGTGCAAAGATAATAAGAGTTTATTATCTAAAGTCTTGAATACAAGTTTCCTTCACGGATCTCCGAGAACTTATGGTTTCCGAAGTCATTAGTGAAGTTCACAGGGCAGGGGGTAGGGTTTTAGGTTCTAAGTATCAAACTAGGTCCAAATCATACCAAACTCTACCTAAAGCTTTTAAATAATATATAAGGGCCATTCAAAAAGTTTGGGGATTTTTGGAATTATTATTTATTTTCTAAAAATCTAGAAACAAGATTTTAAGCTATTTTAAATATCCTATAATTTCTTATTTGAACTAAAAATCAAGAAATTATTTTTATTAAATACTATAGGATATTAGGGATCTAGCAAAATTGGTTTGATAATTTTATCATTTTTCTATAATTTCCTATAGATTTCCGAAGGTTAATAGAAAAAGAAAAGAGAAAAGCAGAAACAGTATTGGGCTCATTTTAGTCCGAGGCGGCCCATCAGAGGCCGAATTCACCCGCGCGCGCCCGCATCGGTAGTTTTGTACAGGGACCCTAGCGGGTTTGAATATTCCGAACCGAGTTCACCGCACTATTGCCATGAGTCACTGACAGTTTCAGAAGGGCCCCTACGTTTCTATTCCTTTACACGCCGAGATCCTCGATGGCGGATGGCGTTGCGCAGAGCTCTGGTGAACCCGTATACTGGTCGACTCACGTAGTGACTGCGCCATGTTTCGGCCGAGACCGAATTCAAGGTCTAATGAATATTTCCCCCCACTTAATTTCATCAATGGCTACTAGGTTTGCTCTGGCCACGGTGACCGTGGACATCATGGGTAGCTGAATGCGTTCCCGGTGATAAAGGGGATTCTAGTTCAATTGGACGGGTCGATGAGCATCAAGGGTACATAAGAATACTCAAACAAGAGAGCAGAAGGTATGAGCAGACCTGATTTGAGCTGGCCACGGTGAGGTCCTTGCTACGGTGTTCTTGAGTATTTTTGGGGGAAATCTAAAATTGGAGCTCAGTGATGATCGATTGAGGGCAATACTTGGTGGCTGGATGCGTAATGATCCTACGGAGCGCATGGTGGCTTTAATTTATACTAGGCAAGAGCGGTGGCCGGGAATTTGAGCGATGACGCGCGGCGGTCGGAGAAGGGGTGGACACTGGCGCAAGTGCATAGTGGTTTTCACCGTGGCGCCTCCTCCAGCGATCACCGGATCCCCAAGCGTGACTAATCGCGACGTGGTAAATAGCCTTAACACGCGGCGCATGGCAGTGATCGACCAACGACGGCGAGCTCTTATCCCGATCGACCGATGAGCAAGGGGGAACGGCAAGCTTAGCCGCGACGGGACCCAAGTTGATCCAGGCGCCGAGATTTTTACCTGCCCACAGTTATCCACCGACCATGGTGCACGAATCGCGACGATCAATCAACAATCACGGCGAAGGATCACCGGCGACGAGGGGGAATGAACCAGTGATCTGATTCAGTTTGGGGTGCACTGTACCATGGTGAGCTCGGTGCAGACAACTAACAGAGCGATTTGCAGGGAGATTTGCTCCCAATTTCAGGTAGTAACAAGATCATCACTCTTTAGCAAAGTTATAGCCCAACGAGCCAGCTACAATTTTGTCATATCAACCCAAGCCAATTTCTTACTCGGTCATGATTGAATTCGAGCCCTAAGTTCATGCAGCCCCACTGTTAGTCTGAAGTTCAGACTCAAACAGCCTGACAGCTCAACTTCAGGCTCATTTATCTTCAAATTCTTCATAACAACCATGCTTACTCCCTTAAGAAAAGTTATTCTCCTTTGATAGATCTACAATATTGTTGTGGTGACCTAGGGCAAAAACCTTATAATTTGGCAGATATAAGGCTCCAAAGTTGAGCTAATTACACTGATTTTAGACTTAGTCAATAGGGTGCAAGTGTGGCTCTTTTGGTAATTAGTCCAAAACTCAAGGTTTAACTTGCAAACCTATTTATTTGTGAACCATATCACTTAAGACACTTTATTATCATGGTTTTTGCACTTTAGTCCAAAGGTGCACTAATTTTGCACTTAGCCCCCTAGGGTTTGGGTTTAGGGTTTTCCAGGGTTCCAATTAGGGTTTCTTGCTTTCTTAGGGTTTGGATCCTACTTATGTTCAATCATGGAGACACTTTATGATTATTTCTAACAAGCTTTGAAGTTTTCACTTGTTTAAGCCTTGTTTGCTCTTACACCCATTCTAGGGTTGAGCTCCCTACTCTAGGGTTTGATTCACAAAATGCCATAACAATACAACTTGTTTGAAATTTTTGCCTAGTGAATGCACTCTAGGTGTGTAAAACATATGAAATGCCCATGCTTATGATGTTATGCTCAAATTTTAGTAACAGTAACACCAGGGGTGTTACAAACCGGGTCTTGGCGAAGATACTACCAGAAAGGGTCCTTCCCACTTCAGCTGAAGCTTGCCTACTGTGTCAAGGTTGGCTACTCTCCGAAGCACCAGATGTCCTGGCTTAATGTTTTTCAACCGAACTTTTCTATCACGCTATTTTATTGTTTCGGCTTGATATTTGTTGATATTTTCCACAACCTGAAGTCTAGTCCCTTCTATAGTACCTTTTGCCATAGAATAATTAGCTTCGTCTTCTACCGAAGCTACTGTTCTTATTGACCCCGCTTTAGCCTCTTCGGGGGTTATAGCTTCGTCACCGAACAATAACTTGAATGGTGTAAAACCTGTTGACCTTGATATAGTTGTATTGTGGCTCCACACCACTTTAACCAACTCATTTGGCCACTTTCCTCTAGGCTGATTGAAGATTAACTTCATTATTCCCGTCATTATAATACCATTTGCCCTTTCAACTAGTCCGTTTGATTCTGGGTGCCTGACTGATGCAAAATGAATTTTTGTGTCGATCTGATCGCAGAAATCTTTGAAAGTTTCAGCATCAAACTGTGTTCCATTGTCCACAGTTATAGCCTTCGGCACACCGAAGCGACAAACTATATTCTGCCAGAAGAATTTTTGGACTGTAGCCGAAGTTATTGTAGCCAAAGGCTTCGCTTCGATCCACTTAGAAAAATATTCTACTGCCACCACGACATATCTCAAGTTGCCCTAAGCTGGTGGAAGTGGACCTAGCAGATCCAGGCCCCATCTTTGCAACGGCCAGGTTGGTTGTATTAGCTGAGTCAATGATGAGGGTTGCTTCTGATCTCTTGCACATTTTTGGCAATTTTCGCACTTTTGAACCAAATCTGCTGCGTCCGAAGCTGCCTTCGGCCAATAGAATCCTTGTTGGAAAACCTTTCCCAGAAGAGGTCTGGACCCAATGTGGGATCCACACAATCCTGCATGTATCTCCTTCATCAATTCTATACCTTTGGCTCTGGATAAGCATTTGAGAACTGGGGAACAAACTCCATGTTTATATAATTCCCCTTCTATTATGACATATGGTCTTGTTCTTGCTTCCATTCTTTTGTTATAAACATCATCATCCGAGAGACAGTTACCCTGGAGGAAAGATATAATCTCAGTCCTCCAATCTTCACTATGGACAGGAGATATTGTGAGCACTGCTCTTTCGAGGAGTTCAACCGAAGGTGCTCTTATTGTCTCAAAAAATACTTCTGAAGGTAGAGGAAGCCCCTGTGCTGCTGACTTGGCTAGCAGATCAGCATGCTCATTTTCCCCTCTTGGAATATTCTTAACAGAAAATCCTTCGAAAGAAGCTTCAAGCCTTCGAACTGTGTCCAGATATTTCTCAAGCTTTGGATCTCTTGCCTTGCAATTCTTGTCAACATGACCAGAAATAACTTGAGAGTTTGTTTTAAGGACCGCCCTTCTTATTCCCATTGACTTTAACTTTCGAAGCCCCAAAAGCAAAGCTTCGTATTCAGCAATATTATTTGTACAGTTGAAGTCAAGCCTTGTTGCATAGCATGTTCTGACTTTAGAAGGTGCAACTAGGACAGCAGCCGCACCTGCACCGAAGGTTCCCCAGGAACCGTCGCAGAACACTGTCCAAGCTTCGGCATCTTTATTTGCTTCTTCTTCCTAAGCCCCTGGTGTCCAATCAGTAATGAAGTCTGCTTACGCCTGGGACTGAATTGAGGATCTATGCACATAGTCAATACTGAATTCATTAAGCTCCGTAGCCCACTTTCCAATCCTTCCAGTAGCTTCTCTGTTCCTCATAATATCCTTCAGAGGCTATGATGAAGGAACAATTATGTGGTATGCTTGAAAATAATGTCGAAGCTTCCTGGAGACCATTAACACAGCATACAACACCTTCTCCAATTCTGTATAGTTTTTCTTTGATAAACTTAGAACTTTGGAGACAAAGTATACTGGGGCTTGCTTTTTAATTTGTCCTTCAAGCTTCTCCTATACAAGCGCCGCACTCACTGCAGAGTGCGAAGCTGTCACATACAATAGTAATGGAGCCCCTGGCGCAGGTGGAGTTAATGTTGTTAGATCAATCAAGTATTGCTTCAGCTCTTCGAAGGCTTTCTGTTGAGCTGGGCCCCATTGAAAAACTTTGGCTGACTTTAGTATTTCAAAGAATGGCAAGTTTCTTTCTGCTGATATAGATATGAATCTATTCAATGATGCCAGTCTTCCTGTCAGCCGTTGGGCCCCCTTCTTTGTGCTTGGTGGCTCCATCCAAAGAATAGCTTCGATCTTGCTTGGGTTAGCTTCAATCCCCTTCGTTGAAACTAGACAGCCAAGGAACTTACCCTTCTTCACTCCAAAGACACATTTTTTCTGGATTTAATTTCAGGCCAGCTTGCCTGAAATTAGCAAATGTTTCTTGCAAATCAGTAATGTGATTTTCTTGCTTCGTGCTTTTTACTATGACGTCATCAACGTATGTTAGCACATTTGTGCCTGTTGGGACTATGCTTCGTCGCCGAAGGTCTTGAAGGGGGAAACAGCTTCGGCTGAAGCTGTCCGCATGTGATGACCGAAGGTTCCTTTTCATGAAGCTTCAGTATTACAAACCGACTTAAGAGTAGAATGACCTTTTAGTCTATAAATGTTTGAGTCGCTGTTGTAATCCCTTATGAGGGGCATAATTGTAATTCCTCACAGGCTGTGTCCCGAGCCTATAAATAGTGAACAGTACTCCTTTACTGTTCACGCATTCCTGTAATTGCAATCACATCATTCGGGAATCAATCTTTGTCAAGGCAAAGGTATAATTGTATTCTATGCTTGAATATATTAAATCAATTTAATGTGAAAGTAATGTTATTCATTTGTAATTTATTCACCTTTGACGCTTCATATTTGATATTACTTTATTCAATCTATTACGAAGATTCAACCTTCGTAATTTTATTGCCTTTAACCTTCGTCCAAAGTCCATTAATCCTTAAGGGAATAATGCTTCATTGGACGAAGGGCATCAACATTTAACACTTTGTGTTGCCTTGTTCTTAACTCATAGCATTTGAGAACAAGTCCCCAACATTGGCGCCCACCTCCGGTCAACTCACTTCCACTTTTTGAGCTGATGGCTTCGTTCAACGATCAAGTTGGAGCTGCTCCGGCCCCGAAGCTGGTGCTCCCAATAACAGGTGGTTCATGCTCAGAACCAGCCAACAAAAAGCAGAAGAAAGAAGCACAGAGAAGGGTACAGCATGTTGGGGTGCAAGGACCCTTCATCAAGTCAAGATGGTCCCACATTCCAATTACCTTCTCCCAAGAGGATCTTCAACTCAAGGATTACCCACACAATGATGCTATGGTTATCTCTTGTGTGATCAAAGGATTTCTGGTCCATAATGTCTTGGTTGACACAGGCAGCGCAGCTGATATCATATTTGCTAAAGCTTTCAGACAAATGCAAGAGCCCGAAGACAAGATCCATGATGCTACACACCCTCTCTGTGGCTTCGGTGGAAGACAGATTGTAGCACTGGGCAAGATCACCATGCTAGTGACCTTCGGATTCATCAACAACACCAGAACTGAGCAAGTTGTATTTGATATTGTTGACATAGAATACCCTTACAATGTAATTATTGGTCGTGGCACCCTCAATGCTTTCGAAGCAATTCTTCATCCTGCTTATCTTTGCATGAAGATACCTTCGGATCAAGGACCCATTGCTATTCATGGAAGTCAGGAAGCTGCCAGAAGGGCCGAAGGAAACTGGACTGACTCAAAAGCAATCCATAATATAGATGGAGCTGAAGTTTGTGAACAGTACAAATTCAGAAGGGAGAAAGTAGCTTCGGCAGATCAGCTGAAGCCCATGCTCTTATGTGAGGACATAGCAGAGCAGAAGGTGTTGTTGGGCTCTCAATTATCCGAAGAACAGGAGAAAACCTTGATAAGGTTTTTGTTCAACAACAAAGATGTTTTTGCATGGTCAGCTAATGACCTTTGCGGAGTTAACAGGGATGTTATTGAACACTCGCTCAACGTTGACCCATCCTTCAGACCCAGAAAGCAGAGGCTTCAGAAAATGTCTGATGACAAGGCCGAAGGAGCTCGGAATGAAGTCAAAAGACTCCTCAGTGCAGGAGTTATCAGAGAAGTAAAGTATCCAGAATGGCTAGCTAACACTGTTATGGTAAAAAGGCCAATGGCAAATGGCGAATGTGTATCGATTTTACGGATCTCAACAAGGCCTGTCCGAAGGACGAATTCCCATTGCCAAGGATAGACTCCTTAGTTGATGCAGCAGCTTCATCAGAACTTATGAGTCTTTTAGACTGTTATTCAGGCTATCATCAAATTTGGATGAAGAAGGAGGATGAGCCGAAGACCAGTTTCATAACCCCTAGTGGAACATATTGTTACCTTCGAATGCCTGAGGGGCTCAAGAACGCTGGAGGAAGTTTCAGCAGAATGACTTCAAAGGTTCTTCAGTCTCAGATAGGCAGAAATGTGCTAACTTATGTTGATGATATCATTGTAAAAAGCACGAAACAAGAAAATCACATTGCTGATTTGCAGGAGACCTTCGCCAATTTTAGACAAGCTGGTCTAAAGCTGAATCCAGAAAAATGTGTCTTCAGAGTAAAGAAGGGGAAATTTCTTGGATGTTTGGTTTCAACAAAGGGAATTGAAGCTAATCCAAGTAAAATTGAAGCTATACTTCGAATGGAGCCACCAAATACAAAAAAGGGGTCCCAAAGATTGACGGGGAGGCTAGCATCTTTTAATAGATTCATATCCAGATCAGCAGAGAGAAATTTACCATTCTTTGAAGTGCTGAAATCAGCCGAAGTCTTTCGGGGACCAAGCCAACAAAAAGCCTTCGAGGAACTAAAGCAATATTTGATGGATCTAACAACATTAACTCCACCAACACCAGGGGCTCCTTTGTTATTATATGTGGCAGCTTCGCACTCAGCGGTAAGTGCAGCACTTGTCCAGGAAAAGCTTGATGGCCAAGTCAAGAAGCAGGTCCCAGTATATTTTGTATCTGAGGTTCTTAGTGTATCAAAGAAAAACTACACAGAATTGGAGAAGGTGTTATATGCTGTTTTGATGGCATCCAGGAAGCTTCGGCATTACTTTCAAGCATACAATATTGTTGTTCCTTCTTCGCAACCGTTGAAGGATATTATGCGAAATAGAGAAGCTACTGGACGGATTGGAAAATGGGCTGCAGAGCTCAATGAATTTTACATTGATTATGTGCATAGATCTTCGATCCAGTCTCAAGCGTTGGCAGATTTCATTGCCGACTGGACGCCAGGGGCTCAGGATGAAGAAACAAATAAAGATGCCGAAGTATGGACAGTGTTTTGCGATGGGTCTTGGGGAACCTTCGGAGCAGGAGCAGCTGCTGTGTTGGTCTCACCATCCAAAATTAAAACTTGTTATGCGGCAAGACTCGATTTTAGTTGCACAAACAATATTACTGAGTACGAAGCCCTGCTTTTGGGTCTTCGAAAGTTAAAAGCAATGGGAATCAGAAGGGCCATTCTTAAAACTGATTCCCAGGTTGTTTCCGGTCATATTGACAAGAGTTGCAAGGCTAAAGATCCGAAGCTCGAAAAATATCTAGACACGGTCCGAAGAATTGAAGCCTCCTTCGAAGGATTTTCTGTCAAAAATATTCCTCGAGGAAAAAATGAGCATGCTGATTTGCTAGCTAAGTCAGCGGCACAGGGGCTGCCCTTACCTTTGGATGTGTTCTTCGAAACAATAAAAGCACCTTCAGTGGAGCTTCTTGAAAGAGCAGTCCTCAATATATCTCCTGTTTATAGTGAAGACTGGAGAACTGAGATCATCTCTTACCTTCAGGGTAACTTCCTTTCAGATGACGAAGTTTATAACAGGAGGATAGAGGCAAGAGCTCGTCCATATGTCATGATAAAAGGGGAGTTGTACAAGCATGGAGTTTGTGCTCCATTACTCAAGTGTTTGTCCAGAGCCGAAGGCATAGAATTGATGAAAGAAATACATGCAGGCCTGTGTGGATCTCACATTGGATCTAGGCCGTTACTTGGAAAAGTTTTTCGTCAAGGGTTTTATTGGCTGAAGGCAGCGTCGGATGCAGCGGAATTAGTTCAAAAGTGCGAAGGTTGTCAGAAATGTGCACGAGATCAAAAACAACCTTCGTCTCTAACTCAGCTGATACAACCCATCTGGCCATTGCAAAGGTGGGGCCTTGACTTGTTAGGTCCGTTACCACCGGCCCAAGGAAACTTAAGATATGTTGTAGTGGCCGTGGAATATTTTTCTAAATGGATTGAGGCAAAGCCTTTAGCCACAATAACTTCGGCCACCATTCAAAAGTTTTTCTGGCAGAATATTGTTTGTCGTTTCGGAGTACCAAAGGCCATCACTGTAGATAACGGAACACAGTTCGACTCCGAAGATTTTAGACAATTTTGTGATCAAATTGGCACGAAGATCCATTTTGCATCAGTTAGACATCCGGAGTCAAATGGACTTGTTGAAAGAGCTAATGGCATCATAATGACAGGAATAATGAAGTTAATCTTCAATCAACCCAGGGGAAAATGGCCAGATCAATTAATCAAAGTGGTGTGGAGCCACAATACAACAACATCAAGGTCAACAGGCTTTACTCCATTCAAATTATTGTTTGGTGACGAAGCAATAACTCCGGAGGAAGCTAAAACTGGATCAATAAGAGTAGTAGCTTCGACAGAATCAAATTCCAAAGCTGATCATTCTGTGGAAAAAGATGCTATAGAAGGGATCAGGCTTCAAGCTGTGGAGAACATCAATAAATATCAAGCCGAAACAATCAAATGGCATGATAGAAAGGTTCGGCTAAAGAATATTGAGCCAGGACATTTGGTGCTTCGGAGAGTAGCTAACCCAGATACAGTGGGCAAGTTGCAGTTGAAATGGGAGGGACCTTTTTTGGTAGTGTCTTCGTTAAGACCCGGTTCATACAGATTGAAGGATATGGACGGCAACGACATTCCTAGATCTTGGAATGCGGATGAGCTTCGGTGATATTATGTATAACTTGATGTAATTTTTTATATTTTTTATTATGGCACCCTTTTCCTTTCTGAAGGGGGAGAAAGGTTTTTAATGGGGCCATCACATGTAATTTCTTTTTTTCAGTTCTATAAGAGCAAAATCCCCCAGAGATGTAAATGTAAAAACTGAGAACGCACCATCGAGTGCCAAAAAAAAGGAAGAAAAAAAAAGAGAAACAGGGAAGAAGCTCGAAAACCATCCCTAAGGGGATGCGGAGTATGACGAAGCTACTAAAGAAGTCGCCCCAAAGGGGGCGCAGTGTAAGTTTTTTGCTCAGAAGTCGTTCCAAAGGGAATGCAGAGCTTACAGCGAAAAGTCAACGCTGATACCGTCGAAAGTAAAAGGCGAAGAAGCTCCTAAGGGAGGCTTACAGCGAAAAGTCAACGCTGATACCGCCGAAAGTAAAAGGCGAAGAAGCTCCTAAGGGAGGCTTACAGCGAAAAGTCAGCGCTGATATGTGATTGTTTCTAAGGAAATAATGGTTGTGATTATGGCTTCGGATATGTGTTTGGACATTCATTTGCACGCCACATTACATCATAACATTTGCATTCATAAACATTCATCCAGGCATATGTAGGATAACCATCATCATAGCATAAGTGGTTGCTTCGGCAAAAAGAAAAAAAGAACTGTCTTTTGTACTTCGTTGCATATGAAAAGAAGAGCTTCGGCAGAAAGGAAAAACTATTTTTTATGCTTCGCTGTGTACGAAAAGAAGGGAAGGTGTTTTTTTCGCCTTAGGCTCAAAAAAGATAATTTCGTCCACATCAAAGCACCTCATACATTAACGGAAGGGTAAGAGCATATTACAAGGTATGAACAAAATTCATTAAGAACAGCTTAGTCATATTTACAAAAGTTATTTGAAAAGTTTCTTGAGTTTTTCTACAGTCTACTCCTACTGATCTTCATGGGGCCTCAGCTTCGGCATCATACTCTTCAAGAATCGGTTTCGGCTTTGTCACCCTACATGAATTAAGTTGTTGTGAGTCAAGACCAAGTTTGAAGGAAAAGGTAAACACAAGGTATGATTTCTTACTGGTTCAAGATGACTCCGAGCTTCGTCTCCAGCCTTTTCTCGACCGCCTTTTGTCCATATCATCTTTACAAATCTATTAGAAATGCTTCGGGACAGGTCAGGAATGTCATCTAAAATTGATGGTGATAGAGTGAAATTGGGCCTATTAACAATTTTTCCATGGTCGCAGCCAGCTTTCAGAAAAGCTGCAGCAGTGCCCCGAGAAGCTACCCAGGCACAGAAGTCACCGTGCCCGGCTATAACTTCGTCAAGTTCATCAATTTCACCTTCAATATGTTCGAAGGTCTTTTGTAAATTTTCAGTTGACGGGGTGAATTTCTCACTGCTAGCCCCAACTGAGTGGAATATCTTTCTCAGTCGTTGAATACATTTATTGCTAAACTCCAAACATTTGTCTTGAAGGCTTGCCAATAATTTTTTCAAATCTGAATTTTGTTGGACTTCGGCTTCAAGTTTCGCATTAAGTTCTTGCTTTTCTTGTTCAAACTGTTCAGATTGGCAGAGAAGCTTCGTATTCAATTCTGCTATTTTAGCTTCGGCTTCTGCCAATAAGCCTTCGGTTGACTGAAGCTCGAAGTCTTTCTTTTCAATAGTAGCTGATTGCTCTTTTATTTTGTTCTCTAAATTTCCAATTATAACCTCGTGTTTTTTGTCTTCCAGATCTTGCTGCATTTTTAAAGCCTTACTCAACAGCATACTCTACACATAAACAACCTTCGTTAGAAATGTCTTTATTATTAAAAACAATAAAAGTCAAGGGAAAAGTAGTTCACCTTGAAATTGGAATAAAATAAACTACCAACGATATGCTGTCGTCGGTAGCGGCTAATATCTGTTTCTAGCTTCGGAAAACCGATACTCTTTGATAGTGTACCGACAATCTTAGCTCCAGTTTGGTCCCGGATACAGCCTAATTTTTCATCGTCAATACCACCGAAGAGGAGTGCTCCTGGTTTATATCCGCAAGATTTGGCATATTCTTTAAGCTCTTCTATTTCGGTTTTTGTCAATTCTTGTCCAACTAAATTTTGAAACATGAAGGTTTCGTCCTCCGAAGTATCATCAGCTATTTCCTTTCCTTTCCCCGACACTGCGGTCATGGTCTCTTCGGCGGCAGTAGTAGCCTCTTCTGTGGCCATCTCTAGCAGTATTTTGTCGATATGTTCGATTGTGGTTTCCAAGTTCAAATCTTCGGCTGAGGTAGCTTCGGTAGCCGCGATTTCCGAAGGTGCGACTTCAACATTTGATATTTCCTCAGCCGCTGGTGTCTTCCGAGCTGAAGCTCTCGGTGGTGTCTTGTCAATGACTTCGGTCACTGCGATGATTCTTTGTCTCTTTGTTGTTTTCTTCATTTTTTCGGGCTCCTTTTCCTTCTGAAAAAACTTCGTCAGTTGAGGCCCTAATGGACTTAGTTTCACAGGCAGGGATTCAGTCATTACCTTCAAAATCTCTTCCACGTCAGTGGCAGAGCGTGATGCGGCAGTCTCTTCTTCGTCAGATACTTTTCGCTTCGGAGATGTTACTTTTCTCTTCTTCAGAATATTCTTCTCTTTTGGTGGTTCTTTCTCATCTTCATTTAAAGCTTCGGTTACCCTTCTCCTCTTCCGGCCTTCGACAATTTTATTCAGTTGTTCGTAATCAGGGTATTCAAAGCCCAAGGCGTCCAGTACTCGATTCAGTCTTCGCTTCGGACGGGTACCGAAGGCCGCAGTCATCAACTGATCTTCTTTTTTGGAGTAATTACCGAGTATTTCATTGCACATTATTTCAATTGTGTCCAGCCACTCTTGGCAAGGTTTTTTAAAGTATTTCTTAAACTTGTAATAGTAAGGTAACCGCACAAGTTCCCCTTCTTTCTTCTCCCCCTCTAGCTTCGGCATTTCCCATTCTTTTAAAGTAGGAAAAACCCTGAAGGCCAAAAACTCTTGAACCAGGTCCCTAGTGCTGATATGTTCTGAAATAATTTTAAACTCAGCCAGTGCAGCCCAAGTGGGACCTTCTAATGACATTTGGCATCGCGGTCTTGTTTCTCCGAAGGTCAATTCAAGAGGGCTTTGTACCAGCTTCTCTTTGTCTTCGTCAACTTTCACATAAAACCATTCTGATTTCCAGCCTGCCGGCCATTTGCTTCGGTAGCTGATTACAGGAAACTTTGTGGTTTTCCGATAGGCAAAATTGTAGCAACCAAAGTTATCGTGTAATCCATCTTTTCTAGCCTTTGTCTGGTAATGCAACTCATGAACTCGGCAAAAGCTGTCGGCAAACGGCTCCACCGCCTGGCTTCGGAGGGCCCAGATATAAACACTAAGCCTAACGATAGCGTTAGGAGTCAGCTGATGAAAGTAGATCCCAAACTTCTTCAATACATCTGCAATAATCCTATGAAGGGGGAATCTCAACCCAGCCTTTAGAAAGCTCTTGAAAATGACTATTTCATCCTTCTCCGGCTTCGGGGTAGTTTCTTCCCCCCTGAAGCGAAGCAGCTTCTTCTGACTCTCACTGAAATAACCCGACTTCACCATCTTGGAGAGATCAGCTTTAGAGACAGTCGACTTTCCGAAGTCCAAGTGGCTGGGCTTACTTGGCATGGCAATATGATAATCATCTTCGGAATCAGTCTCCTCAATATTTCCTTCTTCCGCTTCGGCAGCAACTTCGGAGATGGGAGCAGTCTGCTCTGTCTCGGCGGTATGGATTCCTTCCGAGGTCACCAGTCCGGATCGTTGCATCACTTCGGAGATGGGAACGGTCTCCGATCCTTCAGCTTCGCCTCCCTCACGCTCAACCCTAGCGGTAGAACGCACTCTGGCCATTTAATTCTGAATTTTTTGGGAACTAAATATTTTTTCTTCCGAAGTTTTTTTTCTTCTGACGAAGTAGGCTTCAAACTAGAGCTTCGTTTGATTCCGAGAGTCAAGCTTCGGCTATCGTTAAAAATTTTGGCAGCAAAACAGTGCAAATGGCAATGAATGCTGTGGTAACTTCACACCTATCCATCTGTTTATATAGTGATGCAGGTAAGAAGGTGAATCGCCAGGATTTTTTACACCAGGCGAACAGCTGCTTGCACCCGCTGCAAGGTGGGACCGCTACGCGCCCGGAAACTAAATCGTTTATCGACAACGAGCTCAGGGAAGATGTTTTTCGGACCTTCGGCTTCCCGAAGCCTAAGAGACTTTTTTCACGGATCAAGCTCGTTACGAGAAACGATCTAGCACCGTGAAGGGGCTACTGTTGGGACTATGCTTCGTCGCCGAAGGTCTTGAAGGGGGAAACAGCTTCGGCTGAAGCTGTCCACATGTGATGACCGAAGGTTCCTTTTCATGAAGCTTCGGTATTACAAACCGACTTAAGAGTAGAATGACCTTTTAGTCTATAAATGTTTGAGTCGCTGTTGTAATCCCTTATGAGGGGCATAATTGTAATTCCTCACAGGCTGTGTCCCGAGCCTATAAATAGTGAACAGTACTCCTTTACTGTTCACGCATTCCTGTAATTGCAATCACATCATTCGGGAATCAATCTTTGTCAAGGCAAAGGTATAATTGTATTCTATGCTTGAATATATTAAATCAATTTAATGTGAAAGTAATGTTATTCATTTGTAATTTATTCACCTTTGACGCTTCATATTTGATATTACTTTATTCAATCTATTACGAAGATTCAACCTTCGTAATTTTATTGCCTTTAACCTTTGTCCAAAGTCCATTAATCCTTAAGGGAATAATGCTTCATTGGACGAAGGGCATCAACATTTAACACTTTGTGTTGCCTTGTTCTTAACTCATAGCATTTGAGAACAAGTCCCCAACAGTGCCTATCTGGGAATGAAGGACCTTGGCTGTCATTCTGCTGAAGCTTCCTCCAGCATTTTTGAGCCCCTCAGGCATCCGAAGATAGCAATAGGTGCCACTGGGAGTTATGAAGCTAGTCTTCGGCTCATCCTCCTTCTTCATCCATATTTGATGATATCCTGAGTAGCAATGCAGCAGACTCGTAAGCTCTGAAGAAGCTGCTGCATCTACAAGAGAGTCTATTCTTGGTAATGGAAATACATCCTTTGGACAGGCCTTGTTAAGATCTGTGAAGTCAATACACATTCTCCATTTGCCGTTGGCCTTCTTCACCATAACAGTATTGGCTAGCCACTCTGGATATTTTACCTCTCTGATGACACCAGCACTGAGAATCCTTTTTACTTTATTCCGAGCACCTTCGGCTTTATCATCAGACATTTTCCGAAGCCTTTGCTTTCTTGGCCAGAAGGATGGGTCGACATTGAGTGAATGTTCAATGACGTCTCTGTTGACACCACTGAGATCATTGGCCGACCAAGCAAAAACGTCTTTGTTGTTGAATAAAAACCTTATCAAAGTTTTCTCCTGCTCTTCAGATAGTTGAGACCCCAGCAGTACCTTCTGCTCTACTATGTCTTCACATAGAAGCATGGGCTTCGGCTGATCAGCCGAAGCAGCCTTCTCTCTTCTGTACTTGTACTGTTCACAAGCTTCGGCTCCATCTATATTGTGGATCGCTTTTGAGTCTGTCCAATTTCCTTCGGCCTTTCTGGCAGCTTCTTGACTTCCATGAATAGCAATGGGCCATTGTTCCGAAGGTATCTTCATGCATAGATATGCTGGGTGAAGTATTGCTTCAAAAGCATTGAGTGTTCCTCGGCCAATTATTGCATTGTAGGGGTATTCCATGTCGACAATGTCAAAGACAACCTGTTCGGTCCTTGTGTTATGAACAAAGCCGAAGGTTACTGGCATTGTGATTTTACCGAGTGCCACAATCTGTCTTCCTCCGAAGCCACATAGAGGATGTGTAGCATCGTGAATCTTGTCTTCTAGCTCTTGCATCTATCTGAAGGCCTTAGCAAATATGATATCCGCTGCACTGTCTGTATCAACCAGAACATTATGAACCAGAAATCCCTTGATGACACAAGATATGACCATAGCATCATTGTGAGGATAATCTTTGAGCTGAAGATCCTCCTGAGAGAAGTTGATTGGGATGTGAGACCATTTTGATTTGATGAAGGGCCCCTACACCCCAACATGTTGTACCCTTCTCTAAGCCTCCTTCTTCTACTTCTTGTTGGCCGGTTCTGAGCATGAACTGCCTGTGATCGGGAGCACCAGCTTCATAGCCGAAGCAACTTCAGCTTGATTGTTGAACGAAGCCATCAGCTCAACAGTGGAAGTGAGTTCACCGGAGGTGGGCGCCAATGTTGGGAACTTGTTCTCAAATGCTATGAATTAAGAACAAGGCAACAAAAATGTTAAATGTTAATGTCCTTCGTCCTCCGAAGCATTATTTCCCTTAGGACATAATGATCTTCAGACGAAGGTTATGAAGGACATACCTTCATAAATATGACATGTATAAACAGAGGATGAAGCTTATGAAACATAGGAAACAACATAAACAATTATATGAAAACATAATATAAACATCTACTATTAAATAATCATGAGCACATGAAAGAAATATCAAATTGCATTTGTACCTTGAACTCGGCAGAGGACAAAGGTAAAAGTGAGATGCGAAAGCGTGAACAGTACAGGGGTACTGTTCACCTATTTATAGGCACAGGGCGCAACCTGTGTGAATTTACATTCATGCCCTCTACAAATGATTACAATCGTAATATAGGTTATCATGGGCCGATTGGTCATTGCATCTTTAAGTCGATGCATCTAGAGATACACTACGAAGCTCCCTGATTGGAAGCTTCGGCATTGTTCCTGTTCTAGCCTTCCGAAGGTGTTTCTTCTCATAGGACCTTCGGCGACAAAGCAGACCCCCAACAACTACCTTACCCGAAAGGGGCAAGGGCAGTAGGAGAGTTGCAAGCAAGGAGGTTCTTGGGTTGATTTTGCTGCGATGGCGGTCAGACGGGGGATTCTTGCAAGTGCTCTTCCCATAAACTGTAGTGGGTTTTCGAAAGCTAGTGGAACTTTGTAAAGGCCTTGTAGTGTTGCCCAGCCTCGCTTCCTAGGTAGAGGTGTATGGGAGTCGCGATCCCTTGGCAGATGGGTAACATGACTTGTGGGTAAAGGGTACAACCTCTGTAGAGTGTAAAACTGGTATACTAGCTGAGCTCACGGTCATGAGCAGCTCAGGACTCTCTGATGATTAATTTATGTAACTTAAATTCAATTTTGTCATTTGCATATGCATGGGATTATTTAATTTGTTCTATTACTTTATTTAAGGTTTGGTATTTACTTACATTTAGTCACTGCTAATAAAATTTTGACCAACTAATTAAAAGCAATGCTCAGCTTTAACCCCTGTTGTTGATTAGCCTTACACATCACATGAACTCCCACCTTTGGTGAGTTCATGCCCACTGGTTCCCCACAACTTGTTGAGCTATGATCATGTGTGAGCTCACCCTTGCTGTCTCACACCCCCCACAGGAGAAGAGCAGGTGGTTCAGGAGGAGCCACAAGGCGAGGAGTTTGATCTGATCTAGGTGGCATTTCTCAGTTGACATTGGCGCCAATGACGATCCTTAGTTCGTTTTATATTTATCCTTTATTTTGTAATAAGACTTCCGCTATGTAATAAATACTCTGATGTTATTGTGACATTTATCTCTATACACTCTGTTATTATATATGTTGTCTTCTTGGCGCATGTATGAGATGCACCCGACTTTGTTCCCTAAAGCCCAAGTGTGACAGCACAGAAAACTCAAAGTATAGGAATAGCTCCCCTTATATGTGTGCTCAAAGAATATTCAGTTGATAAATTCACACACATAATATATCAGAGTTTTGGTGGAGGTCTTCCTATATCATGGTTATTGAGGTACATACGTATAATAATATGAAAAATAAACGCAGCAAGAGAACTTCGATTAACCATTGCAAGTTCACAGGATTTTTAACCGGTAGAACCTTAAGAAATTCAAACACAGTTCGAAACAATATAGTTCAATAACTTAACAATATAAAACATAATAAGAAATAGACATAATAAATATGCAATGTAAATGTTCAAAGTCCAAATGCAAGCTTTCACATGTGAGCTCCCCATGATTGCCATCCCCAACTTCATTTCTCTCCCCCTTTGGCATCAATTTCCACAAAGGGGCGTCACTGTGCACTAGGTGGGGGACACAGATACATACTGTAGTAGTGGGAGCTGAAGCTGTCAAAGATGGAGATGAACTGACTGAAGTCATTCTGTAGCTGCCTCTCATCCAGTGAGTGAATGATGTCACTGGTAGACAGAGTCTCGAATTGACTTGACAGAGCACCCATATTGTTTTGAAAGCTTTGCTGCATGTTGTTCATTCGGCTCATAATGAGATCATGCACAATATCTTGAATATGAGAGCGAAGATCAGCAAACTGTGAATGGACACCATCCAGTTGGGTGTCAACAACAGAAAATCTATCGTGCAGAACAGAGTATTAGCCATCAAAATGAGATTGCATATGATCAAAGCGACCATCCACATGGGTCATCATGCCTTGGAATTGTCCATCCACATGAGTCTGGAGCCCATGCTGCATCTGCTGAAAATAAGGATCAAAATACCTAGGTGCGGGCTGCCAGTATTGTCCTTGCTACTGAGGAGGTGGAGGAGGAGGCATTTGCTGAGTTGGATAATCCTCAGGCTAAGCAGCGTAATCATCTGCAGAAACTCCCTCATCATCAGGAAAGTGAGTGAGAGGCATGTTAATCAAGCCAATCTCATCCTTAAAAGGCCTAAATGGAGTGTGAGCTGTCCCATACCGCCCTTCAAATCTGGTTTTAGCTTTAATTGGAGCCATAATGTAATGAGCATAGGCTAGGTTCTGATTTTTGTCCATCTTGAGATCAATTAGCTGCCTCATCATGAATAAAACAACATTCATCACTTCCCCGTTCATTACATGATCAATGATATTCCAAATTTTATCCCTGATTTTGCTTTTGTCCCCACTCTTGGGAAGAATAGTGACCCTGTCAATTTTGTTGATCACTGTAGGATGATGTCTAAGGCCTGAAGTCTCTCCGAAACGCCTATGAATACCCAGCCTGGCAAGTTGATAATATTGAACATAGTCTTCAAACTGATCTTCAGTGTAAAGATCTATCCTATGAGAGATCATATCATAGTGTAGACTATTGGTAGTGGCAAAATCAGCAAAAGTAACCACATAGCGATTGAATCTAGTCATCCAAACAATCAACTGATCTTCAATATTAATCTCAGCAGTAGTAAGAAACTGCTTGACTGTTAGTTCAATGAAATCAGTTCGTTGTCCCATGGATTCATAGAATCCACATTTCTAAAACTTAGCAAGCAACTCTCTGTGATTGTCTGACCCTACTTATAGTCCCAGTCAATTACCTGATGCTTATGAAACTTGGTGTCCATAAGAATTCCCTAGAAAACATCGAACTGCAACTAAGTATGAAAATACTGAATGTTGATGTCACTAAGAAGAGAAAACTGATCAACAGTCCTCTTAGAAGAATATTCAGCCATAGAGAATCGTATCCTTGGATACGTCCACCCTGTGACGTCAATGAAATAATCCAGATGTGAGTGTGGTGCATCTTCAGCATCCAAAGAGACACTGCCCCCTGGTGATGATTGGGCCTTTGAATCTGTGGCAGGGATATAATCAGAGTCATCTGCACGACAACATATGGACAAAAAAGGTCTTGCGAGCTTCTTCTTCAGACCACCAAAACCGCTGAAATGGAATATAAAGAATCCAAATAATAATAAGATAATAATTTGAAATGTATGAGCAAGAAGTATAGAAAGTTCTGCCAGAGGGCGGACGGTCCGCGCCACCCTGGCGGATGGCCCATGATTGTCTAGGGCGAATTTCAAACCCCAAATCACCCAAATATTCAATGATGAAATTAGAATAAAATATTAATGGAAACGAAACCAAATTTTTATAGTGAGTTTATGAGGATGACCATAACCAATTCCACCAAACAATTTGGTGAATAATTTATCAAAAACAGATCAGAGACCAATTTATAGAAACCCTAAAATCCACAATATTTTAACAAATTGCTTGTAGAATTTGAATACCGAGAAAAAGACATTTTTGATGAGCGTCAAGAACTCTTTTGTACAGTCCGCGCTTGTCGGGGACCATAATTAGGGGTACCCTCAAGACTCCTAATTCTCAGCTGGTAACCCCCATCAGCATAAAGCTGCTAAGGCCTGATAGGTGCGATTAAGTCAGGGATCAGTCCATTCGAGCAACTCGATCACGCCTCGCCCGAGCCTAGCCTCGGGCAAGGGTAGCCGACCCCGGAGGATTTCCGTCTCGCCCGAGGCCCCCCTCCAACGGCGGACATATTTCCGGCTCGCCCGAGGCCCTACCTTCGCTAAGAAGCAACCCTGACTAAATCGCCGCACCGACCGACCAAGTCACAGGAGCATTTAATGCAAAGGTGACCTGACACCTTTGTCCTGACGCGCGCCCCCCGGCAGAAGCCGAAGTGACTGCCGTCACTTCACCGCTCCACTGACCGGCCTGACAGAAGGACAGCGCCGCCTGCGCCACTCCGACCGCAGTGCCACTTGACAGAGTAAGACTGACAGGCAGTCAGGCCCTGCCAAAGGCACCATAGGAAGCTCCGCCCGACCCAGGGCTCGGACTCGGGCTAAGTCCCGGAAGACGGCGAACTCCGCTCCGCCCGACCCAGGGCTCAGACTCGGGCTAAGCCCCGGAAGACGGCGAACTCCGCTCCGCCCGACCCAGGGTTCGGACTCGGGCTAAGCCCCGGAAGACGGCGAACTCCGCTCTGCCCGACCCAGGGCTCGGACTCGGGCTAAGTCCCGGAAGACGGCGAACTCCGCTCCGCCCAACCCAGGGCTCGGACTCGGGCTAAGCCCCGGAAGACGGCGAACTCCGCTCCGCCCGACCCAGGGCTCGGACTCGGGCTAAGTCCCGGAAGACGGCGAACTCCGCTCCGCCCGACCCAGGGCTCGGACTCGGGCTAAGTCCCGGAAGACGACAAACTCCGCTTCGCCCGACCCCAGGGCTCGGACTCGGGCTCAGCCCCAGAAGACGACGAACTCCGCTTCGCCCGACCCCAGGGCTCGGACTCCGCCCTGGCCTCTGCCGAACGACCTCCGCCTCGCCCGACCCAGGGGCTCGGACTCGGCCTCGGCCATGGAAGACAGACTCGACCTCAGCTTCGGAGGAGCCTCCACGTCGCCCAACCTAGGGCGCAGGCCAGCCACGTCAACAGGAAGCGCCATCATCACCCTACCCCGAGCTGACTCGGGCCGCAGAGAACAAGACCGGTGTCCCATCTGGCTAGCTCCGCCGGATCGGCAATGATGGTGCCCCGCATGCTCTGTGACGACGACGGCTCTCAGCTCTCTTACGGAAGCAGGAGGACGTCAGCAAGGACTCAACCGCTCCGATAGCTGTCCCTCCGCCAGGCTCCGTCGCTCCTCCGACGGCCACGACATCACACCAGCTGGGTGCCAAAATCTCTCCGGCTGCCACATCGGCATGTACTTAGGGCGCTAGCTCTCCCCCGCTAGACACGTAGCACTCTGCTACACCCCCATTGTACACCTGGATCCTCTCCTTACGCCTATAAAAGGAAGGACCAGGGCCCTCTTAGAGAGGGTTGGCCGCGCGAGGACGAGGACGGGACAGGCGCTCTCTTGGGGCCGCTCGCTTCCCTCTCCCGCGTGGACGCTTGTAACCCCCTACTGCAAGCACACCCGATCTGGGCACGGGACAAACACGAAGGCCACGGGATTTCCACCTCTCTCACACCCATCTCTGGCCACCTCACTTCCCCCCTTCGCGCTCGGCCTCGCGTCGACCCATCTGGGCTGGGGCACGCGGCGACATTCACTCGTCGGCTTAGGGACCCCCCGGTCTCAAAACGCCGACAGTTGGCGCGCCAGGTAGGGGCCTGCTGCGTGTTGACGAACAGCTTCCCGTCAAGCTCCAGATGGGCAGTCTCCAGCAACCTCTCCAGCCCGGGACGGTGCTCCGTTTCGGGAGTCATGAGTTCATGTCCTTCGACGGCAGCTACGACATGATACTCCTTCCACCGCCACGCGACAACGACAATGGCGGCCGACAGCCCGCCCGCCGGCGGCGGAATCGACGACGTCTTCCCCGCATGGTGGAAGAACAACATTCGAGCTCGCCCCGTCCTCTCCCCCACCAACGGAGGAGGAGGCGGGGCAACCAAGGCCAAGCGGGAGGCCGCGCCTCGTCGGCTGTCGAGCGAATCGACGTTGTTGGAACTTGCTCTTAGTTGCAAGGGGATCCAACAAGGGTGAACAGTGACGTCAACAGGGTTCTCGCGCTAGATGGCAATAGCTCTGTTAATCTGGCCTCTCACGGGCACTGTGCAGGGGTATTTATAGGTACCTGAGCGCGCAGCGCCTTGAGCTAAGGACGCATGTGCCCTCAGCTACCTAGATTATCCCAGAATATTCCCATAAAGCGGGGTTACAGACCGTAATTATAGGGATGCCTTTACAAATTAGGCCCGTAACGCACGGCGGCCACGAGGGGCCCGTTACGATGGGCCGGATCGCACGTGGGCCTCTGAGCTGGACGAGGCCGCACTGTGGGATGCCCTTCGTCGCTGGTCTTCGTCTGGTGCCGACCAAGCGAAGGGTGTCCCTGCCTATTTTGTTTCTGTTAGCTCAGCTGCTGCAGCGAAGGCTTCGAGCGAAGGGTGGCATCTTTGCCTTCGCCCCAACAGGCGTCCCTAACGCCCCAACGGGGGGCGCGTCGGGCGTCGACCTCACGTTTGAGACGAAGGCGAGCGCCGTCTCCCTGCGACACGCCAATCCCGAGCAAGCGGACGACGCCAGCACGCTCGCAGAAGGTTTGTTGGGCGTCACCCTCGCACCTGAGATGACGGTGCAGTCAGTCGCCGACGCGACTTCATCGCCGTTCGTCGACCAAAAGGTACCGACCGATTCCCATCCTACGTCATTTAGATTCAGCCTCAACCCGCCTAGCGACCTTGCTTTGGCGGGCACTCTCGTAGAGGCGAGTTCAAACCCTCTGGGGTTTCGCACGCGGTCGCCTTGGGACCGGCTGACGGACGTCTCGACCTATGGGCCCTCCGGGTCCGAGGAAGACGACGACCCCAGCATCTGTTGGGATTTCTCTGGACTTGGCAACCCTAGTGCCATGCGGGACTTCATGACCGCATGTGACTACTGCCCCTCCGACTGTTCCGACGGTAGCCGCAGCCTCGACGACGAGGACTGCGGCCCAAGCCGCGAATGTTTCCACGTCGATCTAGGGGGTCCCTCCGAAGGCAATCATCTCGGCATGCCGGAGGACAGTGATCTCCCTAGGCCGGTGCCCCGCGCTGACATCCCGCGGGAGCTAGCTGTGGTCCCCGTTCCGGCGGGGGGTCACGACCCACAGCTCGAGCAAGTCCGCGGGGCGCAGGCCAGGCTCGACGAGGGAGCAGGAGCGCTTGAGCCGATCCGCTGGGACGTCGGGCAGGCATGGGCGGGCCAACCCCTGGCCGGAGAAATACGTCACCTGCCCCAGGGACTCTAGCTCCACGTCGCCGGCGACGTCAGGGTCAGGCCGCCACCCGCATCCAGTGGGGTCGGTCAGAACCTGGCTGCAGCAGCGATGCTTCTCCGCGCAATGCCGGAGCCATCAACCACCGAGGGTCGGCGAATCCAAGGAGAGCTCAAGAATCTCCTGGAAGGCGCTGCGGTCCGACGGGCCGAGAGCTCTGCCTCCCGAAGGCAAGGATACCCCTCGGAACCTCATGCCGCGACTTCCCGATTCATGCGGGAAACCTCGGTATACACCGGGCGCACGCGCAACACCGCGCCTGCGGCCCCGGGCCACATCGGCAACGAGCACCATCATCGTGACCGTCGGGCCCACCTCGACGAGAGGGTGCGCCGAGGCTATCACCCCAGGCGTGGGGGACGCTACGACAGCGGGGAGGATCGGAGTCCCTCGCCCAAACCACCCGGTCCGCAGGCCTTCAGCCGGGCCATCCGGCGGGCACCGTTCCCGTCCCGGTTCCGACCCCCGACTACTATCACAAAGTACTCGGGGGAAACGAGACCGAAATTGTGGCTCGCGGACTACCGCCTGGCCTGCCAGCTGGGTGGAACGGACGACGACAACCTCATCATCCGCAACCTCCCCCTATTCCTCTCCGACACCGCTCGCGCCTGGTTGGAGCACCTGCCTCCGGGGCAGATCTCCAACTGGGATGACTTGGTCCAAGCCTTCGCCGGCAATTTCCAGGGCACATATGTGCGCCCCGGGAATTCCTGGGACCTCCGAAGCTGCCGACAGCAGCCGGGAGAGTCTCTCCGGGACTACATCCGACGATTCTCGAAGCAGCGCACCGAGCTGCCCAACATCACCGACTCGGATGTCATCGGCGCGTTCCTTGCCGGCACCACCTGCCGCGACCTGGTGAGCAAGTTGGGTCGCAAGACCCCCACCAGGGGGAGCGAGCTGATGGACATCGCCACCAAGTTCGCCTCTGGCCAGGAGGCGGTCGAGGCTATCTTCCGAAAGGACAAGCAGCCCCAGGGCCGCCCACCGGAAGATGCTCCCGAGGCGTCTACTCAGCGCGGCGCCAAGAAGAAAGGCAAGAAGAAGTCGCAAGCGAAACGCGACGCCGCTAACGCGGACCTCGTCGCCGCCGCCGAGCACAAGAACCCTCGGAAGCCCCCCGGAGGTGCCAACCTCTTCGACAAGATGCTCAAGGAGCCGTGCCCCTATCATCAGGGGCCCGTCAAGCACACCCTTGAGGAGTGTGTCATGCTTCGGCGCCACTTCCACAGGGCCGGGCCACCCGCGGAGGGTGGCAGGGCCCGCGACGACGACAAGAAGGAAGATCACCAAGCAGGAGAGTTCCCTGAGGTCCGCGACTGCTTCATGATCTACGGTGGGCAAGCGGTGAATGCCTCGGCTCGGCACCACAAGCAAGAGCGCCGGGAGGTCTGCTCGGTCAAGGTGGCGGCGCCGGTCTATCTAGACTGGTCCGACAAGCCCATCACCTTCGACCAAGACGATCACCCCGACCACGTGCCGAGCCCGGGGAAATACCCGCTAGTCGTTGACCCCATCATCGGCGACGTCAGGCTCACCAAGGTCCTTATGGACGGGGGCAGCAGCCTCAACATCATCTACGCCGAGACCCTCAGGCTCCTGCGCGTCGATCTGTCCTCCGTCTGAGCAGGCGCTGCGCCCTTCCACGGGATCATTCCCGGGAAGCACGTCCAGCCCCTCGGGCGACTCGACCTTCCCGTCTGCTTCGGAATGCCCTCCAACTTCCGAAGGGAGACTCTGACGTTCGAGGTGGTCGGGTTCCGAGGAACCTACCACGCGGTACTGGGGAGGCCATGCTGCGCGAAGTTCATGGCCGTCCCCAACTACACCTACCTGAAGCTCAAGATGCCGGGCCCCAACGGGGTCATCACCGTCGGCCCCATGTACAAACACGCGTTCGAATGCGACGTGGAGTGCGTGGAGTACGCCGAGGCCCTCGCCGAGTCCGAGGCCCTCATCGCCGACCTAGAAAGCCTCTCCAAAGAGGTGCCAGACGTGAAGCGTCATGCCGGCAGCTTCGAGCCAGTGGAGACGGTTAAGGCCGTCCCCCTCGACCCCAGTGGCGACGCCTCCAAGCAGATCCAGATCGGTCCCGGGCTCGACCCCAAATAGGAAGCAGTGCTCGTCGACTTTCTCCGCGCAAACGCCGACGTCTTTGCGTGGAGTCCCTCGGACATGCCCGGCATACCGAGGGATGTCGCCGAGCACTCGTTGGATATTCGGGCCGGAGCCCGACCCGTCAAATAGCCTCTGCGCTGATTCAACGGGGAGAAGCACAGAGCGATAGGCGAGGAGATCCACAAGCTAAAAGAAGCGAAAGGCGTTAAGCTCAACCCTGAAAGGTGGGTCCTCGGGGCGCCCCAGGGCATGGTCTTGGAGTTCGTTATCTCCAAACGGGGCATCGAAGCCAACCAGGAGAAGACCCCGACCATCGCACAGCACCTCGAGCCCTTGCTGGGAGTACCCGGGGGCTGCACGCACCCCCGGGAAAGGCCGCTTGTCACCACCGACGTTCTGGAGCCCGGAACGTACAAGCTGGCCGGCGGTCAGGGCGAGGTCTACGGCAACGCTTGGAACGTCCGACAGCTACGTCGCTTCTACCCTTAAGATGTTTTCAAGCTGTTCGTATTCCTCGCTCCCACACAAGTCTCAGTCGTCAAGGGAGGATCGGCCTCGCCTCGGCAGAGCCCGACCTTCCCTTGGGGCTAAAAAGGGGGAACCCCTCTGCGTCAAGATTGGGTGTACCTCTCCGCATCCAAAATTTTCGATCAAAAAGGCTTTTGCGTTCTCCCGGCTATGTCAGAAGCAGGGCCCCGAGGAGCGAACGTGGGTGCATGTAAATGGCAAGGTCGACTGAGCAGAGGAACTCCTATGCCTCCGGGTTAGGGACACCTCACTCATCACCCGCCACGAAAAATGACCCTACTCGGGAAGCCACCCTATTGTTGACAGGCTAAGCCGGACACGCAAAATAAAAGGAAGAAGAGTGCGACTTCATGCAATGAAAACAAAGTGTTCAGGCCTCAGCGACCGCAGTAGGACACACGCACATCCAACAGAAACTGTTCCAACAAGAGTTAGGCGTCGCCTCGGGAAGGAGCCGCGCCTTCAGCTCCATCCCCGCCTTCGGTAAGGTCCATCTCAGCTTCCGGCGACGGCGCAGGGGGAAGGATCTCCGCCTCAAAGGTGGTCGCCAGCACTGCGCTCAGACCCGCGGCGACTGCGTCGAGCCGCTGAACTTCTGCTAGGGCAGCATCGTCTTCGTCAGGAAGACAATACCCCTCGCTAACCCGCTCCAGGTCCACAACGTAGTGGGAAGCGAGCACGGCGAAGGCCCGCCTGACGCCGTGGTGTAGCGCCTCGCGGACTCTGCCGCGCGCGTGATCACCCAAGGCTTGAAGGCGGCTTTGAGGGGAGCTTCCTGAAGGGACATAGCCGGAGCCAAGGATCCGATAAACGTCCGAGACGGCCTCGGACATGGCCGCGAGATCGGCCTCCCGCTGCTCGGCAGCTCCGGCAAGCGCCTCGGCAAGCGCCTTGGCGGACTCGTCAAGGGCGGACTCGAGCTCTGCGAACAGCCAGAAGAAAGATCTCAAACACAAGCAGAGGAAATAGACAAGAACAAGAACCAAGGACGGCCAAGGCGTACCTCCGGCTCGGGCACGTTGCTCTGAGGCCGCGACCTGGGCTGCGGCTAAGTCGGCCGCGAGGGTTTCAGCCCGGCTTTCGGCCTCGGCAGCCCGGCTCCGAGATTGGTCCCGCTCCTCGACGACCTGGACGAACTCCGACCGCTGCCGTTGCACCTCTGCGCGCGCCGCTACCGCCTCCACGTGCGCCGCTGCCGCCTCGGCTCTCAGGTCAGTGCAGAGCAACTGGAGGTCCGCTACCTTGGCATCCTGCTGAGAAAGGCGCGCAGTAGCCCCGGCGAGCGAGGTCCTCAGGGATCGCAGCGAGCCCCAGACATCGGCCTCGCGGCGGATGAACGACGACTTGGTGGCGCTCCGATCCGTCAGATCCTGGGGGAAGGAAACGGGGCGTCACAAAGAACGCCTCATTCACAGAAAAGAAAAGGTATGCCTGAAACCGTTACCTGGAGGATTTTGGGGACGTCCCTGCAGGAAACCTCCAGCGACGACCGGAGCGACCCCACCGTTGCTTCAGCACACTCGCGGAGCTCATCCCAGGACTGGTCCTCCTGTTCATCGTCGAGAATGAAAACAGGGTCCGAGGCCTCGCGGGTCCGAAACCGGAGCAACTGGCGCCGGGCCCCGGGGCTCCGCCACACAGCGATGAGGCTGCCGCCCGGCGGGACGGATCGCGCCTCCACGCCCACCTCTTCCGAGGCACTGGGCGCCGACGCATCAGCCGTCTCGACGCCGGCAGCAACCGGTCGCTCCCCGACTGGGACGGCGGCGACTTCGGTAGCGACAGGCGCCGGCATGGCCGACACGTCAGGTGGGCTCGGGACCACGCCAGCGTCACCCGCCACCCCTATCACGATGGCCGCCTCGGCAGAAGAGCCAGCCTCAGGAACCTGCTCCACAGCGACAGGTGCCGCCCGAGCCCCCTGCGGCGGGACGCCTTGCGAGAGGGTCGGCTGAACGACAAGGCCCGGAGCGGCGCTGGCCGCACAGGCCGGCGCCGTCTTAAGGGCCTTCCGGGGTGCCAGGTCGGTCTGGCCATGGCTCCGCTTGCTGAAGGAAGAAGGAAAATCACGGCCGAGACATATGAATGGAAAGCCAGGACGAAGACATTCCGAGCTACCTACCCGCTCCGGGCCATGATCCACCGCGCCTGGGGGGAAGTCTCCTGGATCCCAGCTCCCGGAACAGCCATCGAGGTCCGCTTCGCCGGCAACTTCGGCGCCACCCTTGCTTTGGACACCCGGGGAGCAGATTGCCCAGGCACTATCACGGTGACTTGAGAGTCACCTCCATGCGCTGCTGGCGCGAGCGGCGGCTCTCGGAGAGCAGACGCCCTGGCCTGGCCCCCCGGAGTCACCTCAGCTCCTCCAGCCGAGGGGTCAGGTGCCCTCTCGGGTTGCCCTCGTACCTCGGGCCGGGACCCCGACGCCCCGACTCCGGGGACTGACGGCATCGGCCCGCTCGGGGGCTGGCTCGACGACTCCTGGCCACACCCCAAGCCGGGGCTGAGGCCGAGGTGGGCGGCCATGTCGTCCTCCTCATCATCATCATCGTCGTCGTCGTCGTCGTCGGCCGTTTCCGGCGACGGCTCCCTCGGGAGTCCCTCCCTCTCCTGCTGGCGACGGCGCTTTTCCAAGGCGTCTCGAGCCCGCCTCCGCTCACGGGCCCGGGCCTTCCCCGCGTCCTTCTTCCTCTTCTTCTCCTCCGCGGCGACCCGCCGCGCTGCTCGGGCCACCGCATCCTGCGGAACCCATGGTAGGGAAGGCTTGTGCCACCCCACCTCCTGAAGAAGGGGGGAAGGAAACCCGATCGTAAGAACCAGAAGCAACCCAATGTATGAAGAAGGAGAGAGCGAACACTCACCAGAGTCACGCACCCCTGGTCGGGGCGCATCAGAAGCTGGGAGAAGGCGTGGAGGTCCGGCTTCCCCAACGCAGCCGACACCCGCCATTGGAGGGCGTCGAAGGGAAGAGGATCAGGGGACATCCGCGAGCCCTCCCAGTCGGCCTCCGGGGTCATTTCCCAAAGCGACAGCCGTCGCTCCGCCAAGGGAAGCACCCTCCGACGGTGGATGGCGGCAATCACTCCCGCAGCGGTGAGTCCCCCCTCCCGCAACGCCTCCAAGGCCTGAAGAAGGGGTTCGAGGTTCTTCTGTCTTTCGTGCGGGGTCCCGTGGCGCCAAGCGTCGGTGGCGGTGGTGACTACTCGCTGGGAGAACGGCGGAAGCAACTCGCCGTCATTCCGGAGGTAGAACCACCGGCGCTGCCACCCCTTGTTCGAGGACGCGAGGATGGCAGGAATATACTGCGACGCCCGCGACTGCCTCAGCAGGAGGGTGCCGCCGCCGGCCCGCACCGCCGCGCGGACCTTCCTCTCCCCCGTCGGCGAGGCAAAAAGCTCCGCGAAAAAGAGATGGGTCCACAAATCCCAATGGGGGGCGATCCCCAAATACCCCTCGCACACCGCTACGAAGATAGCGGCCTGCGAGATGGAGTTGGGGGTGAGGTTGTGCAACTCCACCCCATAGTGGTACAGGATCGCCCGCATAAAGCGGCCCGCTGGCACACCGAATCCCCGCTCGTGGAAGGAGACGAAGCTCACGACGTACCCTGGCGGAGGGGATGGAGCGGCTCCGCCCACGGGAGGTATCCATTCCGGTCGCTGCTCATCGGTGAGTGGGCGAAGCAAACCCTCACCGACCAGATCCTCCAGATCGCTCGCCGTCACCGTGGAAGAGGGCCATGGATCGCGCGGCGAGATGATGGTCACCCAGTCGGCCATCACCAGACGGAAGGGATGGCGGCGCAAGGGGCTGGAAGGACGGTTTTCTCTTCTCTGGCTAAAGTCTCTCGGGTTGCGAAAACCCAAGAAGGAGGCAGGAAGCAGAGCGAAGAACCGTCACCGGACCCTCTCCCAGGTATATAAAGACCAAGGCGAGGCCGTTTCCGACGTTCCGCCCGGACCGGATGCGGGATTCAAAAAATGCGAAGCGAAACAGCCGTTCCTCGAACGGCTCGCGCACGCGCAACGGCCGCCCTACCAACAACTCGCCCCATCGCATTAACTCCGTGGAGGCACAGACGGCGCTTCTGGCAGGAGAAGCGGGCGACGCTTCGCCTTCGCCGTAAAAACCGCGCCAAAAAAGGTACGCCACGTCGTTCGATTTCGTATCCTTTTCCTTTTTTCCTCTTTCTCTATCTCTTGCAACGGGGACCGGGAAAGGGGGATACCCCGAAAAGGATCCTTCCCTGTGAAGGAACCAGGCTCCAAGCCTCCCTACTGATCAGAGGTTCGAAGGCTGGCCCCCCGAGGGGTTCAACAGCCGCCTCAGATCGCGTGGGCCCTACACCCACTACTGGTCAGAGGTTCGAAGGCCGGCCCCCCGAAGGGTTCCACGGCCGCCTCAGGCTACTCGGGCTCCGCGCCCATTACTGATCAGGGGTTCGAAGGCTGGCCCCCGAAGGGTTCACAGCCGCCTCAGACGCCGAGCGAGGGATGACCAGGGGTACGTTCGATACATAACCAAGGCTCGGGCTGCGCTCCCGAGGTACCCTAGGACATTTCCGAGACCAGCGGGAGCGATCTTGTAACGGAATCCCATCAGAGGGAGGCATCGAGCCCTCGGACCCCGTCGCCAGGGGACCGGGTCCGGCAGATCACCCGCAGGTACTTTTGGGCGTGCCTCTGGGCCCCTAGCTGACCCCTAACGAACGGGGCACGGACGTCCACTCGGATTACCCGCTTACAGCTCACCGGAGACACCATGTTCGACGCCCATCGAGGGTAACATGGCGCTTCCCCCCCCCTCCTCCTTGCGGAAAGGCGACGCAGGGGCGTATGTAAAAAAGCCGAGTCTGTCCCTGATCGCCCTCTCGCCCTGTGCGGAGGCTCGGGGGCTGCTCTCGCAAACCCGGCTCCGACCGAACCGTTGACAGCGTCAACATACCAGCCCGAGAGCTTGGGCCCCGACCGTACACCCGGGCTACGGCCAGTTCGCATGAGGGAACAACCAGACCAGCCGAAGCATTACGCGAGGCATTAAGACCTCGAAGGAGTGAAACCACTCCTCCGAGGCCTCGGGGGCTACACCCGGCGGGTGCGCTCGCGCGCACCCACCGGAACAAAATGCAACCGAGAAAGGCTGGTCCCCTTGCAAAAAAGTGCGACGAAAGCCTCCAAGCGAGTGCTAACACTCCCTTCGAGGCTCGGGGGCTACTGTCGGGGACCATAATTAGGGGTACCCTTAAGACTCCTAATTCTCAGCTGGTAACCCCCATCAGCATAAAGCTGCTAAGGCCTGATGGGTGCGATTAAGTCAGGGATCAGTCCATTCGAGCGACTCGATCACGCCTCGCCCGAGCCTAGCCTCGGGCAAGGGCAGCCGACCCCGGAGGATTTCTGTCTCGCCCGAGGCCCCCCTCCAACGGCGGACATATTTCCGGCTCGCCCGAGGCCCTGCCTTCGCTAAGAAGCAACCCTGACTAAATCGCCGCACCGACCGACCAAGTCGCAGGAGCATTTAATGCAAAGGTGACCTGACACCTTTGTCCTGATGCGTGCCCCCCGGCAGAAGCCGAAGTGACCGCCGTCACTTCACCGCTCCACTGACCGACCTGACAGAAGGACAGCGCCGCCTGCGCCACTCCGACCGCAGTGCCACTTGACAGAGTGAGACTGACAGGCAGTCAGGCCCTGCCAAAGGCACCATAGGAAGCTCCGCCCGACCCAGGGCTCAGACTCGGGCTAAGTCCCGGAAGACGGCGAACTCCGCTCCGCCCGACCCAGGGCTCAGACTCGGGCTAAGCCCCGGAAGACGGCGAACTCCGCTCCGCCCGACCCAGGGTTCGGACTCGGGCTAAGCCCCGGAAGACGGCGAACTCCACTCCGCCCGACCCAGGGCTCGGACTCGGGCTAAGTCCCGGAAGACGGCGAACTCCGCTCCGCCCGACCCAGGGCTCGGACTCGGGCTAAGCCCCGGAAGACGGTGAACTCCGCTCCACCCGACCCAGGGCTCGGACTCGGGCTAAGTCCCGGAAGACGGCGAACTCCGCTCCGCCCGACCCAGGGCTCGGACTCGGGCTAAGTCCCGGAAGACGACGAACTCCGCTTCGCCCGACCCCAGGGCTCGGACTCGGGCTCAGCCCCAGAAGACGATGAACTCCGCTTCGCCCGACCCCAAGGCTCGGACTCCGCCCTGGCCTCTGCCGAACGACCTCCGCCTCGCCCGACCCAGGGGCTCGGACTCGGCCTCGGCCATGGAAGACAGACTCGACCTCGGCTTCAGAGGAGCCTCCACGTCGCCCAACCTAGGGCGCAGGCCAGCCACGTCAACAGGAAGCGCCATCATCACCCTACCCCGAGCTGACTCGGGCCGCAGAGAACAAGACAGGTGTCCCATCTGGCTAGCTCCGCCGGATAGGCAATGATGGCGCCCCGCATGCTCTTACGGAAGCAGGAGGACGTCAGAAAGGACTCAACCGCTCCGACAGCTGTCCCTCCGCCAGGCTCCGTCGCTCCTCCGACGGCCACGACATCACACCAGCTGGGTGCCAAAATCTCTCCGGCTGCTACATCGGCATGTACTTAGGGCGCTAGCTCTCCCCCGCTAGACACGTAGCACTCTGCTACACCCCCATTGTACACCTGGATCCTCTCCTTACGCCTATAAAAGGAAGGACTAGGGCCCTCTTAGAGAGGGTTGGCCGCGCGGGGACGAGGACGGGACATGCGCTCTCTTGGGGCCGCTCGCTTCCCTCTCCCGTGTGGACGCTTGTAACCCCCTACTGCAAGCGCACCCGACCTGGGCGCGGGACGAACACGAAGGCCGCAGGATTTCCACCTCTCTCACGCCCATCTTCGGCCACCTCACTTCCCCCCTTCGCGCTCGACCTCGCGTCGACCCATCTGGGCTGGGGCACGCGGCGACATTCACTCGTCGGCTTAGGGACCCCCCGGTCTCGAAACGCCGACAGCGCTCGAATCCGGATATCTAGCCACACAAACAACGAATTTTTCTCAAACGAGTGGAGAGAGAGACGGTGAAGGCAATATAAAATGTGATGGCTATTGTCCGCCTCGGCTGACTAAAAAGCCACTCGCGGACGGTCCGCGTGGGAAGGCTGGACGGTCCGCATCCTAGAGAGCGCAGACTTTTTGCTCTGCCCATCGAATTGTCCAGAACCTGATGCGGTGGATCGTCCGCGGTCAGAGGGTGGATGGTCTATGCTCTGACAGTCAGTTTTCCATTCTCCGTCCAGTTTTTTAATTTGAATTTCAAATGGGTTCTATGCTCAAATATAGAAATTTTGACCAATACAAGGGATAGTTTATATGCATATATATATTATAACATTTTGCATATAAATCATTTCAAACATGCAACGATAATAAATACATCAAAAATAGTAAATAAATATCTTAAAAGTGCATTCTAGAGACCAAATTCAGTAGAACACATGTGTACTCAACTTAAAGCAATGCTTGAGAGATCTATTACGTTCATTTCACTTCTCAACTTGCAAAATTTTGTTTTATCCAATGGCTTTGTAAATATATCCGTCAATTGATCATCCGTGCCAATAGAATAAATGGAGATATCTTCTTTTACAACGTGATCTTTTAAGAAGTGATGTCTAATATCAATGTGCTTTTGTTCTTGAGTGTTGAACGGGATTTGTAGCTAATTTTATGGCACTCTCATTGTCACACATAAAAGGTACATTCTTAAATGAAATCGCATAATCCAATAGAGTTTTTTCATCCATAATAATTAAGCACAACAATTACCGGCTGATATATATTCTGTCTCGGTGGAAGAGAGGGCGACTGAGTTTTGCTTTTTAGAAGACCATGAAACAAGAGACCTTCCAAGAAATAGACAATATTCGGAGGTGCTCTTCCTATTGACCTTGCAATCTGCATAGTCCGAATCCGAATGTAACACCCGGTTTTAAGGGGACAAAGTCGGGTGCATCTCATACATGCGCCAAGAAGACAACATATATAATAACAGAGTGTATAGAGATAAATGTCACTATAATCAGAGTATTTATTACATAGCGGAAGACTTACAAAATAAAAGATAAATATAGCAGGATCTAAAATATCCTTGGCGCCAGAAAGTCAACTAGGAGACGCCACCTAGATCGAATTGAACTCCTCGATACGCGACTTCTCTTGAACCACCTGTTCTTCTCCTGTGGGGGGGTGTGAGACAGCAAGGGTGAGCTCACACATGTTCATCGCTCAACAAGTTGTGGGGAATAATGTGGCATGAACTCACCAAAGGTGGGAGCTCATGAAGTGTAAGGCTTATCAAAGAAAATGGTTAAAGCTGAGCATTGCTTTTAATGTTGGTCAAACTTTTATTAGCAATTACTAGATGTAAGTAAATACCAAACCATAATAAATAATAGAACAAAATTAATAACAAATCCCATGCAAATGCAAATGACAAATTGAATTTAGGTTCCATAAATTAATCATGTGAGGGTCCGAGCCGCTCATGACCGTGAGCACGGCTAGTATACTAGTTTTACACTCTGCAGAGGTTGCGCATCTTTACCCACAAGCCGTGTTACCCATCTGCCAAGGGGTCATGAATCCCATACACCTCTACCAAGGAAGCGAGGCAGGGTAACACTACGAGGCCTTTACAAAGTTCCACTAGCTTTAGAAATCCCGCTACAGTTTATAGGAAGCTCCAATGCAGGGTTCTTGCCTGACCGCCATCGCAGCAAAGTCAACCTAAGGACCTCCCTACACTGACCACTCCCTTACTGCCCTTGCCCCTTTCGGGTAAGGAAGACCTCCACTAGCTTTCCTAGTTAATCAGCCAAGGGCGTCCCATTAAACCCTTGTGGTAGCACTGTTTTCCCGGGTGGTCGCTCCATGTTCCAATTAACATAATGATCTTATCATGAACATAAATAACATAACAGAATAATTGGAACATGGATGTAATGAAATATTAACCCGAAAACCATATAAAGCAATAGCATAACTACCTAATTGATTTAGGGGTAAACAAGGTAAACAGGATAAACAAACTAGGGTGTCCTATTGGGTCCCATCAAAATTAAACCTATGCATTGAATAGTGATAATAAAGAATATTATTGGGTAACAAAAGTGGATCAAGGGCACAACTTGCCTGGCACTTGAGATTCCAATTACCAGGGTAATTCTTCGGATCCTCGTGACCTCACGCTAGTCGTAGCAATACAAACAGACATGGTATAGACAAAATTAACATCACACCAAACATAAGAACAAAACTGTGCAATAATAATCTACGCATTGCTACAAGATCGTGGGTTCGAGAATTGCTAAAATCGGAGTTACGGTTACCGAGTTATGATTTCATGGAGGATTTATGTGATTAAAATGTTAAACTATATTATAAATTGGTTAATACAATTCATATGAGAGGTTATTCAACTTTAATCTAAGTCTTTATTTGATTAAAGGTCATCTAGTCAAATTATAACCATAAGATTAGAATATTAAAGAAGTTAATCCAATAGACATAGATTAATCGAGTTAGTTACCTAATTATAAAAGTAGGGGATATCATATAATCAATGTTACTACTGCATAGTAAATATTTATACGAAACTAACGCAACTGGAACGGGTCAAGTCGGAATTAAAACGGGGAAGTTACGAATTTCCAAAGTTTCTATGTAATTGATATAGGATTAATTAGGAAATCAATTTTATTGTTGTTTTCATGACAAAACAGAGGCATTAGGTGATAAACAATGATATTACAGAATTATAGAGACTGAAATGGATTAATTTGGTCGCAATATGAATTTTCTATAGATTAAACAAGTTTCTAGAATTATTTATATACTAAAAATCAATTTCTATAATTAATTATATGATTTTTCATGACCTCGGGACTGTGCTCTAATTTCTGGTAAGGCCAGGGGCTATTGCGCAAATGATTCCAAGACCCAGTCTACTGTTGCAAAGGACGGCGGGTTATTTTCAATTAACTACAGGGTCTCTTATACAAAATGGCTTGCCCGAAGGGGTATGTGGTTATCCTGGCCGCGGGATCAATAGCGGACGACCATGATTATTTCGCTAGCATGACGAAACGGTATGCAACGCCAACCGCCCGATCCGAGATCAACGCCCATGATTTAATGAGATCCAGAACCAGCGCGGATCGTCGATCGACCGACCGATGGTCACGATCTAATCACACAAAGGGGTCCCTATGATCTAATCCTACTCGTTGCCCACGGATCCAACGGTTGAGGTGTTTCTCCCCCAAACGAGACAGACGACGTCGGCGCCGTCTCCCCCAACGGCGAAGCACTCGCCGGAGAAATTTACCCGGCGCAATGGTCAGGCCAGAACCCCAATTGACCCCTGCTACTCGAAGAGATGGCAACAACGAACACATGAAGGAAGAAATTACCGAGAATCGGGCACGAAGGCGGCTTGTCCACGGCACGGGGCGACACCACAGCAGAAGCTAATGCTCCGTCGAGCAATTAGGCAGCGCTGGCAAAGAATTCCTAGTGGCACGGTTTCGGCCACCCTCCCAACTGGCAACCGAGGCCGGACTAGTGGCCCTGATGGGGATCGACCGCGATGGCCACACACGCTGGTGAGGCAGTGCTCCCTGTCCGTCCCGCGAATGCCTGGGTGAACGCCGTCCACCGTATGGCTTGCGGAGGCGGGACTAGAGGGGGTGGCGCGACACGATGGTACTTTATACCCTGTAGCTGGGACGCGTAGCTGGCGATGGCGAGGATTTCGGACCCCGGGCGGATGGTGGCCATCTTTTCTCCTCCACATCATCCGCAGCAACGGTGAGCATATATACCGCTATGGAGCCCGCGGATCGGGGCCGGCTTAAGCGATCTACAACGGCCTCAAGGAATCACGGAGTCTGTTGCAGCGCGCGATCGAGGTTAGGCTGGGCTCCCCATGAATCGCGGTGGAGTTTGTTGCGGCTACAGGGTTGGTGGTCTCTGACCGATTCGAGCAGGGCGATAGAACTGGCAACGATGGCCCACAGGTAAGCGACACTAGACTGCAGGTGTTGGTGGCTTGTGCATCTGCGGAATGGGGCCCACGGGCAGTGGCCCGCTAAACGCACGCGAGGGCAACATGGCATCGAGACATGGCGCACATAGTTACTGGCCATGAGGCTTAATTGGGCCGAGCGGGGAGGTAATTTCTGGACTGGGCCGAGAGGGTGAGTAGGTCCGCAGAGGTGAATTCAGCCCAACGCGATTTTATCTTTTGTTTCTTATTTTCTTTAATTTTCATTTTCTGATTTCTATTTGAAATTCAATTCAAACACAAATTTGTATTCCAAACTTTTACTTTTAGATGCACCAATAAAACACCAGCATAAATACAAGACTATATATATATATTTATATATTTTTTTATATACTTGTTTTATTTTAGTCCTTTATACATGACTTTAATCATGAAATAGGGAATAGTTCACCTCTTATGATTTTATGATTTTTTTAGAAAAATATAATTTATATTGTAGATTATATATTAAGAAATAGTTTAACCATAATTCTTATATATAATCTCAATCCAAGGATAATTTAGCTTATCTAGGTACCTAAGGAAATTTTATTTTAATTTTGGGAGTAGTAACTTTGAAATTATGAATATTCTTAAGAAAGACGTTTTGATTGAAAACCTTTGGCGAATTTTCCCTTATTTTTATAAAATTGAACTTTAGGGTATTACACCGAATAACCAATTAATTCAAATTGAGCACCTTTGGGATACCATAGACCAATATTGGGGTATGCTTCAAATATCTTAGAATTCTTTTGGCGGCCTTCAAGTGAACCTCTCTAGGTGATGCTTGAAACCGAGCACACATGCAAACATTAAACACAAAATCAGACCTAGATGCGATAATATAAAGCAAACTACTAATTATTAAACGAAAAAGTTTTTTATTAACAATTGTACCTTCCTCATCTAAGTCAAGATGACCAATTATTGGCATAGGAGTCTTGATTGACTTTGTATTTTCTAAGTCAAACTTTTTGAGCATGTCGTTCAAATATTTAATACTTACAAAAATTCCATCTTTCAATTGTTTAATTTGAAGACTGGTGAAGAAACTCAATTATCCAATCATAGACATTTCAAATTCATTTGACATCATTTTGCCAAACTCCTCACAAAATTACTCATTAGTTGATCCAAAAATAATATCAGAGCATTGGACTTCATTGTTTGTGGATTTAATCATCTCGGAGTTGGACAAAATGGCTAGTAACAACAATGTGCACATTGGGAAGCCACCACATTTTGATGGGAACAATTATGACTATTAGAAAATAAGAATGTCAATGCATCTTAAAGGTTTGGGAGTAAAGATTTGGCCTATTGTTAGAGATGGGTTTGTTGTATTGAAGCAAGATGAACCATCACTTATTGATTATGAAAATGTTCTAACCAATGATCAAGCCATGAATGTATTCTATGATGCTCTAGACATAAATGAGTTCAACCGTATCAAAAATCTCACAACCGCTCATGAGATTTTGGTAAAACTAATGGAAATTCATGAAGGAACGACAATTGTGAAGAGTGCAAAGCTATATGTATGCAAAGGAAAATTTGAGAAATTTCTCATGAAGGGGGATGAAAGTGTGTCCGACATGTTTAACCAGTTAAATGAGATAGTAAATGAGCTCAAGGGACTAGGTTTTAATGTACCAGATGTGGATTTCACTCACGAGTTTCTTAGATCTCTCCGAGAGAAATATGACGCTATTGTGACCTTGTTAGTAAGGAGTGATTTGATCACTTTCTCTCTAACCAAAGTATTGGTAGAAATTTTCACTCAAGACATATTCAAAAAGTCTCAAGCCGAAGCTATGAGTTTGGCTAAAAAGGTGAAAGGGAAATCAATAGCCCTCAAAGCTAAAGTTTCAAAGGCAATTGAAAAGGAAGAAAGTGAAGATAAAGGAAATGGAAGTGAAAGTGATGAGGAATTGGCTTTCTTTGTGAAGAAATTTAATAAATTCGTGAGAAAGAAGAAGGGTCAACCTAGAAGGGAACAAACATCAAGAAGAAATACTTTTAATGATATAAAATGTTTTGAGTGTGGGGAACCCGGTCACATTGCCATGAATTGTCCAAGCAAGAAGAACAAGGCAAGGATGGAGATGATAAAAAAGAAGTTCTATCACAAGAAGGATGACAAAGCCTATCTAGTTAAATGGGATTCGGATGCGAGCTCGGATGATGATGATGATGATTCTTCATCCAAACTAAATGCTAGAATCGCAATCAAGGAGGCTCCTTCACTTTTCTCATCGCCTCATTGCCTCATGGCAAAAGGTGATGCCAAGGTAAATATTATAACCGATTTAAATGATATAGATAATGATGATGATATTGATGATCTTGATGATCGATATTCTTATGATGATCTTGTTAGAATGTTGGGTGAGGTCGATGACTACATGTACAAAGAAAAAGAAAAGTTTAGGACCTTGAAGGAATTATACAAAAACCTTCAAGTGTCTTTTGAAGAGTGTTGGAACTTGCTCTCGACAGCAAGGGGATCCAACACGAATGAATGGTGATGGCAACAGGGCACTCGCGCGTGATGGCAAAAGCTCTGTTAATCTAGCCTCTCACGGGCACTGTGCGGGGATATTTATAGGTATCCGAGTGCACGGCGCCTTGCGTTAAGGACGCATGTGCCCTCAGGTACCTAGTTTATCCCCAGAATATTCCCATAAAGCGGGGTTACAAGCTGTAATCACAAGTATGCCTTTACAAATTAGGCCCGTAACACAAACGCGGCCACGCAGGGCCCGTTACAATGGGCCAGATCTCATGTGGGCCTCAGAGCTGAACGAGGCCGCGCCGCGGGGAGGCGTCGCCGCAGGCCTTCGTCTGGTGCCGAACCGAGCGAAGGGTCTCCGTGTTGTCTCTGGTGCCGATGATGCGAAGGGTGTCCCTGCCTGCTTTGTCTATCAGGGCAGGGGCTAAGCGGTGGAGACTTCGGGCGAAGGGTGGCGTTTCTGCCTTCGCTCCAACATTTGCCCTCCGAGGGACCAGTTCGACAAAGTCACCTGGTGCCGAAGACGTCGCTAGATGGCGGAGACGCTGCCCTCGCTCGAAGTGGTTCCGCGGGGGTTTTTGATGTGACCGTTGATGGACATCGTACTGTTGGATTGCGGGTTTCCCGAAGAGCCGCGCCCTGCCTATAAAAAGGGGGCGGGGGTCGGCGCTGTTTGCACTTTGCCTTCCGCGCTCCGTGAAAACCCTAGCCGCCCGCCGTCTTTCTGCTCCTTTTCTTCTACTGCTCCCTTTGCTCGTCGGAGTTCTGGCTCGAGTGAAGCAGACCGCCCGCCGCCGCCGACGGTACGTAGCAATGCCATCCTCTTCTTCTTCCGCCGACGCCACGCCGCCGGCCGCCGCCTCGTCTGAGGAGACGTTGAGTAGCGTGATGGTGGAGGAGCTGCGCGCCGGCGACTCTGTTGATTTTGGTGTGTCACGGATGACGTCGGCCCGCGTTGAAGATATGCAGCGTTTGGGCTACTTTGGCGGCGGGGTCGCTCGTGCTCCGGGGACGGAGGAAGTCCCCGAGCCGGAGGGTGAGTTGGTTGTTTTCGAGGCATTCTTCGTCGCCGGTCTCCGCTTGCCTGCGCACCGGTTTGTTGGCGAAGTCCTGTGTAGATTCAACGTTCAAATACATCAGCTGACACCGAACGCCGTGGTGGCGCTGGCGAAGTATGTCTGGGCGACGACTTCGTACGGCGGGCAGTCGTCGGTTGAAGTTTTTGCGAAGAATTATTGCTTGCATTGGCAGAAGAGGATGGTTGAGGACGGAGTTGCCCAGTTCGGGTCGTGCACATTCACGTCGAAGACCGGCAAGACCACAATGCCAGTAGTGGAGTTGGTTCCGTGCGCCCGCAACAAGTGGGGCAATTGGAATGAATTTTGGTTTTACGTTGCTGAGGCTACTGTCGAAGGCCATGAAGGACTTCCCATGTCTGAGATGTGCTCTCACTATTACTCTGCGTATCCGCCTTTTGAGGTGGCAGAAGAGGATGCAGACGAAGGGGCCCTTCGGTGCGCCGCCGGCCAGAGCAGTGGTCGTGATTTAGTTGAAGAGTTCGTGGCGTACGGGGTCTGGCCCTTGGCGCACGGCTGGGCGCTGGGCGAAGTGTGCCCTCGCCAGATGCCTTTTCACGGAGGAAGGGTGGTGTGAAGTCCTGCCTTTGCACTGAATTTGCGAAACCGTGACTCGGCCGCCTTTGTGCGTGATGCGGAGGACTTGGCGGTGCGGCTCGTGGGGCGGTACGTGGCGAGGACGGAAGGCCAGCGCAGCTTTGATATTCGCGGGTCAAATGAACGTTTGAACAGGGTCTTCGAATTAAATCAATTGTCGTACGACGGCTACCCTGGTCAAGACAAAGCGGACCGCCGTGGGAAGAAGCCGGCGGTGGAGACTGGAGGCGACCCTGCGCTGGCGGCCGCCCCCTCCTCAAAAAAGAGGAAATTAGGTACTGCGATGGGAGGAATTGGGGTGTCTGATAGTTTTGCTAGAGAGTTAATGAGGACGTGTGCGGCCCCGGGGGAGAGGATGTCTTCGCCCGAGCTCCGGGAGTCTTCGGCTCGGATGCTGAGGGTTACCGGGGGCTGCTGGCTTAGAAATGTTCCTATCCCCTGCGCGGCTGAGGAAGACTGTTTTACATCTCGTATGGTTCGTCAGTGGAGAATTTTTCCTTACGGGCGAAATATCGGTGCTGTTTTGTGGGCAGTGATGGACAAGGATCGCCAAGGGGCGGCGCAAAAACGCCAGGCGACTGTCAGGATTCACGAAGCCCGGCCGAAAAGGCAGCGGGGAACGGCGAAGGCTGCGGCCTCCGGCGGAGGCAAGCCGCCGCTGGCGGCGAAGGCGGGCGCCGCTGCACCTAGCAGGGCGCCGGAGACAACGGCGGGCGCTGGAGTCTCCAAACTGACGAAGGTGGTGCCGCCGGCCAGCGGAGTGGCGGAGGCTTCGGAGGCGGCCCGAAAGTCGCTGCCGCCGGGCAAACGCGTTGCCGACTTCGGCACCGATATTAATGTGGACGATTATCTTGGGGGTAAGTCACCCGGCCGCCTCTTTCCTTTTTTTTACTTGTTGATGCGTTGCAGGGTCAGACGAGGGCCGGCTTGCTATAGTTGCGCCTGCCGCGGCAATCGCGACGGCTGCGCTGTCGTCGAAGGCGAGGGACGGGACCCTTGGCGCCGAAGGCGGGGTGTCGGCCCTCGCGTTGGTCAGGGACGAGGCTGGCGCGGCGACCCGCCGGCTGAAAGGAGTGACGGAGGCGCTGAGTCAGGCGACGGAGGCACTGAGTCAGGTCCGCCGAGCTATTATATATATATATATATATATATATATATATATATATATATATATATATATATATATATATTTACGGCCAAGGCCTTACGTGTGCTCTGCAGGTGGCTGACTTCACCAGCCGTACCGCGTCGGGGGCACTTACGGCAGCTTTGTCTGCCGAAGTCGAGAGACTTCGGACGCAACATGCTGACGCTGTCCGTGAGAAGTCGGCCTCCGACAGCAAGTGTCGTAACCTGGCGGACAAGGTGGCCGCCCTGGAGAAGGAAAAGGCTGACCTCCGGCGCCAGCTGGCGGGGGAGAGGAGGGAGGCCAACGAGGCCATCGCCAAGGAGCAGGCCGCGCAGGCGGAGGCTAGGCTGGCACGGGCGGAAGCCAATCTTGCCAAGGATCTCGCCGAAGACCTGCGGGGGCGGCTCACCGCTCTGGAGAGCCGCGCGAAGGGGGCCGAAGCCGCGGTGCGAACGGAGGCCGAACGGACGCGCACACAGCTTATGGCCACATATCGCGAGCTGGGTGCGCGGACCGGTGACTTCGTGGTGTCGGAGCGAGAGGCCGGGCTTCGCTGTTTGGAATGGGTGCAAGAGGAGCTGCAGGAGCTCCCCACTGTCCTGAGGGGATTAATGTCGTTCGCCTCCCTGGTCACCTGCGAGGGGGCGATGAACGCACTCTCTCGCGAAGGGTGCCGGCACTATGAGGCCTTCGACCAGGCAGATGAAGATTTTGGGCGAGATATCTATAAGGTCGAAGACCCCGTGGTGAAGGAGTCCGCCGGTGCCCTCTATGACCGGATGTGGGGTCTGTATGGTGGTGATGTGGTCAGGGAGCGGGCCGAGGCTGCGAGGGCTCAGGTAACGTTGTCGTTTGTTCGGCGTTTGCTGGATGTGGCCTGTGCGTGTGTTTGCTGACTTTTTGTATGTTTTGTTTTAGGCGGAGCGAGGCGAGCGGGTGGACGACTTCGGAGCACTGAACAGCGCCCTGCCCGACCCGGAGCCGACCCCGGAGACCGCGGAAGACGCACCAGGCGCCCCCACATCTGCTGCGACAGTTGAAGACCTGCCCCTGAAGGTGGCCGAAGGCGGTCCTGATGCCCTCGCAGCAGCTGCGCCGACCGTCGAAGATCCGGCGGCGGAGGCGGTGGAAACAATGGCGGAAGTGGCGGCGGAGCCAACGGCGGAGGCTCCCGCAGCGTCAGGGCCCGCGCAGGTGGCGTAGTGGTTGTTTAGGGTTGGGGAATTTTGGATGTTGTACTGAATTTTGGTTGCTGCGCAGGTTCAAGATTTTGGGCCTGCGCACGCAACCGATGCTACTGAGTTTTTGGCGGCTTCGACTGCGGAAGGTGGTAATGAATATAGTGGGTCTGCATCTGAGTTTTTTGATTTTGCCGACTCCGGGAGCTCGGTTGAGTGGACTGAGGAGTCGTCGGAGGAGAATTTGGATTATTTTGCGGCCTTGGACGTGGCTGCGGCGGAGGCTTCGCCACACGCCGCGGACGCGTCGGACTTGCCAGGCCCTAGCACTGGGCGCCGTCGACGAAGGGCGGTTGCAAAACGTAGGGTTAGCGCGGAGGAGCAGGCTCTGCTTCGTGTGAGTGGGGCTGGTCGGCAGGAACTGTTGTCTCTGCCGACCGCCGAGAGTGTAGGTGAAGGGGAACTGCGAAGGATTTTTGCGGGTGAGGAGCTCAGGATAATGTTATTTAATTATAGGGAGATGGGAATTATTCCTAAGGTTGAGCCGATGTAGAGTGTGGTGCCCTCGCTTGTGTATGTAGAGGCTTGTATGGTGGAATTGTGTGCCCTCGCGTGCATGTGTGTGTGCGAAGGCGTTTTGTACTCACTGATTTGTTTGGCTGCGCTGTGTTGGCTTGATTATAGTTGGTCTTGGTTTGATGTTGTCGTTTCAGCCGTTGTTGTGCTAGTCCAGGTGTACCCTTAAGTGTCTTCTGCACAGATAGTCCTCGGTTTTTTTCGCACTTGTTGTGCTAATCCGGCTGCACTTTTAAGCGACTTCTGCACGGATAGCCTTCGTGATAGACTTAGATTTTTTCCGCACTTGTTGTGCTAAACCGGCTGCACCCTTAGGCGACTTCTGCGCGGATAGTCTTCGCGATAGACTTAGATTTTTTCCGCACTTGTTGTGCTAATCCGGCTGCACCCTTAGGCGACTTCTGCGCGGATAGTCTTCGCGATAGACTTAGATTTTTTTCGCACTTGTTGTGCTAATCCGGCTGCACCCTTAGGCGACTTTTGCGCGGATAGTCTTCGCGATAGACTTAGATTTTTTTCGCACTTGTTGTGCTAATCCGGCTGCACCCTTAGGCGACTTCTGCGCGGATAGTCTTCGCGATAGACTTAGATTTTTTTCGCACTTGTTGTGCTAATCCGGCTGCACCCTTAGGCGACTTTTGCGCGGATAGTCTTCGCGATAGACTTAGATTTTTTTCGCACTTGTTGTGCTAATCCGGCTGCACCCTTAGGCGACTTTTGCGCGGATTTGTCGCACGCGAGGGTAGCTAGCGCTTAGCCTCGCGGTGACCTCGTGGTGGTCGAATGTCGAAGACCGTCATCGCGGTCTTTTTCGACGCATGTCTTTTTGCGGGGGATTTTTTACGCATATATTACATGGCTCCGCCTCGTTAAAAACCTCACCCCCCGGGAGGAAAAGAGTGCGGGCCGGTGCAAGATTGTTTTTGCGAATTACAAGGGCGAAGACAGCCCTGAGGAATCAAACAAAAAATTTGCGGAGGTTGTCGATGTTCCAGGAGTGCTCCAGGTCCTCGCCGGTTGGCGTTGTGAGCCTGTAAGCGCTGGGGGAAGCTTTCGTCTTGACGATGAAAGGGCCCTCCCACCTGGGCTCCAGCTTGCCCTTGGACTCCGTCCGAGCTGTTCGAATGAGTACGAGGTCCCCCTCGCTGAACTCCCTCGGGGTGACTGAATGGTCGCGCCATGCTTTGGTCTGGGCTTGATACTTGTTCAGGGCCTGTAGGGCGAAGACACGGTCTCCGTCGATGAGATCCTTTGAAGTTGGCTCGTCCACATCTGGGACGGCTGACGGGACTGTTCGCGGGGACCCGTGCTTTATTTCTTGCGGGGTCATGGCCTCCGATCCGTATAAAAGACGGAAGGGAGTAAACCCGGTCGCTCCATCTGCCCTTTTTTTCATCGAGGAGCATTTTTTTGATAGCTGTGAAGATTTTCCCGTTGGCGCGCTCCACGACCCCGTTGGACTGTGGATGATAGACTGACGCGAAGGCAAGCTTGGTGCCAATGGAGAAACAAAAATCCTTGAAGTCTTGGTTATCAAACTGCTTGCCGTTGTCGACTGTTAATTCGGACGGTACTCCGAAGCGGCAAACGATGTTCTGCCAGAAGAATTTTTGGGCAGTCTTCGATGTTATTGTGGCGACAGCCCGTGCCTCGATCCATTTGGTGAAGTACTCGACCGCGACGAAGGCGAACTTAAGGTTCCCCTGAGCGGTGGGCAGGGGTCCAACAATGTCGAGACCCCAGCGCTGGAGAGGCCATGTGTGGGCGATCAGCTTTGTGTACTGCGAAGGGCCGCCTGACCGAGGAGAGAACTTTTGGCAGGCTTCGCAGGACCGAGTGACCCGATTCGCGGCGCAAATCATTGCGGGCCAGTAAAAACCCTGGCGGGTCACCTTAGCAGCTAGGGCCCTCGGCCCCGCGTGCGAGCCGCACGTGCCACTGTGGACTTCACGTAGAATCTGCATGCCTTCGGCCTCGGTGACGCACTTAAGCATTGGTTGACTGACCCCTTTTTTGTAGAGTTGGCCTTCAATCAGAGCGAAGTCCCGGCTTCGATGTCTGAGGCGCTTGGCCTCACTGATGTCGGCTGGGTGATAATACCCCTGCAGGAACAGGGTGATGGGTGCTCGCCAGTCTTCGGTCATGATGAGGTTAACTGTACGGTGGCCCTCGCTGTCATTGGTTATTTGGAGCCCTTCGGGGCTCCGGACTGCTGGCGTGCCGATGATATGGAAGAACACGTCGGAGGGCATAGTTTCGCCCCTGGCCGCGGCCTTGGCCAATGCGTCGGCGTCCTCATTCTTGGCCCGGTCCACATGCTGCACGGTGAACCCCCTGAACTGCCTCTCGAGACTTCGGATGGCCGCGAGGTACTGCATGAGTGCGGGGTCCTTGGCTGCATAGTCTTTCTCGACCTGGCCGGCAACTACCTTGGAGTCTGTTTTGATGATGCAAGTGGTGACTCCGAGGGCCCTTAGCTTGCGGAGGCCGAGGATGACTGCTTCGTATTCTGCTATATTATTTGTGCATCTGTCGGATTCCAGATTGAAGCTGAGTCGTGCTGCATATCTGTGCTTGACCCCGGCTGGTGAGGTTATGATTGCAGCGACGCCTGCCCCCGCATGGCACCATGCACCGTCGCAATGGATCGTCCAGACCTTCTCTGTGGTCGGGTCCGGCTGTGTTACTGGCCCGGTCCAGTCGACGACGAAGTCTGCCAGGACTTGCGATTTGATGGCTGTCCTGGGCTCGAAGCTGATGTGGTAGCCGGAGAGTTCGGCTGCCCACTTGGCGATCCTCACTGATGCCTCCGGGTTTCTAAACAGTTCGCCGAGCCCCCTGTCTGAGGTGACGCGGACCTTGAATGCTTCAAAGTAATGGCGCAGCTTGCGCGAGGACATAACAACTGCGTAGGCGATCTTCTCCAGCTCTGTCATGTTGCATTTGGACGGTGTCAGGACCTCGGAGACGTAATAAACAGGGCACTGTCTGACAGCGCCTTCGACTGTCTGCTCCTGCACTAGTGCCGCACTGACCGCGTGCGGCGAAGCCGCGACATAGAGCAATAGGGGGAGCGAGGAGTCGGGGCTCGTGAGGGTGGCCAGCTCCGTTAAGTACTGTTTTAATGAGGCGAAGGCCGCTGCTTGCTCCGGCCCCCAGGCGAAGTCTTTTGCGCCGTGGAGAGTTTTGAGGAAAGGAAGACTTCGCTCGGCCGACCTGGAGATGAATCTGTTGAGAGCGGCCAATCTGCCTGTCAGACGCTGGACGTCCCTGGCGGACTGTGGAGGCGACATGTCGATGATGGCCTGGATCTTGGTTGGGTTGGCCTCGATGCCGCGGTGTGACACCAGGTAGCCCAATATCTTGCCCTGGCGAACACCGAAAACGCACTTTTCCGGGTTTAGGCGGAGTCGTGCATCTCGCATGTTTGCGAATGTCTCGGCCAGGTCGGCGAGATGGTCCTCCTTATTTTTGCTGGCGACGACGATGTCGTCCACATATGTAAATATATTTCTGCCGACCTGCCCTTCGAGTACTGTTTTGGTGAGTCTGGAGAAGGTGGACCCGGCATTCTTGAGACCCTCCGGCATTCTGATGAAGCAATAAGTGCCGAAGGGTGTTATAAAGCTGGTGCTAGCCTTGTCTTCCGCCTTCATGTATATCTGGTGATAGCCGGAGAAGCAGTCGAGGAGAGACATGACCTCGCATCCGGCCGCGCTATCGACTATTTTGTCGATCCGTGGCAACGGGAAATTGTCTTTTGGGCAGGCCTTATTGAGACTGGTGAAGTCTATGCACATCCGCCATTTCCCGCTTTTTTCTGCACCATTACAACATTGGAGAGCCATGTGGGGTAAGCCACTGGCTCAATGAATTTAGCCTCTAGGAGGCGGTGCACCTTCGCCTTGGTGGCCTCTGTCTTTTCGTCGGACATTTTGCGGAGCCTTTGCTTTCTTGGTCGCACCGAGGGGTCAATTCCCAAACTGTGCTCGATTATGGATCGGCTGACTCCGACCAGGTCGAGGGCGGACCAGGCGAAGACATCTTTATTCTTGGCCAGGCAGCAGAGGAGCTTCTCTTCTTCATGCGAAGTAAGGTCTTCGCTGATAGTGACTGTCTGCTTGGGCGTGGCCTGATCGAGGGGGACAGTCTTGGTCCCATCCTGACTCTGCAACTGAGCCTTGTCGTGCTGCTTGTCAGTTGGGCTGGCGGGCGCAGGGACCTCGCACTGTGTCGTGAGACAGTGCACGTTCCTCTGACCAGGCACGAAGTCCCGCTCTATGTTGCGCGCTGTCTGCTGGTTACCGTGGACTGTGATTACGCCTAGCGGGCCTGGTATCTTCATGCACAAATACAGTCCGTGGATGGCAGCTTCAAACTTATTGATGGAGCCCCGACCCATGATGGCGTTGTATGGATATACCATATCCACAATGTCAAAAGTCACTTGCTCACTTCGGGCATTGGGTGCTACACCGAAGGAGAGGGGCAACTCTATTTTGCCGACGGGGAAGGTGCCTTTGCCGCCGAAGCCATACAACGGGTTGTCCGAAGGCTTAAGCAGGCTGTGGCTGATGCCCATGCGATCGAAGGCGTGGAGGAAGATGATGTCCGCCTGGCTGCCGTTGTCAACGAGGACCTTGTGTAGGTCCCAGCCTGCCACGCTGCAATTGATAACCATGGCATCGCAGTGGGGGGCGCTGCGCAAGTCGACGTCCCGTGCGTCGAAGGTGAGCGGTATGTGGGACCACTTTGTCTGCACAACTGGGCCCGTGACGGCGACATGGTTTATGCTGCGGTAGTGGTCCCGCTTCTGCCGCTTGGTGTCGAAGTCGGTGCTGGACCCCCCAGTTATCATATGAATGACTCCGCGATAAGGTTGATCGGCGAAGTCTTCCTGCTTTGGGGCATGGGGGATGTTTTGTTGTTGCTGGTGTGGTGGTGGAGGCGGAGGATGTACGATTTGTACTTCCTGATGATGTTGGTAAGCGTGGTGCGGTGGATGCGGGGCGGGAGCGTGGATATATGGTGGAGGGGGTGGCTGGTAATTATGCGCGACAATTCTGGGGTTGTCGGCTGGCTGCGCCCTCGCCATTCTGTCTCTGGTGGCCTTCACTTCGGGGCAGTCTTTGGTTTGGTGGGCGCAGTCTTCGCCATGGAAAAGGCAGTAAAATCGGTGCGGTGGAGGGGGTGGCTGCGCACGCCCTCGGCCCCTGCCGCGAGTTCCACTTCCGCGGCCCTGGGGGGGATATTCCTGGCGACGAAGGGGGTCAGCGGCCGGCTGCTGGTTGGCAATGTTGTGCACTTGCTGCTGACCGCGGCCATCTCGACCGGAGTCTGGTTGCGGAGTCCTTGTCCACGTGCGGCTGGACTGTGGAGCATCTTTTGGCTTCCGCTGGGACTCAATCTTGCGCTGGTGGAGCTCCTCGGATCTGGCGTACTTTTCAAACAGCTGGTATAACTCTTGGAGGTTCTTCGGCGGATCTCTGATGCAGTGGTTGTAAAGGACGCCAGCGCGAAGACCACTGATAGCATAGTGGATGGCAATCTGGTCATCGACTGAGGGTAGCTGTGACTTGAGTGTCAGGAATTTGCGGTAATATTCCCTCAGGGTCTCCCTCTCTAGCTGCTTGCAGAGCGAGAGCTCGGCCAGGGCGTCGGTGTCCGGGCGGTACCCTTGGAAGTTGAGGAGGAACTTGTCCCAGAGACTTCTCCAGGAATCGATGGACAGCGGAGGCAACCTGGTGAACCAGGTGAGTGCGGGGCCCTCGAGGGCGATGATGAAGGACTTCGCCATTGTGGCGTCGTCCCCCCCGGACGATGCGACGGCGACCTGGTAACTCATTATGTATTGAGCCGGGTCGGTGCTGCCGTTGTACTTGGGGTAGGTCCCAGCCCGGAAGTTAGCTGGCCACGGCGTCACTTGCAGGTGAGGCGCCAGGGGGCTTCGCTCATCGAGATAATTGACCCCTTGGAATGGCGCGGCGTGCGGGAAAGTGAAGTCGCGCTGGGGGAAACGCGGGTCCTCCGGTTGCGCGCGGTGTTGCAGGGGTGGCCCATGCTGCAGGTCGGGGTGGCCTTCGCGCGTGTCTTCGTTTTGTGCGCGCTGCTGGAGGGATGACTCGTGCCGCGGGCTGAGGTGGCCTTCGCGCTGCATCAGCGCAATCTCCCGCTCGAGTTCCTGGGCCTTGTGCTCTTCATCGCGTATCATCTGCCGCACTTTGGCGAGTGCGGACACACGCTGGCGCTTGGCCTCCAGTATCTCCTTCTGCCTCTGGAGGTTGCGGTTCTTGAGGCGCAGGGCGCGCAGCTGTAGCTGTTCTTCTGCTGAGACGCCGAGGACCTCACCGTCCTCGGCGAGGTCCGCGCCCTCCGGTGGTGCGAAGTCTGAGGGAGGTGCGAAGCCTGAGGGAGGTGCGAAGCCTGAGGGTTGTCCCTCAGGGTCGCAGGTGCGGAGGGTGTCGTCTTCAGTGGCCTCTTGGTGGGTGGATTGGGTGAGGGCGAGGGCCTTGCCCTTTCTTGCGGCGAGCAGTGCTGCCTTCGCAGCCTCGTCAGCCTTCGGGTTAGCTCTCTTGGGTGCCATCGCGGGTGGTTGTCTCGTAGCACGAACGGTGGGCGCCAAATGTTGGAACTTGCTCTCGACAGCAAGGGGATCCAACACGAATGAATGGTGATGGCAACAGGGCACTCGCGCGTGATGGCAAAAGCTCTGTTAATCTAGCCTCTCACGGGCACTGTGCGGGGGTATTTATAGGTATCCAAGTGCACGGCGCCTTGCGTTAAGGACGCATGTGCCCTCAGGTACCTAGTTTATCCCCAGAATATTCCCATAAAGCGGGGTTACAAGCTGTAATCACAAGTATGCCTTTACAAATTAGGCCCGTAACACAAACGCGGCCACGCAGGGCCCGTTACAATGGGCCAGATCTCATGTGGGCCTCAGAGCTGAACGAGGCCGCGCCGCGGGGAGGCGTCGCCGCAGGCCTTCGTCTGGTGCCGAACCGAGCGAAGGGTCTCCGTGTTGTCTCTGGTGCCGATGATGCGAAGGGTGTCCCTGCCTGCTTTGTCTGTCAGGGCAGGGGCTAAGCGGTGGAGACTTCGGGCGAAGGGTGGCGTTTCTGCCTTCGCTCCAACAAAGAGCTCAAGACATCCCACAACAATCTGAAAGAAAGTTGTGAGAAGCTTGTCGAAGCTCAAAACTCATCTCTTATGCATGAAGTTGTGGTGGTCACTGAGGATGTTGGAATCACTTTTGACTTACTTGATAGCTCTACAAGTGATCCACAACCTACTAGTTTCATTTGTGATAAATGTAAAATTTCTCCTATGAATGATGATATTGGCTGTGATGAACTAAAAATCATTATTGAGAATGAAGCTTTGGTAGGGACAGTAAATGTTCTAACTCATGACCTAGAGAAGGCCTATGGTGGAAAGGCTAAACTAGATTTTATATTGGGAAGCCAACGATGCTCTCTTAATCCAAGCATGACTTAGTTCGAGGTTTGAAGGATATGAAATTTGAAAAGAGCAAATTGTGTAGTTCATGTCAAGCCGGGAAGCAAGTGGCAAATACTCATCCTTACAAGAGTCAAATGTCTACTCATAGACCATTGAAATTACTTCACATGAATCTCTTTGGACCAACATCTTTTGTGAGTATTGGTGGTAATTCCTATTGACTTGTAATTGTGGATGATTATTCTAGATTTACTTGGGTCTATTTTCTTCGGGATAAATCAAATATGTTTGAAACATTTAAGTCATTTGCTATATTGGCCTAAAATCAATTTGAATTTGACATCAAGAAAGTTAGAAGTGATAATGGGTCAGAACTAAAAAATGCTAGAATTGATGAATATTGTGATGTAAGGGTATAAACATGAATTTTCTTCCAAGTATACACCGAAACAAAATGGAATTGTAGAAAGAAAAAATAGGACTCATTCATATGGCTAGGTCTATGTTAGCTGAATATAATGTGTCGGATTCTTATTAGGCCAAAGCCATTAATACCGCTTGTCATGCATCGAATAAATTATATTGTCACAAGCTCTTAAAAAAGACTCCCTATGAATTGCTTATTGGTAGAAAACCAAACATTTCATATTTTAGGGTGTTCGGTTGCAAGTACTAATTTTAAGGAAAGACAGTCGATTCTCTAAATTTGAGAAGAAATGTGATGAAGGTTTTCACCTTGGATATTCATCAAGTAGCAAGGCATATAAAGTTTTCAACAAAACTCGTGGCATCATTGAAGAAGCATATGATGTAGAGTTTCATGAAACAAATGGATCTCAAGATGAAAATGAGAACCTTGATGATGTTGGTGGAGTTTAATTAAGAAACCCTGTGAAAACCATGGCTATTGGTGAAATAAAGCTAATAGAAGATGATGATGGTAGTATTGTTGTCATTCCATCCTCTTCAACTATAAATGAGGAAACCCACCAAAGCCAACAAAATGATGAAATTGAGGATGATCGTGTTCAAGATATCTCAAGTCATTCGATCCATCCTCAAGCCTGCACTAGTGACTTTCAAATTACTCCAAGAATTCATCATTCAATTATAAAAGATCAACCGGCAAATCTAATTGTGGGTGATATAAGTAATGGTGTTCAAACTCGCTCTCGTGTTGCTTCATTTTGTGAACATTTCTCTTTTGTATCTTGCATTAAACCTAACCGTGTAGATGAAGCTTTACTTGATGTTGATTGGGTGAATGCAATGCATGATAAATTAAATAACTTTACCCGTAATGAAGTTTGGGAGCTTGTTGAGAGACCAAAGAATCACAATGTTATTGGAACCAAATGGGTATTTCGAAACAAACATAATTTATATGGTTTGGTGATAAGAAACAAGACAAGACTAGTGGCACAAGATTACACTCAAGTAGAAGGATTGGATTTTGGTGAACCATTTGCACCCGTAGCAAGATTGGAAGCCATTCAAATCCTTCTTGCCTATGCTTGTGCTCATAATATCAAGATCTACTACATGGATGTAAAGAGTGCCTTCTTAAATGGTGAGATTAGTGAACTAGTGCATGTGAAACAACCTCCCGGATTTGAGGACCCCAAAAGACCTAACAAACAATGTGTACAAGCTTTCTAAAGCTTTATATGGGCTTAAGCAAGCTCCACACGCTTGGTATGATAGGCTTAGGGATTTCTTGCTTTTTAAAGACTTCAAAATTAGGAAAGTCACTACTCTATTCCTTAAAAGAATTGGTAAAGATTTATTTGTTTGCCAAATTTATGTTGATGATATTATTTTTGGATCAATTAATGAGTCATTTTGTGAGGAGTTTGGCAAAATAATGTCAAATGAATTTGAAATGTCTATGATTGAAGAATTGAGGTTCTTACTCGGTCTTCAAATCAAACAATTGAAAGATGAAATTTTTGTAAGTCAATCTAAATATTTGAAGGACATGCTCAAAAAGTTTGGCTTAAAAAATGCAAAGTAAATCAAGACTCCTATGACCACAAATGATCATCTTGACTTAGATGAGTGAGGTATAATTGTTGATCAAAAACTCTTTCGTTCAATAATTGGTAATTTACTTTATATTACCGTATCTAGGCCCGATGTTATGTTTAGTGTTTGCATGTGTGCTCGGTTTCAAGCATCACCTAAAGAGGTGCACTTGAAGGCCGCCAAAAAAAATTTAAGATATTTGAAGCATACCCCTAATATTGGTCTATGATATCCTAAAGGTGTTCAATTTTAATTAACTGGTTATTCGGATTCGGACTATACGGGTTGCAAGGTTGATAGGAAGAGTACCTCCGGATGTTGTTAATTTCTTGAAAGGTCTGTTGTTTCATGGTCTTCTAAGAAGCAAAACTCGGTCGCTCTCTCTACCGCCGAGGTGGAATATATATCGGCTGATAATTATTGTGCTCCATTATTATGGAGGAAACAAACTCTATTGGATTATGGGATTTCATTCAGAAATGTACCTCTTATGTGTGACAATGAGAGTGCCGTAAAATTAACTATAAATCTCGTTCAACACTCAGGAACAAAGTACATTGATATTAGGCATCACTTTTTAAAAGATCACGTTGTAAAAGGAGATATCTCCATTTATTCTATTGACATGGATGATCAATTGACGAATATATTTACAAAGCCGTTAGATGAAACAAGGTTTTGCAAGTTGAGAAGTGAAACAAGCCAATAGATCTATCAAATGTTGCTTGAAGTTGAGTACACATGTGTTCTACTGAATTTGATCTCTAGAATGCGTTTTAAGATATTTATTTCCTATTTTTGATGATTTGTTATCATTGAATGATCTAAATGATTGATATGCAAAATGTTAGTCACTCAAGTTTAATATATATATATATATATATATATATATATATATATATATATATATATATATGAACTAACCCTTTCATTGGTCAAAACGTCTATGTTTGAGCCAAAAACCCCATTTCAAATTCAAAAACTGGACACAGAATGAATAACTGACTGTGAGGCCGCGGACCGTTCGCCCTCTGACCGCGGACCCTCTGCCGCATCAGGGTCTGGACAGTCCGATGGGCAGAGTAGATCGTCTGCGCTCCATAGAGCGCGGACCGTTCGCGCATGGCTTTTTAGTCACTTTCTATATTGCCCTCACCGCCTCTCTCCACTCGTTTGAGAAAACATTCGTCGTTTTGCGTGGTTGGAGATTCGCATTCGAGCGCGGACTATTCGAAAAAGTTCATGACACTCATCAACGATGTCTTCTTCTCGGTATTTAAATTTTTCAAGCAATTTTTCAAATATTGTGGATTTTAGGGTTTCTATAAATTGTTCTCTGATCTGTTTTTTGCTAGAGTATTCACCAAATTGTTTGGTGGAATTGGTTATGGCCATCCTCATGAGCTCAGTGCAAAATTTTGGTTTCATTTCAATGGATATTATTTTTTTTAATTTTGTGATTGAAATTTTGTGGGCGATTTGGGGTTTGAAATTCGCCTCCGGTCAGTCGCGGACTGTCCGCCTGGGTGGCGCGGACCGTCCGACCCCTAGCGCGGACTGTCCGCCCTCTGGCAGAGCCGCCTATAGATCTTGCTCATACATTTCAGGTTATTATCTTATTATTATTGGTATTCTTCATATTCCATTTAAGTGGATTTGGTGGTCGAAAGAAGCTAGCGGGACGTTTTTTTGTCCAAACACCGTCATGCGGATGATTGATTATAACCCTGACACAGATACAGAGGCCTAATCATCAGCCGGGGCATTCAAAATCTGATCTCGGTATGTTGGTTTTTCAAACATCGTCTGTCACGAACCTGCCATGTTAAATTCTCCGTCATAATTTCAACAACTCGACGAGAGAAGGAAAAGAAAAAAAAACGATGCAAATATCTCAAGCAAAATTTTACGTGTCATGAGACCGTCCTTACGAGATCCGTTCTCAACTGATAACCCTGATGTGATGCTCGAGGCTACACCGCCTTGTGTACGAAAAAGGTGCAGGGCGAGCCCCTGGTCCATGGCCGATCGTGAGGTTCAGGGCACACAAGCGTCGGATAGCATAGGCATCAGGTTGTTTATCCACTTCTTGGTCGCGTCCAAATGCCTGCCCATCCTTTTGGGGCCCAACCACTACTGCATCCCGGACAACACTGCAAATATCTCCTCTGAGCTCCTTCCTCAGCAGGCAGAAATATCCTGCACATGAGATATTTCAAAATAAAAAGGTGCAGTGCAGGCATGTGTCGCTGACAGCATGGCCAAAAAGCGCACCGGGCGGATCGGATCCGAGCCATGTCTTGTTGTGAAAGTATCACCAGCACACTTGGGCAACACCGGACCACAGGAATGGGTCAGCGTCAAGGAGTGGGCCGAATCGTCGTGCAACCGTTAACCTCAAAAATAGATTGCTCTGAGTCGGTAAACTCGCAGATATTCTCTGTGTCTCTCTCTCTGTGTGCGTGTGGAATGGCCTCCTTCGCAGGTTTAATTGTTGGGAGTGAAAAATACCAGGGCACACTAGGCTTCGGCTACAGATCTTTACCAGCGGAGATAGAACAGGGTATCGGTTTGCTTGAGACTAGATTTGTTCACTTCAAATGCATGGTAACCATATCCTGTATCCATCCGAATATCTCAAAGAAGACGGACAAATATACAATGGGAAGAAAACAAAAGGGGATCTGATTATAAACACAACATACACCGACATTTTTCTTCTTTTTTAAGTATATAGTTCACCTACGTGTTTTTGCTTTCTCCAGAAGCTCAACTAGAACATGGTTTTCTCTTACTATGTTAGAGCATCTCCAACCCGAGTCCTAATCTGAGTTGTATTTCGAATTGTAGCGCTCTAATACCAAAAACTTGCTCTAATAGGGATCCTGTTCTTTTTTAATCATCAAATAATTACAGGGTTGGGTCTCTCGGGTCCTACATATAGACCCCATATGCTCTACCCTGTTTCTAATCTTTCATTTTCTAAATAACATGATTTATTTTCTAGTAACATGAAATAAGACCCAACTATTAGAGCTACAAATATTTTTTGTGCACTTCAAATCAGATCATATTTTAGTTTTTAAGATTCAGTTATAAGACTTGTTGGACTCCTTGTTGGATATGCTATTAGGATAGTTAAATTATCAAATTTGTAGATATGCCAAAATAAAGAAAAAAAGGGTTAGAGACAATGTCCAAATAAACTTGGTAATAAAGAGCAGGCACTCTCCCCACCTCACCTCAGTCAGCACTACTTTCCCGCTCTATCCGTATATAACACCCACCACCACCACCACTCTCCTTCCTCCTCTGCATGTCTCAACAACCCGTCTCCAAGAAACCACCTTCCCCCCTCGCTCCAATCCCAATCCTTCTCCGCGGACCAATAGAACCCAATCCGATCACTCCCCACGCAGTTTCCCATATCTCTTTTTTTCACCCGATAAGAAAGATCCGATCGGGGAAAGATGAAGGTCGACAGGGAGATGGAGATTCTGCTGAACGAGATCCCCCTCCTCCACCACGTCGGCCTCGTCGGCGGCAGCGAGGCCGGCGCGGACGACGACGCCGACCTCTCCTTCCTCATCCACGAGCTCGCCGCGATGGGCCTCGTGGACGGCGACGACGAGCTGCCGGCGCCGGGCGCTGCCAGCGGCTACGGCTTCCCCACGAAAGGCGAGAACCTTGTCGCCATGCACTCGTTCTCCATGGCCAGCCACTACGCGCACATGCGCTCTCTGTTTGATCCCGTCACCTTCGACGACGCCGCCGCGGCCGACGGCTGGGACATCCGGTGCTCCCCGCCGCCTTGTGTGCCTCTGCCTTCTCCCGCCACGCCGAGGGCCCGGTGCAAGAGCGTGAGGAGGAAGAACGGCTCGGTGATGACGACGAGCCCCAAGAAGTGCGGAGCCGCCGCCGCGGCCAAGTGGCACGGCGAGAGCCTGGCCGGCCTGCGCGGGGTCATGTACCACATGGCGCGCGACCAGCACGGGTGCCGCCTGCTGCAGCAGAGGCTCGACGATGGCAAGCGCGAGGTCGACTATATCTTCGCCGACGTCTGGCGCCACGCCGCGCAGCTGATGGTGGACCCGTTCGGGAACTACCTCATGCAGAAGCTGCTCGCCGTCTGCGACGACGGGCAGAGGATGGCGCTTGTGCTCACCCTCACCGCCGACCCCTTCGCGCTCGTCAGGATATCCCTCAACGTCCATGGGTATAACTGTCAATTCACTCCCAGATTTTTTTGTTTGTTGTTATTACCAATGTGCATATTTCTGCTTTTGCCCCTGGGTGGCTTGTGGTTTTGGTTGAATTCGGTGATGGCGTTTCAGGACACGGGCGGTGCAGAAGCTGATCGAGAGACTCAGTGCAAAGGAAGAGATTGGTCTTGTCATGGATGCTCTGCGCCCTGGCTTCTTGGAGCTCATCAAGGATACCAATGGCAACCATGTCGTGCAAAAGTGTTTGCATTCGTTTGCTTCAAACGATAATAAGGTCTGTATGGGTGTGCATCTGGAATTTTTGTATGCCGCCATTTGCTCTGAAGTTTAGAGCTTTTATTTTTCTTTTACTATTCTAGTGGTTACATCTTCTGTAGATGAGCTCTTTGTTACAAAATTTAGACCAAACCTTTCCATTCAGAAAAAAAAAGAGATGATAAGGCAGATATAAGTAATTCTGTAACTGTATTATGGCCATTGACATTCTTTTGACACTGATTGATGTCAGATTTGTCTTGGACCGCTTTCACATGTCTGAAGTTTGTGGCCTCACTTTTCGTTTAAGGTCAGATATATATTAACTGACAAGCTACAACCTTCAGGCGATCTTTGCTGCTGCTGCACTCCACTGCGTCGATATCGGGATGCAAATCCACGGTTGCTGTGTCCTACAGCGGTGCATTGCGCGGTCGCGTGGTGAGCACAGGGACAAGCTGGTTGCCGCCATTGCTCACAATGGGTTTAAGCTTGCCCAAGATGCATATGGGTAACACTACTCTGTCCAAAATTCCTCATACTTTTATCAGGTTGCATCTCTGGAACCAACTTGCAACATTTTTATGGTTGCAGGAACTACGTTGTCCAGGTTGTACTGGACTTGAAGATACCAACTGCGAATTCAAGCCTTGCGCAACAGTTTGGAGGCAAGTATATCCACCTGTCCACGCAGAAGTTCAGCAGCAATGTTGTGGAGAAATGCCTGAAAGTGTTCAAGGAGGTTGACAAGGCCAAGATCATACTGGAAATCCTTGCCACGCCACACCTGGAGCAACTGCTTCCGCACTGCTATGCAAACTATGTCGTCTACTCTGCTCTCAAGAATTCAAAGGTAAAACTGATGAAAAAGGATATTTGTTCTTAGGATTTTTTTTGTAGTAACTAATTTGTTGAAATTTGTTACTGTGATGGGAGTTTCAGGGCTCACTTCATTCCGCACTGATAAATGCAATCCTACCACATGAGGAACTACTTAGGACCAGTCCGTACTGCAAGAGGATATACTCGAAATTTTTTCTGAAGAATTGATGGCAGGTTTGCAGCTTGTAACAAGAACTGCTGCGCTCTTGTGCTATTTTTTTTCAGTTTCAAAAGGCATAAAGATGATCATGAAATAGATCTGTATAAATTAGTATTCTTTGGTCATGTACTCCTAGCTGTACCTGTAATTGATGCACGGCTTGTGCCTGGTGCTGCATAATCATCTGGGACGGAATAAGTTCAATTGAAAGTATCATACAAATTATTTCTATGTAACTTTTTACGTTGTTGTCTTGTTGATGCATGCAAGGATATTATTGTTGTTACCAACTGATGCAGTTTATCATTACGTTGTTTTGACATCTTCATTTTTACCCTTAGTCGTATTATTTGTTCAGTTTTATCCTTCTACTCTATAGCATTGGAAGGACAAAACTGAGAAAAAAAACACAACTAAGGGTAAAAATGAGGACACCAATAAAACTAAGAGCACCACCTTAAAAAACCGAATAAACAAATGACACTCAGTAAGACAAAATATGTCGCAACTTGTGTCGTGAAAGAATAGTTTCGTTGTCTGAAATAACAATACAAGCACTCAACTTTTCTTTCGTAGCATCCAATTATTTATAGCAGTAAAGCACCTACAAGAAATTACTTGAATCTTATTTATCGATGCCGCGAAAGGGTATCCAATGTAATGGTTAAGACTTCCGAGTAGCACGTCCAGATCTTGGGTTCGATCCCTGTTGGGGACTTGTTCTTAAATGCTAAGAGTTAAGAACAAGGCAACATAAAAAGTGTTAAGTGTTAAAGTCCTTCGTCCTTCGAAACATTATGCCCCATCGGGAAATAATGAGTTTCGGACGAAGGTCACAAAAGACATACCTTCGTAAATATATCAAGTAATGACGAAGGATTCATATAAAGCATGAGATATAATATAGACAACATCATAAAATCATTTCTATTTTATTAACATGGAAAAATAGAAATGATTTCAAATTACAATTGTACCTTCGGTCCTGAGAGAAGGCAAAAAGTACAAGCGTGACGCAAAAGTAAATGTCAAGTCAGCGTGAACAGTACGGGAGTACTGTTCATCTATTTATAGACGCGGGACGCAGCCCACGTAAAATTACATTCATGACCATTTCATTTGCCAATGACTTATGGAAATCTGTCAAGGCCCAAGTAGTCTTTTCGTCTTTAAGTCGGTTCCCTTTCTCTGCCATCGCGCCGAAGCTTCCCTGCGTACAGCTTCGGCTGTGCACCATTGTTGGTGACTTGTTCTCAAATGCTAAGAGTTAAGAACAAGGCAACATAGAAGATGTTAAACATTAAGGTCCTTCGTCCTTCGAAACATTACGCCCCTTTGGGAAATAATGCTTTAGGACGAAGGTCACAAGAGACATACCTTCGTAAATATAATAAATAATGCCGAAGGATTCATATAAAGCGTTAAATATAAACATCAACATAAAATCATTTCTATTTTGTTAACATGGAGAAATAGAAATGATTTCAAATTACAAATGTACCTTCGGTCCTGAGAGAAGGTAGAAGTACAAACGTGATGTAAAAGCCAATGCCAAGTCAGCGTGAACAGTACGGGAGTACTGTTCATCTATTTATAGACGCGGGACGCAGCCCACGTAAAATTACATCCATGTCCATTACATTTGTTAACGGTTTATGGAAATCTGTCGAGGCCCCCGAAGTCTTTTCATCTTTAAGTCGGTTCCCCCTTATGCCATCGCGCCGAAGCTTCCCTGCGCACAGCTTCGGCTGCCCTCGACCTTCGTCTGGTTCAGGCTTCGTCCTGGTCGTGCTCCATATCCATAATTCTGAATCCGAAAATGCCTGTTCATATAATCCACTTGGAAAACATTGTCAAATCATGTTTTTGAGGACCTTCGGAGGACGAAGGCCCCCAACAACCATCCTTCGTGGAACTTGGTAATCAGCCCGTCCTCCATTTTAATCCCCCTTCGTCTGGTTCAGGCTTCGTCCTGACCGTACTTCATGTTCATAATTCTGAGTCCGAAGATACCTGTTCACATAATCCACTTGGAAAACATTGTCAAATCATGTTTTTGAGGACCTTCGGAGGACGAAGGCCCCCAACAATCCCCCTCGGGAGGCCATTTTCTTTAAAATTTTTGTATTGCTCATTTCGCATTGGTTTGTTCCAATATGGCATAGAAGTATAGTAAAATACCACTCTCCATTTTAAACTAGTACGATGCCCGTACCTTGCGATGACTCACAATCTTATTCATCAATACGTATATCACACCCTAGTTTGTGGCAACAAGTTCTGGAAGCACCAGTGAAGTCAAGAATTTGAATATTTTTATAAATGATAATAGAAATACAACTTTGTGAGGAAAAATGGACTCTCCATAAAGACATTGAATTCAAACAAAAATATCACCTACAAGCTACCAACAAAACTTTCAAAGTATACATGTTTAACAATTGTAACCAGCTTTATCACAATTTAATTGCATTTCTTGCACTTGCTTCACTCGGTACTCCTGCAACAAGCATTAGGCAGTTAGCCTTGTTGCAGCGGAGGTGGAGGCGGGGGCTGTTGCCATGAAGCTTGAGGTTGACTCGCCGAAGCTACGGAAACTGCAGGGTGGTTGCCCACGTACTCCGGGATGTAAGGCTGATGGTACGAAGCAGTATGCATGACCTGCTTCGGTTGGCCCTGTTGCGTTGCAGCTTCTGCTAGCTCCTTTTGTTTCTGGATGGTGACATGGCACATCCTGGTGGTATGGCCCTTGTTTTCACCACAGAATAAGCAAAATATCCTCCTTGGTTGATCTCCAAATCTTCCGCCGAAGCCCCTGGCGCCTCTGCCTCTTGGAGCTGGTGGCCGGAAGAAAGTTTGCTGTTGCCCCAAAGCCTGTGAGGAGCACTGCGACCTGTTCTGCTGACTTCCCTTATCATCATTTTGAGTGGAGTTGTGGATGGACCTGACATGCCTCGGATAGAATCTTCCTCCGAAGCCCCTGGTCATCTCAGAAAATCTGAAGGCCTCCTCCCTTCTTTGGCGAAAGTCATTATCGGCACGAATGTACTCGTCCATCTTTTGGAGCAGCTTCTCCAGAGTCTGAGGAGGCTTCCTAGCAAAGTATTGAGCTGCAGGTCCAGGACGAAGCCCCTTGATCATGGCTTCGATGACAATTTCATTGGGCACCGTTGGTGCCTGCGCCCTCAAACGCAAGAACCTTCTGACATACGCCTGAAGGTATTCTTCATGATCCTGAGTGCACTGGAACAAGGCTTGAGCAGTGACCGGCTTCGTCTGAAATCCTTGAAAGCTGGTTAACAACATATCCTTCAGCTTCTGCCATGAGGTGATCGTTCCTGGTCGAAGGGAGGAATACCAGGTCTGAGCAACATTCCTGACGGCCATAACGAAGGACTTTGCCATGACTGCAGCATTGCCCCCATACGAAGACACTGTTGCTTCGTAGCTCATCAAGAACTGCTTCGGGTCTGAGTGGCCGTCAAACATGGGAAGCTGGGGTGGCTTATAGGATGGAGGCCAGGGTGTAGCCTGCAGCTCAGCGGACAGAGGAGAGGCATCATCGAAAACAAAATTTCCATGATGGAAATTGTCATACCAGTCATCTTCGTTGAAGAAGCCCTCCTGATGAAGGTCTTTTTGTTGAGGCCTTCGGTTCTGCTCATCATGGGTAAGATGACGAACTTCTTTAGAAGCTTCGTCTATCTGCCTTTGCAGCTCAGCTAGCCTGGCCATCTTTTCCTTTTTTCTCTGCACCTCTTGATGAAGCATCTCCATATCCCTGATCTCTTGGTCTAGTTCATCCTCCTGAAGCGTCGGGCTGGCGGCCTTCCTCTTCTGGCTTCGGGCCTCCCGAAGAGAGACGGTCTCCTGGTTGGGGTCCAGCGGTTGCAGTGCTGCAGCCCCAGTCGCTGAAGCTTTCTTCGGCGCCATAGCGAAGGTCTATAGCTTCCGAAGGTGTTCAAAAAACTCGAAGTGGAAGTGAGTTCACCGGAGGTGGGCGCCAATGTTGGGGACTTGTTCTTAAATGCTAAGAGTTAAGAACAAGGCAACATAAAAAGTGTTAAGTGTTAAAGTCCTTCGTCCTCCGAAACATTATGCCCCATCGGGAAATAATGAGTTTCGGACGAAGGTCACAAAAGACATACCTTCGTAAATATATCAAGTAATGACGAAGGATTCATATAAAGCATGAGATATAATATAGACAACATCATAAAATCATTTCTATTTTATTAACATGGAAAAATAGAAATGATTTCAAATTACAATTGTACCTTCGGTCCTGAGAGAAGGCAAAAAGTACAAGCGTGACGCAAAAGTAAATGCCAAGTCAGCGTGAACAGTACGGGAGTACTGTTCATCTATTTATAGACGCGGGACGCAGCCCACGTAAAATTACATTCATGACCATTTCATTTGCCAATGACTTATGGAAATCTGTCAAGGCCCAAGTAGTCTTTTCGTCTTTAAGTCGGTTCCCTTTCTCTGTCATCGCGCCGAAGCTTCCCTGCGCACAGCTTCGGCTGTGCACCATCCTTCGTGGAACTTGGTAATCAGCCCGTCCTCCATTTTAATCCCCCTTCGTCTGGTTCAGGCTTCGTCCTGACCGTACTTCATGTTCATAATTCTGAGTCCGAAGATACCTGTTCACATAATCCACTTGGAAAACATTGTCAAATCATGTTTTTGAGGACCTTCGGAGGACGAAGGCCCCCAACAGTAGCCCCTCGCAATATTAATTTGTTAATGATAAATTCAGATTGCGATATGGACGAAGGCCTTGAGCCGAAGGTCCGAAAAAAACACCTTCCCTTTGCTAGAATAGCAACATTCACTGACAAGCGGGGTCTTTCAATTTTCAACGCCCTGGGGGTATAAATAAGATCATACCGCAAACTTATTTGGTACGCACACTTGCCATTTGCTTCGGCCCACTAAATTTTTAGCTCTTGTGCACTAAGATTTGCTGATCTTTTTTATTTTGAAGCTTCGGCCTTGAAAACAGTTTTTTAGCGTTTCCGAAGATGTCTGAAGGTAAGAAGATCCCTGCTGAGACGAAGCTGAGTCTCGACGAAGAGAAGAACTTGGGGTTCCTTATAGCGATGGCGGAGACCAATACGGAGAAAATCACCAAAGAGATTCTTGAAGGTTTGTCCGAAGATACTGGTGACAGCGACAGTTTCGATGTAGAAAGTGGCGGGGAAGAGTCCGAAGATCGACCATGGCGGCCAAGTCACACGGTTTTCGGGAAAACCACTATTAAGCAGAATCATATTGATAATATGAGGGGGAGGTATTTCCGAGATATATCTATTGTGAGGGTTGATGCTGGAGAAAAGACTTCTCCCACCCCCGAAGAAGATGAAGTCGTAATCTTCCGAAGCTTTCTCAAGGCTAGGCTTCGATTCCCCCTAAGCAACTTTGTTGTTGAAGTCCTGAAGACATTTCAAGTCTACCTTCATCAAATTACTCCCGAAGCTATCATAAGAATGGGGATGTTTGTCTGGGCTGCGAGAAGCCAAGGTTTAGAACCAGATGCTAAAAGCTTTTGCAACATTCATGAATTGTTATACGAGACGAAGCCCTGGGGGAAAGAACAATATCACAACAACTTTGGGTGTTACAGCTTCGGTGCCCGCTCCGGGTCAAGCCGCCCTGTGCCAACCTTTCGGAAGAGGTGGCCCGGAGCCTGGATGACTGAATGGTTCTATGTAAAGAATGACTTAACAGCGCAAGAAAATGTCAAGAGTATTATTATGCGCCCCATCTGGCAACGCTTCGGACTTCGAAGGCCGAAGGTTGAAATGGATGAAGCAGCCGAGGAATGCCAAAGAGCCTTCGGCGTAGTCTGCTCTTTCATTGGGACAAGGGACTTGGTCCAAGAGCATATTGCCTTCAGGGTGTGGCCACTTGCAGGAAAGTGGGAAATGCCGAAGGAGACCATCAAAGAGTCCGACGAAGGCGGACTAGTCAGACTGAAATACACATTCAAATACAGGGATAAGTTTGTTGAACCTGATGACGACTGGTTGAAAAGCATTGAAACATTAAGTGACGAACTACTTGGGGCATATTCGAAGGCCGAGAACACTGCGTTATCAGCAGCCTTCGGAGGCCGAAAGAAGAAAAGGCTCAACCGGGTATTTGATGCAGTCGGGTTTATCTACCCTGACTATCACTATCCGGTATTGGGTCGCAAAAGAAAAAATACCTCTCCTGCGATAGAAGCTACCACGAGCGCCACTAGCGAGCCTGCGCTGCAAAGGAAAAAGATAAAGGTGCTCACCCACCGAGCGCGTTTTATTGAGCCGGCCACAGTGCCAGAATTTATTGGTGAAATCTCTTTGGCCTCTGAAGCTACAGAACCAGCTCCAGTGCCGAAGATGGAAGAAAAGACTGAAGGGCCTTCAGCAGAAAAAGCAGAGAAACCGAAGGTTGAAGAGCCAAAAATATCGGAAATCTTAAGTCCTTCAGCAAATGTCGAAACAATAAAAAATCAAAAGGGCCCGTCAGTGACCCCGAAAAGAAAAAGAATGGTGAACGTGCTAGATGTTCTGGAGACAATTAAGTCTTCAAGCACAACTCCAAAGAAAACTTTTGAAGTTGCTGAAGTGTCTACCGAAGCTGCAGTTGCTGAAGCTTCGAAGCTACAACCTGAAGCTGAAGCTGAGCCTTCAGAGCCCACCAAAGAACAATCTTTGGAAACAAAAATATCAGAACCAAATTTAGTTGAAGAAATTGACACTGCCGCCCCCGAAGCTCCTTCCGACACATGTGATTACATCGTGCGACATGCTTCGGGGAAGAAACTATCTGAAGTAGAGATTTATGAAGCCAATCACTATGCCAGAGAGTTAAAATATCCGAAGGGAGCAGTGGTGTTCAATGGGACAAACAAAGATGACTTCCTATACTGCCTCCCTGACAACAAAGAATTATCTGTCTGCCGGGAGATGGCTAGGAGTATGGGGTTTCCAAAGCTTGAAGCTGGACTATGCGCTATGACGAAGGAAGATCTCGCGGATAGTCTTGCATATAATAGCCTGAAGGTATGGGAATTAGACTTTTTGAAAAATTTTACAATACATGATTCATTCCTTTTATTCTTATATGGATTCTTTTTTGTATAGGGTTTAATCCTGAGCAACGCATTAAGAGCACAAAAGAGTGCCGAAGATGAGAGCTATGAAATTGCGTTCAACAATTTACGATCAGAAGTTATTAAACTGAGAAACGAAGCTCTAGAAAAAGACAAAATTCTGGTTACATTAGTAGACAAGATAAAAAAGGACGAAGCTGCTGCAACAATTCAGGCCGAAGCTCAGAAACGCGAAATTAAAGATCTTCAGAAGCAATTGGCCCGAGCGAAAGAAGAACGCATACTTGAAGAAACAAGACGGGAATGCAGCGACCAATGGGCTGATCATTTGGAAGCAACCGTGGAAGAGCTTCGGTCTTCTAAGAAAAAATGCTTTGAAAAATCCATGGAATGCGTAAAGAAAATTAAAACCAGCTTCGCCAGCGTGGGCGCATTTTCCAGTGAAGAGAATTTCTCAAGAGGCAATCCCGAAGGTCCAATAGAATGGATCAGTCACGAAGCAGAGGCCTTCGAGGAAATTCTGAGTAGCCGCGGTGACATCTGCGCTTTTTCGGGCGCCAGGGGAATTGCTACTGTCTTGGAGAAGAAAGGTTGTGAACATGTAAAATCTTTAGCTCAGTCCGAAGCTGCCTTATCCTCCGAAGACATCAAAGACCCCTCGGCCGAAGCAAGCATGGTTGGCGGCAAATTCTTTACTGATGTCTGGGACAACGGCGGCCGAGAAATGGCGCAAGAGATCATCCAAAGGAGTGAAAAAGGCATCCATGATGCTAGGAAAGTGACAGAAGTTGCCGAAGGGCAAATAGGTATTAATTAGTCATTCTTATTGTGTTGTAATTTTTATTTCAAACTTTGCTCGCGGTTTGTAACAGTAATGCAAAAATATTCTCTTCCCTCAGAACCTGCTGGATCGTCTGGTGATATTCACACAAAAGGGGATGACGAAATTAAACAAATGGCCGAAGCTATCATGGATAAAGTTGTTGAACAACTTCTAAATGAGGCTGCCGAAGTAGTATTAAGAGAAGACTAGGTGTTATTTAGAAAAAACATTTGAAGTGTAATCTATGTAATATTTTGTACATTTGAATGTAATATACAAGTCTCTTTTCATTATTCAATTCTTTACGATGCATGAAATTCTACATACATACCACTTTTGAGCCTTCGGCGAAAAAACACCTTCCCTTCTTTTCATGCTTCGTGAAGAAGACATTCTCCGTTAAAACTATTCTGATGAATCACATCCATGCTTCGTGAAAACATTCCCCGAAGCTGTACAATTTCGATATTACTCTGATGAAGCTCATCCATGCTTCGTAAAAACATTTTCCGAAGCTGTATTCCGAAGATTATCATTGTGTTCCCTCGTGATTTTACATAATTTGCACTTTCTCAAAACGTCCTTTCGAAGGTTGATACTGTGTCCCCCTCTTTTGCCATATGCAACATGATGTATGATGCTTATGCTATGCAAAATGATGTGATGATGTTATGTTATGCAAATGACGTTTGTTCCGAAGATACACACAAAATATCTTTGTAAGCTCTGCATTCCCTTAGGAACATCTTTGGAGCTTCTTCGCCTTTTACTTAGGCGGTATAAGCTCTGCATTCCCTTAGGAACGTCTTTGGAGCTTCTTCGCCTTTTACTTAGGCGGTATAAGCTCTGCATTCCCTTAGGAACGTCTTTGGAGCTTCTTCGCCTTTTACTTAGGCGGTATAAGCTCTGCATTCCCTTAGGAACGTCTTTGGAGCAAAAAACTTACACTGCGCTCCCTTTGGAACGGCTTTTTGTAACTTCGGCAACTTACTCTGCGTTCCTTAGAACGACTTTTTGTTGCGTTGAAGGATTTTTAATAATCCGAAGGTCCTCCTTGTTACCGCAAATTTTTAAGCTTCAGCAACTTAAGCCTGTAGAGAAGATAGGTTTTCCTGATAACCAACCACGAAACTATTATATGAAAACTGAAATGTTCTTTATTACACAGAAAATAGAACTTAAACGGAAAAGACTGCTATCAAAGTAGGATATTTGTCAATAAATGTGCTTCGACTCTGGCACAGTACTATTGACTGTGCGGGCTTCAGATTGCTCTCTGAGATCCCTTTGGTGCGGAACATATTGGCTCCCTTCTGGCTGTTGGCCTTGTTGCAGCGGAGGTGGAGGCGGGGGCTGTTGCCATGAAGCTTGAGGTTGACTCGCCGAAGCTACGGAAACTGCAGGGTGGTTGCCCACGTACTCCGGGATGTAAGGCTGATGGTACGAAGCAGTATGCATGACCTGCTTCGGCTGGCCCTGTTGCGCTGCAGCTTCTGCTAGCTCCTTTTGTTTCTGGATGGTGACATGGCACATCCTGGTGGTATGGCCCTTGTTTTCACCACAGAATAAGCAAAATATCCTCCTTGGTTGATCTCCAAATCTTCCGCCGAAGCCCCTGGCGCCTCTGCCTCTTGGAGCTGGTGGCCGGAAGAAAGTTTGCTGTTGCCCCGAAGCCTGTGAGGAGCACTGCGGCCTGTTCTGCTGACTCCCCTTATCATCATTTTGAGTGGAGTTGTGGATGGACCTGACATGCCTCGGATAGAATCTTCCTCCGAAGCCCCTGGTCATCTCAGAAAATCTGAAGGCCTCCTCCCTTCTTTGGCGAAAGTCATTATCGGCACGAATGTACTCGTCCATCTTTTGGAGCAGCTTCTCCAGAGTCTGAGGAGGCTTCCTAGCAAAGTATTGAGCTGCAGGTCCAGGACGAAGCCCCTTGATCATGGCTTCGATGACAATTTCATTGGGCACCGTTGGTGCCTGCGCCCTCAAACGCAAGAACCTTCTGACATACGCCTGAAGGTATTCTTCATGATCCTGAGTGCACTGGAACAAGGCTTGAGCAGTGACCGGCTTCGTCTAAAATCCTTGAAAGCTGGTTAACAACATATCCTTCAGCTTCTGCCATGAGGTGATCGTTCCTGGTCGAAGGGAGGAATACCAGGTCTGAGCAACATTCCTGACGGCCATAACGAAGGACTTTGCCATGACTGCAGCATTGCCCCCATACGAAGACACTGTTGCTTCGTAGCTCATCAAGAACTGCTTCGGGTCTGAGTGGCCGTCAAACATGGGAAGCTGGGGTGGCTTATAGGATGGAGGCCAGGGTGTAGCCTGCAGCTCAGCGGACAGAGGAGAGGCATCATCGAAAACAAAATTTCCATGATGGAAATTGTCATACCAGTCATCTTCGTTGAAGAAGCCCTCCTGATGAAGGTCTTTTTGTTGAGGCCTTCGGTTCTGCTCATCATGGGTAAGATGACGAACTTCTTCAGAAGCTTCGTCTATCTGCCTTTGCAGCTCAGCTAGCCTGGCCATCTTTTCCTTTTTCCTCTGCACCTGTTGATGAAGCATCTCCATATCCCTGATCTCTTGGTCTAGTTCATCCTCCTGAAGCGTCGGGCTGACGGCCTTCCTCTTCTGGCTTCGGGCCTCCCGAAGAGAGACGGTCTCCTGGTTGGGGTCCAGCGGTTGCAGTGCTGCAGCCCTAGTCGCTGAAGCTTTCTTCGGCGCCATAGCGAAGGTCTATAGCTTCCGAAGGTGTTCAAAAAACTCGAAGTGGAAGTGAGTTCACCGGAGGTGGGCGCCAATGTTGGGGACTTGTTCTTAAATGCTAAGAGTTAAGAACAAGGCAACATAAAAAGTGTTAAGTGTTAAAGTCCTTCGTCCTCCGAAACATTATGCCCCATCGGGAAATAATGAGTTTCGGACGAAGGTCACAAAAGACATACCTTCGTAAATATATCAAGTAATGACGAAGGATTCATATAAAGCATGAGATATAATATAGACAACATCATAAAATCATTTCTATTTTATTAACATGGAAAAATAGAAATGATTTCAAATTACAATTGTACCTTCGGTCCTGAGAGAAGGCAAAAAGTACAAGCGTGACGCAAAAGTAAATGCCAAGTCAGCGTGAACAGTACGGGAGTACTGTTCATCTATTTATAGACGCGGGACGCAGCCCACGTAAAATTACATTCATGACCATTTCATTTGCCAATGACTTATGGAAATCTGTCAAGGCCCAAGTAGTCTTTTCGTCTTTAAGTCGGTTCCCTTTCTCTGCCATCGCGCCGAAGCTTCCCTGCGCACAGCTTCGGCTGTGCACCATCCTTCGTGGAACTTGGTAATCAGCCCATCCTCCATTTTAATCCCCCTTCGTCTGGTTCAGGCTTCGTCCTGACCGTACTTCATGTTCATAATTCTGAGTCCGAAGATACCTGTTCACATAATCCACTTGGAAAACATTGTCAAATCATGTTTTTGAGGACCTTCGGAGGACGAAGGCCCCCAACAATCCCCCTCGGGAGGCCATTTTCTTTAAAATTTTTGTATTGCTCATTTCGCATTGGTTTGTTCCAATATGGCATAGAAGTATAGTAAAATACCACTCTCCATTTTAAACTAGTACGATGCCCGTACCTTGCGATGACTCACAATCTTATTCATCAATACGTATATCACACCCTAGTTTGTGGCAACAAGTTCTGGAAGCACCAGTGAAGTCAAGAATTTGAATATTTTTATAAATGATAATAGAAATACAACTTTGTGAGGAAAAATGGACTCTCCATAAAGACATTGAATTCAAACAAAAATATCACCTACAAGCTACCAACAAAACTTTCAAAGTATACATGTTTAACAATTGTAACCAGCTTTATCACAATTTAATTGCATTTCTTGCACTTGCTTCACTCGGTACTCCTGCAACAAGCATTAGGCAGTTAGGTACTCAGGTGTATCGTGTATATACATACTCTATGAGCATAAACACAATGCATCTTATACAAGCAATATGAATAGAGCTATATATCAACGCGAACAATGACAGATAGCATAGTGCTTTCCTATGACACAACCCAATCGAATTAGTAAACTCACTAGTAGTTTCGCTTCCTTCTGAAGTGATCTATCTGGACAAAGAGAGGCCTCCAACGTGCCACATGAGCCTCTGAAACTGCTTTGTCAGTACATCCAGCCTCAGAAGTGTTTGCAATGTATGATTCGTTCTCTTGATTAGATGAAAATTCTATAGCCATTAGGTATGGCATTTCTGTGTGAAGAGCATTTCTGACTCATGCACAAGACAAACTCTAATACAAACCCCACAAAGGAGGCCAAAAACTAAGGAACCTAAACACACTCATTAACACAAACAGATCTACAACCGACTCACCACCCCATTCAGCACCTGAATGGCTGCCAACAGCATGGAGATACCCTTTGCTCCAGCAGCCACCCATAAATCACACTCCTCTGCTTGCCTAAGCACCTGTGCCAAACTAGGGGCTAGACCATCAAAGGCACACTTGTTTCTATCATTCCAAATTGTCCAAGCTCCCAAAGTAATAAGAGAGTCCAATCCTTTGTTAATGAGACTCCCAACAGCTGCATTGTTACACTCCCACCAGCCCCAGAAGGAGACTATCTCAGGTTGCGGTGAAAGGTCTTGCAAACCAAAATGGTCAAGCCAAGAAAACCAAAAAACTCTTGTGAAGACGCAGGCAACTAGGATGTGATCTAGGGTTTCCTCAACTTGATCACAAAGGGGACATTTTTAAGGATGGTCAAGGTTTCTCTTAGCAAGCTTGTCAGATGTCCAACATTTTTTAAACGCTGCTAACCAAAGGAAAAAACGACATTTTGGGGGTGCCCACGTTTTCCATACTCTGTCATGATGAGGAAAGGACACCGAACCAATGAACAGCCCTTCATAAGCAGCCTTTGCCGAGTAGATCCCGTTGGCTGATATAAAGAAAATATGCATATCCTGAGTGTTCGGCTCCAGTTGAAAACCTTCCAACACCTCCCAAGGCTGCAGGTAATCCACCAAAATACCAACAGTGAGGGCCCCTTTAATATCCCTAATCCATTTCTTATTTTGAAGAGCCTCCTGAACCGTCCTTGTTTCACTAATCTATTTGGTATAGCAGCAAACAGCCTTGGGACCGTATCCCCTAGTCTATGCCCATGCAGCCACTTGTCGGTCCAAAAAAGGGTAGACGCTCCATTCCCCACCTCAGATACCAACACCATGTTGAAGAAGTCTCGGATTTGCTAGGAACCTAAATGGGAAACGAAGACCAAGGAAGATCTGTATCTGTTTTTTTTAAGCCAAAGTCACCGCATACATAAAGCCCAACATAATTCCTTAAGGTTGGTGATTCCCAATCCACCAAAATGTAGAGGTCTGCATACCCTTCCCCATGCAACGAGACAGTGTCCTCTTTTGCGTCTTTTCGACCTCTCCAAAGGAAACCTCTGCGGATCTTATCAATGGCCTTGAGGGCACTTTGAGGAACATCAATTGCCATTGCCAAATAAACCAACGCACCAGTGATGACATATTGGACTTGTAGTCTCCTTCCGATGTTGGGGGTCTTCTTCTCCGCCGAAGGTCCTCAAGACATAGACCATCGGCAGAGTGATACTGAGGATTTCCTTTTTTTCTCTACCAAAACTCCTCAAGATGAAGATCTCGTCTGGAAGCAACGATGGCGAGCGCCGAAGCTACCACTAGCTTCGGCTTAAACCAAATAGAGGATGAAAAGGCTAGCTAGTCCTTAGCAATTTATGTCACGATTATGAGCAAATGTTGAAGGTCATAAATGTAATTTCACCTAGGCTGCGTCCCGTGCCTATAAATAAATGAACAGTAGCACCGTACTGTTCACACTGAATTGTAATCACTCTCACGTCAAGACCTTCGAGCAAGCCAAAGGTATCAATGTAATACAAATTTCTGTTAATACTCTTATATACTTTATGGAATGCAAATATGAGTGAATCAATGAGTTATGTTCTTATCTTCATCCCTATGTATTTTCACTTATCTATAATATGATGAAGGTATGCCCTTCATGACCTTCATCTGATGATCATTATATCCGCGAGGAGGTAATGCTTCAGAGGATGAAGATCCTTAATATTTAACAATTGTGTTGTCTTGTTCTTGATTCACAGCATTTGAGAGCAAGTAACCAACATTCGGCTCTCGTCGTCAACTCAGCCTTCATCCTAGAAGTTGGTCTACTATCATGTCCACAATTGGTTGAGCTTGCCCCTTTGTAATTTTGTGTAGAGAGAGAGGTAAACCCAGGTATCGACAAGGGAAGGAAGCAAACTCGCAATGCAACCACTCCTTGGCCACCGCCACTACCTCTTCAGAACATTGGATAGGAAACACACTCGATTTCTGATTATTGTTATGTAGGCCTAAGGCTGCTCCAAATAAGCCTAGAATCTCCAAGGTAGCAGCAATATCAGAACTCGAGGGATGCAAGAATATAGCCACATCATCAGCATATATAGAAATTCGATTATATCTATGTCTGCTTGATAGCTCCTACAGCAGACCATCTTCCTCTACTTTAGATAAGAGATATTCCAATACATCCATAACTATAATAAAGAACATAGGGGAAAGGGGATCCCCCTGATGTAACCCCTGCCTGTGCACAATAACATCTCCTGGTAAACCATTCAGCATGACTTGAGTCGTGGATGAGGCCAATAGCCCACAGATGATCTCCCTCCAAATCAGTCCAAAGCCTAACTTTTGTAGAACCTCCATAAGGAAGGGCCAAGAGATCGAATCAAATGCCTTGGTAATGTCAAGCTTGAGAAATGATCTAGCCTTTTTTGTTGATGGAAGGCTCTAACAGTTTGCTGCACAAGCATGAAGTTTTCCTGGATAAAATGACCTGTTGGGGGCCTTCGTCCTCCGAAGGTCCTCAAAAACATGATTTCACAATGTTTTCCAAGTGGATTATATGAACAGGTATTTTCGGATTCAGAATTATGGATATGGAGCACGACCAGGACGAAGCCTGAACCAGACGAAGGTCGAGGGCAGCCGAAGCTGTGCGCAGGGAAGCTTCGGCGCGATGGCATAAGGGGGAACCGACTTAAAGATGAAAAGACTTCGGGGGCCTCGACAGATTTCCATAAACCGTTAACAAATGTAATGGACATGGATGTAATTTTACGTGGGCTGCGTCCCGCGTCTATAAATAGATGAACAGTACTCCCGTACTGTTCACGCTGACTTGGCATTGGCTTTTGCGTCACGTTTGTACTTCTACCTTCTCTCAGGACCGAAGGTACATTTGTAATTTGAAATCATTTCTATTTCTCCATGTTAATAAAATAGAAATGATCCTATGTTGATATTTATATTTCACGCTTTATATGAATCCTTCGGCATTATTTATTATATTTACGAAGGTATGTCTCTTGTGACCTTCGTCCTAAAGCATTATTTCCCGAAGGGGCGTAATGTTTCGAAGGACGAAGGACCTTAATGTTTAACATCTTCTATGTTGCCTTGTTCTTAACTCGAAGCATTTGAGAACAAGTCTCCAACATTGGCGCCCACCTCCGGTGAACTCACTTCCACTTCGAGTTTTTGTGAACACCTTCGGAAGCTATAGACCTTCGCTATGGCGCCGAAGAAAGCTTCAGCGACTGGGGCAGGAGCACTACAACCGCTGGACCACAACCAGGAGACCGTCTCTCTTCGGGAGGCCCGAAGCCAGAAGAGAAAAGTCGTCAGCCCGACGCTTGAGGAAGAAGAGCTAGACCAAGAAATCAGAGAGATGGAGATGCTACATCAACAAGTGCAGAGGAAGAAGGAGAAGATGGCCCGCCTAGCTGAGTTGCAAAGGCAAATAGACGAAGCCTCTGAGGAAGTTCGCCATCTCACTCACGATGAGCAGAACAGAAGGCCTCATCAGAAAGACCTTCATCAGGAGGGCTTCGTCAACGAAGATGACTGGTATGATAATTTCCATCAGGGAAATTTTGTTTTCGATGATGCTTCTCCTCTGTCTGCTGAGCTGCAGGCTACACCTTGGCCTCCATCCTATAAGCCACCCCAGCTTCCCATGTTTGACAGCCACTCCGACCCGAAGCAATTCTTGATGAGCTACGAAGCAACAGTGTCTTCGTACGGGGGCAATGCTGCAGTCATGGCGAAGTCTTTCGTTATGGCCGTCAGGAATGTTGCTCAGACTTGGTATTCCTCTCTTCGGCCAGGAACAATCACTTCATGGCAGAAGCTGAAGGATATGTTACTGACCAGCTTTCAAGGATTTCAAACGAAGCCGGTCACAGCTCAAGCCCTCTTCCAGTGTATTCAGGATCACGAAGAATACCTTCAGGCGTATGTCCGAAGGTTCTTACGATTGAGGGCGCAGGCACCAACGGTGCCCAATGAAATCGTTATCGAAGCCATGATCAAGGGGCTTCGTCCTGGACCTGCAGCTCAATACTTTGCTCGGAAGCCTCCTCAGACCCTGGAGAAATTGCTCCAAAAGATGGATGAGTACATTCGTGCTGACAATGACTTTCGCCAAAGAAGGGAGGAGGCCTTCAGATTTTCTGAAATGACCAGGGGCTTCGGAGGAAGATACTACCCGAGGCATGTCTGTTCCATCCACAACACTCAGAATGATGATAAGGGGAGTCAGCAAAACAGGCCGCAGTGCTCCTCACAGGCTTCGGGGCAACAACAAACCTCCTTCCGGCCACCAGCTCCAAGAGGCAGAGGCGCCAGGGGCTTCGGCGGAAGATTCGGAGATCAGCCAAGGAGACTGTTTTGCTTGTTCTGTGGAGAAGGCAAGGGCCATACCACTAGGACGTGCCATGTTACAATCCAGAAGCAAAAGGAAATAGCCGAAGCTGCATCTCAACAAGCTCAGCCGAAGCAGGTCATGCATACTGCTTCGTATCATCCGCCTTATATCCCACAATACATAGACAACCACCCTGCAGCTTCTGTAGCTTCGGCAAGTCAACCTCAAGCTTCCTGGCAGCAGCTTCCGCCTCCACCTCCATTGCAGCAAGGTCAACAGCCAGAAGGGAGTCAATACGCTCCACATCAGAGGGACTTCAGAGAACAGTCCGAAGCTCGCACAGTCAACAGCACTGTGCCAGAGTCGAAGCACATTTATTGACATATCCTACCTTTGATAGCAGTCTTTTCTATTCAGTTTTATTTTCTGTGAAGCAAAAAACATTGATAGTTTTCATGTAATAATTTCGTTGTTTCCTACGAGGAAAATCTATTTGCTCCACAAGCCTAAGTTGCTGAAGCCTAAAACTTTTTCCGTTACCAAGGAGGACCTTCGGATCAAAAATCCTTCGGAGTAGCAGAAAGTCGTTCTAAGGAACGCAGAGTAAGTTTATGAAGTCACAAAAAGCCGTTCCAAAGGGAGCGCAGTGTAAGTTTTCTGCTCAGAAGTCGTTCCTAAAGGAATGCAGAGCCTACAGCGAAAAGTCAACGCTGATACCGCCTAAGTAAAAGGCGAAGAAGCTCCTAAGGGAGGCTTACAGCGAAAAGTCAACGCTAAAACCGTCTAAGTAAAAGACGAAGAAGCTCCAAAGACGTTCCTAAGGGAATGCAGAGCTTACGAATATATTTTATGTGTATCTTCGGAACAAATGACACATGCATAACATAACATCATCACATCATTTTGCATAGCATAAGCATCATACATCATATTGCATTTGGCAAGAGAAGGGGATACTCTCAACCTTCGAAAGGATGCTTTGAGAAAGTGACATCGAAATTGTATAGCTTCGGAATACAGTTTCGAAGAATATTTTTACGAAACGTGGGCGAATTTTATCAGATCAATATCAAAGTTGTATAGCTTCGGAATATAGCTTCGGAGAATGTTTTCACGAAGCATGGATATCATTCATCAGAGTAATTTTAACGAAGAATGTCTTCTTCACGAAGCATGAAAAGAAGGGAAGGTGTTTTTTCGCCGAAGGCTCAAAAATGGTATGTATTTAAAGTTTCATGCATCGTAAAGAATTCAATAATGAAAAGAGACTTGTATATTACATTCAAATGTACAAAGTGTTGCATAGATTACACTTTAAATGTTTTTTCCAAATAATATCTAATCTTCTCTTAATACTGCTTCGGCGGCTTCATTCAGAAGTTGGTCAACAACCTTGTCCATGATAGTTTCGGCCATCTGTTTAATTTCTTCATCCCCTTTTGTGCGGGGGTCGGCAGTTGGTTCAACAGTTTCTGAGCGAAGAGAACACTTCTTCATTACTTTTACAAATCGCGAGCAAAGTTTAAAATAAAAATTACAACGCAACAAGAACGACTAATTGGTACCTAATTGTCTTTCGGGCTCCGTACTCCTTTCGGCAGCTTCTGCTACTTTTCTAGCATCATGAATGCCTTTTTCGCTTCTTTGGATGATCTCTTGCGCCATTCCTCGGCCGCCGTCGTTCCAGATATCAGTAAAAAATTTGCCACCAACCACGCTTGCTTCGGCCGAGGGGTCCTTGATATCTTCGGAAGATAAGGTAGCTTCGGACTGAGCTAAAAATTTTATATGCCCGCAACCTTTCTTCTCTAAGACAGAAGCAATTCCTCTGGCGCCCGAAAAAGCGCATATGTCGCCACGACTGTTCAGAATCTCTTCGAAGGCCTCTGCTTCGTGGCTAATCCATTCCAGCGGATCTTCGGGATTGCCTCGAGAAAAATTCTCTTCGCTGGAAAAGGCGCCGACGCTAGCAAAGCTGGTTTTAATTTTATTCACGCATTCTATAGATTTAACATAGCATTTCCCCTGAGATGTGCGAAGCTCCTTAACTCTTGATTCCAATTTGCTGACCATAAAATCACTAAGTTCTCGTTTCGTTTCCTCAAGCGCGCGCTCCTCTTTAGCTCTAGCCAGCTGTTTCTGAAGATCTTTAATCTCGCGTTTTTGAGCTTCGGTTTGGGCCTTTGAAGCAGCTTCGTCTTTTTTCACTTTATCTACCAGTGTAAGCAGAATTTTATCTTTTTCCAAAGCTTCGTTTCTCAGTTTGATAACTTCGGAGCGTAAATTATTAAACGCAATTTCATAACTTTCATCTTCGGCGCTCTTTTGCGCTCTTAGCGCGTTGCTTAGGATCAGGCCCTATACGAAAAAGAATTCATATAAGAAAAAAGGAATGAGTTGCGTAAAAAATAATAAGGGGGTTTTTTCAAGCGTTTAATTCCCGTACCTTCAGGCTGTTGTACGCAAGACTGTCTGCGAGATCTTCTTTCGTCATGGCGCTTAATCCAGATTCAAGCTTCGGGAAACCAATACTCCTGGCCATCTCTCGGCAGACAGATAGCTCTTTGTTGTCAGGCAGGCAGTATAAGAAATCATCTTCATTTGTCCCATTGAATATTACTGCCCCCTTTGGATATTTTAGCTCCTTTGCATAATGGTTAGCTTCATGAGTTTCTTCTTCAGATAGTTTTTTCCCCGAAGCATGTCGTATGATGTAATCACACATGCTGGCAGGCGCTTCGGGGATGGCAGTGTCAGTTTCTTCAACTAAAATTGGTTCTGGTATTTTTATTGCTTCGGCTTCCAAAGTTTGCTCCTTGAAGCGCTCTGAAGGCCCAGCTTCAGCTTCAGCTTGTTGCGTCGGAGCTTCAGAAGAAGCTTCAGCAATTTCAACACTCTTTTTTGGAGTTGTGCTTGAAGACTTAATTGTCTCCAAGACATCTAGTACATTTACCATTCTCTTCCTTTTTGGGGTCACCATTGTACCCTTTTGGATTTTTGCTGCTTCGACATTTGCTACAGGACTCAAAATTTCTGATGCTTTTTCCTTAGTCGGATTTTTCGTTTCTTCCATTTTTTCTGTGGATGGCGCTTCGGCCATCTCTGCAATTTCTGGCAGCAAGGTTGGCTGTTCAGCTTCGGCGGCCGAAGAAGTTTCTCCGGTGAACTCAGGCACCGAAGCTGGTTCAATATGGCGTGGTCGGTGTGTGAGGACCTTCAACCTTTTTCCTTTCGGTTCTGGCTCGCTAGGAGCAGTTGCAGCTTCTTCTTTTTCAGAGGTTATGTTTTTCCTTTTTTGCCTTCGGATGGGATAACGATAATCAGGGTAGAAGAACCCGACTGCATCAAACACTCGGTTGAGTCTCTTCTTTTTTCGGCCTCCGAAGGCTGCTGATAGTGCAGTATTTTCAGCCTTCGAATATGCCCCAAGTAATTCATCACTTAATGTTTCAATGCTTTTCAGCCAGTCATCATCAGGTTCAACAAATTTATCTGCATATTTGAATGTGTACTTTAATCTGACTAGTCCGCCTTCGTCGGACTCTTTGATGGTTTCCTTCGGCATTTCCCACTTTTCTGCAAGTGGCCATACCCTGAAGGCAATGTGTTCTTGGACCAAGTCCCTTGTCCCAATAAACGAGCAGACTACCCCGAAGGCTCTTTGGCATTCTTCGGCGGCTTCGTCCATTTCGACCTTCGGCCTTCGAAGACCGAAGCGTTGCCAGATTGGGTGCATAATGATACTCTTCACATTCTCTTGAGCTGTTAGATCATTCTTTACATAAAACCATTTAGTCATCCAGGCTCCGGGCCACCTCTTCCGAAAGGTCGGCACAGGGCAGCTTGACCCGGAGCGGGCGCCGAAGCTGTAGCACCCAAAGTTGTTGTGGTATTGCTCCTTTCCCCAGGGCTTCGTCTCGTATAATAACTCATGAATGTTGCAGAAGCTTTTAGCGTTCGGTTCCAAACCTTGGCTCCTCGCAGCCCAGACAAACACTCCCATTCTTATGATGGCTTCGGGAGTGATTTGATGCAGATAGACTTGAAATGTCTTTAGTACCTCAACAACAAAGTTGCTCAGGGGGAATCGAAGCCCAGCCTTGAGGAAGCTTCGGAAAATCACAACTTCATCTTCTTCGGGGGTGGGAGAAGTTTTTTCCCCGGCATCAGCTCTCACAATAGATATGTCTCGGAAATATCGCCCCCTCATATTATCAATGTGACTCTGCTTGATGGTCGTTTTCCCAAAAACTGTGTGGCTTGGTCGCCACGGTCGATCTTCGGCCTCTTCCCCACCACTTTCCACATCATAGCTGTCGCTGTCATCAGTATCTTCGGACAAACCTTCGAGAATCTCCTTCGTGATTTTCTCTGTATTGGTCTCTGCCATCGCTATCAGGAACCCCAGATTCTTCTCCTCCTCGAGACTCAGCTTCGTCTCAGCAGGGATCTTCAGCTTCGTCTCAGCAGGGATCTTCTTGCCTTCAGACATCTTCGGGAACGCTAAAAAATTGTTCCCGAGGCCGAAGCTTCGAAATCAAAAAGACCAGCAAATCTTAACGAACAAGAGCTAAAAATTTTAGTGGGCCGAAGCAAAAGGCAAGTGTGCGTACCAAATGAGTTCGCGATGTGATCTTATTTATACGCCTAGGGCGTTGAAAATTGAAAGGCCCCGCTTGTCAGTGAATGTTGCTATTCTAGCAAAGGGAAGGTGTTTTTTCGGACCTTCGGCTCAAGGCCTTCGTCCATATCGCAATCTGAATTTATTATTTACAAATTAATATTGCGAGGGGCTACTGTTGGGGGCCTTCGTCCTCCGAAGGTCCTCAAAAACATGATTTCACAATGTTTTCCAAGTGGATTATATGAACAGGTATTTTCGGATTCAGAATTATGGATATGGAGCACGACCAGGACGAAGCCTGAACCAGACGAAGGTCGAGGGCAGCCGAAGCTGTGCGCAGGGAAGCTTCGGCGCGATGGCATAAGGGGGAATCGACTTAAAGATGAAAAGACTTCGGGGGCCTCGACAGATTTCCATAAACCGTTAACAAATGTAATGGACATGGATGTAATTTTACGTGGGCTGCGTCCCGCGTCTATAAATAGATGAACAGTACTCCCGTACTGTTCACGCTGACTTGGCATTGGCTTTTGCGTCACGTTTGTACTTCTACCTTCTCTCAGGACCGAAGGTACATTTGTAATTTGAAATCATTTCTATTTCTCCATGTTAATAAAATAGAAATGATCCTATGTTGATATTTATATTTCACGCTTTATATGAATCCTTCGGCATTATTTATTATATTTACGAAGGTATGTCTCTTGTGACCTTCGTCCTAAAGCATTATTTCCCGAAGGGGCGTAATGTTTCGAAGGACGAAGGACCTTAATGTTTAACATCTTCTATGTTGCCTTGTTCTTAACTCGAAGCATTTGAGAACAAGTCTCCAACATGACCTTTAATGAAGGCACTCTGGTTTCTTGAGATCATACCATTTAGCCTTTTGCCCAGTCTCGAAGCCAACAACTTGGTAAAGAGCTTGGCAAAGCTGTGCACAAGACTAATTGGTCTGAAATCTTTGACCTGATCAGCCCCTTCCTTCTTTGGTAACAGAATAATGTAAGATGTTAGTTTTCCATGATTGCTACGAGCCCAAATGGCTGAGACCGCCCTCATAACATCCCTTTTGATGATACTCTAGCAAGATTTATAAAATCGCCAAGTAAAACCGTTTGGACCAGGCGCCTTGTCTGAAGGCAGCATTTTAATGTTATCCTAGACCTACTGCTCAGTGAATGTGGCATCGAGCTCAGAAAAGGTCGAAAGATGGCATGCCAATTTCATCGAGATGGATAGTCCGATCCCTGCCCAAACAAGCGCCCATGAGACTGGAGTAGAACTAATGAATCAAGGAGGCTTTATCTTCATGACTAGTGAGGATTCTATTGTCATCAACTAATTTAGCCACAAAATTCTTTCTTTTGTGATGACGGGCATGCAAGTGAAACAGCTTGGTATTAGCATCAACTTCCTTGAGCAAAGAAATCCTCGATCTTAAATGTGATATAGAGCGCTTGATGGATGACAACCCCAAAATATGCTTCTTCAGTCTGGATTTCAGCCAGTTCTCTGCTGGTGTTAACTGTCTTTCATCTTGTGCAACCTCAAATCTATGAAGAACCTCCCGCGCTAGCGTCAACTGGGACTGAACATGACCAACCTTCTTGGCACTCCAAGCATGGAGACCCCTCGCAGTTGCCTTTAGCTTCAAATCCAAGGTTTGAAAAGGACAATCTGAAGTTGGAACCGATCTCTAAGCAGCCAATGATCTGAGTCTTTAGAAGCTGCGCTTTGAAGCAGGACATTGGGAAAGAGCCCCTTCCAGTCAATTGTACAGAAAACCCTAGCTATCCGGTTTCACCAACACCGAAGCAGCTTGCTGATTTGATGTCACACCCGGGTTTCAGGGGCACCAAAACCTGGGCACGAAATTCACCAAGTGTGCTAGGATCAAGTCTCACACATATGATGACTCATGGTACAAAAACGAATGTCACATCTTTAATATATAATGGAATTCTGTACAAAATAGATAAATAAATACATTATACGAAGACAACAATCCAGCAACCATAGTTGACTAGGAGACGACGGGTTAGACCTCTCACGAACTCAATGTGACATCTATCATGCTCCATATCTTGTAGTACCTGTCCTTGACCTGGGGGATGTGAGTACAACAAGGGTGAGTTTACATACATTCATTGCTCAACAAGTTGTGGGAATAATGTGCATGAGCTCACTTACAGTGGGGCTCATGTGAAGTGTAAGGCTTACCAAAGGAGATGGTTAAAGCTAAGCATTGCTTTTAGAGTTGGTCAAAATTTTATTAGCAGTTACTAAGTATAAGTATATACCAACCCAAATAAACAAGAGATAAAATTAATAATAACACCCACGATGCAATTGAAATGACAAATTAAGTTTAGTTCCATCAATTACTCATGTGAGGGTCCGAGCTGCTCATGACAGTGAGCACAACTGATATACTAGTTTTACACTCTGTAGAGGTTGCACATCTTTACCCACAAGTCGTGTTACCCATTTGCCAAGCGATCGTGACTTCCCATAAATCTCTACCGAGGAGACGAGGTAGGGTACCACTACGAGGCCTTTACAAAGTTCCACTAGCTTCAGAAAACCCGCTACAGTTTCTGAGAAGGGAAATATAGGAATCCCTCATCCGAAAAGCCAACCCGAGAACCTCCCTATACGCAGCTCCTCTACCGCCCTTGCCCCTTTCGGGTAAGGTAGTCCTCCATTATCTTTCCTAATTAGTTAGCCAAGGGCGTCCCATACCACCCTTGTGGTAGCACTATTTTCCCGGGTGGTCGCTCCATGTTCCGATTAACACAATGATCTTATCATGAACAATAATTAAAACAATAGTATAACTAGAACATGATCATAATTTAACATTAATTTCCCAAAACTCTATAGAGCAATAGCAAAACTACCCAATAGTGCTTTTGTTTGCAAGGTAGGGGATAAATAATGCTAGGGAAACCTATTGGGTCCCATCAAATTAACCTTAGCATGTCACAGTGATTAACAGGAACATTATTAGGTAAAGAAAAGTGATCAAGGGCATAACTTGCCTTAGACTCGAGATTCCCAGATACCAAGTTGGTCTTCAAGTGACTCGTAACCTCGCTGCTATTCGTAGCAATACAAACAAACATGGTATAGACAAAATTAACATCACACCAAACATAATAACAAACTACATAACAATGATCTACACGTCGTAACTAAATCCTAGGTTCGAGAACCACTAAAATCGGAGTTACGGTTATAAATTTATGATTTTCCAAAGGTTTAAGTGTTGGATATAAAAAGAAACTAAGTGTATAAATTTAACCAAGGTTTCATAACAAAATAAGGTTACCAGACGATAAATAATATTAATATGAATTTATTGCAACTGGAATGGCTCAAAAAGGAGTTTAAATGAATTACTTATGAATTAAACAAGTTTCTGGAATTATTTTTATACTAAATTTTTTTTCTGATTTAATTCTGAATATTCCTAATAGCTCTAGATTGCGGACATAATTACCCGAGAGCACAGGGTCCAACTCGTGAAAAATAGGACTAATCTGTAATGCTCTTTATATTGTCGTGGACGGCGGGTTGATATTCTAAAACTCTAGGGTCCCTTTTACAAATTTACCACCATGAAGGGGTATCGATCGCCTAGAATCGTCCGATCTGAATCTAAGGGCCCAGATTAGCCCCAGCTCTTAAGTGAACCGGTACAAGATCCCAGTCCTCAGATCGAAAATCGACGACTCAGATTTAAAAAGACGGCATTAAATCGCCACCGCAATTCGGATGATCCACGGTTCAGATTGCATGTGCGAAGGGGTATGCCAAAACCTAATCCATACAGTCTATCAGGGATCGGATGGCCCAAACTCCTCCTAGCTCTGGCCGGACCCCAGCAGCGGTGTAGGGCACCGTGGCGGCACAGCACCAGCGGCCCCAGGCAGACGCCCCCCAAAGGCCTAATCCAAGATCCCACGTGTGCTACATGAACAGCAGGTAAAGGTGAATATGATGAAGTGCACCATACCATTGATGATCGCGGCGGAGAGGCTGGTCACGCGGAGGTGTAGGTATACGGTGGCGTAAAAACCTCCGGTGAGAAATCGGTCGAGCCCCGCTGGCACCCCTAGTTCAATACACTGCAACACCGGGTTCTCACACCAGGAAGATTTCCTCGGCCCCATGGAGGGCCTCGAACGCCACTACGACGCGAGTTCAACGGCGGCTTTGACCTATGTTTCCCCGGTGCTGCAACCCCCCCCCCCCCCCCGCTATAGTACGGTGGTGGTCGCGAGGATATGAAAAGAGGAGGAAGGGACGGACCCGTGTCGTGGCTCCCTATATAGGCGCGAACTCGGCCCGGGCGTATCAACCGATTGCGCAACGACGGCGCACCCCGCCATGCTCGGGGTTGTTAAGATCTTGTTGCGTTTGGTCGGAGGAGGTGGTTCTGACAGAGGGCCCCACCCGAAAGTGACCCACAGTGATAGAGGTGCGCGTGGACTCTGGGTGAAGCGGCTGATGTGTGGGCCCCACAGGTAAGTGTCCCACCACGAGGTGGACAAGCCCGACCCACGGGGTCCACCTGCTAGAGACGACCAGGCGCACGCGGGAGGCCGCGCAGAGTGGGCCAGTGCGGGAGAAGGGTTAAATGGGCCAAAAGCGCAGGAAGTGGCCCATAGTGGCTTTTGTCTTTTTTTTCTTTTTCTTTTCTATTTTAAATTTCAAATATTCAAAACCAAATTCTAATTTTTGTTTTGACTTTCAGATATCCAATCTTAAATATAATCCAAATGTGAATATAAATCCTACTATTTTAATATTATTATTTTATTCTTCTTCATATTTATTTAATTATCGAAGCAAGAAATGACTTTATGACAACTTCCTTTCTCATTTTCTGTTTTATATTTTCATTTATCATTTGAGGTCAAATTAAGTCATGATTCCTTTATTCAAACAAAATGCATCACAACAAAATCATCGGCATGAGATGCACATTTATTTATTTATTTATTGGTTAATAACCTCCAAAGGTTCCATAAATTCCCAAATCACTAAAATAATTATATTTATTTATTTATATCATTTTTAATACAAATTTTGGGTTTATAAATCCTACCTCCTAAAAGAAATGTCATCCTCGAGATTAGTAAGAAAAAGGATGTATCCCAATCTTATCTCAAAACATATGCACAAGCAAGAATTTTGGCATGATGCATAACTTGTTAGTTAAAACATATTTTCAAATAGACCTTATTGTTATTCCTAAACTAATAAAGAACTAGCTACTACCTAAGGTATTATTTGGGTCTTACAAATATTACTATAATATATATATATATATATGTATATGTGTGTGTGTATATGTATACTAGCTTCTTCAGCTTAAACCGGCACCTCTTCCTGGTTTTTGGGTTCTCCGGGTTCAGCTTCTGCTTCCACATGGTTGATCTGACCATGATGGACGATAAGGCCTAACTATTGCCTCCTACAGCCTATACTTGCTTCATCGGAGCTATAGTGGTATAAGCAGCCCTATTGGGACAATAGTTGGCATAATGTCTAGCATGCCCACACTTGAAGCATGACCTGTTTGTGGATGTATTAGGAGCAACAAGTCTAGCTAGAGTGTTTGCTTGAGGAGGAGCTGATTGGGTCTGTTGAGTCTGTTGCCCGGAACTGCCAGGAACTGGTGCACTTTTGAAAGAGAAATGTGCCTATGGGCCATTTCTATAAATGTTTTGGTGATTAGATGCCCAACACATATTGTTTCAGTGGATATGTGCTAAAGTGCTAAAGAGATGCAAATCAATAAATGAGAATGGATTGGAGAAGGTTGGCAGTGCCCAGCCAGACTTCACCAGCCTACGGGTGCACCGGACAGTAGGCTGGCGCGTCGACGAACTTGCTGCTCTTGGGAATTGCTTGGGACGCTACGGCTAAAATTCACCGGACTGTCCGGTGAGCTAGCAGTCCCCACGCCAACGGTCAGCAGCGAAATCAGCGCACAATCAATGGGTGACGCGTGGCAAGAGCCAACGGTCACCAGGCCGCACTCGACTGTCCGATGTGCCAAGGTGATCTCGGCTGCAACAGTCGGCTTTGCTAAATAAGGAAGGAGATCGCACACTATTCACGTTCGGTGGTGCACCGGACTGTCCGGTGTGCCCACGAACAGAAGGCAACTACTGCCTAGCAAATAGAGCTCCAACGGCTCCTAGCTACCTTAGGGCTATAAAAGGGACCCTAGGCGCATGGAGCAGTACACCAAGACTCCATTGAACATCCTAAGACGCCTAGACTCCGCAAACACGCATCTGATTCATTGTCTTCAAGATTTAAGCACTTGTTTGAGCTGTGAACTCGTTGCGTTGTGTTTTGTGCTCGTTTCTTGACTTGTGTGTGTGTCGTTACTGCGATTCTAGCTCTTGCGTGTGTTTCTATTCCCACCTTACTCTTGTGGTTTCATTGTGATCAATCTTGTAAGGGTGAGAGGCTCCATATTGTGGAGATTCCTCACAAAGGGGATAAAACTTGAGATAAAGAAAATTGTGGTATTCAAGTGGATCATTGGATCAATTGAAAGGGGTTGAGTGCAACCCTCATCCGTTGGGATGCCACAACATGGACTAGGAAAGTGTTCCACATGGCTGAACCACAGGATAAAAATCGTCGTGTCAACTGTCTTTATTCTTGTGTGATTGTCTTTACTACTACTCACTTTATAATTGCTCTAAGTTCAATACTCATCTTGTGAAGAGCAATTAAGTGAAGAAGTTGTCTCCCTTTCTAGTCGTAGCATCTTAGTTTTGACTTCACTAACATTTCATAAACCAAGTTTGTGTTGTTTAGTATTGATTTTTACAGGATCACCTATTCACCCCTCTCTAGGTGCTCTCAATTGGTATCAGAGTCATACTCTTCATTCAAGGTCTAACCGCCCGAAGAGATGGATCCTAAAGGTAAGGGGATGGTGATCAATGACAAGGAGAAGGAAACCCTCTACGTCGATGAGCCAAAAGGCGACAAGCCCACTGACTTAGGCTCGAGTCACAAAAAAAGGATGGAAAGAAGAAGAGGTGCATAAAGAAGATCATCTACTACGACAGCGATGCCTCCTCCTCTTCACCAAGGGATGATGACGATGAAGACTCTTCATTGAAAAAGAAAACGGTTAATCAGAATTACTCTTTTGATTATTCTCGCATCCCTTATAATACAAATGCTCATTTGCTATCTATTCCACTCGGAAATCCCCCACACTTTGATGGAGAAGACTATTCATTTTGGAGTCATAAAATGTGTAGTCACTTATTTGCTCTCCATCCTAGTATATGGAAAATTGTTGAAAATGGAATGCATTTCGATAGCACCGATAATCCTGTATTGATTAATGAGCAAATACTAGTGTTTTGTTAGCATCTCTATGCAGGGATGAATACAACAAAGTCAGCGGCTTGGACAATTCCAAGCAAATATGGGATACCCTCAAGATCTCTCACGAGGGAAATGATGCCACCATGATTACCAAGATGGAACTGGTGGAAGGCAAGCTTGGGAGATTCGCCATGATAAGACGAGAGGAGCCAACCCCTGGTGAACAAGATTCGAAGCTACAGAAGTACAAGATGGACGGATCATGACGTCGTTCGACTCATGCTAAGGTCATTTACTGTTATTGATCCTCATCTTGTAAATCTTATCCACGAAAATCCCAGGTATACAAAGATGACGCCCGAGGAAATTCTCGGAAAATTCGTGAGTGGGCGCATGATGGTGAAGGAAGCCAGGTATGTGAACGATGCTACAAACGGACCGCTTCCTCTCTATGAGCCGCAGCCCATTGCTCTCAAAGCAACAAGTAGCAAGGAGGCGCTACCTAGTAAGGTAGCACAAGTGGAGGCTGTCGGGCTCAATGAGGATGAAATGGCGCTTATAATCAAATTCTTCAAGACTGCCTTGAAGGGACGCAAGGAGTATCCAACAAGAACTAGTCCAAGGGAATGCGCTCCTGCTTCAAGTGCGGTAAGTCTGGTCATTTTATAGCACAATGTATCGATAATGACCATGACCAGGAACAAGAAAAGAAAGGGAAGAAGGAAAGAAAGAAGAATTATAGGAAGGCAAAGGGCGAGACGCACATTGGAAAAGAATGGGACTCTGACTGTTCTTCATCTGAGTTCAACGATGAAGGACTAGTTGCCTCCGCCTTCGACAAGTCCTCCCTCTTCCCCAATGAACCCCACACGTGCCTCATGGCTAAGGAGAAGAAGGTACGTACACAAGATGCACCTAAGTACACTTCTTCTAGTGATGAGGAATCTTCTGATGATGAGGTAGATTATAGTGATTTATTTAAGGGATTAGATAGATCTAAAGTAGATAAGATAAATGAATTAATTGATGCCCTTAATGAAAAAGATAGGTTGTTAGAAAAGCAAGAAGATATTGTTTATGAGGAACATGATAAATTTATTAATGTTCAAAAATCTCTTGCTCTAGAAATTAAGAAAAATGAACTATTGTCTTCTGAGCTATCTACTTGCCATGATTTTATTTCTAGTCTTAAAAGTTTAAATGTTGATTTAAATGTTAAGCTAAAAAAGTGAATGTCACTAGTTCATCTGTGTAGCATATGTCTATTTGTAATAGATGTAAAGATTCTGATATTGATGCTTGCAATAAACATGCCTCTACCATTCTTAATTTGAATAATGATGTTGTAAGTCTTAATGTTCAACTTAAGACTTGCAAGGATAATTATGAGAAATTAAAATTTAACAGGGATGCCTACACCATTGGTAGACACCCCTCTATTAAGGATGGACTTGGTTTTCAAAAGGGAACCAAGAACTTAACAAGCCAAAGGACCTCCACTCTCAACAAGGAGAAAGGGAAGGCTCCTATGGCTAGTAGCTCTTCACATGACCAAAAGAACCATGCTTATCTTTATGCTCATGTCAAGAATGTTTCTAGTATTGCTCGTCATGATAGGTGTCATAATCATGCTACTTTACCTGTATGCCATGATACTTCATTTAATTCCCATGACATGTTTGCATCTAGTTCTTCATATGCTCATGGTAGGAATAGACCTAGGCGCCATCATGTTACATATCATGCGCCTAGGAAGGCATCAACTGGACCAACTATGCTTTATCAAACATGTGATGCTTCATTTGTTCTATTATGCAAAAATGATAAAGTAGTTGCTAGAAGTTTGGGACCTAAGTGCAAGAGAGACAAAACTTGCATCTGGGTTCCAAAGTATGTGGTGGCTAACATTGTAGGACCCAACAAGAGTTGGGTACTGTCACACCTAGTTTTAGAAGGCAAACCGAATGCGAACCATGTACGTGCCAGGATCAGCAATTCACATACGCAGCAGTTACATAACTGGACATCATCACACAGTGCTCAAATAATAAGACAAAAGGGGAATAATAGTCAATTACATCATATGTCTGAGACATCCACATAGTCTTTAACAATAATCAAAGTGCGAAAATGAAACATAGCTACACGCGGCCTTCACAGGCAGCCGACTGGGGGTTGCCGCTAACCCATGCCTAAAACTCATCATAATCTTGGAACTCCTGGAAATCCTCCTCCACAGCTTCATCTTCTTCTGAGCAATGGTTGCAATGCGGACAACCTGGGGAAGGGGGGTTTGGTGTGTAGAGCAAGGGTGAGTACACATCAACATACTCAATAAAATGTCCCGTTTGGCTGTAGTGGACTAGCTTTGTGTGGAGTTTAGTCAAGCAGTTGCTTTTAGTTGGTCAGGTTATTATTTACTAGTAAAAAAGCCAGGTTTTAGCATTAACCCAAGTTATTAACCCGGATGTATCCTTTCCAAACAGAAAGAATACCACTTACCAGTACCATAGTCATAACCAAAATCATCATCCTCATCACCACCTGTAAACCATACATCTCTGATCAAGTATCTCTAATCAATGGAGCTCCCTTGGCCGCTCATAACCGCGAGCATGGCAGATATATCAGTTTTCATAAAACTCTGCAGAGGTTGCGCACTTTACCCACAAGTCGTGATTCCCTTTCTGCCCAGAGATCATGACTCTCCATTGATCACTACCAAGGTGACCCAGCAGGGTATCACTACGTAGCCTTTACAAAGATTCTCTAGGGCTATAGCCGCCCGTTAGGTTTCCTAAATGTACCGCACTCCTCCCCAAGAGGCAAACCAACCTTGGCAGAGCGAGCCGCATACACCGAGCCCCATTAACGGCACGACGGCGAAGCGAACTACATCCTGGTTCCTCTAATAATTTAGCTAAGGGCGTCACATTCCACCCTCATGGTTGCACTGTTTTCCCGGGCGGTCATCCAACGAACAGATCCTTACGGAGAGGCACTCGAGAAACCGCTCGAGTCCCCTTAAATGCCAGAAGCATATCATCATAAATAAGAAGGAAAACAACGGATCATAGATAAACCTCATCATGTTCATTGATTAATGTTAAGCACTAGCATAAAGCTAAACCATAATAATCCAACCCGAATAGGTAAGCAAGGACATGGATAACAAAAGCTAGTCAATCCTTAAGTATAAATTGTGTAAATGTGGAAAGTGAATTAAGGAATGTATAGGACATATATGGGTTAAGGGACACTTGCCTCCACCAACCAGCTGCTGCTCAGGGCCTTCTCCTGCGGGTTCTTCTAACTCCTCAACCAGACCGTTATCTATGCGAGCGTGAACATACATCCATCCATTTGAATTAGGAAATAAACAGTACACCATACAAGAGAGCAGATAAGTCAAATATGCATAAAATATGACATACGATTTGCATTCGTGACTACTAGAAAGAGAAGACGAAAGGTCTCGCAGTGGTTGAAGCTATAATCGAAGCGTATTATGGGTAGGTGTATAATTAATTGTTACATCATCTAGTTCTACCTAGTTATACTAACAAGTATTAATCACATGCACTAATAGAGTTATAACTATTTCCAATTAGTCGACATTAAACAAAGTTGATGATTAACTACATGAGATAACTAACGTGATCAATTTCTGAGTAGAGTTTCCATTTTATTAATATAAATAACGTGATCAACGCGCATAAAATACATGGGGGGTAGACGGTCACGTCGCGAACGCGACAGGACGCTACGCGTCGCGCTAAAGCACTGCGCGCACTACACGAGCATGCGCGTGCGCAAGGCCGCGCTGACGCACCGCGAACGGATCGCGCACATGCTGGGGCCAAGCCACGGGCAGGGGCCGCGCCACGCAGGGGCACCGCGGCTGCGCGAGCCGAAGCCGCGCCGGGCCGGGGCCACGCTGCGCAGGGGCGCCACGCCGCGCTGGGACAAGGGCAGGGGTAGGGGGCCACGCGCGCCAGGCCGCGAGCGAGCACGCTGGGGCGGGCACGCCGGGGCCGCGCCGAGGCGGGCACACCGGGGCTGTGACGAGGTGGAGCAAAGGGCCACGGCCGTGCAGGGGGCCGGGCGGGCGCGCCGCGCAGGGAGGAGCCGGGACCGGGGGCGAGGCCGCGTGCCATGGCTGGCCGCGCCGAGCCGGGTGGGGCCGCGCGCGCCGGGCAGGGGAGCGCGCCGGGGCAGGGGCCGAGCGCGCCGGGGACGGGGATGAGCGGGTGGGGGAAGCCAGGATGGCGAGGCCGGGCTGCGCCGCAGCGAGGCTGCGCCGGGGTGGGGGGAGCCACGCGCGCCGGGCAGGGGAGCACGCCGGGGACGGGGGCCGAGCGTGCTGGGGACGGGGCCGAGCGCGCCGAGGACAGCGACCGGAGAAGGGGAGGGAGGGGAGGGGGAGGGGCTTACCGTGCGGGGCGAGGGCGACATCGGAGCAAGAGCGAGGTCAGGTGGGGGAGGGAGACGTGCGCGAGGGGGCGCGAGGAGAGAGAGAGGGGTTTGGGGAGGGGGCGGTTGACGGGTGGGGCCCACCAGGGAGGCGGCGGCGGCGGTTCTAACCGTCCGCGTGCACGGCGCGCGTGGGGGCATGGGGGGGTGAGCTGGGCCATGCGCCTGGCTGGGCCACACGGGGCCCACGGCGGGGAGGGGAGGGGAGGGGCGCCGACTGGGCCGCGACTGGAAGCCTGCCCAAAAAGGGGGGAAGAGAGAGAAATTACCCTTCTTTTTATTCTTCTCCTAATTTTCCCATTTTAATCTATTTTCAAATGCATGCTTTCACACATTCACTCAGCAAACAAAATAAATGCATACACCGGCATGGTGCAACAAACAAAAGATTTAACTCTAGGGTTTTTACTTACGCGAGGTCTCGAGCTAAATCTCGCTGGAATATTTGAAAAGAACAAGGCATAGCGAGAAGAAAAAGAAAGAGGAAAGGTAACGCCCGAATTTGGTGAGTGCTGGAGAAAGAAAAAATTTAACTCTCAAATTCAGGGCGTTACAAACCTATCCCCCTTAAAAGAATCTCGCCCTCGAGATTCAAGGTTGGCTAGCAAAGAGCTCAGGATATTTATCCATCAGATCATCTTCACGCTCCCATGTTGCTTCTTCTTCGGAGTGATGACCCCATCTGACTTTGCACATTCTGATAATTTTCCTTCGGGTGACTCTGTCTGTAGTCTCAATGATTTGCGTTGGCTTCTCAATATAGGTCAAGTCTTCTTGGACTTCGAGACCCTCCACTGGCAACTGCTCTTCTGGCACACGTAGACACTTCTTCAACTGAGACACATGAAAGACATTATGCACAGCAGACAAGCTTTCTGGCAGACTGAGATGATAGGCCACTTCTCCGTGCCTTGCGAGAATCTGATACGGACCAACATATCGGGGTGCTAGCTTGCCTTTGACTCTGAATCTTCTGACTCCTCTGATAGGCAAAACTTTCAAATAGACAAAATCTCCAACTTCGAAACTCAGCTCTCTTCTTGTGTATGCATAACTTTGCTGCCTTGATTGTGCTATCTTCAGATTCTCCCAAACCATCTTGATGTTCACTTCAGCTTCAAGCAAAATGTCTGGCCCAAACACTTGCTTTTCTCCAGGCTGATCCCATTGCAATGGAGTTCTACAACTCCTTCCATAAAGCGCCTGAAATGGTGACATCTTCAAGCTGGCCTAGTAACTGTTGTTATAGGAGAACTCTGCATAAGGTAACCTCTTGTCCCATCCGGACTGATGTTGCAACACACAAGCCCTTAACATGTCTTCAAGGATTTGATTAGTTCTTTCAGTCTGGCCGTCTGTTTGCAGATGATAAGCTGAACTAAAATTCAGATGTGTACCCAAGGCTTCATGCAACTGCTGCCAGAAATTAGAGGTGAACTGCGTTTCTATGTCTGACACTATATTCTTTGGCACACCATGAAGACAAACGATCTGGGACATGTACAACTCCGCCAATACTGCACTGCTATAGTTGGTCTTGACAGGTATGAAGTGGGCTGACTTGGTTAAGAGATCCACTACTACCCAAATGGAATCATAGCCGGCTCGAGTGCGAGGCAATCCGACTATGAAGTCCATACCAATTTCATCCCATTTCCTCTAAGGAATTCGCAATGGTTGCAACAACCCAGCTGGTCTCTGATGCTCTGCCTTGATTCATCGATAGCTATCACACATAGCCACATGCTCTACGATTTCTCTCTTCATCCCATACCACCAGAATTTCTTCTTTAGATCCTAATACATCTTCTCACTTCCAGGGTGTATCGAATAAGCTGTCTCATGAGCTTCCTTGAGGATCAATTCCCAAATAGACTGGACATGGGGAACACACAAGCGGTCTTTGAACCATATCACACCTTCTGCATCTTCTCGAAAATCTTTACCTCTTCCTTCCAGAATCAGCCGCCGGGCTTCATTGATCTTCTAATCATTTTTCTGTGCTTCTTTGATTTCCCGCTCTAGGGTTGGCTCCAACTCAACTATCACTCATCACATATTATTCATAAATTCGAGGCTCAACCTGTCAAACTCTTTGGCTAACTTATAAGGCATCGAATGAGCGACCATCAGGTTGACTTGACTTTTCCTGCTCAAAGTGTCTGCCACTACATTCGCTTTGCTTGGATGGTAATGAATCTCCAATTCATAGTCCTTGATCAACTCTAATCATCTTCGTTGCCTCATGTTCAGCTCCAACTGAGTGAATATGTACTTCAGACTCTTGTGGTCTGTGTAAACATCGCACTTCTGCCCATACAGATAGTGCCTCCATGTCTTCAGTGCGTGAACCACTACTGCCAACTCTAGGTCATGGATTGGGTAATTCTGCTCATGAACCTTCATCTATTGGGACGAATAAGCCACAACTCTTCCCTCCTGCATCAACACACATCCCAAACCAGTGTAACAAGCATCGCAATACACCGAGAAGGGCTTGTGCATATCAGGCAAGACTAAGACAGTTGTTGTAGTCAACTTCTCTTTCAGCTCTTCAAAGGCCTCTTGGCATTTTTGGGTCCACTTGAAATCAACTTTGTTGCCTAGCAAAGCTGTCAGTGGTTTCGCAATCTTCGAGAACCCTTCAATGAATCATCGATAATATTCGGCCATTCCAATGAAGCTCTTGATTCCTCGAGCATATGTTGGCACTTTCTAGTTCAGAATGTCTGCCACTTTCTTCGGGTCTATAGCCAATCCTTCTTTGTTTATTATGTGACCCAAGAACAGGACTTCATCAATCTAGAACTCGCACTTGCTCAACTTTGCATACAGCTGGTGCTCTCGCAATCTCTGCAAAACCATCCTCAAATGACCTGCATGCTCTTCTTCGCCTTGAGAATATATGAGAATATCATCAATAAATACCACCACAAACTTGTCAAGATAATCCATGAATACAATGTTCATCAGATTCATGAAGAAGGCTAGTGCATTTGTTAGGCCAAAAGACATCACGGTGAACTCATACAACCCATACTTGGTAATGAATGCTGTCTTCGGAATATCTGAGGGTCGAATCCTGAGCTGATGATAACCTAACCTCATATCTATCTTTGAAAACACACTGGCTCCTCTCAACTGGTCGAATAGATCTTCTATTCTGGGAAAGGGGTACTTGTTCTTGATCGTGACTTCATTCAGGGCTCGATAGTCGATACACATCCTTCTGGTGCCATCTTTCTTTTCCACGAATAGGACAGGGGCGGCCCAGGGCGAGGTGCTTGGCCTGATGTAACATTTCTTTGACAGCTCATCAATCTGCTTCTTAAGTTCAACCAACTCTGGTCCAGATACTCTGTAAGCTCTCTTAAAGATGGGGGCGGTTCCAGGAAAAAGCTCTATATCAAACTCAACTTTCTGCTCTGGTGGCATGCCTGGTAAGTCCTTTGGGAACACATCTAGGAACTCAGACACAACCTTGATAATCTCGAGTGAATCTGGCTCCTTGCTATCAATAGCCATCTGATGACAACTTCCTTTCCTTGGCTCAGGTGGGACTAACTCGGTCACCACTTCCTCTCCTAGTGGGGACATCAACTTAATTGTCCTCTTATCACAACTGATAACTACCTGATACTTATCTAGCCAATTCATCCCTAGGATGACATCTATTCCCTGAGTACCCATTACTATGAGATTAGCGGGAAACGCTATCCCCCTTATTTCCATCCTTACATTCAAGCAAATGCTATCAGCTCGAATTCTACCACCAGCTGAGTCAATTTGAATGGGTGTTGACATGGTAGTTATTGGAAGATTATGTGCTTCTACCCATGATGAAGTTATAAAAGAATGCGTTGCTCCAGTATCAAATAGCACTTCTGCAATATGGGAGTCGACTGGAAACATACCTACTATCATGCCAGGGGTTTCTGAACTGCTTCAGCCTCCAAGTGATTCAGTCTCCCATGATTGTAGCGTGGCTGAGAGCGGTTGCCTGCTCTAGGCTGAGGCACATTCTGCTTTGCTGGGGCACTGGGCCTGACTGCTGCTAGGCTACCTTCTTCGTAGGGATGTAATATGGTTCGGAAAATATCCATCCAGATCCGGATTCGAAGATGGTGAACACTGGTTCGGATGGATTTTTCGGATATCCGAGCTTTTTTTCGGATAACAGATACGAATACGGATATTTTGTTCGGATATCGAATTTGAATACAATATGTCTGATATCCGTCGGATATCGAATATCCGGATATTTTCTCGGATAAATCTTCTCGGATATCCGGATATCTTATTCGGATAGCTGTATGCATTTTTTTGATTTTTTGTAGAAAGGAAATAATAATACACAAATAGCCTCAGAAATTCATGAAAATTTATGGAGGCATGCCATATGTCCACATATAACCCTCCAAAATATTTGGACCATAAAATCCGCAATATGATAGTGTTTCTTTCATTTCACTTTCACTTATTGTGTGAATTACACGTGAAATCACTCTAAGTATCCAAATTCACTTTATCATTTTCATGTGGAGACTTGAGGTTATATTCTTATATAATGTTTATTAGTTTTGGTAACTTATTTGCATTTTGATGATTTTATACAAAATAAATTAATAACACGCACATAGGCTAAAAATTTATGATTTTTTTTAAAAAACGTGACATATGTACAAATGTTTGGACCAAGGAGTGGATACATGATTACAACCATGATATGTGTGGAATGATGTCTTACACGATATCCGACAAAAAATTCGTTACGACAATATCCGTGTCCGACTAGTTCCGTATTCGACACATAGCTATCCATATTTGTATCCGAGAACATCCGTATTCGTATTCGTATCCGAGGCTATCCGTATTCGAATTCGAATCCGAATAAAAATATGAAAACAAATATGGTTTCAGCGATATCCGTCCGTATTCGATCCGATTACATCCCTACTTCTTCGGACATTGCATCACCTAATGGCCTTGCTCTTCACAATGGAAACATGCTCTGCTTCCGCCTTGAATTGGTGCGGCTTGACTGTTCTGGTTGGTTGCTGGGGCGGGAAGACGAGGTGCCTGCTGATTCTGCCTCTAGAACTGACCTCCTCCTGACTGATTGTGCTGACGATTCTGATGCTGGTGCTGAGGGTACTGCTTCTGAAACTACTGCTGCTGAGGTGGGCGCTGGTTCTGTCTGGACTGTTGAGGTGGGTTGCCTGAGAAACGAGGGCAATTGCTGCTCCTAGGCTGAGGTCCACTGATCTTATGCTTGCGATCCTCCATCTCTTTGCACTTCCTCTCTGTCATGATTGCTCTGTCGATCAGGTGCTGAAATGTGGGGAAGGTATGATTCATCAGCTGATATTGCAGAGGGTCGACCAAGCCTCTCAGGAAACGATATTGCCTCTTGGCGTCGGTGTTGACATCTTCAGGAGCATAGCGGGAAAGCTGCAGAAACCTGTCTCGGTACTCACTAATAGACATTGACCCTTGCTTGAGTGCCAGGAACTCCTCCTTCTTCACTGTCATCAGACCTGCAGGAACATGGTACTGACGGAAGCTATCTCTAAATTCCTCCCAGGTGATAGTGTCAGGGTTGGCATGGGTGATGAGGTAAGACTCCCACCAAGACTGGGTTGCTCCTCTCAACAGACAGGGACCATACAGAACTTTCTCTCTATCGTCACACTAAGCGGTGTGCAACTCTCGCTCCACAGTGCGCAGCCAATCTTCAGCATCCATGGGGTCAGAAGAGTGAGCGAACACCGGGGGATGTCCTCTCATGAACTCAGCACGCTTGTCTCTGGGCATCTGTGGCATCTGAGGCTGAGGTGGTGGCTGCTGCTGCTGCTGAATGGCGGCTAGAGTCTGACCGATGGCCTGAACTGCCTGAGTCTGCATTAGGAACATCTGCTCGATGGTCATCGAGGGCGGGGGTGGCAGTTGTTGTTGCTGGGGTGCCTCATCCTGCGGTGCTGCCTGCTCCTACTGAGCACGCCTTCCTCCTCTACGCCTGTTTTCTAACATCTGCAGAATGCAACCACACGTTAGAACTGATCTTGCAAGCTTGCAGCATAAGAAAAGAGTATAGACTTCTTCCACAATACTGAACGGGTGAACATCTTCACTGACTTCCAACACAGACCAACACAGCTTCTCAGATAAGAAGGAAAGTGGAATAAAGAGGCTTCCCAACTAGATAGCTAACTCCATTAACATTTAACAGGTAAACCAAGGTGCAGGGGATGCCCACACTCTCGTGACAGTCATTACAAAGATCCAAATCCAACATAGTTCATCATGACAAACAATAAAGCACAGGATACGCAAACTACCCTGTCTAACTAAGACTAACTAACAGCAAGACTAAGACTAAGACTAGGACTAGAACTAAGACTAAGACTTCTATCTTTAAACTTTCATTACAGGACCCAACACTGATGATCTATGGTTCTAAATTTATCTTGGTCCTGCAGTCGGGGTTGCCATAAGCCTAGTTTCCACGCTGAGGTGAGCGGTACGGGTGCTGAGTCCCGACAGGAGCGGGGCAGCCATCCTCTAGGTGACGATGCTCCACGCGCTCAGCCCGTAGCTGGGCAATCTTAGCACGAGCCCTACTCAGCTCGTCTAATGTGTGGTCCAGCTCCGTGTTTAGCACGGCGGCTAGGTTGACTGTGCTGCTCAACCTAGGATTGTCCTCACCAAAAGGTGAGACAATCACGCCTCCTGTGCTGCCAGATGAACGACGGGGGTAATACTTCAGGTTGAGACCATCAGCTACCCTGCCAAGCACTGAGCAGTAGTGCGAAAGCACATGCCGTGCGGCATCTTGCATGGCCGCCTCAGCTGAGTCCCGCTCAGAGATGGAATAGTGCTCTGAGCAGACCTCCGCACCCCAAAGACTGTTCTCCAGACGGCGCACCAAACAAGTCGCCTCCCAGCGGTCCGGATAAACCCCACGACTATGCTGGAAGACCACACAGCGAAACTCGATGGACCAAGTACGTCGGTCGAGTGCCTAGCATAGCTGGGTGTCGAGCGTTGGCTTCAACCTGATGATCTTCTAATCATTTTTCTGTGCTTCTTTGATTTCCCGCTCTAGGGTTGGCTCCAACTCAACTATCACTCATCACATATTATTCATAAATTCGAGGCTCAACCTGTCAAACTCTTTGGCTAACTCATAAGGCATCGAATGAGCGACCATCAGGTTGACTTGACTTTTCCTGCTCAAAGTGTCTGCCACTACGTTCGCTTTGCTTGGATGGTAATGAATCTCCAATTCATAGTCCTTGATCAACTCTAATCATCTTCGTTGCCTCATGTTCAGCTCCAACTGAGTGAATATGTACTTCAGACTCTTGTGGTCTGTGTAAACATCGCACTTCTGCCCATACAGATAGTGCCTCCATGTCTTCAGTGCGTGAACCACTGCTGCCAACTCTAGGTCATGGATTGGGTAATTCTGCTCATGAACCTTCATCTGTCGGGACGAATAAGCCACAACTCTTCCCTCCTGCATCAACACACATCCCAAACCAGTGTAACAAGCATCGCAATACACCGAGAAGGGCTTGTGCATATCAGGCAAGACTAAGACAGTTGTTGTAGTCAACTTCTCTTTCAGCTCTTCAAAGGCCTCTTGGCATTTTTGGGTCCACTTGAACTCAACTTTGTTGCCTAGCAAAGCTGTCATTGGTTTCGCAATCTTGGAGAACCCTTCAATGAATCGTCGATAATATTCGGCCATTCCAATGAAGCTCTTGATTCCTCGAGCATATGTTGGCACTTTCTAGTTCAGAATGTCTGCCACTTTCTTTGGGTCTATAGCCAATCCTTCTTTGTTTATTATGTGACCCAAGAATAGGACTTCATCAATCTAGAACTCGCACTTGCTCAACTTTGCATACAGCTGGTGCTCTCGCAATCTCTACAAAACCATCCTCAAATGACCTGCATGCTCTTCTTCGCCTTGAGAATATATGAGAATATCATCAATAAATACCACCACAAACTTGTCAAGATAATCCATGAATACAATGTTCATCAGATTCATGAAGAAGGCTAGTGCATTTGTTAGGCCAAAAGACATCACGGTGAACTCATACAACCCATACTTGGTAATGAATGCTGTCTTCGGAATATCTGAGGGTCGAATCCTGAGCTGATGATAACCTAACCTCAGATCTATCTTTGAAAACACACTGGCTCCTCTCAACTGGTCGAATAGATCTTCTATTCTGGGCAAGGGGTACTTGTTCTTGATCGTGACTTCATTCAGGGCTCGATAGTCGATACACATCCTTCTAGTGCCATCTTTCTTTTCCACGAATAGGACAGGGGCGGCCCAGGGCGAGGTGCTTGGCCTGATGTAACCTTTCTTTGACAGCTCATCAATCTGCTTCTTAAGTTCAACCAACTCTGGTCCAGATACTCTATAAGCTCTCTTAAAGATGGGGGCGGTTCCAGGAAAAAGCTCTATATCAAACTCAACTTTCCGCTCTGGTGGCATGCCTGGTAAGTCCTTTGGGAACACATCTAGGAACTCAGACACAACCTTGATAATCTCGAGTGAATCTAGCTCCTTGCTATCAATAGCCATCTGATGACAACTTCCTTTCCTTGGCTCAGGTGGGACTAACTCGGTCACCACTTCCTCTCCAAGTGGGGACATCAACTTAATTGTCCTCTTATCACAACTGATAACTACCTGATACTTATCTAGCCAATTCATCCCTAGGATGACATCTATTCCCTGAGTACCCATTACTATGAGATTAGCGGGAAACGCTATCCCCCTTATTTCCACCCTTACATTCAAGCAAATGCTATCAGCTCGAATTCTACCACCAGCTGAGTCAATTTGAATGGGTGTTGACATGGTAGTTATTGGAAGATTATGTGCTTCTACCCATGATGAAGTTATAAAAGAATGCGTTGCTCCAGTATCAAATAGCACTTCTGCAATATGGGAGTCGACTGGAAACATACCTACTATCATGCCAGGGGTTTCTGAACTGCTTCAGCCTCCAAGTGATTCAGTCTCCCATGATTGTAGCGTGGCTGAGAGCGGTTGCCTGCTCTAGGCTGAGGCACATTCTGCTTTGCTGGGGCACTGGGGCCTGACTGCTGCTAGGCTACCTTCTTCGTAGGGATGTAATATGGTTCGGAAAATATCCATCCAGATCCGGATTCAAAGATGGTGAACACTGGTTCGGATGGATTTTTCGGATATCCGAGCTTTTTTCGGATAACAGATACGAATACGGATATTTTGTTCGGATATCGAATTTGAATACAATATGTCTGATATCCGTCGGATATCGAATATCCGGATATTTTCTCGGATAAATCTTCTCGGATATCCGGATATCTTATTCGGATAGCTGTATGCATTTTTTTGATTTTTTGTAGAAAGGAAATAATAATGCACAAATAGCCTCAGAAATTCATGAAAATTTATGGAGGCATGCCATATGTCCACATATAATCCTCCAAAATATTTGGACCATAAAATCCGCAATATGATAGTGTTTCTTTCATTTCACTTTCACTTATTGTGTGAATTACACGTGAAATCACTCTAAGTATCCAAGTTCACTTTATCATTTTCATGTGGAGACTTGAGGTTATATTCTTATATAATGTTTATTAGTTTTGGTAACTTATTTGCATTTTGATGATTTTATACAAAATAAATTAATAACACGCACATAGGCTAAAAATTTATGATTTTTTTTAAAAAAACGTGACATATGTACAAATGTTTGGACCAAGGAGTGGATACATGATTACAACCATGATATGTGTGGAATGATGTCTTACACGATATCCGACAAAAAATTTGGTACGACAATATCCGTGTCCGACTAGTTCCGTATTCGACACATAGCTATCCATATTTGTATCCGAGAACATCCGTATTCGTATTCGTATCCGAGGCTATCCGTATTCGAATTCGAATCCGAATAAAAATATGAAAACAAATATGGTTTCAGCGATATCCGTCCGTATTCGATCCGATTACATCCCTACTTCTTCGGACATTGCATCACCTAATGGCCTTGCTCTTCACAATGGAAACATGCTCTGCTTCCGCCTTGAATTGGTGCGGCTTGACTGTTCTGGTTGGTTGCTGGGGCGGGAAGACGAGGTGCCTGCTGATTCTGCCTCTAGAACTGACCTCCTCCTGACTGATTGTGCTGACGATTCTGATGCTGGTGCTGAGGGTACTGCTTCTGAAACTACTGCTGCTGAGGTGGGCGCTGGTTCTGTCTGGACTGTTGAGGTGGGTTGCCTGAGAAACGAGGGCAATTGCTGCTCCTAGGCTGAGGTCCACTGATCTTATGCTTGCGATCCTCCATCTCTTTGCACTTCCTCTCTGTCATGATTGCTCTGTCGATCAGGTGCTGAAATGTGGGGAAGGTATGATTCATCAGCTGATATTGCAGAGGGTCGACCAAGCCTCTCAGGAAACGATATTGCCTCTTGCCGTCGGTGTTGACATCTTCAGGAGCATAGCGGGAAAGCTGCAGAAACCTGTCTCGGTACTCACTAATAGACATTGACCCTTGCTTGAGTGCCAGGAACTCCTCCTTCTTCACTGTCATCAGACCTGCAGGAACATGGTACTGACGGAAGCTATCTCTAAATTCCTCCCAGGTGATAGTGTCAGGGTTGGCATGGGTGATGAGGTAAGACTCCCACCAAGACTGGGTTGCTCCTCTCAACAGACAGGGACCATACAGAACTTTCTCTCTATCGTCACACTAAGCGGTGTGCAACTCTCGCTCCACAGTGCGCAGCCAATCTTCAGCATCCATGGGGTCAGAAGAGTGAGCGAACACCGGGGGATGTCCTCTCATGAACTCAGCACGCTTGTCTCTGGGCATCTGTGGCATCTGAGGCTGAGGTGGTGGCTGCTGCTGCTGCTGAATGGCGGCTAGAGTCTGACCGATGGCCTGAACTGCCTGAGTCTGCATTAGGAACATCTGCTCGATGTTCATCGAGGGCGGGGGTGGCAGTTGTTGTTGCTGGGGTGCCTCATCCTGCGGTGCTGCCTGCTCCTACTGAGCACGCCTTCCTCCTCTACGCCTGTTTTCTAACATCTGCAAAATGCAACCACACGTCAGAACTGGTCTTGCAAGCTTGCAGCATAAGAAAAGAGTATAGACTTCTTCCACAATACTGAACGGGTGAACATCTTCACTGACTTCCAACACAGACCAACACAGCTTCTCAGATAAGAAGGAAAGTGGAATAAAGAGGCTTCCCAACTAGATAGCTAACTCCATTAACATTTAACAGGTAAACCAAGGTGCAGGGGATGCCCACACTCTCGTGACAGTCATTACAAAGATCCAAATCCAACATAGTTCATCATGACAAACAATAAAGCACAGGATACGCAAACTACCCTGTCTAACTAAGACTAACTAACAGCAAGACTAAGACTAAGACTAGGACTAGAACTAAGACTAAGACTTCTATCTTTAAACTTTCATTACAGGACCCAACACTGATGATCTATGGTTCTAAATTTATCTTGGTCCTGCAGTCGGGGTTGCCATAAGCCTAGTTTCCACGCTGAGGTGAGTGGTACGGGTGCTGAGTCCCGACAGGAGCGGGGCAGCCATCCTCTAGGTGACGATGCTCCACGCGCTCAGCCTGTAGCTGGGCAATCTTAGCACGAGCCCTACTCAGCTCGTCTAATGTGTGGTCCAGCTCCATGTTTAGCACGGCGGCTAGGTTGACTGTGCTGCTCAACCTAGGATTGTCCTCACCAAAAGGTGAGACAATCACGCCTCCTGTGCTGCCAGATGAACGACGGGGGTAATACTTCAGGTTGAGACCATCAGCTACCCTGCCAAGCACTGAGCAGTAGTGCGAAAGCACATGCCATGCGGCATCTTGCATGGCCGCCTCAGCTGAGTCCCGCTCAGAGATGGAATAGTGCTCTGAGCAGACCTCCGCACCCCAAAGACTGTTCTCCAGACGGTGCACCAAACAAGTCGCCTCCCAGCGGTCCGGATAAACCCCACGACTGTGCTGGAAGACCACACAGCGATACTCGATGGACCAAGTACGCCGGTCGAGTGCCTAGCATAGCTGGGTGTCGAGCGCATCGTGGAAGTGACACCCGCGAGCGGCGTTGCGAGTGATGGGTCAGGCAACCCATCCTTCCAGCTCCTGGTCGGCTGCAAGGTCGGTGCTGTAGCTCGAGCTGCCATCACCGCCTCCATCGTCTGGGTCTCCTCCAGCAGCTACTCCAGTGACTGGAGCGCTCAGTGGTGGTGTAGGGGGCACCTCCAGCGGGAGCACAGGGGAGCAGCTCCTCACAGACTCTATCTCCTGCTGAAGCGAGAAGGAAGAGCCCTGGTGCTCCAGCTCCTGTCGTTGACGCTCCTGCTCCTCGTGCAGGCGGTGGTGCATCCTCTCCAAGTGGCTAGACTGACCAGCCACCAGACGGCGAAGCGGACGCTCCGTGAGACGAGAGGGCAAGAAAGGAATGACTGACTTCTATGCAGTGTGTCTAAGATGAGCCATCTACAAAAGACATCGTAAGCATAAGAGTGAGAACAGAACTAATATGACCAGCAAGTAAACCTTAAATAAATGATGAATTAGAATAAAACAATTTTTCAGCAAGGCATAATAGTATATAGTAGAACATAGGTTTGGTCGATATGACCAACTTTTGAAGGGATACCGAAGTCAAGGTCATAATAGGGGTCTATAATCCTTAGAACAACCAATCTACTCTAGGTTAGCGGTCCTATAGTCAGCATGGCTTTGATACCACCTATGTCACACCGGGTTTTAGAAGGCAAACCGAATGTGAACCATGTACGTGCCAGGATCAGCAATTCACGTACACAGGAGTTACATAACTGGACATCATCACACGGTGCTCAAATAATAACACAAAAGGGGAATAATAGTCGATTACATCATATGTCTGAGACATCCACATAGTCTTTGACAATAATCAAAGTGCGAAAATGAAACATAGATACACGCGGCCTTCACAGGCAGCCGACTGGGGGTTGTCGCTAACCCACGCCTAAAACTCGTCATAATCTTGGAACTCCTGGAAATCCTCCTCCACGGCTTCATCTTCTCCTGAGCAGTGGTTGCAATGCGGACAACCTGGGGAAGGGGGTTTGGTGTGTAGAGCAAGGGTGAGTACACATCAACATACTCAGCAAAATGTCCCGTTTTGCTGTAGTGGACTAGCTTTATGTGGAGTTTAGTCAAGCAGTTGCTTTTAGTTGGTCAGGTTATTATCTACTAGTAAAAAGCAAGGTTTTAGCATTAACCCAAGTTATTAACCCGGATGTATCCTTTCCAAACGGAAAGTATACCACTTACCAGTACCATAGTCATAACCAAAATCATCATCCTCATCACCACCTATAAACCATACATCTCTGATCAAGTATCTCTAATCAATGGAGCTCCCTTGGCCGCTCATAACCACGAGCACAACCCATATATCAATTTTCATAACACTCTGCAGAGGTTATGCACTTTACCCACAAGTCGTGATTCCCTTTTTGCCCGGAGATCATGACTCTCCATTGATCACTACCAAGGTGACCCAGCAGGGTATCACTATGTAGCCTTTACAAGGATTCCCCAGGGCTGTAGCCACCTGTTAGGTTTCCTAAATATACTGTACTCCTCCCCAAGGGGCAAACCAACCTTTGCAGAGCGAGCCGCATACACCGAGCCCCATTAACGGCACGACGACGAAGCGAACTACATCCCGGTTCCTCTAATTATTCAGCTAACGGCGTCTCATTCCACCCTCATGGTTGCACTGTTTTCCCGGGCGATCATCCAACGAATAGGTCCTTATGGAGAGGCACTCGAGAAACCGCTCGAGTCCCCTTAAATGTCACAAGCATATCATCATAAATAAGAAGGAAAATAGTGTATCCTAGATAAATCTCATCATGTTCATTGATTAATGTTAAGCACTAGCATAAAGCTAAACCATAATAATCCAACCCAAATAGATAAGCAAGGACATGGATAACAAAAGCTAGTCAATCCTTAAGTATAAATTGTGTAAATGCAGAAAGTGAATTAAGGAATGTATAGGACATAGATGGGTCAAGGGACACTTGCCTCCACCAACCAGCTGCTGCTCAGGGCCTTCTCCTGCGGGTTCTTCGGACTCCTCAACCAGACTGTTATCTATGCGAGCGCAAACATACAACCATCCATTTGAATTAGGAAATAAACAGTACACTATACAAGAGAGCAGATAAGTCAGATATGCATAAAATATGACATACGATTTGCATTCGCGACTGCTAGAAAGAGAAGACGAAATGTCTCGCAGTGGTTGAAGCTATAATCGAAGCGTATTACGGGTAGGTGTATAATTAATCATTACTTCATCTAGTTCTACCTAGTTATACTAACAAGTATTAATCACATGCACTAATAGAGTTATAACTATTTCCAATTAGTCGACATTAAACAAAGTCGATGATTAACTACACGAGATAACTAACGTGATCAATTTCTGAGTAGAGTTTCCATTTTATTAATATAAATAACGTGATCAAAGCACATAAAATACACGGGGGGTAGACGGGCACGTCTAGGGGATAGACGGGCATGTCGTGAACGCGACAGGACGCTACGCGTCGCGCCGAGGGCACGGCGAGCCACGCCAAAGCACTTTGCGAACCACACGAGCACGCGCGCGCAAGGCCGCGCTGACGCGCAGCGAACGGATCGCATGCACGCCGGGACTGAGCCATGGGCAGGGGGCCAAGCCACGCAGGGGCACCACGGCTGCGCGAGCCGAAGCCGCGCCGGGCTGGGGCCGCGCTACGCAGGGGCGCCACGCCACGCCGGGACAGGGGCAGGGGGCGCGCGCGCCAGGCCACGAGCGGGCACGCCGGGGCCGCACCGAGGCGGGCGCGCCGGGGCCGCACCGAGGCGGGCACGCCGGGGCCGCGATGAGGCGGGGCAGAGGGCCACGGCCGCACAGGGGGCCGGGCAGGCGTGTCGCGCAGGGAGGAGCCGGGACCAGGGGCGAAGCCGCGTGCCATGGCTAGCCGCGCCGAGCCAGGCAGGGCCGCGCGCGCCGGTCAGGGGAGCGTGCTGGGGCAGGGGCCGAGCGCGCCGAGGCAGGGGCCAAGCACGCCGGGGACGAGCGGGCGGGGGAAGCCGGGACAGTGAGGCCGGGCCGCGCCGAGGCAGGGGGAGCCGTGCGTGCCGGGCAGGGGAGAGAGCCGGGGACAGGGGCCGAGCGCGCCGGGGACAGCGGTCGGAAAAGGGGAGGGGCTTACCGCGCGGGGTGAGGGCGGCACCGGAGTGAGAGCGAGGTCGGGCAGGGGAGGGAGACGTGCGCGAGGGGGCGCGGGGATAGAGAGGGGTTTGGGGAGGGGGTGGCTGACGGGTGGGGCCCACCGGGGAGGCGGCGGCGGCAGTTCTAACCGCCCGCACGCACGACGCGCGTCAGGGGGCGCGAGGGGGCGAGCTGGGCCGCGCGGGGCCCACGGTGGGGAGGGGAGGGGTGCCGGCTGGGCCGCGAGTGGAAGCCGGCCCAAAAGGGGGGAAGAGTGAAATTCCCCTTCTTTTTATTCTTCTCCTAATTTCCCCATTTAATCTATTTTCAAATGCATGCTTTCACACATTCACTCAGCAAACAAAATAAATGCATAGACCGGCATGGTGCAGCAAACAAAAGATTTAACTCTAGGGTTTTTACTTACGCGAGGTCTCGAGCTAAATCTCGCTGGAATATTTGAAAAGAACAAGGCATAGCGAGAAGAAAAAGAAAGAGGAAAGGTAACGCCCGAATTTGGTGAGTGCTAGAGAAAGAAGAAATTTAACTCTCAAATCGGCGCGTTACAGGTACCTAAAACCCAAGCTTAATTACCTTGCAGGTTTATGCATCCGGGGGCTCAAACTGGATCATTGATAGCGGATGCACAAACCACATGACAGGGGAGAAGAAAATGTTCACCTCCTATGTCGAGAACAGGGATTCCCAAGACACTATCGTCTTTGGAGATGGGAACCAAGGCAGGGTTAAGGGCTTAGGCAAAATCACTATCACTACCGAGCATTCGATTTCAAACGTGTTTCTAGTAGAATCGCCCGGGTACAATTTGTTGTCTGTAAGCCAATTATGTCATATGGGTTATAATTGTTTATTTACAAATATTGATGTACATGTCTTTAGAAGAAGTGATGGTTCATTATCTTTTAAGGGTGTATTAGACGGCAAGCTCTAGATGCATGCTTAATTGCTAAGACTAATATGGGTTGGCTCTAGCACCGCCATCTAGCACATGTTGGGATGAAGAACCTTCATAAGCTTCTAAAGGGAGAACATGTGTTAGGACTAACCGATGTCAGTTTTGAGAAAGACAGACCTTGTGCAGCGTGCCAGGCAGGAAAACAGGTGGGAACTACTCAGCAAAGCAAGAACGTCATGACGACATCAAGACAACTGGAACTCCTATATATGGATCTTTTTGGGCCCATTGCTTATCTTAGCATCGGGGGAAGTAAGTATGGTCTTGTAATTGTTGATGATTTGTCTCGCTTCACTTGGGTATTCTTTTTGCAGGATAAATCTGAAACCCAAGGAACATTAAAGCGCTTCCTACAGAGAGATCAAAATGAGTTTGAGCTAAAGGTTAAAAAGATAAGAAGTGATAATGGATCTAAGTTCAAGAACCTTCAAGTAGAAGAGTATCTTGAGGCGGAAGGCATCAAGCATGAGTTCTTCGCACCCTACACACCACAACAAAATGGTGTAGTAGAGAGGAAGAACAGGACGCTAATTTATATGGCGAGGTCAATGCTTGGAGAGTACAAGACGCCTGAGCAGTTTTGGTCAAAAGCTGTGAATACAACTTGCCATGCCATAAACCGGCTCTATCTACATCGCCTCCTCAAGAAGACATCATACAAATTCCTAACTGGTAACAAACCAAACGTTTCATACTTTCATGTATTTGGGAGCAAATGCTACATCTTGGTAAAGAAAGGTAGACATTCGAAGTTTGCTCCCAAAGCTGTAGATGGGTTTTTACTAGGTTATGACTTGAATGCAAAGGCATATAGGGTCTTCATCAAATCATCAGGATTAGTTGAAGTCTCTAGCGATGTTGCATTTGATGAGACTAATGGCTCTCCAAGAGAGCAAGTTGATCTTGATGATATAGATGAGGATAAGGTTCCGACGGCCGCAATGCGAACAATGGCGATAGGTGATGTGCGGCCACAAGAGCAAGATCAACCTTCTTCCTCTACATTGGTGCACCCTCCAACTCAAGATGAGGAACAGGTACCTCAAGATGAAGGCTTGGATCAAGGGGAGCACAAGGAGAATAGGATAAGGAGGAAGAATCACCACAAGCTTCTTCAACTCAAGTTCGGGTGACAATTCAAAGAAATCATCCAGCCGATCAGATTTTGGGTGATATCACCAAGGGAGTAACCACTCGCTCATATTTAGCTAACTTTTGTGATCATTACTCATTTGTTTCTTCTATTGAGCCTTTTAGTGTAGAAGAAGCCTTCCAGGATCCGAACTAGGTGTTGGCCATGCAGGAAGAGCTCAACAACTTCAAGAGAAATGAATTTTGGAGCCTAGTGCCACGTCCTAAACAAAACGTTGTGGGAACCAAGTGGGTGCAAAAGGTTATGCCCAAGTCGTAGGTTTGGATTTTGAGGAGAATTTTGCTCCTGTAGCTAAGCTTGAATCAATTCGCATATTATTGGCCTATGCTGCTCACCATTCATTTAAGTTATTTCAAATGGACGTGAAGAGCGCCTTCCTCAATGGGCCAATCAAGGAGGAAGTTTATGTGGAACAACCCCCTGGCTTCGAGGATGACAAGTATCCCGACAACGTCTACAGGCTCTCTAAGACGCTCTCTGGACTTAAGCAAGCCCCAAGAGCACGGTATGAATGCCTTAGAGATTTCCTTATTTCTAATGCTTTCAAGGTTGGGAAAGTTGATCCTACTCTCTTTACTAAGACTAGTAATGGTGATCTTTTTGTATGCCAAATATATGTCGATGACATAATATTTTGTTCTACTAATCAAAAGTCTTGTGAGGAGTTTAGCAGGGTGATGATGCAGAAATTCGAGATGTCTATGATGGGCGAGCTAAACTACTTCCTTGGATTCCAAGTAAAGCAACTCAAGGAAGGGACCTTCATCTCTCAAACGAAGTATACTCAAGATTTGCTCAAGAGGTTTGGGATGAAGAATGCAAAGCCTGCAAAGACACCGATGGGAACGGACAAACATCTGACCTCAACAAAGGAGGCAGTCTGTTGATCAAAAGGCATACCGGTCGATGATAGGATCTTCGCTTTATCTTTGTGCTAGTAGACCGAATATTATGCTAAGTGTATGCATGTGTGCTAGATTTCAATCTGACCCCAAGGAATGTCACCTTGTGGCTGTTAAGCGAATTCTTAGATATTTGGTTTTTACGCCTTACTTAGGGATCTGGTATCCAAAGGGGTCTACCTTTGACTTAATTGGATATTCAGACTCCGACTATGCCGGGTGCAAGGTTGATAGGAAGAGCACATCAGGGACTTGTCAGTTTCTAGGAAGGTCCCTGGTGCCTTGGAGCTCTAGGAAACAAACTTTTGTTGCCCTATCCACTGCTGAGGTCGAGTATGTTGCTACAGGACAGTGTTGCACAACTGCTTTGGACGAGGCAAACCCTCCGGGACTTTGGCTACAATCTGAGCAAAGTCCCACTCCTATGTGATAATGAGAGTGCTATCCGCTTAGCGGATAATCCTGTTGAACACAGCCATACTAAGCACATAGACATCCGACATCACTTTTTGAGAGACCACCAGCAAAGGGGAGATATCGATATTTACCATATTAGCACCGAGAACCAACTAGTCCATATCTTCACCAAGCCTTTAGATGAGAAAAGGTTTTACAGGTTGCGTAGTGAGCTAAACGTCTTAGATTCATGTTACTTGGATTGATCTATAGCATACATGTGTTTTATGCCTTTGATCATATTACTTTAAGCATTAATGTCTTTAACTGCTTATTTTTGGTGCTCAAGTTGCACAAGTCATCCCCGGACCTCACAAGTCCTTATGCAAATGATGCACATGTTTAGGGGGAGGATGTGCTACAACTTGACTCCTTTGAGACTAACATGTTTGTTGAGTACCTTTGAAATAGTCTCAAAGTTGAATTGAAAGGGAAAAGGTGAACTTAGACAAGAAAGGGCTTCCACTGCATTCCGATATCAATGTCTCTTGTCCCAAGTTCTTATTTGTGTTCTCATTGCCTTTTGATCTCATTTGACGTTTTCGTGAGGCAATGGGGTTAATGGGCCAAAAAGATCTCCTTTTTTGGTGCTTAATGCCAAAGGGGGAGAAATTAAGGCCAAAGCAACTGGATAAGCCAACCACGTGAATTTTAAAATTTTAGTGTGTCTTTGTGTTTGATCAAAATCCTCTTATTACAAAAACTGTTCTCTTATGGGGGAGAAATTTGATTATGGGAAAAAGGGGGAGTTTTTGGCATTTGATCAAATTTACTAATGAAAGATCTTTTGATTTGCCAAAACAAGTGTTTTTGACATAGAGATAGGCAAAAGAATTTGTTTTGTGAAAATAAACCAAGTGGTCGCAAAAGTGATCCAAATATGCCAAATCCTGTGAGTTAAAATTGTCTTCAATTTGCACTCTTTAGCTTCTCTTTGAAAAAGTTTGTGCATTTCGAGTTGCTTTTAATGTGTTGGCATAAATTACCAAAAAGGGGGAGATTGAAAGGGAAATGTGCCCTTGGGCCATTTCTATAAATGTTTAGGTGATTAGATGTCCAACACATATTGTTTCAGTGGATATGTGCTAAAGTGCTAAAGAGATGCAAATCAAGAATCAAGGTATGTCTCTAGCCTTAGTGAATTGTTTTTGGTACTAACATATTCCTCTAAGTTCTAGGAACCTTGTCAAACAAAATGAGATTGGATTGGAGAAGGTTGGTAGTGCCCAGCCAGACTTCACCAGCCTGCGGGTTCACCGGACACTTTCTGGTGCCCAGGGTGGCGCGTCGATGAACTCGCTGCTCTCGGGAATTGCTGGGGACGCTGCGGCTAAAATTCACCGGACTGTCCAGTGGGCCTGCAGTGCCCGCGCTAACGGTCAGTGACGAAATCAGGGCGTAATCAACGGGCGACGCATGGCAGAGCCAACGGTCACCAGGCCGCACCGGACTGTCCGGTGTGCCAAGGGGACCTCAACTGCAATGGTCGGCTTAGTCAAATAAGGAAGGAGATCACGCACTGTTCATGTCTCATGGTGCACCAGACTGTCCGGTGCGCCCATGGACAGAAGGCAACTATTGCCTACCAAATGGAGCTCCAACGACTCCTAGCTGCCTTGGGGCTATAAAGGGACCCCTAGGCGCATGGAGTAGTACACCAAGACTCCATTGAACAACCTAAGATGCCTAGACTCCACAAACACGCATCCAATTCATTGTCTTCGAGATTTGAGCACTTGTTTGAGCTGTGAACTCGTTGTGTTGTGTTTTGTGCCTGTTTCTTGACTTGTGTGCGTGTCGTTGCTGCGACTCTAGCTCTTGCGTGTGTTTCTATTCCCACCTTACTCTGTGGTTTCATTGTGATCAATATTGTAAGGGTGAGAGGCTCCAACTTGTGGAGATTCCTCACAAATGGGATAAAACTTGAGATAAAGAAAACCGTGGTATTCAAGTGGATCATTGGATCACTTGAAAGGGGTTGAATGCAACCCTCATCCGTTGGGACACCACAACGTGGACTAGGCAAGTGTTCCACTTGGCCGAACCACGAGATTAAAAATCGTTGTGTCAACTGTCTTTATTCTTGTGTGATTGTCTTTACTTCTACCCACTTTATAATTGCTCTAAGTTCAATACTCATCTTGTGAAGAGCAATTAAGTGAAGAAGTTGTCTCCCTCTCTAGTCATAGCATCTTGGTTTTGACTTCACTAACATTTCATAAACCAAGTTTGTGTTGTTTAGTATTGATTTTTACAAGATCACCTATTCACCCCCCCTCTAGGTGCTCTCAACTTTGCGGTGTAGTATAACGGGGACGGGAACTACTTCCAGCCTGCCCCTAGTTACTAGCTTTTCTCTTCTCTCCTAGCTCAACCTTCTTGTGTTAGACAGCAATAGCCTTGTCTAGCAGTCTCTAGAAGGACGGGAATATGTGCGACATCAATTGGTATTGAAGTGGCCCGATCAAACCTTCTAGAAATAGCTCCTGCTTTTTCTCATCGTCATCAACTTCATCGGGAGAATATCGAGATAATTGGATGAATTTGTCGCGGTATTCACTTACTGACATGCCTCCCTATTTAAGGGATAGGAACTCCTTCTTCTTAATCTTCATAAGACCAGCAGGAATATGGTAATTCCTGAAGTGAGTGGAGAATTCTGCCCATGAAATGGTGTTAGCAGCGGTGTGAGCAGCGCAATATGCATCCCACCAATCCGCAACAGGACCGGTGAGGCGACCCGATGCATATAACACTTTCTCCCTATCAGTACACTAGGCTATGTTGAGCATCTTGTCCACGGACTTTAGCCAGTCGTCAGCTTGTAGTGGGTCGGAGGAGTTAGAGAATATCAGTGGTTTATGACTCATAAACTCCTGGTGCTTATCCTTGGGCAAAGCTGGTGGTGGTGGAGGTGGTAGTTGCTGTCGTTCCTACCGTTCTTGGTGTTCTTGCCTCATTTCCTGTCGTTCCTGATGGATTTGTGCCTGCATTTCTGTCATTGTGTTGGCCATTTGCTATAGTAGTCACATTTGAGCAGCAGTCATGTCTTCAATAGGCGAGGGATTTGGAGGAGGATTCATTTCTGGTTTTGGATTAGCTACAGCCCTTCTTCGACGAATTCGTGCAGGTAGATCAACACCTCCTCCCCTCTTGGTATTAACCATCTGGGTTAGAGACATGGTAAGATAGTTTTGCAAGGGGAATAATTTAGTAGGCAGAATAGATAGCCTAGTAGCTAGTCATAAACTGAAGGATCATAGGTGTTGGGGGCCTTCATCTTCCGAAGGTCCTCAAAAACACAACTAACATGTTTTCCAAGTATAATACATTCACAGGGACCTTCGGCCTCGGAATAAAGCTGTACACAATATGAAAAGCATGGTCTGGGAGAAGGATGAACCAGTTCCAAAGCTACGCGTGGAGAAGCTTCGGCTCAGCAGTAGAAAATGAAACCGAATTAAAGAGGAAAAGGCCATCTAGTCCTCGATAGATTGTCCTTAAGTCAATAGTAAATATCAAGGGCATGGATGTAATTTTACACAAGTTGCGTCCTGTGCCTATAAATAGATGAACAGTAACATCATAATGTTCACGTTGTCCTGTATTCATTTGCACGTCACACTTGGATTCTCACCTTCTATCAAGCCGAAGGTATAAAGATAATTCAATATTGTTCATGTTTATTCATGATGATATAATAAAAATATGATAATAATATCATATGATTATTCATATTATTTTCCATGTTTCATATGCTTCTACTTTCATTATTTTATATTGAGATGATGAAGGTATGTCCTTCATAACCTTCGTCTGAAGATCATTATATCCCAAGGGAGATAATGCTTCGAAGGACGAAGGTCTGTAACCATTAACATTTGTGTTGCCTTGTTCTTAATTCATAGCATTTGAGAACAAGTGACCAACAATAGGCACAACTTTGATCTTTCGTTTTGTGTCTATGTTGGGATAACTATGCTTATGAGATGAATCTCCAAAGATAAGATAGATTCTGCTAAGATAAGATAGGTATGTGACACTAGATATATTTTAATGGGAAATAATCTAGGTTGTCTAGTTATTGTATAAACATTTTTATGCTTGGATGTATATGCAGATGCAATTGTGGACATTACTCCACAACTCATCACACTCAATCAAAGAACCAAATCAAACAATTATCATAAGAACAAACATTCAAGCCTATAGATACTTACAAAAATAATTTTGTTTTTGTTCCTAAGATTATGTCTCCTATTCCAGCAACCATAGTTGACTGAGAGACGACGGCCTAGACCTCTCACGAACTCAACGCGACATCCATCATGCTCCTAATCTTGTAGTACCTATCCTTGACCTGGGGATGTGAGTACAACAAGGGTGAGCTCACATATGTTCATCGCTCAACAAGTTGTGGGGAATAATGTGCATGAGCTCACTTAGAGTTGGGCTCATGTGAAGTGTAAGGCTTACAAAAGGAGATGGTTAAAGCTGAGCATTGCTTTTAGAGTTGGTCAAAATTTTATTAGCAGTTACTAAATATAAGTATATACCAACCCAAATAAACAAGAGATCAAATTAATAATAACACCCACAATGCAATGCAAATGACAAATTAAGTTTAGTTCCATCAATTACTCATGTGAGGGTCCGAGCTGCTCATGACCGTGAGCACGGCTGATATACCAGTTTTACACTCTACAGAGGTTGCGCATCTTTGCCCACAAGTTATGTTACCCATTTGCCAAGGGATCGCGACTTCCTATTCATCTCTACCGAGGAGACGAGGCAGGGTACCACTACGAGGCCTTTACAATGTTCCACTAGCTTCAGAAAACCTGCTACAGTTTCTGAGAAGGGCAATATAGGAATCTCTCGTCCGAAAAGCCATCGCAGCATGATCGACCCGAGAACCTCCCTATACGCAGCTCCTCTACCACCCTTGCCCCTTTCGGGTAAGGTAGCCCTCCACTAGATTTCCTAATTAGTCAGCCAAGGACGTCTCATACCACCCTTGTGGTTGCACTATTTTCCCCGGTGGTCACTCAATGTTCCAATTAACACAATGATATGATCATAACAATAATTAAAACAACAGTATAACTGGAACATGATCATAATATAACATTAATTTCCCAAAACTAGGTAGAGCAATAGCAAAACTATCCAACAGTGCTTTTGTTTGCAAGGTAGGGGATAAACAATGCTAGGGAAACCTATCGGGTCCCATCAAATTAACCTGAGCATGTCACATTGATTAATAGGAACATTACTAGGTAAAGAAAAGTGATCAAGGGCACAACTTGCCTTACACTCGAGATTCCCAGGTACCAAGTTGGTCTTCAAGTGACTCATAACCTCGCTGCTATTCCTAGCAATACAAACAAACATGGTATAGGCAAAATTAACATCACACCAAACATAAGAACAAATTGCATAATAATGATCTACGCATCGTAATTAGGTCCTATGTTCGAGAACCACTAAAATCGAAGTTACGGTTATAAAGTTACGATTTCTGAAGGTTTAAGTGTTGGATATAAAAGAAACTAAGTGTATAAATTTAACCTAGGTTTCATAACAAAATAAGGTTACCAGATGAGAAACAATATTAATACGAATTTATTGCAATTGAATGGGTCAAAAAGGAGTTGAAATGAATTACTTATGAATTAAACAAGTTTCTGAAATTATTTTTATACTAAAAATCATTTTTTGAATTAAGTCTGAATATTCCAAATAGCTCTGGACTGCGAACATAATTACCCGAGAGCACAGGGTCCAACTCGTGAAAAACAAGACCGATCTGTAATGCTCTTTATATAGTCGTGGATGGCGGGTTGATATTCTAAAACTCTAGGGCCCCTTTAACAAATTTGAGCCCAAAATCGTCCGATCCAAATCTAAGGCCCCAACTCTTAAGTGAACCGGTACAAGATCCTAGTCCTTGGATCGAACATCGACGACTCAGATTTAAAAACCCAGAATTAAATCACCACCGCAATTCGGACAATCCACGGTTCGGATTGCACGTGCGAAGGGGTACGCCAAAACCTAATCCCTACCATCTATCGAGGATCGAATGGCCCAAACTCCTTCTCCTAGCTCTAGCCAGACCTCGGCGGCGGTGTAGGGCACCACGGCGTAGCAACAACGGCCCCAGGCAGACGCCCCCCCAAAGACCTAATCCGAGATCCCACGTGTGCTGCATGAACAGCAGGTCAAGGCAAATACGATGGAGTGCACCATACTAGTGATGATCGTGGTGGAGAGGCTGGTCACGCAGAGGTGTAGATCTGCGATGGCGTAAAAACCTCAGGTGAGAAATCGGTCGAGCCCCGCTGGCACCCCTAGTTCAATACGCTGCAACACCGGCTTCTCACACCAGGCGGATTTCCTCGGCCCCACGGAGGGCCCTGAAAGCCACTACGACGCGAGTTCAACGACGGCTTTAACCTATGTTTCCCCGGCGCCGCAACCCCCCAATATAGTACAGTGGTGGTCGCGAGGATAGGAAATGAGGAGGAAGGGACGGACCCGCGTCATGGCTCCCTATATAGGCGTGAACTCGTCCAGGACGTATCAACCGATTGCGCGACGACGGCGCACTCCGCCATGCCCGGGGTTGTTAAGATCTTGCTGCGTTCAGTCGGAGGAGGTGGTTCTGACAGAAGGCCCCACCCGACAGTGACCCACGGTGATACAGGCACGCGCGAACTCCGGGTGAAGCGGCTAACATGTGGGCCCCATAGGTAAGTGTCCCAGCGCGAGGGGGAAAAGCCCGGTCCATACTAGGGTGGTAACGGGCCATTTAATTTAGCCTAGCAAATTTAAGGATCGAGTCAAGTTAGAGCCGGATCATAAAACAATACAATTTTGAACTAACAAAATTAAGGACTTTGTTGATTTGTGAAGCAAGTATTAGGGTCATGATCCATTACCACCCCGTCCACCTGCTAGAGACGACCAGGCGCACACGGGAGGCCGCGCAGAGTGGGCCGGTGCGGGAGAAGGGTTAAATGGGCCGAAAGCGCACGAAGTGGCCCACAATGGCTTTTGTCTTTTGTTTTTTCTTTTTCTTTTCTATTTCAAATTTCAAATATTCAAAACCAAATTCTAATTTCTGTTTTGAATTTCAGATATCCAGTCTCAAATATAATCCAAACATGAATATAAATCCAACTATTTTTAATATTATTATTTATTATTCTTCCTATTTTTTTAAGTATGGAAGCAAGAAATGACTTTATTACAATTTCCTTTCTCATTTTCTATTTTATATTTTCATTTATCATTTGAGGTTAAATTAAGTCATGATTCCTTTATTCAAACAAAATGCATCACAACAAAATCATCAGCATGAGATGCACATTTCTTTATTTATTTATTGGTGAATAATCTCCAAAGGTTCCATAAATTCCCAAAGCACTAAAATTATTATATTTATTTATTTATATCATTTTAATACAAATTTTGGGCTTTACATTTGACCATGTAAATTTGCGGCCATGCAGAGATATTTCCTTCAAGGCAAGATCATCAATTAGTCTTCTGAAACGGCCCATCATAGGCCTATTTAACTTGGAAGTATTCTTATCTGAAGCTTCATAAATAAGGTTAAAATCCCCTGCCACTATTCAAGGGCCATCACAAACTGCCCTAATCTCTCTGAGCTCTTGGAGGAATAAAAAATTTTCCTCACTATTTTGCGGCCCATAAACACATGTGAGCCACCAAGTATTCTCATCAGAAGTAAAAAATTGCACGGAGATGCTATTATTATCCACTATTTTTTGACCAGTGGGGACCAAGTGTCTTTTCCACGCCACCAACATGCCACCCCTTGCACCTACTGAAGGTAGAGAAATCCAATCACTGAAATTTGTGCCAAGCATAGACAACATTGTCCACCTATTTACCTCACCCATTTTAGTTTCTTGCAGACAGATTATATCAACCTCGACAGAAGACACTAACTCTATGACTGAATTTTGTCGCACAACGGAGTTCAACCCTCTAACATTCCAAAACATAATTTTTTATTGATCCATTAGATAGAACAAAGAGAGAAAAACTACATGTAGGAGCCAAAACTCACTGAGAGCTGACCTCCACAAGAATAGACCACCCAAATAAGGCAGCCAAGGCCTCAACCTGGCATTGGGACATGGGATGTTTGAAAACTTTAGCATAATCTTTCAGAGCTTGTTGACTGCAACCATCAGCATCATTGATCACCTTCAAAGACTTCATAGCTTTCTTGACTGCCCTACTCTCCAAATCCTACAACTTGAATTCAGTACCATCACCTGCCACCCTCCAACTTCTAGGGGGAGCAGCATCACAAGCTCTGCCAGCAATATTCCTGGAAGGCCTAGTGCCCGTTGGAGTTGGTAGAATGTGGGAAGTACTCTTGGACACTTTTCCGAAGAAGGTCATTTGCTTCTCACACTGGATGGTGGGGTCCAGCACGTTGTGGTCAGAACTAGATGGGTCGGTCCCCTCAGATGTGCCCGTTGTTGGGGATGGAGTGTAGAGACCTATAGATCACCATCCCGTGTAGCATGTATCTCTGTCAATACAATGGAATTTTTTTTGAAGATGCCGCCGAGAGTATACATGAAGATGACATGAAGGAACCATGTCAGTAACGCTTAGGGAGCTAGCAACCTGCCGGATTTGCACTGTAATGTGCACCAGAGCCGAGGCCTCCTCAGAGGGATCCTCAAGGCCCGTACGGTGAGCATCACAAGAATCAGAGCGCACCACCCCTATAAGCTCCCCTGGCCAATTGGAACGAGCTCTGACTGCCCAGAACACTAAAGAGGAGAGATATCATCATGATCCCCCTATGCACCGGAGTCGAGGCCTCCCCTGTGGGAACCTCAAGGCCCGCACAGTGCACACGACATGGATCAGAGCAGAGATCTCCCGAATAATCCTCGTGGCCGATGCAATTAAGATTCGCCTACTCGGAAACATCGCCATGGCGAATTTGTTCACCAATGTACACCAGAGCCGAGGTATCCGCAGAGGGATCCTCAAGCCCTGCACGGTGCATGCTTCTTGAACCATAACACAGACTTTCCACAATAGCCTCAATACCTGACTTCTTCGAAGTCGAGGCCTGCGGTCCAGCCTCTCCTTGACTGGACGACACTGTCCAAGCCCACCGATGCTCAATGATTTGGCATCTTCACGAGAACCTCCCCGTGGTGAACGCGGTCGAGGTCGCCGGTGAGACCTGGACCCATCCCCATGGTCATGAGGCCCTGACTGTGGGGTCAAGGCCAATGGAGCTAAAGTAGCCAAAGAAGACATATTCCATCTGATCTTTACTTGGTAAACCAATGAGATATCTCCTTGCGAACCCACATCGGTCGCCTGCAACGGTTCAGCAATCCAAAGTTCCTGAGATTTTGGAATCAAAGTTGTATCCATGCACCACACAGTGCACCTAAAAACTGCAAGGTCTCTAAGATCCAAAGTAGCTAAGTGCACCATGTATAACAAGCAAAATGGATTGATTAAGTGTTCCACTATGGTCGTCTCCCAATCATGCACTGAAATGCCCTCTAGTTCCAATTCTATCGTCTAAGGAAGAACTCCACCCATTGAGTTGAAAAACCTAGACCAACGCTTGCATACCATCGTGAAGGTTGTGCCCCGCAGAATGGAGCACCTCTCATCAAGTCACTGAGCCAGCTCCTCAGAGGGAAGAAACAACAGGAAACTACTCGGTGATAAACGACGGAGAACAAGGGAATCCTTAGGAATCTCTAGCCTTGGCGACAACAGCGATGCCGCCTCCACATCTAGAATAATGACCTGGTTACTGATCACCGAGACAACCATTTCCCTGCGAAGGTCTTCCTCAGCACTAGTCATAACATGGTTCCAACCCAGAATGCATCGGGAATGTAATCCTAGAGCAATCAGTAGGCTTCTAGTCGGGCCATTGAGATTTGTCCTGGACTCAGCGCTCATCATCATCACTGAGGGGTTACGTCACTTACGGGAGTGGCGATGACAAGAGCGTCCCTGATTAGTGGCTCCATCCACCCCCATCAAGTGATCATCAGACATACTTCCTCGCCCCCTTTGCTACAAGTGCCTAACGGCTCCCCTGCTTGGATCCTGCACACCCTTTTTCCTCCAAACCTTCGAAGATGTAGCTGGATGCCCAGTGTGTCCAGACTAGCGCTGATCACCAGACATTGGGGGATCACTGTTCCAGACGGACTGCGAGGGCCTGGGAGGCTGCCAGTGATGAAGATGAGACCAGACAGAAGCCCTGCTAGGAACACCCCCAAGACGAGACCACACCGACGCCCTGGGAGCAGGAGCAATCGCAAGAGCACGATCAGGAGCTTCCGGGTAGAGGGACACCCTATGTCTGAGCCAAAGGCATGAGAAGCAACTTGTCTTCAATCGGCAATGTCGAATCCAGTGATTCGGGGAAAGGCAATTGAAGCACCTGCCAAAGAAATTGTTGTCCATTTTGAAGTTTTTTCACTTTATTTAAAAAAATGTGGCCAGCCGTACTGGGCCACTTCAAGGCCCAATAGGCCAAGCAGCCCAGCCGGCTGGTAGGTGAGCTAGGCCACCACAGTGCCAAGGAGATACGGAGAGACGCAGAGAGATAGCAGATGGAGGCTGAGCGGCGGCGGTTGAATGAAGGCCGAGCTTGGCGCTGCCCATGCATCCGAGATGCTCGCGCTACTCCATCTGAGATGCTCGCAAATCAGTTGGTCCTCTCTCCCCTTCTCGTCTTCTTAAAAGCATGGGTGCTAATCCCCTGGAAGAACAGCGACTACTCTCCTTTGCTTGCTGTTTCAGTCACCTTGATCCAATCAGTCTCTAGCGATTCTTGTTTTCATCTCGCTGGTGGAAAAGATAGAGGTGGTGCTGATCTTATGCAGTGAGATTTACCCGTGCTCCTTTTTTCACTTGTGCGCCTGTATGGTGCTGTGTTCGTCTGATTATTATCCACCGTGCCCTGATGCTTGGGCTCCCTGCTACGCGGTGTTCTTCTCGGGCTGGTGCCGTGGACGTCTCCCACGGTCTCGGCAGCGGCTCTAGTATCTCCGTCAACCTCCCGCTGTGCAGGCCCGGATGTGGGCGACGGAATTGGTTTTCTGGGACAGGACTTTGTGTTTGTTGAGCTGATCTTCCCACGTAGACAATCTACGTGCTGTGAGTAGTCCGTTGCCTCACTTTATTTAATGTTTAATTTTGTGCAATCTGCTAGTATTAAATACTTGAGTGTGATTGCACTATTGTGGGTGGATTTGTTTGCTCAATGATAATAGCGGTGTAATGAGACAACGTGACAGTCTGAGATTTAGTGTGTTGTTAATTTCAGCATCAGGTATTTATTTGTGCCTAATTATATCTCTATTTGTTAAGGCTGTTTACCTATGTTAAATTTTGTTATTTTATTTAGTACACAGCTCCTTACTATTAGTATTTATACTTGATTATTAGGCTTATTACATCTAATCTAAAACCCTGATTTGGTAAGATTAGACTGTCACGTTAGTCGAGTATCTCTGATCACCATTTAGCGTTGGAGGGTTGTTTATTACAGCAACCCGCTATTTTGAGAGCAATATAAAAAGATAAACATTAATATTTATGTGCAAAATCTGCCTTCTTCATCTGCAAACCATGTTTAATTTTGAAATAGAACTGAGCAGCTATTTTACATGTTTACATGTCCAAGAATTGGTACTGTTCATTACTGCTATAATTACATATAACATTTATCTGAGTTATGTGTTTATTTTATTTAGAATTAAAATATTTAATATATTTAAATATGTTGGAAGCATGTCATTTATTTTTCTAATATTATAACAGAAATCACCCAGACGCCTGATGTTGGAACTTGGCTACCTTCAGACGTAGCCTCTTCGAGCACCGAGACTCAAACTTCCGCCAACCATCAGCATCAACATCAGCCTTCGCGAGACTCTGACCCACGGGCGATGAATGGGATCATGCCGGAATCACACCGGACAATCGCGCCTGTGTCCTAGACCTGATAGCCAAACCGTCCGGCGATTAAGGCCTGGCAGCTGCACCACGTCGCCGAAGGTAGGGATGAAAACGGTCAGAAACGGTCGGAAAAATACCTCTATCGTTTTCATTTTTATATTTATCTTGCGGGACGAAAACGAAAACAGGATATATCAGTAACGAAAACGAACGAGATAAATACGGGAATCGAAAAACGATACGATCCGATCGGGTTAAAGCCGAAATCGAACAGGAACCAGTATTTTTGTTTGATAAAATCATACCATAAAACCATATATTCAAAACTTAACAACAAATAAAAAATTATAAACACAAGTCTTAATTAAAAATAGATAAAACTATAAAAGCCATGTAAATCCGGAGCACACATAGTTTAATGTAGCACATAAGTCTTGGGCTCTTGGCTAACATAAGAAGCCATATAAGTTTACTAGCACACATGAGTACATGACACAATATAAAGTTTAAAACACATATTCATGATCACTTGCTCACATCTGGATCACTTAGCACGCATAGACTATTACAACCCAGGCTCATTTGCTCACATCTCTCAACAAACATAAGACATATTGCTCATGGAGAGGAGCCACTTGCTACATCTTCATTCTTAGAAAATTCTAGTACATCTTGATCCTGTTAATACACAAAAATAAGTCAGTTTTAAATAAATAAATACATTACAACATGAATTGGTGTGCAGAGAGTATCAAACAACAACAGCTATGCACCAACAGTCAAGTGAACAGCAAGGCAACAAGTAGTATTAACAGTAGTGAATAATAGCAAATTAATAGGCCATGCACGAAGTAAATGATAATCTTTAAATACGGTGGACAGCAGAGCCGTGGTCAGCAATGGAGACTGGAGAGCAGAGGGAGCAAGCTTTTCTCGGCAAGCTTCTTCTCGGACGGTGTCGTGGTCAGCAGTGTTCAACGCGGCAAGCTTCTTCTCGGGCTGGTCTCGGACGGCGGCGTGTGGAGGCTGCCCGTCTGGGAGGGAGCCGCCGAGCCGTGGCCTCTGGACTCTGGAGGCTGGACCGGCAGTCCGGCACCGCTGCCCGCTGGAGAGAGCAGTCGAGCAGAGAGTAGGAGAGGATGGCGGCGTTTGCTACGGCTCACGGCTGGGAGACCAGAGAGCAGGAGAGGACGGCGGCGTTTGCTACGACTCACGCGCAGCTGAGAGAGAGAGCAGGAGAACGGCGCAGGCGCCCAGCTGCCCGCTGGTCGCTGGAGCAGACGAGCAGTGAAGCTGTGGAGGGCGGACGACGACGTTTGCTACGGGCCTACGGCTGGGAGAGAGCCACGGTTTACAAAACCGGTGGGGAGGTAAAAACCGCCCCCCACCGGTAACGGTTTACCGCCGGTAAACCGGTAGAAACCGGTAAAAACCGACCGGTTTGGCCAAACCAAATCAGTTTGAATTTGAATTGGTTTACCGGCGAAAAAACCGGCGAAAAAACCGGTAGAAACCGGCGGTTAACCGTGAAATAAACTGGTTTTTACCGTTTTTAGCAGAAAAAAATGAAAATTTTGGCAGGGTTTATTTGTAGTTTGCTCAATTCACATTGTACAGTAAATATTAATTGATCCACACAACATGAGTTCATCAAAATAACATACAACATACATATGCAACCACAAACTCTAGTTCTCATGCAATAAACATCCAGCGAACTTCGCAATACTCAAATACAAGTTCTTTTACACCTCTCCAACGAGGCAACGACACATAGGTCGACTTATTTCACAATACTCACATGTTCAGCTCGAGTCATAGTGATAGTACTCAGGCATGTTGGAAGGGTCGTGATATTGATCCAATCCATCATACTGATAGTGATAGGCCTATATAAAAGATATGAGATACATTAGTGAGGAAACAAGAACGACAAATAAATACTTATCCACAAAGCAAAAGAATATACCGGTGCAGCGGGAACTTGTCCATACCAATATTGTGGTCCTGGTGGATACATATTTGATAAATTTGAATATGGTGGTGGAGGAGGTCCATAGTTTCCATACCCATACATGATCGATGGTGGTGCTTCGCCTGATGGTGGAGGGGGTCCATAGGTTCCTTGACTCGGTTGCCATTGCCATGCATAAGGGTTATAGACTGGGTCTTGTCCAGTCGGATAGTTAGAAGAACCAGAGCTACTTGAGCTACGGATTCCATCTTGGACAGGAAATGAAACCGAACGACGTCGACCACTTATTGTCTCCCGCTGTGAATGAGGTTCATCATGGTAAGAATCTTGTGTGGAATGGGTGAACCGACTTCCTCCAGTGGACCTCCAATCTCCTGCACCACTCCCTCCCATACCACTCCCTCCTGCACCACTCCCTCCACCATATAATCCAGCATCACCATGGCTGCCATCATCACCAGTACTAGGGTCGGTTGTGTTATCATCACTGTCTTCATCCTCGTCTTCCTCTTCGATTTGATCGGTGATTTTGACCCTTTTTCCTTTCCTATCTGATGGACCAAGTCTTGTCTTCCGCTTACCAAGGTGGGTGTCACCAATTGTTTCATCGACCCATTCTTGCACTTCCTCTGTGCCTCCTTGTTCACGTACAAGCGATGTAAAAAGCATGCTAGGAAGAGGAGTGTCACTGATAGGTGAGTCTTCATCCAATGTTGGAGGTGCATTGGATCTTCCTCTTTCCATCCAATCTCTAATGGCTTCATTATGCCTATGTAATGATAGATCCATGAAGGCCAAGGCAGGATCAAACTCACTAGGCTCAATTCACTGTGTAAACTTGATGAGTTGTACATCCAACTACAGATCCTTTGTGCGCTTTGAATCATCGCTTCATGATGTGCCCACTTCCCAATGTCCTTTAGCATCAGATTAATGGTATGTGCTAAACATGGCTGCCATACTATATGCTTGTACTCTATGGCTTCTCTGCTCAGCATCTTACAAGCCTTCTTAAAGTTGGAACCATTATCTGTTACAATTTGGACAACATTCTCTGGTTCAATAATCTTCAAGACATTTTTGATCTCCTGCTACATCAACATATGTATGAGTGGCCAGTAAAAAAAGGGTGAAGCAACTACGAGTATGTACAACATACGTACCTGCATTATGAATTTATGGTCCTGGACCTTTCCAGTTGCATCAACAGTCTTTAAAAAATACATCATCCCATTGCAATACACCAAAAAGTTAATGATGCTCTTTTGTGTAGGACCAGTCCATGAATCACACATTAGAGTCGCACCAAACTCATTCCACTCAATCTTCCATTTGTCAATCTCCTTCTGAAACTCGTTCACCAAATCTAGGCACTAAATATCTAAATCTTGGTACCACAACCGGTTTACCGGTGGTAAAACACGATTTACCTCTCCCCGTGGGCGGTTTACCGCCGGTTTTGCGACGAAACCCGTCGGCGAGGGGATCTGCGGCGACGATGGGGGGCAGCGGCGAAGCGGGCGGTAAACCGCTGGTAAACCGCTCCTGGCCGGCGGTTAACCGCGCTTAGCCGCCGGTAAAAGCCGCAGCGGCGGCAATTTTTGCGTGTGCGGCGGCGTCGGTGTGTGGCTGAGAGCGTAAGTGAATGGGGAAAGTGAGGGAGCTGGGGAGGACGTGGAGGAGATGAGTTTTTAGATTTTTTTTGTTAACGGGTTAACGGGTCCATAACGGGTCCATATATGTTTCTATTTTTTTGTTGGCTAAACTGATTTGAATTTAAATATCTTTTATACCAAATTACTCAGAAAAGCATGTAGTTTTTTATCATATATTTTTTTATAAATTTTTTCAAATTTTTTAAATTTGGACTGAATTTAAAAAAAAACCGCTGGAAAACCGTTACCGCCCCCTGGCGGTTTCGGTTTACCGAGCGGTTTACCGCCGAAAACCGTCGGTTTTGTAATCTTTGGAGAGAGCAGAGAGAGAGAGAGGAGCGGACGGCGCTAGATGGGCTGGGCCTCAAAGTGATATGTGGATTGCAACAGGTCATATTGAAGTGATCCCGAATTATAAAATACGATAATGAAACGGTATCATCCCGATTAAAAACAAGATCCCGGTTAAACGGTCGAAAAAACAACTCTACCGTTTTCGTTTCCGTTTACCGTTTTATATATCCCGTTTTTGTTCGTTTTCGTTTTTTACATCGGGTTCGAAATCAATCGGAACAAAACTAACAAAATCGGTTATACGATAACGATCGGTTCGAGATTTTCCGATCCTACTTTTCATCCCTAGCGGAAGGAGGGTCTGGATGTAACACCACCGGCAGGACCAAGCGAGCTGCCACCAGCGGGGCTGTCAGCTCGTTAATGCTCGAACTTGGACCTCCCTCCCGACCTGGCCGGAGCCGCACGCTGAGAAGAAGGTGATGGAAGGGAAATGGACGTGGAAGCTGACGCAGACGACTGCAGTGGAGGGGAAGGTGAAGGGGGAGGGCAGCGGCGATCACTCGGGAGGTGGCCACTGGGCCCGGAGTGGGCACCGGCGTGAGGTGTTGGGGAGTGCAGGCTTCGGGAAGGGAGGCGAAGGGACGCGAGAGAGCCATCCATTTCAGACTCTCTTCCTGTTGCGCTTTAAAGCTTCAAGAAAAACGTGAATCGGATGTAAGTTTGGAGGGACGCGAGAGAACCATCCATTTGCAAGTAGCTTCAAGAAATTTCATCCCTGTAACCGAACAAGGCTTGAATAGTTACAACTTCACCCAAAAGCAACAAAAATTATTTAGCGATAAACGTGAACTTATAAGACATATTCAGTCCGCGTTTATTATTTATCAATCGTCGTCAACATTCCACACACAACTTCAAACATGAGTTGACGAGTTATCCTGACCACTAGCATCCACCGAGGCTCACTCTTCGTCCAAGGCCTCAATCAAATCTTGGACTCAATATTTCTTCGGTGGGGAAGTCTCGCAGGCAGGTTCAGATCTTCCCACTGGGGATCATCAATTCTCAAGAAATATTGCTCAACTGCCTCGTCAGGAACTTGTTCCAACCTTGGAGGAATCCACTGCAAGAATCAACTGATTAAGATCACCCATGATCCAAAGTCGCAGCTCTCAACAACAAATTTGACTGAATGTGCTAAATATGAAACTATCCAACCTCTGGCTTGTTGTCTTTTTCTAGTAGCACAGCCCTAAATCCCTGCAACAAGAATCGGATGTTAGGTACAGTGGCCTTGCTGCCCCACAAAAACGACAGCGTACAGAGAGCTTGAACGGAGATGATTAGATGAACAGTGTGCAAAATGTTTCATATTTGCCTCAGACAAGTCTCGGCTGAAGGTTCCACGCAGGACATGGCAAACCACTCTATATTCCCGACGCAGGCACTCCCCAAGTGTTTGTGTTCTCCCTTCTCTTATCTGAAATGACCCATGTTAAAAGATAAACGATCATGTTCTCGTGAATGCAACTGAGACACTAGTTTTGTAGGCAAGAGGTGGTCTGCAAGGCATACCGATCTCAGAGAAATTTTTAGGCTGGTGGGGGAAGCCTTTTTCAGGGACTTGATTGTTGCAGCAACCCATTTGTCTGAAACATTTGAGATTTCTTGTTCCTGACAGAATATGTAGTATTAGTTTTGCAAAAACAAAACATGTGAACCCATATAAAGCTGCAGTTAACTGTATACTATGTAGAACTCACAAGAGCATCTATGATTTCTTCAACTGTCCTTTTGGAGAAGCATTTGTTGATGGTTTCCATCCTGGGAAGCGGCGGCGGATGAAAACGTAAGTAAACTACGAATCAGGCCGTATTTCAATTATTCAACCGGAATTCAGAAACACATTTGTACCTATTTAAAGAGCTGCTATCTTTCACTAATGGCCTCTGTGAAAACTGGTCGATAATACCCGACACAGCAAAAGTACTGGACGTGTCCAGCTTTTTAAGCGATTCCTCAAGCAATGGCAACCTCTGCGGAACAAATAGTGTTTACTAGTAGCTATGAAATGAGGTTATAAAAAATGAAAGTAGGCAGGTGCGTTATAAAAAAAAAGGTTAGTATATGTAGCATGTTGCAAATAAAAATAACAACAGACATCATAAGTGAAGGAAAAGGTTGATGGCTAATGGAAAGTTCTTAGTTTCAAGAGTGTATTGAAAAACGTTGCAGGCGAACCAACCTTTGACGGGACAAAATGAGTTGCCAGGCCACAGGCAAGCATTTCCGCACCATCCAATCTGGCACCAGTTAGACCAACATATTCTCCTGGAGAAAGATATGTCAACAGTCTATCAGCTAACACAATCTGCCAAGATACATTTACCGTCAATTAGAACGCTGAACACACTTAGAACATTAATAATCTTATGGAACTAACAGATCAAAGAGAAAATCAGAAATTTGTTCAATCATAGTTTCTTTATATGATTATATCTATGCTATTACTTGCATACACCATAGATGAAGTGCACAAGAAGCACTATTCATAAAAAATCAATAGATGCGCATGATAATTTTATTTTAGGACTGTGAATAAGACCAAGTAATATCAAATTATTAGTAGATGGTAGTGACATATGGCTACATGTATGATTTCAACTGAGTAGAAGAGAGAGAGATAAGATTACCATAGAACCCTGGTAGCCGAGATAGAAAATAAGAGGCCCCTACATCTGGAAAGAGGCCTAGAGCTGTTTCTGGCATTGCAAAAATCTGCATGAATATTCACAACACAAACGATAAATATTTTGGCACTTATGTATTGTGATTTTCCAGTAAAAAGCAGATTCTCCATGCTCCAAGTGAGTAGAACTACTAGCACTAGCCAAGCTCACAAATAACTGAAAGCTAATCCCAAAAACATTCGCCTAATATTCATCACTAGTGAAAAACTTTGCTTGGCAATGACACAAAACACCACATGTGGAATCATTATTCTTGAATCTAAGCCAGGAATTTGGACATATTTAGTTCAAAAGCTACTACTTATATCCTTTCAAAATTTATTTATGAATCTAAAGACTTGTCAAGGATATTGAAAGGCAGTACTCTTGCCATGTTTTCCCAACAAAAAGCTAGCCTCTAGAACTTAGCATGTAACATTTATGTGCTGTCAGGGGACCCCTTGCACATATAAATAGACAATGCACTTATTATTCTATCATAAATAACCTAAGAGGGTATGGTCAAATAATACACCTGAGTCTAAGTCACCACACAACTATAGCATGTTATTACATTCAAAGTGCCACAATTGATACTACAAATTCTAGATCCCTTCACTTTTATATTCCCTTAACACAAAGAAGAGATATGCATCATTATAGTAAGAAGATAAAAAGGGGTTAGTACCCAGAGTACACACACCACACCTGTTGTTCAGAGATTACATTTGTGCCCATGATAAATGTTTAAATTATTTCAGTATGGGTCAACATTCAGCAGAGACTCAAACAAGCATATCCCAAACTGACTAGTGACATCTAATTTTTCGGGCCTCCCTCCTAAAACCCATCTCGTAAAGGTAAATAATATGTAACAGATGAAGCAAAATGTCACTTGGGACGTATTTGTAGAAAATACCGTGTTATCAGTGGCAACTCGAAATCTTCCATGTATTGAAACACCAGCTCCTCCACCCATGACAATTCCACTAAGAATGGAAACCTACAGTCCAATTGTCTAAAGTTTAGAGGTAAGGAACAGAGAAGTGAGTGACACAAAAAATCACAATGAAGGAAATCTGTTCACCTGAGGTTTTATGTAAGTCGCAATGATGTAATTTAGCAAATATTCATTTTGGAAGAAATCATCGACCCATTTCCAATTGCCTGATTTAAGAATTAAATACACAATCACAATACATACGGAACAACACTCAACGATATGGTACATGTAACATGGGTGCCATGTCAGGTAATAAGAGACAATAAGAATTATGTGAAAGATCATCTTTGGATAGATGCTGCAGAGGCAAGGTAAATCTACAATTACCATTATATAAACACCGGGCACATTGAGCAATATCACCTCCAGAGCAAAATACTCTTCTATTCCCCTAAAAACAAGTGACAATTCAATGCAAACGGACAATAATGTCAATAGAAGGCATCAAAGCAGAGAAGTGATATGTGATAATGATGATCATATTGATCAAGTAGAGCTAGTAGAAGGAAATGGAAAACAATCTAAACTGATGGGAAAAAACAGAAAGTTAAAGTAAGCTGTGTAGCAAGTGCAGAGGTGCTCTAAGAAGAGAAGATACATGAATTCTATAGTTTGCAAGAAGTTACATTCCCGAATACCTTTCCACAACCATAGCTCAACAAATATCATTGCTGCTACCTCATAAGCTCAATGAGAATCACACACTTCAAATCGGAACAGAGGAATGGTTGAACAAGTCATGTACCTTCATAATCAACAATCTGACTCCATCATCTTTCTCAAAAGCTGTGAAATACCATAGGAGACCTTTAATCTGCAACATGAAGGAACAATAAACATAACATGAGAGAACATTCAGCATAACAGTAAATTTGGTTGCTGTGAACTCTTTAACGTACCATTTCAGAGGAGAGTGCATTGAGCTGCTTTGGCCTATTCAAAATCAGCGTTCGTGTAGAGCCATGTGCTTCTACCAAAAGCTGACAAAATAGAGGAGTGTAAATAACCATCAAGAAGTTGTGGCAACAAGTTGAGCAAAGCAAAACTGTCTGTTCCCTGTATTCCAAATTGTAAATTGTTTTGCCTTTTATAGGTACATTGGTCCTACTGATATTATGTTATATCCAGATATGTAACGAAAAACTATATATTTAGAGCTAGTTTGGCAACTCCATTTTAATATCGATTTTCCCAAGGGTTAATGAACTAATTTTCCTTGAGAAAATAGAAACCACTTGAGAAAATGGGGTTGTCAAACTATCCCGTAGAAGATCAAAATGACTTGAAATTTTGAACCGAGGGAGGAGGGAGTATTGCGGAATGCAGAAATGACACAGACGACAAGAGCATACGAAGACACTAGATATGACTGAGTCGTTGTTTAAACAGACTGGTGGATCATAATCACAATTCACAAGTAACAGATTCCATAAGGCTCACGAAAATAAACTAACACTGGGGCTCACTTCGGAATTATGGAATCTCTGTTATATTCATCGTAGCAGGATTTTTAAACAAAGGGCTCACTTCGAAGCACATGTATCAGCCAAGAATGAGGCCTGATTCACGTCACCCGTACAATTCCAGCCCACGCCAGGGCACCTCCCAACCTGGGCCAAAAGTTTATTTGCCAGACCTGCCGTCTAATAAGGTGTTTGGTTTGATTGATAAATTAGTCTATCATTTTCTCACTCCTTACTTTTTTTATTTGATTTGTGAAATGAAATTAGTTGATTCATCACCACCTTATTCTCCGTAGTTAGTACTAACATAAAGATTGAGATCATATCACTAAATTTGAGGAATTGATTTATAATGTACCACCTCGTATTGGATGGAACCAAACACGTATGACACTTCACACGGCCTGTTGCCGTTGGTACAGTCGATCTCAATTTTCATGGATGACCTTACTACCTCGCTCGCATCACACTCAGATTCTCCTTCTGTAGAACCCGTTTTGGATAGCTCCATCGGTGTCAGATTCAGCAAAAATAACTTCAATCCACGAAAAGTTAGGAAATCTCACGAAATCCAGGTTTAATCAAGATCAAATTGGTAGCTCTAATGATCAGATTCACTATTTTGGTGGAGCAACTCAACTCAAATTTAGTGTAGTTAGTTAGTTAGTTAAAATTACCCACAACTACCGATCAATGCACAATACCTATTGGTTCTTTTGTTTCTTTTCAGCCATAAGAGGAGACCGGAGGGCGAGGTGCAGCGGAAGGATCTGCGCAGGGAGGGGGGCATGGACATGGACCATGGAGCCGCGCGCGTACTCCTCCTGCGCCACCTGCTCCTTTCACGAATCACCGCGTGTCGCATCCTCTCCTTCCACAAATTGGCCTCCTTCACATTACCTCGTGTGTTTTCTTTTTATTTTGATGGCTGCACTTTGTGTTTTTTTTTCTCTCTCGATGAATCCAAGTCCTGAATGAAGTAGTTGGATGGATCCATGCATCTATTCTAAAAGTAGTTAGTAGGGATTGTCTTTGGTAGATTCGAGGAAAGGACTTTTTTTTGGGGTTTCAGTTTAGGACTGAGGTTAACCTAACTATTAGCTGTTCAAACCGAAACATTTCAAATGGCTGGACATGATCTGGTTAAGTTAATTACGATCTTGCGCCATCGATCTCATATCATGAGCGTTAACTTGCCTCCACAAGCCAGATGCCAAACGAGGTGTAGAGTTGAGTTCTTGACAGGCAGGCCTTTTCCTGAACTACTAGTTCCACACATTAGGCAGCAGGTAAAAGCTCCAGCGTTTGGGCATGTTTGGCTGTGCTCCAATCTCTAGCTATGTCTCAATTCACGTTTACTGAGAGGGGTCGGTGTAAATTAGGATAGATTTTAGAGTAGAGCGAGACAAAAAACCGAAGCATTTCAACGAACCTGGTCGGAGTCCGCCGCCGCAGCGCCCCCGCGAGGCAACGTGGCCATCTCTCTTCCTTGCTCAGGTGACTGACACCAGGCCAGCAGCGCTTGCACGCTCGTTTACTCTGCGGAACTGGTGGCTTGGCTCATGCTTTACATTGTATTTATAGCCTTCCAATGTTCGTACGTCACTCCACTCCGGCAGCTACTGCAATTAATTTATTATCCTGCTATTAGTCATCGACGCTATTTGCTTGATTTAATCTGTACCAGTTTTTATGATTTATACAGTGTTTTTGTCTATATGTATTGTAGCTGCAGTTCAAACGGAGCTTTAATCTGAAGCGAACAGTCTAAATTGTCAAATTGCAGCTGTAGCAATCCAAACAGGAGTTGATTTGTAGAGATTAATTTTCAATTCCACCATTTTATTTAATTTTAGTCCCTAAATAATCAAATACGGAAACTAAATAGAGTTTTATTTTTCGAGACAAAAATGATTAAAATAAAGAGACTAAATATTAGTCTCCATAAACCAAACACCTTCTAAGTAATACTTAGGGGGTGTTTGAATGCACTATAGCTAATGGTTAGTGGCTAAAATTAGTTGAGACATCCAAACACTCTAGCTAATAGTTCCGCTATTATATATTTTTGGTAAATTAGTTAATAGTTAGACATCTATTTATTAGCTAGCTAATTCCACTAATAATTTTATACCAACTAACTATTAGTTCTAGTGCATATAAACACCCCTTTAGGGCCATTTTCCACACCTCAAAGTTTGCAGCATTAGCTGAGAGGTTTACGACGGTAGCTAACAAAGCCATTAGTTGTTAGCTACCCAGCCCATCTAAAACTAGTTAATAGGTGGTTGATGGCCAAATTGTCTCTGGCCTTTTCTACTTGTCCGCTCAATTTTTCCCCGTACCACGAAAATTTCTATGCTATTTATCATATTTGAAATCTGTATTATAATTTTTTATTTCAAATATTCATACCAATAGTAACCTACTTGTGAGAAATATAACTAAAAAAACAAGAAAGAAGTAACAGGGGTAGCAAGGACATTTAACTTATCAGAACAATCTATTAAGTTTAGGTTTGGAAGACCTATAGCTAATAATTAGACAACTAATTTAGCTAAAAACTTAGTATTTGTCTAACAATTAGCTCTAGAGATTTAGAACAGGGCATACGTAGGTGGTCTATAATTAGTTTTTTCTTCTACATAATGCTACGTCCCTATGCAATCTAAGTGCATGATCTGTAACCAAACTAAAGCCTACATGAAACTGCTTTGCTTTACCTTTTCTAGAGCAACTCAGCAACTCTGGAATGAGCTAAATCATTTTTTACAAGTAATGTCCTGTTTGGAAGCAACATAGCTTTTAAGAATTTAGTTTCTATCTCCAGTTTATCGAAACTGGTTTATAAAAAAACTAGTTCATGATGTTTGGAACCACCTCAGTTTTTATAAACTGCCGTTAGCTATGTGAGGCTAGCTTCTTGGTTTTTAAGAAACTAAGAATCAAGTTTCTATAAACTAGAACATAAACTAGTATGTTTGAAAATACCTCAGTTTTTATAAATCATTTTCTTAAAAATTGGGTGCTTCCTAATAGACCCTAAATTTGGCCATTACTGGAGAAGAAAACATCTTTCAATGGCATGTGTAACGTAAATGACTTCACTCGATTCTGAGATAGCCTACATTGCTCGTCATCCAGCCTCTTGCGCGATCTGCTTTTCCTACCACGCGAGCCAGAGTATAGATAGCCAAATAGACCGTACCAAACGGGCCACTTGAGGCATGACCCATCTAACTGGCTGGCCTAGCCCGACGACGTGCCGTGCTTGGGCCGTTGTGTTGGCCCGTAATGCTGACCTAGCCTGACACAATTTTTTTATTTTGAAAAAATAGTTTACATATATTTAGCATATATATTAGCTATTTGGCACATGCAAACAAGCGACATGACCAGCGATGTCTGCCTCCTTTACCACCCCACGCGGGTTCGATTCCCCTCTATCGTGCTTCTTTTTAGTTGATTTTTTATTTAGCACAACAGACTGCTGGGCTGGTCCGGCACAGTTAGTAGGTCGCGTGCCATGTCGCATCGGGCTCGTGTCGTGTTAGGTTGGGCCGTCCGTTTGGGCAACTATAACCCAGAGTGTGCCCTCTACTTCTTTCATGCTACTCAGTTGCTTCCACCGTCCACCAGCCGCCGCCAGCGTGTACTGCTCAAGGCCCGATTTGTTTGACCTATAGCTCTAAAAGAGACGGTTCATAACAAGAAAACGATAAACATCTGGCACCATCTTTATTTCCGATGGTCTCAGGGATACTCGTCGGAAGTAACACTAACGTATGACGGCTTTCTAGAGCCATCGGACATAACACAATATCCGACGACTGTCAGATAAGTCGTTGGATATAATATAGTTATGTCTGATGGTCTCATACAGGCCATCGGACATAAGATTGTGGGGCTCACTACACGTCGTTACAGACGTCAATGGCTCTAAATGCCGACGACCCCGAGAGATCGTAGGACATAGCTTATGTCCGACGTCGGCCGTCGAAAATAATCTTATTTTCGACCTTTTAGAACCGATGGATTCATGTCGTCGTGCATAAGTCCTAAGCCGTCGATTTATGGTTTACTTAACTGTTGTGGTTGATGGGCTTTTGGTCTTGAGAAGCCAGTAATAGCTATTTGATAATGTTATTAGTTTTCTAAACTCAGTAAGCTAAAGAAAACCCATAAAACCAGTCCTTTCAACTTTCTATATAAATTCAGTTTTTTAACCTTCTATCTTTTTAGAAGTTAAACAAAAAAACTTGTTGTTTGTTTTAGCTTCTGACTTTTCATGCCAATAAGCTATCCAGATGCTCAAAACAAACAGGGTCAAATGCAACAAGGATGACAAGATGCATGACTAGAGTTGTTCGTGTCCCTGGCCATCACAAGCTCTAGTGCCAACCATATTTCTCCTTATACCTATTATAGACATCGGTGAAATAACGTCTAACCTCATATCCTGCTAAGCACTCTGTTAAAACCTTTTATTTAGCTGAGGGTCCAAGACAAAGGAAAAGGAATAAAGCAAAGGTATGTCCCTCTAGTACGTATTATATTTGTCTATCATATATTGAATAACAGGTCTCATATGATTATCATTAGGATAATTCTTTAAGTGTAGAGCAATCTTAACTAGATAGTGAGTCATAAGACAATGCATATGTAGAAATATAAAACAGTTCAAGAAATGATATTACTTTTTCTATTATAGACCAATGGTCATCGGTTAAAAGCAACTAACCACCTTCACCCTAGGATGTTGTGCATGGATGGAAGTATTGAATGAGGCCTTATGATCTATGAAACAAATGCTTTAGGATTAGATAGCCCCTTGAGGAAGAGGTACTACTTCTTCTTGTGGCGGAACCGCCCGAATTATTCCAACTTAAGTGCCTAGGTCCCGCCTCAAAGGATAGACCACACTTAAATAGGAATAAACCGTGAGTCCCTCGGATCTAGTTCGACAAGGCTACTAACAGGATCAAGTACCACATACTCACTCGAAGGTGAGGCACAGAGAAAATACAATAAAGTATAAAACCATAATTTAAAAGAGTACTTAATGTTATTACATCACCATCGGAGTTTTGCAAAAGTAGTAACCATTGTTCTTGATGCAGCGGAAATTAACTAACGGTGAATAAAGGGAGGATGGAGAAGCCTGGCCCATCACTCCTCATGCTTCTCTTCTGCTGAGGTAGGGTTCCACTCGACTGTCCAGCCTGGTGGCAGGGTGGACGACCAAGTCACTCCAGCAACCATATCCTCCAGAGAACCTGTAAAAAATTATGCCACAAGCAAGGCTAAGTATACTAATACTCAGCTAGACTTATGCGGTGTGAGGAGTCTACTCCTCTACCTCTAGACATGCAGTTGTTTGGCTGAGGGGTTTGGTTTGCCAAAAGCAGTAGCTAAGTCTAAAATCATGTTTTAGCTTTTCAAGTTTTAGTACGATCCTTTTGATAGCACCTAGAGGGGGGGGGTGAATAGGTGATCCTGTGAAACTTTAAAACTTAAGCCACAAAAACTTGTTAAGTGTTAGTACAATAATCACCAAGTGGCTAGAGAGGAGTCTCAACAAAACACAATACCACAAGAGATCAAACACAGAGATGACACAGTGGTTTATCCCGTGGTTCGGCCAAGACCAACGCTTGCCTACTCCACGTTGTGGCGTCCCAACGGACGAGGGTTGCAATCAACCCCTCTCAAGCGGTCCAAAGACCAACTTGAATACCACGGTGTTTTGCTTTGCCTTTCAATATCCCGTTTGCGAGGAATCTCCACAACTTGGAGCCTCTCGCCCTTACACTTGAGATTTACAAGAAATACGGAGTAAGGGATGAAAGCAACACACACAAATCCACAGCAAAATGCGCACACACACGGCCAAGAATCGAGCTCAAAAGACTATCTCAAAGTTCTCACTAGAACGGAGCTCGAATCACTGAGAATGACAAACGAATGCGCAAAGACTGAGTGTGGATGATCAAGAATGCTCTAAGGTTGCTTGGTGTACTCCTCCATGCGCCTAGGGGTCCCTTTTATAGCCCCAAGGCAGCTAGGAGCCGTTGAGAGCAAATCTGGAAGGCCATCCTTGCCTTCTGTCGTCGGGTGCACCGGACAGTCCGGTGCACACCGGACACTGTCCGGTGCCCGATTTCTTTCCTTAAACAGCGCTGCCGACCGTTGCAGATCTGGGAGCCGTTGGCGCACCGGACATGTCCGGTGCACACCGGACAGTCCGGTGCCCCTTCCGATCGTTGGCTCGGCCACGTGTCTCGCGCAGATCGCGCGGCCGACCGTTGGTCCGGCCGACCGTTGGCTCACCGGACAGTCCGATGCACACCGGACAGTCCGGTGAATTTTAGCCGTACGCCGTCGGCGAATTCCCGAGAGCGGCCTCTTCACGCCGAGTCAGCCTGGCGCACCGGACACTGTCCGGTGCACCACCGGACAGTCCGGTGTGCCAGACCGAGCTGAGTCTTGGCTGTACACAGCCAAGTCTTTTGCACCTTTCTTCTTTTCTTCTTCTTTCTGTTTCTAACACTTAGACAAGTATATTAGTACACAAAACCAATGTACTAAGGCTTAGAAACATACCTTTACTTCATGATTTGCACTTTGTTCATCCATGGACATAAATTCACATTTAAGCACTTGTGTTGGCACTTAATCACCAAAATACTTAGAAATGGCCCAAGGGCACATTTCCCTTTCAATCTCCCCCTTTTTGGTGATTTATGCCAACACAACATAAAGCAACTAGAACAAGTGCAAACTCACTTCAAATAAAACTCAAATTTATTTTGATTCAATTTTGGCATATATGGATCATCCTTTGCCACCACTTGGTTTGTTTTTGAAATCAAACTCAAATCTCTATCTCTAAGTCAAATACACATGTTGAAGCATAAAGAGAGTCATTCCAAAAGAGATTGATCAAAGATTTCAAAAACTCCCCCTTTTTCCCATAATTACTACTTGTCCCCACAAGAAGCCAACTTTTGACAAAAGAGACAATAAAAGAGTTTTGACAAACCAAAAGCTCTACTCTACTATTTTCAAATTTCTCAAGTGGTAGCTGATCCATTTATTGCTTTGGCCTTTATTTTCTCCCCCTTTGGCATCAAGCACCAAAACGGGATTAGTCTTGGCCCTTTAACCCCATTGCCTCACCAAAATCTTCAATTTAGAGCAAATGGCAATAAGAGTTCATGAGATGGACTTGGAATAAGTTACCCTTTCATCGGAGTGCAGTGGAAGTCTTTCATGGTCCAAGTCCACCTTTTCCCTTTCAATTCTCCTTCGAGACTAAATCAAGCAAACTCAAGCATATGGTTAGTCTCAAAGGGTCAAGTTGTAACACATCTCCCCCTAAACAGGTGCATCACTTTGCAACGGACTTGTGAGGTCCAGGGAGTGTTTGTACAACTTGAGCACCATAATAAGCAACAAAATGCAGAATGGACATGATCAAAGGCATAAACACATGTATGCTACAATTCAATCCAAGTTCCGCGAATCTAAGACATTTAGCTCACTATGCAGCCTGCAAAAGGTCTTCTCATCTAGAGGCTTGGTAAAGATATCGGCTAGCTGGTTCTCGGTGCTAACATGAAACACTTCGATATCTCCCTTTTGCTGGTGGTCTCTCAAAAAGTGATGCCGGATGTCAATGTGCTTTGTGCGGCTGTGCTCAACAGGATTTTCCGCTATTCGGATAGCACTCTCATTATCACATAGGAGTGGGACTTTGCTCAGATTGTAGCCAAAGTCCCTGAGGGTTTGCCTCATCCAAAGTAGTTGCGCGCAACACTGTCCTGCTGCAACATACTCGACCTCAGCGGTGGATAGGGCAACGGATGTTTGTTTCTTAGAGTTCCATGACACCAGGGACCTTCCTAAGAATTGGCACGTCCACGATGTACTCTTCCTATCGACCTTACATCCAGCATAGTCGGAATCTGAGTACCCAATCAAGTCAAAGTTAGACCCCTTTGGATACCAGATCCCGAAGCAAGGCGTAGCGACTAAATATCGAAGAATTCGCTTCACAGCCACTAAGTGACACTCCTTCGGATCGGATTGAAATCTAGCACACATGCATACGCTAAGCATAATATCCGGTCTACTAGCACATAAGTAAAGTAATGACCCTATCATTGACCGGTATGCCTTTTGATCAACGGACTTACCTCCTTTGTTGAGGTCGGTGTGTCCGTCGGTCCCCATCGGCGTTTTTGCGGGCTTGGCGTCCTTCATCCCAAACCGCTTCAGCAGGTCTTGCGTGTACTTCGTTTGAGAGATGAAGGTGCCGTCCTTGAGTTGCTTCACTTGGAACCCAAGGAAGTAGTTCAACTCGCCCATCATTGACATCTCGAATTTCTGCGTCATCACCCAGCTAAACTCTTCACAAGACTTTTTATTAGTAGAACCAAATATTATGTCATCGACATAAATTTGGCACACAAACAAATCACCATCGCAAGTCTTAGTAAAAAGAGTTAGATCGGCTTTCCCAACCTTAAAAGTATTAGCAATTAAAAAGTCTCTAAGGCATTCATACCATGCTCTTGGGGCTTGCTTAAGTCCATAGAGCGCCCTAGAGAGCTTACACACGTGGTCGGGGTACCGTTCATCCTCAAAGCCAGGGGGTTGCTCCACGTACACCTCCTCCTTGATCGGCCCGTTGAGGAAAGCGCTCTTCACATCCATTTGGTACAGCCTGAAAGAGTGGTGAGCAGCATATGCTAGCAAGATACGAATTGATTCTAGCCTAGCCACAGGAGCAAAAGTCTCCTCAAAGTCCAAACCTGCGACTTGGGCATAACCTTTTGCCACAAGTCGAGCCTTGTTCCTCGTCACCACCCCGTGCTCGTCCTGTTTGTTGCGGAACACCCACTTGGTTCCCACAACATTTTGCTTGGGACGAGGCACCAGTGTCCAAACTTCGTTGCGCTTGAAGTTGTTGAGTTCCTCCTGCATGGCCAACACCCAGTCCGGATCTAGCAAGGCCTCTTCTACCCTGAAAGGCTCAATAGAAGAGACAAAAGAGTAATGCTCACAAAAATTAACTAATCTTGAGCGAGTAGTTACTCCCTTGCTAATATCACCCAAAATTTGGTCGACAGGATGATCCCTTTGAATCACCGCTCGAACTTGGGTTGGAGGTGCCGGTTGCGCTTCTTCCTCCTATGCTTAGATAGGCGATGGGTCCAAAGAGGTCCATATGCAGCAGCTCCAGAGGTCTTGACGTGGTCATCACATTCTTGCTGTGATGTGCTCCTCCCACTTGTTTACCTGCTTGACAAGCTGCACAAGGTCTATCTTTTTCGAAATGAACATTGGTTAGACCTATCACGTGTTCTCCCTTTAGAAGCTTGTGGAGGTTCTTCATCCCCACATGTGCTAAGCGGCGATGCCACAACCAGCCCATGCAAGTCTTAGCCATTAAGCATGCATCTAGGCCGGCCTCTTCTTTTGCAAAATCAACTAAGTAAAGTTTGCCGTCTAGTACACCCTTAAAAGCTAGTGAACCATCACATCTTCTAAAGACAGACACATCTACATTTGTAAATAAGCAGTTATATCCCATATTGCATAATTGACTAACAGATAGTAAATTATATCCAAGAGACTCTACTAAAAACACATTAGATATAGAGTGCTCATTTGAGATTGCAATTTTACCTAACCCTTTTACCTTGCCTTGATTCCCATCACCGAATATTATTGAATCTTGGGAATCTTTGTTTTTGACGTAGGAGGTGAACATCTTCTCCCCCGTCATATGGTTTGTGCATCCGCTGTCGATGATCCAGCTTGAACCCCCGGATGCATAAACCTGCAAGGCAAAATTAGGCTTGGGTCTTAGGTACCCAACTCATGTTGGGTCCTACAAGGTTAGTGCAAATATCCTTAGGGACCCAAATGCAAGTTTTGTCTCCCTTGCATTTTGCCCCTAATTTCCTAGCAACTATTTTCCTATCCTTTCTACAAATAGCAAAGGAAGCATTTAAAGCACAATAAATTGTAGAAGGTTCATTCACTACTTTCCTAGGAGCATGAATAATATTCTTTCTAGGCACATGATGAATATCATTTCTCCTAGACATATTTCTACCATGCATATAGGAAGAACTAGAAGCAAACATGGCATGAGAGTCAAAATCATCATAAGCATTCCTATAAGCATTTCTAGTTTGTCTCCTATCATGGTACAAGAAGGCATGGTTCTTTTTAGCACTACTAGCCATAGGGGCCTTCCCTTTCTCCTTGACGAAGATGGGAGCCTTATGGCTTGTTAAGTTCTTGGCTTCCCTCTTGAAGCCAAGCCCATCCTTAATTGAGGGATGTCTTCCAATTGTGTAGGCATCCCTTGCAAATTTTAACTTATCAAATTCACTTTTGCTAGTCTTAAGTTGGGCATTAAGACTAGCCAATTCATCATTTAGTTTGGAAATTGAAACTAGGTGTTCACTACAGGCATCAACATCGAAATCTTTACACCTCATACAAGTATCAACAATTTCTACACAGGAATTAGATTTACTAGCTACTTCTAGTTTAGCACTTAAATCATTATTAACACTTCTTAAGGTAGCAATGGTTTCATGACAAGAAGATAGTTCACTAGAGAGCATTTCATTCCTTTTAATTTCAAGAGCAAGAGTTTTTTGTGCACTAACAAATTTATCATGCTCCTCATATAAAAGATCCTCTTGTTTTTCTAGTAATCTATTTTTGTCATTCAAAGCATCAATCAACTCATTAATCTTATCAATTTTAGATCTATCTAATCCCTTGAATAAGCATGAGTAATCTATCTCATCATCATCACTAGACTCATCCTCACTTGAAGAAGCATAAGTACTAGTATCATGAGTGCTTACTTTCTTCTCTCTTGCCATGAGGCAAGTGTGACGCTCGTTTGGGAAGAGAGATGACTTGTTGAAGGCGGTGGCGGCGAGTCCCTCATTGTCGGAGTCAGAGGAGGAGCAATCTGAATCCCACTCCTTGCCTAGATGTGCCTCGCCCTTTGCCTTCTTGTATGCCTTCTTCTTCTCCCTCTTGTTCCCTTGGTCCTGTTCACTATCATTGTCGGGACAGTTAGCAATAAAATGACCAAGCTTACCGCATTTGAAGCATGAGCGCTTCCCCTTGGCTTTGGTCTTGCTTGGCTGTCCCTTGCGATCCTTAAGCGCCGTCTTGAATCTTTTGATGATGAGGGCCATCTCTTCATCATTAAGTCCGGCCGCCTCAATTTGTGCCACCTTGCTAGGTAGCGCCTCCTTGCTTCTTGTTGCTTTGAGAGCAAGAGGTTGCGGCTCGTTGATCGGTCCATTCAAGGCGTCGTCCACGTACCTTGCCTCCTTGATCATCATTCGCCCGCTGACGAATTTTCCTAGGACTTCCTCGGGTGACATTTTGGTGTACCTGGGATTTTCACGAATATTATTCACCAAATGAGGATCAAGAACGGTAAAGGACCTTAGCATCAGTCGGACGACATCGTGGTCCGTCCATCGCGAGCTTCCGTAGCTCCTTATCTTGTTGATAAGGGTCTTGAGCCGGTTGTATGTTTGTGTCGGCTCCTCGCCCCTTATCATCGCGAACCGTCCAAGCTCGCCCTCCACCAACTCCATCTTGGTGAGCAAGGTGACGTCGTTCCCCTCATGAGAAATCTTGAGGGTGTCCCAGATCTGCTTGGCGTTATCCAAGCCGCTCACTTTATGGTATTCATCCCTGCACAAGGAAGCTAGAAGAACAGTAGTAGCTTGTGCATTCTTATGAATTTGTTCATTAATGAACATGGGACTATCCGAACTATCAAAGTGCATTCCACTCTCTACAATCTCCCATATACTAGGATGGAGAGAGAATAGGTGACTACGCATTTTGTGGCTCCAAAATCCGTAGTCCTCTCCATCAAAGTGTGGGGGCTTGCCGAGTGGAATGGAGAGCAAATGTGAATTTGAACTTTGCGGAATACGAGAGTAGTCAAAAGAAAAGTTCGAATTAACCAGTTTCCTTCTCTCGTAGTCGTTGTGGTCATCGTCCTTTTGGGAAGAAGTAGATTCATCGCTGTCGTCGTAGTAGACGATCTCCTTGATGCGTCTTGTCTTCTTCTTCTTCCCTTCCTTCCGTCTATGACCCGAGCCGGAGTCGGTAGGCTTGTCGTCCTTCGGCTCGTTGATGAAGGATTCCTTCTCTTTGTCATTGATCACGATACCCTTCCCCTTAGGATCCATCTCTTCGGGCGATTAGTCCCTTTGTGAAGAGAACGGCTCTGATACCAATTGATAGCACCTAGACGGGGGGGGTGAATAGGTGATCCTGTGAAACTTTAAAACTTAAGCCACAAAAACTTGTTAAGTGTTAGTACAATAATCACCAAGTGGCTAGAGAGGAGTCTCAACAAAACACAATACCACAAGAGATCAAACACAGAGATGACACAGTGGTTTATCCCGTGGTTCGGCCAAGACCAACGCTTTCCTACTCCACGTTGTGGCGTCCCAACGGACGAGGGTTGCAATCAACCCCTCTCAAGTGGTCCAAAGACCAACTTGAATACCACGGTGTTTTGCTTTGCCTTTCAATATCCCGTTTGCGAGGAATCTCCACAACTTGGAGCCTCTCGCCCTTACACTTGAGATTTACAAGAAATACGGAATAAGGGATGAAAGCAACACACACAAATCCACAGCAAAATGCGCACACACACGGCCAAGAATCGAGCTCAAAAGACTATCTCAAAGTTCTCACTAGAACGGAGCTCGAATCACTGAGAATGACAAACGAATGCGCAAAGACTGAGTGTGGATGATCAAGAATGCTCTAAGGTTGCTTGGTGTACTCCTCCATGCGCCTAGGGGTCCCTTTTATAGCCCCAAGGCAGCTAGGAGCCGTTGAGAGCAAATCTGGAAGGCCATCCTTGCCTTTTATCGTCGGGTGCACCGGACAGTCCGGTGCACACCGGACACTGTCCGGTGCCCGATTTCTTTCCTTAAACAGCGCTGCCGACCGTTGCAGATCTGGGAGCCGTTGGCGCACCGGACATGTCCGGTGCACACCGGACAGTCCGGTGCCCCCTTCCGACCGTTGGCTCGGCCACGTGTCTCGCGCAGATCGCGCGGCCGACCGTTGGCTCACCGGACAGTCCGGTGCACACCGGACAGTCCGGTGAATTTTAGCCGTACGCCGTCGGCGAATTCCCGAGAGCGGCCTCTTCACGCCGAGTCAGCCTGGCGCACCGGACACTGTCCGGTGCACCACCGGACAGTCCGGTGTGCCAGACCGAGCTGAGTCTTGGCTGTACACAGCCAAGTCTTTTGCACCTTTCTTCTTTTCTTCTTCTTTCTGTTTCTAACACTTAGACAAGTATATTAGTACACAAAACCAATGTACTAAGGCTTAGAAACATACCTTTACTTCATGATTTGCACTTTGTTCATCCATGGACATAAATTCACATTTAAGCACTTGTGTTGGCACTTAATCACCAAAATACTTAGAAATGGCCCAAGGGCACATTTCCCTTTCACCTTTTAACTAGATGTGTACCTAGCTATCCATACATGGTATCAAACATTTTTACCAATCAACATCCTTTGCCAGTCATCTCATTTCCACTTATTACTCAATGCAGCAACATGGATCAAGCAGTCACATTAGCTGCGAGAAGCAGACGATTCGAATCGAGTTTTAACCTTGCAAGGTAAACCTAAACACACGACATGTAGGGGCACTCCATCCCCATCGATTCCCTGGCAACATAACAGGGCTCACCGCCTTGGCGTACAATGCCTCACTGACCCTGACTGTCGTCGTGCAGTGACTGCACTTGTACCCACCATAACCGGAACGGGAGACTACGTCTCAGGTCGCGTGAGGGGTAAAGTATGCGGGCAGGTTCAATCAAGTACTAGGCTTATCAGTTACCATATTTCCCGATATGTGTTTAGTACGTTCAAACGCTTGACACACAGTACCACACTTTAATCCTTATTTCAATTTCTCATCTCGTAGACAACGCATCCCATGGATCGTTGCCCACATACCATCATCAATTCCGATATAAAAATGGATACAACCAATTCCTGACCTCGCGCGAGTGCTAGAAAAATCACTCGACTTCTACCGAGATCCCTAATTAGTAAAGCAGCTACTCGACCTAGCATACTAGTATCCATCTCAAAGGAATCCTGAGTTCATGCAACTAGGGTTTCAGACAACTCCTACACTTAAGTGCACAGTACAAGCCTACAAACATTAAGTGCAGTAAAATAACATATATATATATATATATATATATATATATATATATATATATATTGGTTATGCATAAAATCAGGGCTTGCCTTCAATAGCTGGGCCAGGCAGATCCTCAGTGGCAGGCTCAGGTGCTGGCTCTTAGACTACCTCCTGAGCAACTCCTTGCTCTGGAATGAGCACGTACTATCCGTTGGTGAGATTACAATCTATCGAATGCAATGAATAAGAGACATGTATGTTAATGAGATGCAAATTTAGTAAACACGATGTAGGGTGAAATAATATAAGGCAGTGGTAAACTAGGGTTTCTTTATCATACGATGCTCTAAGTGTTTTATACTTGATTGGTTGAGGTTTTGAGTGGAATCAAGATTTTTGGACATCCTTCATGGTTTTAGTAGGTACTTAGGGAGGTTTGGTTGTAGCGGTGTGGGTAACATTCTTTCTCTCCTCTAATTCTCCTTTTCATTTTCTATTTATGCTTTTAAGGTAGGCTTGAACTACCATGATGATTTAGAAATTCCCAAAAATTTTATAAAAATTACAGTGGGTTAATATTGATCATTGTAGTTTGTTATACAAATTTGAGGTCAAGAATAATTAGGATAATCTCTAGGAAAAAATAACAAAAAGGGAGGGTGGATGGTCACTTTATACCACTCTGATTTTGGTGGGGGTTCTGCACTAAAGATTATTTTTGCTAACATCTATGGTAATATCAGGCCTCTGTGCCAAAAATCACAGAAAGTGACTTAATGGTTATTTAGTTGTGATTTTCTAAAGTTTAATGTCAAAAAGGCACTTATAACTAACTTGTCATTTGAAAAATATGAAACAACAGAACTTGTATTTTTCCTAGATTCATACTAGCATAATAGTAGTTATCCTTAGGATTGGGTGGTTCCTCTTTAGGGTTATTTTTCTAGGATTTTTCTAAGTTCTTACTGTTTTATTAAATAAAATGTGTTGCATTTTCTTTGTACTAACAGAGGGTTCAACAAAATTTTTTATGAACTACATCACCTAAGCAAGCTAGAAAAAATATGGTTGCCCTCTGGTTCTCATTTTAAATTCCCTTTTTCATTTTCTTAAGGTTTGGGCCAATACAAGTTTTAATGGTTAATCCCTTCTTAACCTGGTATACTGGGGAGTTTAACATTTTTAAACAGTGTAGCTACTAGCTAAGGACATCTCCAATTTTTCTCAGCTTTAGTCCTAAAGTATTTTATTTTCCTTCTGTTTATTTAGTTTTGGGCAGTTTGCTTATTTAAATTAAAACTCTAAAAAGTATTGTAGGAACCAGGGTGTTTGTCACACCTGGCTTTAAGGAACAAAGCCAGGTGCATCTCATACATGCGCCAAGAAGACAACATATATAATAACAGAGTGCATAGAGATAAATGTCACAATAAAATCAGAGTACTTATTACATAGCGGAAGACTTAATACAAAATAAAAGAATTAAACATAAAACAAACTAAGGATCGTCGGCGCCAATGTCAACTGAGAAACGCCACCTAGATCAGATCAAACTCCTCGCCTTGTGGCTCCTCCTAAACCACCTGTTCTTCTCTTGTGGGGGGTGTGAGACAGCAAGGATGAGCTCACACATGTTCATTGCTCAACAAGTTGTAGGGAATAATGTGGCATGAACTCACCAAAGGTGGGAGTTCATGAAGTGCAAGGCTGATCAATGAAATAAAGGCTGAAGCTGAGCATTGCTTTTAGAAGTTGGTCAAAATTTTATTAGCAGTTACTAAGTGTAAGTAAATACCAAACCTTAGAAATAATGAGTAAAAGTATTAATAAAATAATCCCAAATGCAATGATATGACAAATTAAGTTTAAGTTCCATAAATTAATCATGTGAGTGTCCGAGCCGCTCATGACCGTGAGCACGGCTAGTATACCAGTTTTACACTCTGCAGAGGTTGCGCATCTTTACCCACAAGTCGTGTTACCCATTTGCCACGGAGTTGATCAGACCCCATACACCTCTACCAAGGAAGCTAGGCAGGGTACCACTACGAGGCCTTTACAAAGTTCCACTAGCTTCAAACTACCCGCTACAGTTTATAGGAAGCTCCAGTGCAGGAATCCCTCGCCTGACCGCCATTGCAGCAAAATCAACCCAAGGACCTCCCTACCCTGACCACTCCCCTACTGCCCTTGCCCCTTTCGGGTAAGGTAGCCCTCCACTAGCTTTCCTAGTTAATCAGCCAAGGGCGTCCCATTAAACCCTTGTGGTAGCACTGTTTTCCCGGATGGTTCTCCATGTTCCCATTAACATAATGATCTTATCATGAACAGAAAATAATGAACAAATAATAACAAGTATAAAAATGAGTGATGAATATCTCTATACCCAAAGCCACATAAAGCAATAGCATGTACTACCCAAAAGTTTAGTAGTAAAACCAGTGGTGAAGCAAGGTATAAAGATAGTCAAAATCTAGGGCATTCTATTAGGTCCCATCCAAATTAACCTATGCAGATCATTATGATTAATAAGAACATGAATAGGTAAAAGAAGTGATCAAGGGCACAACTTGCCTTCCACGAGCTCCTGCTCAGCAGTCTCTACCAACTGAACCCCAGAATCCTCTGTAGCTTGCTCGTCTACTCGCATCAACACAATACATACATAGTATAGCAAGAATTAACATTACACCAACCATGTAAACAAAATACACAGCAATAATCTAGACATGAAAATAAGATCATAGGAACTGGAATTATTAATTTTGGAGTTATATATTTTAAGTTATGAATTTTCTAATGTTTTATGTGCTTAATACAAGATTAAGTGCTAGATAAATTTTAAATCATCTTTCATGTTAAAACATAGGTACTAATGGTTAGACAATAATATTATAAAAATTTAGGAACTGGAATGGACCAAATGGAGTTCATATGAATTTTCTACAATTTAAACAAGTTTCTGCAATTAAATTTGTACTAAAAACCATTTTCTAAATGATTTTCCTGGTTTTATTAATTATCTGGACTGGGCACTATTTTCTGGAAAGTATATGGGTTCTGGCGTAAATATTCCACAGACTCAGGGGAACACCCGAGTGGACTGCGGGTTGTTTTCAACATTTGGCGAGGTCTCTTTAACAAAAAATGCACGGCGAAGGGGTACGATTGATTTTCGGCCGTTGGATTAGAAACCAACCGCCCAGATTGACTCACTATTCACGCGAACCGGTATTCTACAGGAGCCCTTGGATCTGGATCCTACGGTCTACAAACATGGTTTCCTTTCGCCCGCACATCCGATGATCACCGGCCGAGATCGACATGGCTGAATCGGTATTCCCCAGGTTTAGATCTGGGCCGCCCATTTCCAGATCAATGGCCACACGTCATCGTTTTTCTCCCCAACAGAGCCGAGCTGGGGGGGTGCGCCCCTGCCCATGGCGGCGCTCTCGCCGGTGTTCCCCAAATTCATCCACCCCGGTGACTAAGTTCGAGCAAGAATGCGTGCAAAATAAAATTAGTGGCTAGGCGAACATGGAGGAGATGTTCTTACCGACGATCGCGATGCGGTTGAGGCCGGCCACGGCGCGAAGCGGAAATTCACCCGCAGTTGACGCAGCGGCGAGCAATTTGCTGCCCGACGATGGCTTACGAGCCCGATTGCCCACCCGCGCACGATCCCCACCGAACGGAGATTCCCCAGTCAACTCCACAGCCAACAAGCGACACTGGGCGCGGGATGAGCACACGGCGGCGAGGTTTGGCTTCCTTTACCCAGGATTCCGTCGTGCGCGACAGAGCCCAGGTGATCTGTGGTGGCGGCGCAGGTCGGGTGAGAAGGAGGCGAGGTCTAACAAGGTTTTATACTCCGATTGGTTCGGTCAGTGGCAGATTCCACGGAGCTCGAGCAGGTCCGCCCATACCGCGCTCCACCCGGGAGTTCGTTGACGATCCTGCGCGGCTGGGCCCGCCGGTCGGTGTAACGGATGCGCAACGCGGACCGGGCGACGAGGGAGAGTCGCTGGCGAGGGGGGTCAGCCTGGCAGCAAAGGCTGCGCGTAATGGGCTGGCGCTGGCGCGTGTTAACTGTGTTAGTGGGCCGGAATGGGGTACTAAGGCCCAGTTAGCTTTTTATTCTTTTCTTTTTCTGTTTTCTGTTTTGTTTTCTTTTTATTTTTCAATTCCCAATTTGAACTTCAAATATAAGTGTGAATCTAGTACCCAAATTAAAGGTAAACTTTAATCATGCACGAATGGTTGGGTTTATATTTTTATAGACTTTGTTTTATATTTTATAATGTCTCTATCTTCTTTTTCTATTTTCAAATCAATTTTCGATTTAGGTTTTACTTTAAAACCTCATCCCATTATCATTACATTTTAATCATATTATTATTGCATTTAATGCGCAAACAAAAATCCAAAATGATGCAATGGTTTATTTGTGTCGTAGTGAAGTTTTACTCATTTTTAAACATCACCAACCACATGTGATGATAAATGGAGATGCGCATACATTCAAAGGAGACAATTCCTCCTTTTATTCTCCCTTACAATTTGAGTATTACAAATCCTACCCCCCTTAGAAATAATCTCGTCCTCGAGATTGAAGAAGATCTAGGGAAAAGATGGGGGAAGTCTATGCGAAGCTCTTCTTCTCTTTCCCAAGTGGCTTCATCTTCACCATGGTGACTCCATTGTACCTTGCACATCTTAATCACCTTATTTCTTGTGTCCAGAATCTTGATAGGGTACTCCGCATAAGTCAGGTCATCTTGAACACTAAGATCTTCCATCAGTAGTTGCTCCTCAGGTACCCTGAGGCACTTCTTTAGCTGGGACACATGGAATACATCATGTACATCAGACAGATGATCGGGTAACTCCAGTTGATATGCAACTTCTCCCACTCGCTTTAAGATCAAGAAAGGTCCAATGAAGCGAGGGGACAACTTTCCTTTAACTTTAAATCTTCTCATACCCCGGATCGGTGACACCTTCAGATACACATGATCACCCTCCTTAAACTCCAATAGTCTTCTCCTATTATCAGCATAGCTCTTTTGCCTGGATTGTGCAATTCTCAAATTTTCTCTTATCATTCAAACTTGTTCTTCTGCCTCTTGAATAAGCTCAGGCCCAAAGAACTGCCTTTCTCCAGTCTGATCCCAATACAATGGAGTCCTGCACTTTCTGCCATATAAAGCCTCAAACAGTGACATCTTCAGACTGGCCTGGTAGCTATTATTATAAGAGAACTCCGCATATGGTAAGCTCTTATCCCAACTTCCACCATGTTTAAGAGCACAAGCTCTTAACATATACTCCAGCACTTGATTGGTCCTCTCTGTCTGCCCATCAGTCTGAGGATGGTAGGCTGAACTAAAATTCAACTTTGTATCCAAGCTCTCATGCAACTTCTTCCAAAACCGAGAAGTAAATTGTGATCCTCGATCAGACACGATCTTCTTAGGCACTCCATGTAAACAAACTATCCGAGTCATATACAATTCTGCTAGCTTGGCTCCCGTGTAATTAGTCCTCACAGGTATGAAATGAGCCACTTTTGTCAATCTGTCCACAATCACCCAAATAGAGTCATATCCTGCTGGAGTGCGGGGTAGTCCAACAATGAAATCCATACCAATTTCTTCCCATTTCCACTCGGGTATCTTCAATGGGTGCAATAGTCCAGCTGGTCTTTGATGTTCAGCCTTAACTCTTTGACACACATCACACTTAGCCACATGTGCAGCAACATCTCTTTTCAGTCCATACCACCAATACTTCTGCTTCAAATCTTGATACATCTTAGTGCTACCAGGGTGGATAGAATAATCAGAATCATGAGCTTCTTTCAATATAGTCTCACGAAGGCTATCAATCTCTGGAACACATATCCGATCTTTGAACCATATAGTACCCTGCTCATCCTCCGTGAATTCTGGAACTCGACCTTCAGTAATAAGATCCTTAATCTCTTGAATTTTAGCATCACCCACTTGGCCTTTACAAATTTCTTGCTCCAAGGTAGGTTCCAACTCGATGGTAACTCCTTCAGTGTGTGTAACAATTCCCAAGTTGAGTCTCTCAAAATCTTTTGCTAATTCATCAGGTAGCTTGACAACAAAAGCGGAGTGAACATGCTCTTTCCGACTCAAGGCATCTGCAACCAAATTTGCCTTGCCTGGATGATAGTGAATCTCCAAATCATAATCCTTAATGAGCTCCAACCAACGGCGTTGCCTAAGGTTGAGATCCTTCTGAGTGAATATATACTTCAAACTCTTATGATCCGTGTACACTTGACACTTAGTTCCCATAATATAATGTCTCCAAATCTTAAGGCATGCACAACGACTGCCAGTTCCAAGTCATGAGTGGGGTAGTTCAATTCATGTATCCGCAACTGACGAGACGCATAGGCGATCACGTGTCCTTCTTGCATGAGTACACATCCCAATCCTTGTCCACATGCATCGCAATAAATGTCAAATCCTTTTTGTAGATCTGGCATAACCAACACCGGTGGAGACATCAATCTCTTCTTTAATTGTTCAAAGCTTTCTTGACATTTATCATCCCACTTAAATTCTCTGCCCTTCTCCAGAAGCGAGGTCATAGGCTTGGCAGTCTTAGAGAATCCTTCAATAAATCTCCGATAATATCCTGCAAGCCCCAAGAAACTCCAAATCTCAGTAACTGTAGTGGGCACTCTCCACTCCATAATCTCCTTGACCTTAGCAGGATCCACTGCTATTCCTCCATTGGAAATAATATGTCCAAGGAATGGCATCTTGTCAATCCAAAACTCGCACTTACTAAACTTGGCATAAAGTTGATTATCTTGTAGCTTCTGTAGTACCAACCTTAGATGTTCTTTATGATCACTTTCACTCTTAGAATAGATAAGAATATCGTCGATGAACACCACGATGAATCTGTCCAGATACTCCATAAACACCTTATTCATCAAATTCATGAAATAAGCTGGTGCATTGGTTAATCCAAATGACATGACAGTGAACTCATATAATCCATATCGGGTGGAGAAAGCTGTCTTAGGAATATCTGATGGTCTAATCATCATTTGATGGTATCCAGATCAGAGATCAATCTTCGAGAATACCCTAGCACCTCTCATCTGATCAAACAAATCCTCAATACGGGGTAATGGATACTTGTTCTTCACAGTAACATCATTAAGTGACCTATAGTCCACACACATCCGTTGCGATCCATCCTTCTTCTGTACAAACAGTACCGGTGCTCCCCAAGGTGAGGAACTCGGACGAATGTACCCTGCTTCCTGTAACTCAGTTAACTGCTTCTTCAGTTCCTTTAACTCTTCTACAGCCATTCTGTATGGTCATTTAGAAATAGAGGCAGTTCCAGGTAGAAGATCAATCACAGACTCAACTTCTCTATTAGGTGGCATCCCTGGTAACTCCTCTGGGAAGACATCCGGAAAATCTCTAACCACACGGATGTTATCACCAACAAACTCCTCAGGTATAAAGAACATTGCACGCTTGGATGAGGTGGTTACTGCAATATTAACTTGAAATCTTTCTTCTTTAGGACTAGTGAGCTCTATAGTACCTCTACCACATGCTATGATGGCCTTTGCCTTCCTTAACCATGACATACCAAGGATCAGATCTATACTGCTGGCCTCTAATATTATAGCGGTAGCTTCAAATTCTCTTCCCATAATGGTTAATGTCAATCTACGTGTCATTTGATTTGCTTCAATAGGCCCTTTAGGTGTGATTACTATCATTGGTTTTCTCATGTTTAGCAATGATATCTCATTTGTGTTGGCATAACGAGCAGATATGAAAGAATGTGTAGCACCAGAATCAAATAATATGGTTGCAGGAATTGCATTAACGTAAAACATACCAAGTACGATGTCCGCACCATCTGGAGTAGCGTCAACGCTGACTTGATTAACTCTGGCAATAGAATATCCCTTGCCAGGAGTCTGTTGCTTGTTCTTAGCTGGTGTACCAGAATTTCCCATCGGACAAGCATTAGCATAGTGCCCAATCTGACTGCACTTGAAACATGTAGGGCTGGTCTTCTGTCCTGTAGGCCTCGTCGGGGTGCCAGTGGGAGTAGCCTGACGAGTGGGAGGTGTCCGTGGAGATCCCTGTGGAGCATACTGAACTGGGCATGGTCCTCCTCCTGGATGAGTAGGTGTGCCCTGTGGCAAAACATAGCGGGGACGAACACTGCTGCTACCCTGTCCCTGTGAGATAGCCTTCCTCTTCAAATCACCCAGTTGAACACGCTTGTGTTCAATAGCAAGAGCCTTATCCAGTAGCCTCTGAAATGATGGAAATTTGTGTGTGCAACCAGTGCATACTGTAGGGGTCCATTAAGTCCTTCAATAAAGTGCTCCTGCTTTCTCTCATCCTCAGCAACTTCGTCCGGAGCATATCTGGAGAGCTGAATAAACTTATCTCTGTACTCACTGACAGACATGTTGCCTTGCTTCAATGACAGAAATTCCTTCTTCTTGATCTTCATCAAACCAGCTGGAATATGGTAGTTCCTGAACTATGCACTGAACTCTGCCCAAGTAATAGTATCAGCAGCATCATGGGCAGCAGTGTAAGAATCCCACCAGTCAGCAGCAGGACCTGTCAGACGACCTGAGGCATAAAGAACTTTCTCCCGGTCTGAGCATTGGGCGATGTTGAGCATCTTCTCAATTGACTTCAACCAATCATCTGCATCAAGTGGATCTGGCGAGCTGGCGAAGGTCGGTGGCTTATGACTCATAAATTCCCGGTGCTTATCACGAGGTGGAACTGGTGGTGGAGGTGGAGGCAATGGTACTTGCTGCTGTTGTTGAAATTGTTGTTGCAGCTGCCGTTGCGCCCTCCTCACCTGGCGTATCTCTTCTCTCTCCTGGCGCAACTCTTGGCGTATCTCTTCTCTTTCTTGACGCATCTCCTAGCGTTCTTGCTGCATCTGAGCCCGCATATCTGCCATAGTGTCCGCCATTTGCTGCATCATCCTCAGCTGAGCAGCAATCAGTGGGTCAACTCCGTCTGGTGGAGGATTAGGAGGATTCATCTCTGCCGGTTGTGGCTAGGGTTGTCTATATATCCACCGAGTATGTCGATTATGAGGCAAATCAATTCCACCACCCCGCCTGGTATTGACCATCTGAGTTAGATACATATGGTAAGAGAATAGTAGACAAGGCAGTAATTACGAATCATGTTACTTGTGGGGGATTTATTATCTAAGCAGATTAATGTTTTTCCTACTAAAGCTAATTCAATACCTTATGGTGGTACATGCTAAGATGCCCGTCTATACTATTTCAATCAATCAAAGAAGCAAATCAGGCATTGATCATCAGAACAATCAACCAACATTTTTAATGGAGAAAATAATTTTAATTTTGTCTTAGGTTCCCTATCTCTTAAGAAGGTAATAAATGTAGGATTCTAAAGTGTGAAATCCATCTTGTCTTAGAGTAGAGAAGGTAAGAATGATCAGAGTAGAACAGTAGAAGGTGAGACAGGATCAAGATAAGTGTAGAAAGAATCAGAGTAAGGTAAGTTTAGAAGGATTCAGAATAAGGTAAGTAGGTAAGGGTTTATCCATTTCTAACTAGGTTTCGTCCTACAGTCAACATTTCCTCTGATACCACTTCTGTCACACCCGGCTTTAAGGAACAAAGCCAGGTGCATCTCATACATGCGCCAAGAAGACAACATATATAATAACAGAGTGTATAGAGATAAATGTCACAATAAAATCAGAGTACTTATTACATAGCGGAAGACTTAATACAAAATAAAAGAATTAAACATAAAACAAACTAAGGATCGTCGACGCCAATGTCAACTGAGAAACGCCACCTAGATCAAATCAAACTCCTCGCCTTGTGGCTCCTCCTGAACCACTTGTTCTTCTCCTGTGGGGGGTGTGAGACAACAAGGATGAGCTCACACATGTTCATCGCTCAACAAGTTATGGGGAATAATGTGGCATGAACTCACCAAAGGTGAGAGTTCATGAAGTGTAAGGCTGATCAATGAAATAAAGGCTGAAGCTGAGCATTACTTTTAGAAGTTGGTCAAAATTTTATTAGCAGTTACTAAGTGTAAGTAAATACCAAACCTTAGAAATAATGATTAAAAGTATTAATAAAATAATCCCAAATGCAATGATAGGACAAATTAAGTTTAAGTTCCATAAATTAATCATGTGAGTGTCCGAGCCGCTCATGACCGTGAGCACGGCTAGTATACCAGTTTTACACTCTGCAGAGGTTGCGCATCTTTACCCACAAGTCGTGTTACCCATTTGCCACGGAGTTGATCAGACCCCATACACCTCTACCAAGGAAGCGAGGAAGGGTACCACTACGAGGTCTTTACAAAGTTCCACTAGCTTCAGACTACCCGCTACAGTTTATAGGAAGCTCTAGTGCAGGAATCCCTCCAAATTAACCTATGCAGATCATTATGATTAATAAGAACATGAATAGGTAAAAGAAGTGATCAAGGGCACAACTTGCCTTCCACGAGCTCCTGCTCAGCAGTCTCTACCAACTGAACCCCAGAATCCTCTGTAGCTTGCTCGTCTACTCGCATCAACACAATACATACATAGTATAGCAAGAATTAACATTACACCAACCATGTAAACAAAATACACAGCAATAATCTAGACATGAAAATAAGATCATAGGAACTGGAATTATTAATTTTGGAGTTATATATTTTAAGTTATGAATTTTCTAATGTTTTATGTGCTTAATACAAGATTAAGTGCTAGATAAATTTTAAATCATCTTTCATGTTAAAACAGAGGTACTAATGGTTAGACAATAATATTATAAAAATTTAGGAACTGGAATGGACCAAATGGAGTTCATATGAATTTTCTACAATTTAAACAAGTTTCTGCAATTAAATTTGTACTAAAAACCATTTTCTAAATGATTTTCCTGGTTTTATTAATTATCTGGACTGGGCACTATTTTCTGGAAAGTATAGGGGTTCTGGCGTAAATATTCCACAGACTCAGGGGAACACCCGAGTGGACTGCGGGTTGTTTTCAACATTTGGTGAGGTCTCTTTAACAAAAAATGCACGGCGAAGGGGTACGATTGATTTTCGGCCGTTGGATTAGAAACCAACCGCCCAGATTGACTCAATACTCACGCGAACCGGTATTCTACAGGAGCCCTTGGATCTGGATCCTACGATCTACAAACATGGTTTCCTTTCGCCCGCACATCCGATGATCACCGGCCGAGATCGACACGGCCGAATCAGTATTCCCCAGGTTTAGATCTGGGCCGCCCATTTCCAGATCAATGGCCACGCGTCATCGTTTTTCTCCCCAACAGAGCTGAGCTGGGGGGTGCGCCCCTACCTATGGCGGCGCTCTCGCCGGTGTTCCCCAAATTCATCCACCCCGGTGACTAAGTTCGAGCAAGAATGCGTGCAAAATAAAATTAGTGGCTAGGCGAACATGGAGGAGATGTTCTTACCGACAATCGCGATGCGGTTGAGGCCAGCCACGGCGCGAAGCGGAAATTCGCCCGCAGTTGACGCGGCGGCGAGCAATTCGCTGCCCGACGATGGCTTACGAGCCCGATTGCCCACCCGCGCACGATCCCCACCGAACGGAGATTCCCCAGTCAACTCCACAGCCAACAAGCGACACTGGGCGCGGGATGAGCACACGACGGCGAGGTTTGGCTTCCTTTACCCAGGATTCCGCCGTGCACGACAGAGCCCGGGTGATCTGTGGTGGCGGCGCAGGTCGGGTGAGAAGGAGGCGAGGTCTAACAAGGTTTTATACTCCGATTGGTTCGGTCAGTGGCGGATTCCGCGGAGCTCGAGCAGGTCCGCCCATGCCGCGCTCCACCCGAGAGTTCGTTGACGATCCTGCGCGGCTGGGCCCGCCGGTCGGTGTAACGGATGCGCAACGCGGACCGAGCGACGAGGGAGAGTCGCTGGTGAGGGGGGTCAGCCTGGCAGCGAAGGCTGCGCGTAATGGGCTGGCGCTAGCGCGTGTTAACTGTGTTAGTGGGCCGGAATGGGGTACTAAGGCCCAGTTAGCTTTTTATTCTTTTCTTTTTCTGTTTTCTGTTTTGTTTTCTTTTTATTTTTGAATTCCCAATTTGAACTTCAAATATGAGTGTGAATCTAGTATCCAAATTAAAGGTAAACTTTAATGATGCACGAATGGTTGGGTTTATATTTTTATAGACTTTGTTTTATATTTTATAATGTCTCTATCTTCCTTTTCTATTTTCAAATCAATTTTCGATTTAAGTTTTACTTTAAACCTCATCCCATTATCATTACATTTTAATCATATTATTATTGCTTTTAATGCACAAACAAAAATCCAAAATGATGCAATGGTTTATTTGTGTCGTAGTGAAGTTTTACTCATTTTTAAACATCACCAACCACATGTGATGATAAATGGAGATGCGCATACATTCAAAGGAGACAATTCCTCCTTTTATTCTCCCTTACAATTTGAGTATTATAGTGTTTATTATTTTTTCTGAATAGTTCATAATATTTAGGACCTAGCAAAATTGGTTTGACCAAATTTAGTTGGATAAAACTCAAGTTATGAATTTTTCAAGTTCTCTACTGATTCAAAAAGAATAAATCTTAAAGGTTTAAGAAAAACAACTTTGCGCCAGCACCCCTAGGGTTTTCCTTAACCAAAATCTTAAATTTGTTCCCCTGGGAACTATTCACCAGAGTCACTGACATTCCCAATAATCCCCTTGGCTTTCCCTTCTCTTAACCCGAGCTCCCTCCTCGCCGGAACAGTAGCCACAGAGGGAAAAAATGGTGGCGCAGCTTATCGGCGGTGGGAGAGATCCGGTGGAGGGCTGGGTGAGGTCCAAGAGCTCCTGGCGGTCATGTCGAGGGGTGGATCGCCGGCGATGATGGCCGGAATAGGAATGGCCGCGTGCACAGGCGGTCGAGCTCGTCGACGACGCGTGCTCCGGCCTGCTCACGGCGGTAGGGTTCAATTAAATCATACGGGGAGCTTCACTGGAGGTCAAGGATGATGTATGCGCAAGGAATCGACGAGTGGCTTACCGTGCAGTGCGGTTTACGTGCAACGGCGGCCGGTTGAAGTCTGGTGGCGTCAATCCGGCGCCTCCGATGAGGTGATGCTCGGTCGCTGTGTTCGGGGAGCTTCACTAAGCTCTAGGAAAGCTAGTCGAGGGATCAGACGGGGTGGAGGAGGGATAGAGTGGCCGGTCTATGGTGGTCGGGGCGCGGGCGGCCGCTGGCACGCCGTGCGCAGGGCGAACACTGGTGAACTCGTGCTCAGGCTGGGTTGGGAGCGAGCGGAGGTGTACGGTCGAGGCCGGGGTTGGCTTTATAGTCGCGGGTGTGGGCGTGGGTGCGGGGTTGGCGTGGCGCGGTGCGCGCGGGCGCGGGGCCGAGCGTCGGGGCGTGCTCGGGCGTTGCCAGGGCGCGTCGAACACATGGCCGTTGCATTCTGCCCAAGTTCTTGCGTCTGCTGAGCAGCCAAACGTGCGAATCTTGCCATATGTCTTGTATAATATTTCTTCCCTGCATCTAGGGCTACCTAGTTCATGTGAGTTCCAAGGGGAGATCGGGTCTGGCTTGGAAGATATGGTGGCGCCAAGTCTTGTCTGTCTGCACTGTTCATCTCACGACAAAACTGATGCCAAACCGTGTCAAATAATCCTAGTTTGGTTTCAAACTTTTCAGGTGTGTGCCTTGGGTAGTTTGGCTCCTTTTTGTTATTTGAACCTTAAGGATTTGGCGCCAGCAACTTAATGAACATCTCCAATCTTTGGAAGGGGGCTGATTTTTGATAGAGAAAATGTGAGTTACTCTATAGTGCTCTCCACTTAGGGGCTGATTTGGGGTTTTTGTGGGATCTTTTAGTAATACATCCCTTAGTATATTTTGTAGATATATTAATGTACTTCAACTTTGGTAAAGGGTTTAAGTCATGAATTGGTCATTTGCATAGTTTTCCCCTTATTCCAATGTTTGGGGGTCTAATGGCTCAGGGGGAGGGGAACTAGGGTTGGAGCATCTTTTTCCAAGGTGGAGACACATGAAAAGCTAGGTTATTCCTTCTATCATGATCATTACTTGATTAAGCTATGGTTTCTAAAGCTTTGGGTGCCCCTTCTTCCCACTTAAACACATGTGACAATAAGCCATAGGTGCATAAATTGAGCCAGGGCCATGGGTAACACCTGGGGTGTTACACTTCTCGTTTGTATTCACTTCTATGAGGGACTAGTGTGACAATTGGATGAACCTATCATGGTATTAGTTGACCGTTAGGTTTTCCTGCCTCAGCCTCATGAATTAGTCCCTTTTCAACATGACCACATCTCTTGAGACGTGCCGCACCTTGAAAAATCTCCTTGATTTCGAGCTCGGTGATAGTGTCTGGCTCATCATGGCAGTTGAGGTATACCTCCCACCAATCTTGGGTGGATCCTCTCAACTGCCTAGAGGCGAATAGAACCTTCTCATGGTTTGTGCACTAGGTCGTGACTAATTCCCTCTCAACTGCTTGGAGCCAGTCTACTGCCTTCATATGGGATAGGCTGAGTGGGTACAAATTGGGGGATTTCCCCTCATAAAGTTCCCATGTCTATCATGGGGTGGTGCAGGTGGTGAATTCTAGTGCATATGATGCATGACATTGACAAGTTGCCTGATGTTATTTATAACTTGGGTCTAGTTCTATATTAGTTGCTCCACGATAAGTGGTGGTGGGTTGGGTAGCGGCACCTAATTGACCTGGTTGATCCCGTGTCCAATGTCCACGTTCACGTCCTCTGTGATCCATCTATTCATTTCAATAGTCATGGTTATGCATGATTCCTTCATCAGATAGTGACAAGATAGATAAGAAGAAGGTAAGGGTGATCAAAGGTTTTCCCGTAAACTATAAGGAATGCTCTTTTATAGGAGCAACACTACGTTATTAAAGTTCTAAACTAGGCCAACGCGGAAATCCATGACTCAGTGTCAATCATTATAAAGATCCAAATCATACATGAGCATAATAACAAAGCATTCATGCAAAACTAACCAATATATTATGCTTATATTCATCATTTAGAGTTCCCTGATACAACTTAAAGGTAGCTGAGTGATGTCCTAAGTAAGTGTGGAAATTTATTGTTGTTTTAATATTTCATGAGTAGATTATTGTTTTAATTTTTTTTCAGTAGAGTAACAAAAATTATGCATTAGTCCTTTCAAATCGACACTTCTTATGTGAGTAATGCACGTGAGATTTATCGGCCTAGAATTGTCCCTTATTTGGACATCTTTGAAGTGACCATTATAGCATGACATTTATTATGAGCTCTGTGGTTCAAACAAAACTTTGATGGCATAACCTACATTGTTCTCCACTGCACCATATTTGCGCGTGTAGATGGAGAACAACATGGTTATACTGCTAAAATTTTGTTCGAATCCTATAGCCTCGTCATAAAACCATGCTACATTTATTAGGTGGGTTTAAGACATATCTTTACCTATATACTATGTAAGGCACTCAACATAGGTGGAGAACAACAGGGTTATACTGCCAAAATTTTGTTCGAATCCTATAGCCTCGTCACAAAACCATGCTATATTGGTCACTATTACGTTGGTTTAAGATATATCTTTACCTATATACTATGTAAGACACTCAACATAGTATAACTTGCTTTATTCTATAGCCGAAAACATATTAGAGAATCGTCGATGGATGTATGATGGTTGGAGTAAAAGTTAGGCCCACTCAGTTGAATGGATCTCTAAAGCTAGCAATTTCATCAATCATGCAATTTATTTGTCAACTATCATTAAGATCCAGTGTTCTTGCAACAAGTGTCAAAATGAAAGTTATTTGACGAGTGGACAATTACTAAACATCTATGTTAGAATAGTTTTGTGCTAGACTATGAAAAGTGGTGTTTCACATTGAGAAATACACCATAGTTGTAGCAAAAGAGGAAGACGGTAATAGTTCGAGCATCGATAGGACGGATGAGATGCTTGAATATATGCAACTAGAATTCAATCTAAACATTGGAGCCAACATTGGAGGTTAAAGAGTTTGTCAAGCTCCTCAAAGCATCAAAAGAGCCATTGCACGAACACACGAAAGTGACATTACTTATTTTCCTGTCCCGTCTCATGGCTATTAAGCTGACTTTTTTCTCCAACATTTGTTACAATGAGCTTATAAATTATTTAGGGATGTCCTTTAGATGCCTCATTAGCTACCTAAAGACATTGTAAGTGCAATCAACCCCAATTGAGGGTTTTGGTGATTAAATGATAAAACAAATAAGGTTACTAACAAGTTTGCTCATAGCGTATACTCAGTGTCAGTAAAGATAAATAGAGTAACAACTTTAATTGAGAAAGGAAAAAGGAAGTATCAAGGACAAAGAAAATACATCAAGTGGTGCCTTGAAAAGTTTTCATGCGATGATCATGTAAAACTTTCTATATTTCTTGAGTCGCATGATTTATTTCTTCCTTGGTAGTTTTCTCACATGTAATGGCGTTTGCTACTGCTCATGCCTCTAAATTCAAAGGCTATTTTGAAAACCAAATTCTTTGAAAACTTTGTGAGTTCGACTGATGTTAGATTTGAGAGACGGAGAGTCTTCCTATTGAGAAGCAGCTGAACTTTCTTTTAGAAAAGTTCAACTTGACTTCAGCTAAGTTGAGCTTTTCTTCATCTGAGTTGAACTTGACTTCAGCTGAGTTGAACTTAACTTCAGCTGAGTTGAGCTTTTATTCAGCTGAGTTGAGCTTTTCTTTAGTTGAGTTGAATTAGACTTCAGGCGAGTTGAACTTAACTTCAGCTGAGTTGAGCTTTACTTCAGCTAAGTTGAACTTGACTTCAAATGTGAAACTCTCTGGTCAAAACCAGTTGAACCTGCCTCAGGGCTAGTTCAACTTGGGTTTTCTCTCCAAACCTCTCTGGTCAATACTAGTTGAACTGGCCCTAGGGGCGATTCAACCGGTGTCAAGGTCAGCTGACCAGTCTCACATCCTCTCTGCCAGTCTAACTGGAAGACTTACTGTCAGTCTGACCACCAGGCGGTTGAATCAGCTCTAGGGGCGGTTTAGTTGGTCCTGAACCATTTGACCACAGTCAAACTACCCGTTTTGAACTAGGTGAAAGCCAGTTCAACTGGGGGTTGGGACGGTTCAACCAGCCCTGCACAAAAAAGTTCAGCCCAACAACTCTTTTTGAAGGAGACTCTATAAATACCCCCAACATACCTCTCTCCTTATTCACCCTGGTCACTCCCCACACTTATTGCTCACCTAACTTGAGACAAAGCACTCTCCCTCTCTCTCTCACCCGATCTAGCTTTTAAATCGATCGATTGAAGGAGGGTGTGAGGTTTGTGCTTGTGACCTTCGAATTTGGTTGTCCTCTCCCTTCTCTTTCTCATCTCTTGATCTTGTTGGAAACACCTCTTGTGCAAACTTGTTGTTCTTGGAACCTTCGAGTTCCTTGATGGATTGAGGTTGCTTAGGAGTTCCAAAGTTATGGACGACCCTAAGAAGTTTGTATCACTAGCTCTTGTGAGCAGATTTGAGAAAAGATTTCCCTTGGCCTTTATGGTCAGGTTATGGAGGATTAGGGTTGGAAAAGACCTAGCCCTTTGTGGGCTCCTCAATGGGGAGTAGGACACCTTTGTGGTGTGGCCGAACCTCGGGATAAAATATTGTGTCTTGTGCTCTTGCTTGGATCCGTGGTTGTATTTTCTAGTTGGCAAGATAGGCATATAGAGTTGTTCTTTGTATGGATCTCGTGGTGGATTCACTCTTGTATTTCTCACCATCCACACTTAGTTTATCCCTTGTGTTCCCCTTTTAAAGGAATCTCTCATTATTTTTTGCGTAGTTCGAAGCCTAGATTTACTCTAGCAGTTGGACTAGTTCAGAGTGGTTCAACTCGCCTCTATAGCAATTGAACTACCCTACACCAGTTGAACTGTTGATTTGACATTATCTCGAAGTTTGTGGTGATAATTTTCAGGTTTAGCCAACTCACCCCCTTATGGGCTACTTTCAGACATGTACGTCCAAGAAACTACTCAAAGGGCTTGGTACGGATTATTAGAAGATCGATATTTGTCGATATAATTGCATGCTTTTCTGGAAGAAGCACGATAAAGAAAGTGCTTGAAATGTGGTAAAACAAGATACATCGAGGACATAATTGATGACGGTGAAATAGTGACAACTTAGGCTGCTCATAAGCAACTTCGTTACATGTCCATTTCACCTCGACTAAAACAATTGTTTATTTCTAATAGAACGACCATGCACATGCAATGGCACAAGAAAGGTGAGATGGAGGACAATGAAGTGATGATGCACCCTTTAGATGGAGACGTATGGAAGGCTCTAGACAACTTTGCTCTAAAGTTTGCTAAGGATGCGAGAAAAGTTCATATTGGGCTAGCAACTGATGGCTTCACACCTTTTGGTCAAACCACCACATCTTATTCATGTTGACTCATGTTTGCATACAACATTTCTCCATCCCTTTGCATGAAGTATGAACTTATATTTCTATGCCTCATCATACCAGGTCCAGAATACCTTAGACCAAAGTTCAATGTGATGTTGAAAGCCTTGATTAAAGTGTTGAAAAAATTATGGAAAGAAATCGAAGTTTATGATAGGTTCAAAGGCAGAAATTCACCCTTCGGTCACATATCTTTGGCCAGTTTACGATTTTCTTGCCTAAGGCATTTCCTCTGGATGGAACGTTTATGGCAAATTGATTTGTCTGATATGTGGTCTGGACACTGATTATTTCTGTCTTGCTCATGGTGGGAAGTTTATCTACTTTGATTGTCATAGATGTTGGTTACAACCCAGACACATCTTTTGAGGGTAGAATGATAGCTTTAGAAAAGACACTGTTATAAAAAATGACCACTGAAATGCTAAGCAGGGAAGAGATTGTTGATAATCTAAATAAACTGATCATAAATAAAAAAGAGACTAGGTACGTAGGATTTGGAGTGGAGCATAATTGGACTCAAATATATGGAATATGGGGACTACCATATGCTAATGCATTGATTCTAATGCACATTATTGATGTTATGGATCAGGAACGTAATGTTACTAAAAGCACCATAAGCACTTGCATGAAAATGGAGAAATCAAAGGACAATGGTAAGACTCGAAAAGATTTAGTTGTGATTTGTAGCCATCCGACACGTCAACTCACTACTAGTGGGAGTAAATCACGAGTGCTATTTTGTCTTAAACTAAAAGAAAGAATAGTAGCTGACAGTGGCGCACGGAGAAGGACCTTGTCATTGAAAATCTATAGAACCAACTAAGAGCACAACAAGAGTAATTGAGGCAACAACTGGAGTACTTTGCTCGAGTACAAGCACATCAACAAGAGTACATGGCTAACTACAATGCCCAACAATAACATTGGATTAACGTAATAAGTCTAATTTTACAATATTTAGTATTTATTGTATTTAATAGGGTTGACATGTTGTATTTGCAATTAGTGTTTTAGCAGCAGCCTGTTGTGTCATATGCCTTGCTAAAGTGGCAGCCGCTGCCATCGCTGATGTTTTCTCAGTTCCATCCTTCAGGTCCTTCTGGAGCTCAGGTTGATTATACTTTCTTAAATTATATTTAGCTTATTCAATTCTAGATACATTTAGTCAATTTAGGTGAACTTAGCCAATTCTCAATACATTTTAGGCAATCTAGGTGAACTTATTGGATTCTAGATACATTTAGTTAATCTAGGTGAACTTAGTAGATTCTAGATACATTTAGTTAATCCAGGTGAACTTAGTAGATTCTAGATACATTTAGTCAATCTAGGTGAACTTAGCATATTCTAGATACATTTAGTCAATCTAGGTGAACTTAGTAAATTATAGCTCAATTTTACAAATTTAGTTAGTTAAACCATACTTGTTATGTTTTAGTTGAATATATACTCAATCATAACTATTTAATCCATTTCAACTTATATGATGTAGGGACCTAGAGTTAATGTGCCAAATGTCTATCAAACCCCTTCAATAGGGGCAACACCAAATAGAGACAAGGTTATTTTGTTAAATAACAATAACTATATCCATTTGGTTACATATAATGCTATAACTCCTAGTTTGTTATCTTATGAACTTTGTTCTTTATTGTAGGACGTTTCGTCTACCACCTACCGACTTTATAAACAACATATTCACATCCGACGGTAGCGGGCACAACTATAATGACCCTCGATGGCCATAGTCTTTACTTTTTTCATGTTGGGACTTGTTATCGCTTGTATTGGATACTTGAATGTTGATAACTGTAATGCTATAATGTTTGAATGGATAAAACCTGGAGTTATATTCGTTTGCTTGGTATATTGATTATGTTGGTATATAGTTGATGAAATGTTGAATATGATAATGTGCATGTTATGAAATGTGTATGTATGTGATTAAATATGTATATATGAATAGTTTGTTGTTGTAATGTGCACATGTGAATTGTATATGAATTTTTAGGGAAAAGAGGTGTGACATAGCAAAGATCAGCCATAGATGGTCGGTTCAAAGGATCACTCCGATATCTCACTAAACAACATCGTGAAACCGACTATGGAGAACCTGTCGGCTAAAGACCAGCAAGAGTTCGAGGAGTACAAAAGATAGTTGATTGAGGAGGCCGAGGCGAAGTAACTGGACAATTTCAAGGTGGACCGACATCAAAAGATAGTCCAACAAAGGGATTGTGACCTGTCATCTCTTCGACCCACTGCACATGCCTCCAATGTAAGTAAGACAGACGACATTCAATCTCTTAGAATTTCTGTAGATGAATAATGAGAGCAATTGAAACAAATAATAGGCGGTATGCAAGAAGATTATACAAAAATAGCGCCTGCATTTGATAAATCCATCGTTCCCAATTTCCCATCGTATGATGTTGATGCTAGAAACACTACACAAAAATCATTGACTACAAATGGGTATTCACAAACCCACTCATCTTATGGTATGCCGATGGGCAACCACAACCTCCTCCACCAAATTGGGATAAACCCACAAACCTGCTATCACACCCAGATCTAAGGACAAATACAGATGCATCTCATATATGCACCAAGATCAAGTTCCAAACCAGAGCCAACACGGTTGGTGCTTTTGCATTCGTGATATTGGCGTTTGCAGCAGTGAAACCTAGAATTTTAAAACGAAAAATGATCAAAAGCGTTAGTTCGAACTTCTATTACATTGACCAGTGACCAAATAATGGAATGATTCATTGCATATGTGCTAAGGGCTGCTAGCTACGGAGGACCTTAGCAGCCATTCAGCAATGATACTCCTATTTGATAACAGTGTGACTTGGAACACTGTGTCATTATTGACCTAACATATATATTATAACCCGTCACCATCAATGACACTCATCGTTGATAAGGCTATCTCCGGTGCAACGAGATCATCCGTGTGAGAGGGCGTACTGCCGCGTGGCCCCCGCGTGCGTGCGTGCGACAGTGTCCCCATGTAGTCAGAGGATCTGCTTCCATCTTCACGTGTGAATGGATGTGTATGTGCATTTTTCGTGTCCTATTCAACTATTCACTCTGGCGACAGTGAGCGGATGAGAACGTGGACAATGAGCGTCTAGCTTCCCCATACCCCACACCTATGATTTCTCTCTCTACCGTGGGTCCATATACGCATCTGTATATGTGCTCTGCTAAACACTCTTCGCTTTTACGCACTCGCATGTTTCGCATGCATGAGCTTCTGCCATGCACTAGACATACGCTAGTAGAAAAGAGTCTACGGTAGAATTTATTTTTTACATGCCGTTCTAGTTATCAAACGTCAATACTGTTGCTAGTGGTGGTTTTTTTAAGAAAACCGCCACTAAAAATACATGATTTTTAGTGGCGGTCTTCTTAAGAAACCGTCACTACAAATCGGTTTCTAGAAAACCGCCTCTAGAAATTATTTTTATCGTGATTTTTTTTGAGTTTTTCCAATGATCTCGTATGGAAAAACCACAAATATAAAAGTTCTAGATCTCTAAAAGTTACGAATCATTGTAGTTGACAACTTTTTTTATTTGAAATCATTTTGGCTCTCCAAAATTACATCTAAATTTGTCAAATTTTGAAAACGAACTCGGATGAGAAAAGTACCAAAATAAAAGTTGTATAACTTGAAAAGTTATGAAACTTTGTAGTTGACAAGTTTTTCATTTGGATTCGTTTACAGCCTCAAATAGTTCATTTATACTTGAATTGTTCTAACATGTGGAGAACAAAACATATATGAAGTAAGTGGTAGAGGATAAGGTTGTGGGTTTGATTCCCATCAACTGCATAGCCTAGTGAAACCCCTTCTCTAATAAAATATTTTTTTGCTATTTTTAAAACATATTTTATGTTTCTAGAAAATATTTTTACTGGCGGTCCACTAGTGGTTTTCTTAGCCTGACCGCCAATGAAAATTGATTTACACTAGCTGTTCTCAGTTATCTGCATGTACATATAACTTTTTTATCGGCTCCTAGCACTAGCGATTTTGCAGTACAAATATATTCACAACCGTCTGTATAGAGTTTCTCTGTACAACTGATAGCATAAAACTCTGACACATCACACCTTAGTTGTTAAATGTTTGTTGATCACTAAATATTGTAGTCAACATTCTAAAGCGAAGAAACATTGTGAATCATTTTAAAAGTAGTCAACATTCAAAGCACGATTTGTCGACATTCAAAGCATGCTTCTCTTGAGTCTTGACTCCATGCTACACTACTAGAAAACGGTCTTTACAAGCACCCCACTCGTCTTATTCCATGCGACATTTACAAGGCTACCATCTGTAAAAATGGACGGTCAAATTTTACAAGCGGTCAACGAACTGCTAGTAAAAACACCATTTTTTTTACAAGCGATTGCAGGACCGCTTATAAAAATAATTTATTTCTAGAAGCAGTTCTCTTAAGCCACCACTTATAAAAATAACTATTTTTAAAAGCGGTTGCTTATCCGCTTCTAAAAAAATAGATATTTTTATAAACTGTGGTTTAAGGGGACCGCTTGTAAAATTAATTTTATACTTATATACGGTCTTCTTGAGCAACAAGTTATAAAATTAGTTATGTTTACACGGGCCAGCCTAGCAGCCCAACAAAAGCCATCACAAATATAAAATTAACCGATAACACCACCTCTCTAGTTTAGAAATCTTCACGCTGTCGTCCCTTCCTGTTCTTACCTTCTTCTGCTTAACAACTCACGCAAGTTAGAATCGTCACAGCAACTCTCGTCCTTCTCCCTCTTCTCTCTCCTACTTCTCTGAGTTCTCTCTCACATCTCTCTACCTTGCAGCAGCACATGACGTGGCTAGAGCATCTTCGCATCACGGATGGCGATGCACACGACAGGTCATCCTACGACAACGTGAATGTGCACTTCGTCCAGCAAAGCATATGACTTAGCGTGGATCGTCCTCTCGGTGGCGACGATGACATCGACTTTGCTGGACGATAACAACCTTGGCTTGGCGGCGGTCGTGGCTCGACGACGACTTCCTCAGGTTCATCGTGCCAACTTCATCGGCCTAATAGATCTCATTCTCAGGCTCTTAGGGTCTGGATCTGGACTGGCGGGTCTAGATCTAGGCTTTTTTTTAAAAAAAAATTGAATTTAAAAGAGGCTGGCATAAGCAACCACCACTATCGGAAACAGGCGCTTTGCCGAGTGTCCGAAGCACTCGGTAAAGCCAAAAAACACTCGGCAAAGGCTTTGCCGAGTGTCGCACTCGGCTAAGGCTCGGCAAACAGTATATCAGTAAAGCCTTCTTTGCTGAGTACTTTTTCTTGGGCACTCGGCAAAGAAAAGCGGCCGTTACGGCGACGAGGTAACGGAGACGGCTTCTTTGCCGAGTGTCAAGGATGACACTCGGCAAAGGAGATAACTTTGCCCAGTGTCTTCCAAGAAGCACTCGGTAAAGAGCCCGCCAGGGAGAGTCTCCATGTCAGGTTTTTTGCCGAGTGCTTTATACGGCACTCGGCAAAGCCTGCCTCTTTGCCGAGTGCCAGCGACATAACACTCGGCAAAGTCCTTAAACCGGTGCCCAGGTTTTTGCTCTTTGCCGAGTGTTATGACCCTAACACTCGGCAAAGCCTCAGATTCTGGTAGTGCACCTACAAAAATACCAATTTTACTAGCGGCTCTTTGTGCCCGTCCGTAAACATCGTGATCTTCACATGCACTCAAATAGCAGCGCTAAGGTGCATCGTTTGCAAAAAAAAACCCTTTTAGAACCGCCTGCAGAGACACTTTTTGTCGTAGTGCTAGACTCTTAAATTTTGCACTATTCAGTGAATTAAAATTTATTGAGCTAACTCTAGGTTAGGCCATTGGGAACAAGTACCCTTATACTAAAATACTACGTTGATACGATGAGGTTAGACCCATATATGCATGATTTAAGTAATGTCACGTTGGTATACTAGTTAACCAACACTAGTACACACAGCCTCTATAGTGGCGGTTCTAGAGACGTTTTCACTGGCGCTTTTCAGTGCCGCCAGTGCTAGGCGCCAGTGGAAATCGTCATTTCCACTGACGGTTATTCTAGAACCGCCAGTGGAAATGATATTTTCACTGGCGGTTTTCTTAAGCAACCGCCAGTGGAAATGCTATTTTCACTGGCGGTTTTCTTAAGCAACCGCCAGTGAAAATGCTATTTCCACTGGCGGTTTGTTTTATTTAGTCGCCAGTGGAAAGTTTTCCCGCCTTTTTTTAAATTTTCAATCAATACTGAAATTTATATATATTTACACACACAAAACATATATATATATATATATTGATAAACATGTAGTATTGATATTAAAAGCAACATGGAATTAAATTCTATCATACATTTATATACATCAAAGTCTTGTTTACAACCATGTATGCATCACACATTATATACATCAAAGTTTTCACTTAAGCTCTAATAACTATCTCGGCTAAGAGATAGTCTACTAATTTCTGTTAGTATTCTAAACTCTGGCAAAGCTAATGTTCTGGAAGCATCGTGATATTTCCCTTCTGCGGGAATGACCTCTTTCAATATGAATGTGCACAGGTCCTCAACTATGCCATACAATGCACCTTCAGTCAAGTTCTCCGGGCTTTCTTGTTGAAATTGCTGTAAAGGAAGTTTATAAACATCATCTATTTATACTCAATAATAACACATTTGCATCTTTAATGACATAAATACATACGTGACTATTACTAATAATACCTTGCCAGGGTTCGTGATGTATCGTCCGTTCATTCTCATGAACTCGCACACGTAGAACCCACATAGGACCGATCCGGGTGGTTGCTTGTGGCACTACATAACGGGAGATTGGTTATTTAGTTACAACATTGTCCTATTACGTACATGTATGATATGTATTCATAAATTCACATACTTACCGGCCAGTTATAATGGATGTCTAGTGGCACGCCTTTTTTGGACGTGTCGTACTTTCCACCTCGTAGCTTATAAAACCTAAATGCCCTATGATCTCAAATAGAATCACCATGTTATTCTACAATTCTCATCGATACAAGTATGCATGCATAGAAAAGGCTTACAGCTCTAAGATGCTGAGGAATTTTGAATAGGCCGAAGGCTCGGTGTGCAAGGAGTCGAGCACCAGCACCTTTCCAACCTTAGGATAAATGAAGAAGCATATCCAGTGGTCCCTGTACGAATCAAACTTATGATACATGTGTATTGAAATTATTAATTTTATTTATGCAAAATCACACTTACTTAAAGTTGTACGGGGCCACTATGGATTCTCTGTCTTGAAATTGAAGCATTGCGCGTCTTATGTAGGTGGCGTATCTTGCTTCAAAATCCTTCTTCAGATCCTGGATACGCACCTCAATTTCTTCGTCTATTAGCCCCTGTAATGCTTCGTTGCCTTTTCCGATTCTAAAAGTGTGGTTATCCTCGCATATCTTTATTGGGTTGAGATACCCAACCCTTTTACTGGCACTAGCATTGGGATTGGTACCATAAAGGATCTCCTGCTGATCATGTTGCATTCTGCAACGCACACGTGCATGTCAGATATTGAAAATTTATACAACTTACTAATAATAACACATATATGTGGAGTATGAGTGACACTTACAATGCAAATATGGTTACAAGTTGCACGTCGAGTCTCTGAAGGTTCATCATTAACCACATGTCCTCGAATGTAACAACGGCTTTTTGATTTGAACCAATAAAAGCATGGGCTGGTATATTAACACTGATGGTGTCGATGCCAACTGAAGATGCCCACATGTACCAATCATGCAACCTTTTAATATTAGCCGGGACCTTCCTTAGTTTCTCAAAAGTGAGTAGTGGTCTGCCCGGCACATATTTTTTAGGCACGTTTTTATAATCTGCCTTAGTTGGCTTCTTTATCTTTGCGGCCATTGCCTCAGCCTTTTTTGCGGACTCCTCGAGATCGGCCAAATCAACATTGTCTGACGTGAGGCTCCATCCAATCCCTTTCAAAAACGAACAGTGCCAGCAGTGGATTTACTCTTCTTTTTCTTATCATACGGGGACACTACTTTTGGTATAGAAACTTTAGATTTCTTTGATGGTCGTGGAGATGGCTGTGGAGAAGGTGGATCCCTCAAGGGCGATGTATGTGGCGGAGACGGTGGGCCACCATGACGATGAGGAGAAGGAGGGTCAGAAAGAGGATGAGGAGCAGCATGTGAAGTTTGAGGAGGTGATGATGGATGTACAATAGGAACAGCAATTTGAGAAGGCGGAGACGGTTAGGCCTGCGACGAATTCGACCAATCAACCAATTCGACATCCCTTCGAGGCCAAAGGATAAAATTCTTGATAGCTTGTCCAAGTGTCTCGATACCTTCGGGCCCAGGGATGTCTAGCATGTCGTCCTCGTATCCTTGGACGACTGTCGTCACTTCTACCCTGCAATATTCTTCTAGAATGTCGTTTCCATGGAACTTGCGTCCTAGGATCGCAAGGCCTGTGGCTACTTTCCTTGTACGCTGATTGTTAATACCATATCTTATAACTAGTGTGCATGCCACAGGCCTTGTGATGTCATCAACTGGATAGCGGACCTTATTTCCCGTTGACGCGACAGAGCTTGGGATGGTCGTACCCTCGGTGGCAGCCGGTGTTTGAGCTGATGGAAATATTTGCATCTGTGGAGTGGTCATCTGTTGAACAAACATTGCACTCGCCATCGCCAATTGCTGCATCAATTCTGGAGGAGGATTCGATAGCATTTCAGACATCAGGCCTTTGAACTCTTTCTTGGCCTCCTCCTTAAAATAATTTGCCATCTCTTCCTTGTATCGATCACGTTTCTTGTACAGACCTTCCCATTGTGGTCCGAATCCTTCCTTCCATCCTTCCTTAGATGATATTCCTCGTACACGACCAGGATGCTCAGGGTTACCGAGACCAGCCGTAAGAATGTCTTTCTCCCTTTGCGGCTTAAATGTTCCTTCGCTCTGCTTAGCTGCAATTGCATATATGTTTTTTGCTGCTTCTTCGACAGCGGGATCATCAAAAGATACACCAGACTCAGTTTCCCTTGGTTTTCTAGCACGGATCCAATTAGCTGTCCTTTCACCGAGTTGCTCGGACAGCGTCGGCAACCCTGCAGCCTTCTTCTCGGCGTCTTCTTGTCTCCATTTAGGAACCTGACGCTTGTAACCACCTGTGCCAAGGTGGTGGCGGTATTTGTTCTTCTTAGACAGTTCTGAATTTGCCTCACTTAGCGATATGAAATCAGGGCTGCTCCTCTGCTCTAGAAATACTGCCCACTGACCTGCTGAGATTTTATATTTTTTCGTCGGGTCTAGGCCTTTCTTTGCAAACTTTGTATTCATCTCAGACCTCTAGTTTCGGAAATTTATTGCAAACTGCTTCATCGTGTATTTTTTCACGAGTTCTTCTGAACCCCCAGGCAAAACGAACCTCGTTACTAGCTTATTCCACATTTGATTCTTGACATCATCTGATACATCTCTCCACTGTCGGATTGCGATGTCAAGATTATCTCTAACTAAGAACCCAAGTGCATTCCGAAACTTAGGCAGTGCCTCTTCTGGAGCTAGGGGCTGACCATTCGGGCTCACGTCTGTGATTTTATATGTCTTGTCAGGAAACTTGTTTAGCCCCCTGTCACCTCTGTTTCGATCGCTCTGCTTCCTTTTCCTTGACCTCTCGGTGGTTGTCTCGGTCGATTCCGGTGCGCCTTGGGTCGGTTCTGGTGCGCCTTGGATCGGTTCCGGTGCGTCTTGGTATCGTGCCGCAGCTTTTTCGAGCATCGCACGAAATTCAGACAAGACCTCCTATTCATGTAATAAAATGCACAAGAAATCATGCATGTGTAATAGACATTGTGAAATCAGCTAATTAATTAGGTACACACACGAAATTAAGGATGTGTAATTTACCTCATGTTCTTGTGGATCATAAGTAGGGTCACGTTGCAACTCACGCGCAGCGGCCCTATCTATCTGTCGGGGACCATAATTAGGGGTACCCTCAAGACTCCTAATTCTCAGCTGGTAACCCCCATCAGCATAAAGCTGCTAAGGCCTGATGGGTGCGATTGAGTCAGGGATCAGTCCATTCGAGCGACTCGATCACGCCTCGCCCGAGCCTAGCCTTGGACAAGGGCAGCCGACCCCGGAGGATTTCCGTCTCGCCCGAGGCCCCCCTCCAATGGCGAACATGTTTCCGGCTCGCCCGAGGCCCTGCCTTCACCAAGAAGCAACCCTGACTAAATCGCCGCACCGACCGACCAAGTCACAGGGGCATTTAATGCAAAGGTGACCTGACACCTTTGTCCTGATGCGCGCCCCCGGCAGAGCCGAAGTGACCGCCGTCACTTCACCGCTCCACTGACCGGCCTGACAGAAGGACAGCGCCGCCTGCGCCACTCCGACCGCAGTACCGCTTGGCAGAGTGAGACTGACAGGCAGTCAGGCCCTGCCAAAGGCACCATAGGAAGCTCCGCCCGACCCAGGGCTCGGACTCGGGCTAAGCCCCGGAAGACGGCGAACTCTGCTCCGCCCGACCCAGGGCTCGGACTCAGGCTAAGCCCCGGAAGACGGTGAACTCCGCTCCGCCCGACCCAGGGCTCGGACTCGGGCTAAGCCCCAGAAGAAGGCGAACTCCGCTCTGCCTGACCCAGGGCTCGGACTCGGGCTAAGCCCCGGAAGACGGCGAACTCCGCTCCGCCCGACCCAGGGCTCGGACTCGGGCTAAGCCCCGGAAGACGGCGAACTCCGCTCCGCCCGACCCAGGGCTCGGACTCGGGCTAAGCCCCGGAAGACGGCGAACTCCGCTCCGCCCGACCCAGGGCTCGGACTCGGGCTAAGTCCCGGAAGACGGCGAACTCCGCTTTGCCCGACCCAGGGCTCGGACTCGGGCTATGTCCCGGAAGACGACGAACTCCGCTTCGCCCGACCCAGGGCTCGAACTCGGGCTCAGCCCCAGAAGACGACGAACTCCGCTCCGCCCGACCCCAGGGCTCGGACTCCGCCCTGGCCTCTGCCGAACGACCTCCGCCTCGCCCGACCCAGGGGCTCGGACTCGGCCTCGGCCATGGAAGACAGACTCGACCTCGGCTTTGGAGGAGCCTCCACGTCGCCCAACCTAGGGCGCAGGCTAGCCACGTCAACAGGAAGCGCCATCATCACCCTACCCCGAGCTGACTCGGGCCGCAGAGAACAAGACCGATGTCCCATCTGGCTAGCTCCGCTGGATAGGCAATGATGGTGCCCCGCATGCTCTGTGACGACGACAACTCTCAGCTCTCTTACGGAAGCAGGAGGACGTCAGCAAGGACTCAACCGCCCCGACAGTTGTCCCTCCGCCAGGCTCCGTCGCTCCTCCGATGGCCACAACATCATACCAGCTGGGTGCCAAAATCTCTCCGGTTGCCACATCGGCATGTACTTAGGGCGCTAGCTCTCCCCCGCTAGATAAGTAGCACTCTGCTACACCCCCATTGTACACCTGGATCCTCTCCTTACGCCTATAAAAGGAAGGACCAGGGCCCTCTTAGAGAAGGTTGGTCGCGCGGGGACGAGGACAGGACAGGCGCTCTCTTGGGGCCGCTCGCTTCCCTCTCCCGCGTGGACGCTTGTAACCCCCTACTGCAAGCGCACCCGACCTGGGCGTGGGACGAACACGAAGGCCGCGGGATTTCCACCTCTCTCACGCCCATCTCCGGCCACCTCACTTCCCCCCTTCGCGCTCGGCCTCGCGTCGACCCATCTAGGCTGGGGCACGCGGCGACATTCACTCGTCGGCTTAGGGACCCCCGGTCTCGAAACGCCGATAGTTGGCGCGCCAGGTAGGGGCCTGCTGCGTGTTGACGAACAGCTTCCCGTCAAGCTCCAGATGGGCAGTCTCCAGCAACCTCTCCAACCCGGGACGGTGCTCCGTTTCGGGAGTCTTGAGTTCATGTCCTTCGACGGCAGCTACGACATGATACTCCTTCCACCGCCGCGCGACAACGACGATGGCGGCCGACAGCCCGCCCGCCGGTGGCGGAATCGACGATGTCTTCCCCGCGTGGTGGGAGAACAACATTCGAGCTCGCCCCGTCCTCTCCCCCGACAACGGAGGAGGAGGCGGGGCAACCAAGGCCAAGCGGGAGGCCGCGCCTCGTCGGCTGTCGAGCGAGTCGACGTCCCCAGCGCTCCAACGGGGGACGCGTCGGGCGTCGACCTCGCGTTTGAGACGAAGGCGAGCGCCGTCTCCCCGCGACACGCCAATCCCGAGCAAGTGGACGACGCCAGTGTGCTCGCGGAGAGCCTGCAGGACGTCGCCCTCGTACCTGAGACGACGGTGCAATCAGCCCCTGACGTGACTATGTCGCTGCTCGTCGACCGAAAGGTACCGACCGATTCCCATCCTACGTCATTTAGATTCAGCCTCAACCCGCTTAGCGACCTTGCTTTGGCGGGCGCTCTCGTAGAGGCGAGGTCAAACCCTCTGGGGTTTCGCATGTGGTCGCCTTGGGACCGGCTGACGGACGTCTCGACCTACGGGCCCTCTGGGTCCGAGGAAGATGACGACCCCAACATCTGTTGGGATTTCTCTGGATTTGGCAACCCTAGTGCCATGCGGGACTTCATGACCGCATGTGACTACTGCCTCTCCGACTGTTCCGACGGTAGCCGCAGCCTCGACGACGAGGACTGCGGCCCAAGCCGCGAATGTTTCCACGTCGATTTAGGGGGTCCCTCCGAAGGCAATCATCTCGGCGTGCCGGAGGACGGTGATCTCCCTAGGCCGGTGCCCCGCGCTGACATCCCGTGGGAGCTAGCCGTGGTTCCCGTTCCGGCGGGGGGTCACGACCCACAGCTCGAGCAAGTCCGCGGGGCGCAGGCCAGGCTCGACGAGGGAGCAGGAGCGCTTGAGCCGATCCGCCGGGACGTCGGGCAGGCATGGGCGGGCCAACCCCGGCCGGAGAAATACGTCACCTGCCCTAGGGTCTCCCGCTCCGCGTCGCCAACGACGTCAGGGTCAGGCCGCCACCCGCATCCAGCGGGGTCGGTCAGAACCTGGCTGCAGCAGCGATGCTTCTCCGCGCAATGCCGGAGCCATCAACCACCGAGGGTCGGCGAATCCAAGGGGAGCTCAAGAATCTCCTGGAAGGCGCTGCGGTCCGACGGGCCGAGAGCTCTGCCTCCCGAAGGCAAGGATACCCCTCGGAACCTCATGCCGCGACTTCTCGATTCATGCGGGAAGCCTCGGTCTACACCGGGCGCACGCGCAACACCGCGCCTGCGGCCCCGGCCACCTCGGCAACGAGCACCATCACCGCGACCGTCGGGCCCACCTCGACGAGAGGGTGCGCCGAGGCTATCACCCCAGGCGTGGGGGACGCTACGACAGTGGGGAGGATCGGAGTCCCTCGCCTGAACCACCCGGTCCGCAGGCCTTCAGCCGGGCCATCCGGCGGGCACCGTTCCCGACCCGGTTCCGACCCTCGACTACTATCACAAAGTACTCGGGGGAAACGAGACCGGAATTGTGGCTCGCGGACTACCGCCTGGCCTGCCAGCTGGGTGGAACGGACGACGACAACCTCATCATCCGCAACCTCCCCCTGTTCCTCTCCGACACCGCTCGCGCCTGGTTGGAGCACCTGCCTCCGGGGCAGATCTCCAACTGGGATGACCTGGTTCAGGCCTTCGCCGGCAATTTCCAGGGCACATATGTGCGCCCCGGGAATTCCTGGGACCTCCGAAGCTGCCGACAGCAGCCGGGAGAGTCTCTCCGGGACTACATCCGGTGATTCTCGAAGCAGCGCACCGAGCTGCCCAACATCACCGACTCGGATGTCATCGGCGCGTTCCTTGCCGGCACCACCTACCGCGACCTGGTGAGCAAGTTGGGTCGCAAGACCCCCACCAGGGCGAGCGAGCTGATGGACATCGCCACCAAGTTCGCCTCTGGCCAGGAGGCGGTCGAGGCTATCTTCCGAAAGGACAAGCAGCCCCAGGGCCGCCCACCAGAAGATGCACCCGAGGCGTCTACTCAGCGCGGCGCCAAGAAGAAAGGCAAGAAGAAGTCGCAAGCGAAACGCGACGCCGCCGACGCGGACCTTGTCGCCGCCGCCGAGCACAAGAACCCTCGGAAGCCCCCCGGAGGTGCCAACCTCTTCGACAAGATGCTCAAGGAGCCGTGCCCCTATCATCAGGGGCCCGTCAAGCACACCCTTGAGGAGTGCGTCATGCTTCGGCGCCACTTCCACAGGGCCGGGCCACCCGCGGAGGGTGGCAGGGCCCGCGACGACGACAAGAAGGAAGATTACCAAGCAGGAGAGTTTCCCGAGGTCCGCGACTGCTTCATGATCTACGGAGGGCATGCGGCGAATGCCTCGGCTCGGCATCGCAAGCAAGAGCACCGGGAGGTCTGCTCAGTGAAGGTGGCGACGCCAGTCTACCTAGACTGGTCCGACAAGCCCATCACCTTCGACCAAGCTGATCACCCCGACGACGTGCCGAACCCGGGGAAATACCCGCTCGTCGTCGACCCCGTCATCGGCGACGTCAGGCTCACCAAGGTCCTTATGGATGGGGGCAGCAGCCTCAACATCATCTACGCCGAGACCCTCAGGCTCCTGCGCGTCGATCTGTCCTCCGTCCGAGCAGGCGCTGTGCCCTTCCACGGGATCATTCCCGGGAAGCGCGTCTAGCCCCTCGGACGACTCGACCTTCCCGTCTGCTTCGGAACACCCTCCAACTTCCGAAGGGAGACCCTGACGTTCGAGGTGGTCGGGTTCCGAGGAACCTACCACGCGATACTAGGGAGGCCATGCTACGCGAAGTTCATGGCCGTCCCCAACTACACCTACCTGAAGCTCAAGATGCCGGGCCCCAACGGGGTCATCACCGTCGGCCCCACGTACAGACACGCGTTCGAATGCGACGTGGAGTGCGTGGAGTACGCCGAGGCCCTCGCCGAATCCGAGGCCCTCATCGCCGACCTAGAAAGCCTCTCCAAAGAGGTGCCAGACGTGAAGCGTCATGCCGGCAACTTCGAGCCAGTGGAGACGGTTAAGGCCGTCCCCCTCGACCCCAGCGGCAACGCCTCCAAGCAGATCCGGATTGGTTCCGGGCTCGACCCCAAATAGGAAACAGTGCTCGTCGACTTTCTCCGCGCGAACGCCGACGTCTTCGCATGGAGTCCCTCGGACATGCCCGGCATACCGAGGGATGTCGCCGAGCACTCGCTGGATATTTGGGCCGGAGCCCGACCCGTCAAGCAGCCTCAGCGCCGATTCGACGAGGAGAAGCGCAGAGCGATAGGCGAGGAGATCCACAAGCTAATGGCAACCGGGTTCATCAAAGAGGTATTCCATCCCGAATGGCTTGCCAACCCTGTGCTTGTGAGAAAGAAAGGGGGGAAATGGCGGATGTGTGTAGACTACACTGGTCTCAACAAAGCATGTCCGAAGGTTCCCTACCCTCTGCCTCGCATCGATCAAATCGTGGATTCCACTGCTGGGTGCGAAGCCCTGTCTTTCCTCGACGCCTACTCAGGGTATCACCAAATCAGGATGAAAGAGTCCGACCAGCTCGCGACTTCTTTCATCACGCCCTTCGGCATGTACTGCTATGTCACCATGCCGTTCGGTTTGAGGAATGCGGGCGCGACGTACCAGCGGTGCATGAACCATGTGTTCGGCCAACACATCGGTCGCACGGTCGAAGCCTACGTCGATGACATCGTAGTCAAGACGAGGAAAGCTTCCGACCTTGAAGTGACATTCCGATGTCTCAAGGCGAAAGGCGTCAAGCTCAATCCCGAGAAGTGTGTCTTCGGGGTGCCCCGGGGCATGCTCTTGGGGTTCATCATCTCCGAGCGGGGCATCGAAGCCAACCCGAAGAAGATCGCAGCCATCACTAGCATGGGTCCCATCAAGGACTTAAAGGGCGTACAGAGAGTCATGGGATGTCTCGCGGCTCTGAGCCGCTTCATCTCACGCCTCGGCGAAAGAGGCCTGCCTCTGTACTGCCTCTTAAGGAAGGCCGAGCGCTTCACTTGGACCCCTGAGGCCGAGGAAGCTCTCGGGAACCTGAAGGTACTCCTCACAAAGGCGCCTATCTTGGTGCCCCCAGCTGACGGAGAAGCCCTCTTGGTCTACGTCGCCGCCACCACCCAGGTTGTTAGCGCCGCGATTGTGGTCGAGAGGCAAGAAGAGGGGCATGCATTGCTCGTTCAGAGGCCAGTTTACTTCGTCAGCGAGGTACTGTCCGAAACCAAGATCCGCTACCCACAAGTTCAGAAGCTACTGTATGTAGTGATCCTGACGCGGCGGAAGTTGCGACACTACTTCGAGTCTCATCCGGTAACTGTGGTGTCATCCTTCCCCCTGGGGGAGATCATCCAGTGCCGAGAGGCCTCGGGCAGGATTGCAAAGTGGGCAGTGGAAATCATGGGCGAGACAATCTCGTTCACCCCTCGGAAGGCCATCAAGTCCCAGGTCTTGGCGGACTTCGTAGCCGAATGGGTCGACACCCAGCTACCGACGGCTCCGATCCAACCAGAACTCTGGACCATGTTTTTCGACGGGTCGCTGATGAAGACGGGAGCCGGCGCGGGCCTACTCTTCATCTCACCCCTCGGGAAACACCTACGCTATGTGCTACGCCTCCATTTCCCGGCGTCCAACAATGTGGCTGAGTACGAGGCTCTGGTCAACGGGTTGCGGATCGCCATCGAGCTAGGGGTCAGACGCCTCGACGCTCGCAGTGACTCGCAGCTCATCATCGACCAAGTCATGAAGAACTCCCACTGTCGCGACCCGAAGATGGAGGCCTACTGCGACGAGGTTCGGCGCCTGGAAGACAAGTTCTACGGGCTCGAGCTTAACCACATCGCTCGGCGCTACAACGAGACTGCGGACGAGCTGGCAAAAATCGCCTCGGGGCGAACAACGGTTCCCCCGGACATCTTCTCCCGGGATCTGCATCAACCCTCCGTCAAGATCGACGACGCGCCCGAGCCTGAGGCGCCCTCGGTCCAGCCCGAGGTGCCCTCGGCACAGCCGGAGGCACCCTCAGCTCGGCCTGAGGCGGCCTCGGTTCAACCCGAGGTACCCTCGGCCTCCGAGGGTGAGGCACTGCGCATCGAGGAGAAGTGGAGCGGGGCCACGCCTGATCGAAATTGGCAGACCCCGTACCTGCAATATCTCCGCCAAGGAGAGCTACCCCTCGATCAAGCCGAGGCTCGGCGGGTAGCGCGACGCGCCAAGTCGTTCGTCTTGCTGGGTGATGAGAAGGAGCTCTACCACCGCAGCCCCTCGGGCATCCTCCAGCGATGCATCTCCATCGCCGAAGGTCAGGAACTCCTGCAAGAGATACACTCGGGGGCTTGCGGCCATCACGTAGCGCCTCGAGCCCTTGTCGGGAATGCTTTCCGGCAAGGCTTCTACTGGCCAACGGCGGTGGCTGATGCCACTAGAATTGTCCGCACCTGCGAAGGGTGTCAATTCTATGCGAAACAGACCCACCCGCCCTCTCAGGCTCTGCAGACGATACCTATCACCTGGTCCTTTGCTGTGTGCGGTCTGGACCTCGTCGGCCCCTTGCAGAAGGCGACCGGGGGCTACACACACCTGCTGGTCGCCATCGACGAGTTCTCCAAGTGGGTTGAGGTCCGACCTCTGAACAGCATCAGGTCCGAGCAGGCGGTGACGTTCTTCACCAACATCATCCATCGCTTCGGGGTCCCGAACTCCATCATCACCGACAACGGTACCCAGTTCACCGGCAAAAAATTCTTGGACTTCTGCGAGGATCACCACATCCGGGTGGACTGGGCCGCCGTGGCTCATCCCATGTCGAATGGGCAAGTAGAGCGTGCCAACGGCATGATTCTACAAGGGCTCAAGCCTCGGATCTACAACGACCTCAACAAGTTCGGCAAGCGATGGATGAAGGAACTCCCCTCGGTGGTCTGGAGCCTGAGGACAACGCCGAGCCAGGCCACGGGTTTCACGCCGTTCTTTCTGGTCTACGGGGCCGAGGCCGTCTTGCCCACTGACCTGGAGTACGGCTCCCCAAGGACGAGGGCCTACAGTGATCAAAGCAACCGAGCTAGCCGAGAAGACTCGCTGGACCAGCTGGAAGAGGCTCGGGATAAGGCCTTGCTACACTCGGCGCGGTACCAGCAGTCCCTGCGACGCTACCACGCCCGAGGTGTCCGACCCCGAGACCTCCAGGTGGGCGACCTGGTGCTTCGGCTGCGGCAAGACGCCCGAGGGAGGAACAAGCTCACGCCCCCCTGGGAGGGGCCATTCGTCATCGCCAAAGTTCTGAAGCCCGGAACGTACAAGCTGGCCAACAGCCAAGGCGAGGTCTACGGCAACGCTTGGAACATCCAATAGCTACGTCGCTTCTATCCTTAAGATGTTTTCAAGTTGTTCATATACCTCGCACCCATGCAAAGTTTAGTCATCAAGGAAGGGTCGGCCTCGCCTCGGCAAAGCCCGACCCTCCCTCGGGGGCTAAAAGGGGGGGGACCCCCTCTGCGTTGAAATTTTCCTCGAAAAAAGATCTCTTCTGCCAGAATATCTTTCGTGCTTTCTGACTATTTCGAAAAGTGGACCCTGAAAACGACGGAGTACACGTAAGCAGCCAAGGCTGACCGAGCCGAGGGACTCCTACGCCTCCGGGATACGGATACCTCACTCATCACCTTCTGCGATAAGTAACTCGCGTTCGGATAAAGTGATTCCGCGGACTGAACAAGTCTTCACGTTCGGAAGCTCTTCTGCCGAAGCGATCCTTCGAGCCTTCTCGACTGAGTCGGTGACAGGGCCTCATGGACGGGTGAAAGTGCGCGTAAGCGGCAAGGCCGACCGAGCCGAGGGACTCCCACGCCTCCGGGATACGGATACCTCACTCATCACCTTCCGCGAGAAGCAACTTTCACTCGCACAAACATCCCTGTTACCGACAAAAAAGTCCAGATACTCGAAACAAGAGGAAAGGAGACGCAGCTTTACAACACAGCGAGGGTGTGTAAATTCTGGCCTCGGCGGCCGCAGAAGGCACATGCTACAAGACACTCTGACCCTGCAGGCTCGGGTCTTGACGCTGGAAGGGGGCAGTAGCACCCTCGGCATCGACGACACCTTCAGCGAGGTCCGACCTAGCCTCGGACGGTGACGCGGTCCAGGGATCCCCACTCTGGAGGACGACGTCATCGTCACGCCCGGACAATCGCTGCCAGGGACTTCTCCGGGAGTCCGGCCCGAGCAGGCGGCTCGGCTGGGTACCCCTGGGGCCTCGGCCAACCATCTCCCAAGGGCGCCAGCCCGACCCGAGGCCTCGGCTGATCAACTCCGGCGTCGGTCCCGCTAACGGACAACCCGGCTAGGTTCCGGCCGACCAGGTTTCATTTTCGAGCCAACTCTGCCTCTGTTCATGCTGATATCGCTACCCCTGGCCTCGGCTCGTCGAAGAGCGGCCAGGGGGTCCCTTTAACTAAGCTAGAGGAGCCTCAGACAACAAGGCCGACCGAGCCGAGGGACTCCTACGCCTCCGGGATACGGATACCTCACTCGTCACCTTGACCCAGGGCAACTCATGCTTGGTGAAGCGGTTCAGATGATCAACAGGCGAGTCTTTATGCTCAAAAATGAGGAAAAAATGTGGCTCCATGCCAAAATTACATACATGTTCAGGCCTCGACAGCCATAATGAACAAAAACACTGGCATTCGAAGTGCCATTACAAACGGAACTCCGGTTCCCCCTCCGCAGGTACGAACAACCCCACTCCATAGGGGAGGGCCTGTGGAACAACAGAAGACCGACGAACGGCGCGCCGTCACCCGCTCCAGCAGCGGCGACGACGACGACTTCTACCCCGGGGGGGTCCGAACAGCGGCGGCACTGACCTCCGGGCGGATGCTGCTGCCAGGAGGCCCCCGCCCATGCCCAAACTCGTGATGCTATCTCGCTGGCGGGAGAACCTCTTCCAGCTGCCGTGGCAGACGCCAGCGCCGCGAGCGGCTCCGAAGCCACTCGCGTCCGAGAGCCAGGCACGGTGCAGCTGCCAGCGCCACGGACGACGACCGCCCTTCCCTCCGGTCACTGAGTGAAGGAGCGGGCCGTTGCCCACAACAGGGGCTGACCCCAACTCGGCACACTCCCCTCCCCAGCCCTGGTGATGAAAATCCTTGAGGCTGAGGGAGGGGCAGAGGCCGCGGCCCGGCTCGCTTTCCCCCACCATCAAGCTGGACGTCACCATCTTGGGTGACCGCCGGTGGAGGGGTGCAGCCGGGCTGCATGATGAAAATCCTTGAAGCCGAACGATGGCTGAAAGGTACCAACTCCTACGGAGTTGCGTTCCTCCAACGATGAGGCGAAAAGACGGCGGATATCCCCCATCCGGGGGCTTGGAAGGTAGAAAGACGCGATGCATAAGGGAGCGAGAAGACATGGTCGCCTTCCGAAGGGGGTCACCCTCCTTTTAAAGGCAACTCTCCCTACTTGCGCCCCCAACCGTCACGGGCTGAGTCTTCTCCAACACGCTCCAAGGCCCTCCCTGCGGCGCGGGGGCTGGGTCCCACATGTCAAGCAAACCGGCTCAGAGCAGAAGAAGCCAAACCGCCGCGCGTGGTGCACACAACCGCTCAGCGGTTACAAGTGACCCTCCACTTTTGCCCGGACCAACGGGCGAAAGAGGCGGGCAGCCATGCAGGCGGCATGCAACCGCGCCAAGTGGACGCGCTCCTCCGACTCCCGACACGCCAGCATGGAGGCCCAGGCCCACGCGTCACGCAACCGGCGCGCCGGATGCCGCATGCAAGCAACTGCACCGCCACTTGCGCCACCACCGCACCTCCTCGATTGTCGAATCAATACCGCGACTCAAGGCGACCAGGCGCACGACCCAGCAGCGCCAGCCTGACGCGGCAGTCAATGCGGCCAACAGTGGGCCGGCAGTGATGACGGTGGCAGGCGGGCGGGAGCAGCGGTCACGTCGTCAGCCAAGCTCACGTCCCATCCGGGGGCAGCTAGAGAACCCCCTCTCACGGCGTGAAGACAACGCGCCCGTGATCCGTTCCTCGAACGGCTCGCGCACGCGCAACGGCCGCCCTGCCAACAACTCGCCCCGTCGCATTAACTCCGCGGAGGGATAGACAGCGCTTCTGGCAGGAGAAGCGGGCGACGCTTCGCCTTCGCCGTAAAAACCGCGCCAAAAAAGGTACGCCACGTCGTTCGATTTCGTATCCATTTCCTTTTTTCCTCTTTCTCTATCTCTTGCAACAGGGACCGGGAAAGGGGGATACCCCGAAAAGGATCCTTCCCCGTGAAGGAACCAGGCTCCGAGCCTCCTTACTGATCAGAGGTTCGAAGGCTGGCCCCCCGAAGGGTTTCAACAGCCGCCTCAGATCGCGTGGGCCCTACACCCACTACTGGTCAGAGGTTCGAAGGCCAGCCCCCCGAAGGGTTCCACGGCCGCCTCAGGCTACTCGGGCTCCGCGCCCATTACTGATCAGGGGTTCGAAGGCTGGCCCCCGAAGGGTTCACAGTCGCCTCAGACGCCGAGCGAGGGATGACCAGGGGTATGTTCGATACATAACCAAGGCTCGGGCTGCGCTCCCGAGGTACCCTAGGACATTTCCGAGACCAGCGGGAGCGATCTTGTAACGGAATCCCATCAGAGGGAAACATCGAGCCCTCAGACCCCGTCGCCAGGGGACCGGGTCCGGCAGATCACCCACAGGTACTTTTGGGCGTGCCTCTGGGCCCCTAGCCGACCCCTAACGAACGGGGCACGGACGTCCACTCGGATTACCCGCTTGCAGCTCACCGGAGACACCATGTTCGGCTTCCATCGAGGGTAACATGGCGCTTTCCCCCCCTCCTCCTTGCGGAAAGGCGACGCAGGGGCGTATGTAAAAAAGCCGAGTCTGTCCCTGATCGCCCTCTTGCCTTGTGCGGAGGATCGGGGGCTGCTCTCGCAAACCCGGCTCCGGCCGAACCGTTGACAGCGTCAACATACCAGCCCGAGAGCTTGGGCCCCGACCGTACACCCGGGCTACGGCTAGTTCGCATGAGGGAACGACCAGACCGGCCGAAGCATTACGCGAGGCATTAAGACCTCGAAGGAGTGAAACCACTCCTCCGAGGCCTCGGGGGCTACACCCGGCGGGTGCGCTTGCGCGCACCCACCGGATCAAAATGCAACCGAGAAAGGCTGGTCCCCTTGCAAAAAAGTGTGACGAAAGCCTCCAAGCGAGTGCTAACACTCCCTTCGAGGCTGGGGGGCTACTGTCGGGGAGCATAATTAGGGGTACCCTCAAGACTCCTAATTCTCAGCTGGTAACCCCCATCAGCATAAAGCTGCTAAGGCCTGATGGGTGCGATTGAGTCAGGGATCAGTCCATTCGAGCGACTCGATCACGCCTCGCCCGAGCCTAACCTCGGACAAGGGCAGCCAACCCCGGAGGATTTCCGTCTCGCCCGAGGCCCCCCTCCAACGGCGGACATGTTTCCGGCTCGCCCGGGGCCCTGCCTTCGCCAAGAAGCAACCCTGACTAAATCGCCGCACCGACCGACCAAGTCGCAGGGGCATTTAATGCAAAGGTGACCTGACACCTTTGTCCTGACGCGCGCCCCCTGGCAGAGCCGAAGTGACCGCCGTCACTTCACCGCTCCACTGATCGGCCTGACAGAAGGACAGCGCCGCCTGCGCCACTCCGACCGCAGTACCGCTTGGCAGAGTGAGACTGACAGGCAGTCAGGCCCTGCCAAAGGCACCATAGTAAGCTCCGCCCGACCCAGGGCTCAGACTCGGGCTAAGCCCCGGAAGACGGCGAACTCCGCTCCGCCCGACCCAGGGCTCGGACTCGGGCTAAGCCCCGAAAGACGGCGAACTCCGCTCCGCCCGACCCAGGGCTCGGACTCGGGCTAAGACCCGGAAGACGGCGAACTCCGCTCCGCCCGACCCAGGGCTCGGACTCGGGCTAAGCCCCGGAAGACGGCGAACTCCGCTCCGCCCGACCCAGGGCTCGGACTCGGGCTAAGCCCCGGAAGACGGCGAACTCCGCTCCGCCCGACCCAGGGCTCGGACTCGGGCTAAGTCCCGGAAGACGGCGAACTCCGCTCCGCCCGACCCAGGGCTCGGACTCGGGCTATGTCCCGGAAGACGACGAACTCTGCTTCGCCCAACCCAGGGCTCGGACTCGGGCTCAGCCCCAGAAGACGACGAACTCCGCTCTGCCCGACCCCAGGGCTCGGACTCTGCCCTGGCCTCTGCCGTACGACCTCCGCCTCGCCCGACCCAGGGGCTCGGACTCGGCCTCGACCATGGAAGACAGACTCGACCTCGGCTTCGGAGGAGCCTCCACGTCACCCAACCTAGGGCGCAGGCCAGCCACGTCAACAGGAAGCGCCATCATCACCCTACCCCGAGCTGACTCGGGCCGCAGAGAACAAGACCGGTGTCCCATCTGGCTAGCTCCGCCGGATAGGCAATGATGGCGCCCCGCATGCTCTGTGACGACGATGGCTCTCAGCTCTCTTACGGAAGCAGGAGGACGTCAGCAAGGACTCAACCGCCCCGATAGTTGTCCCTCCGCCAGGCTCCGTCGCTCCTCCGACGGCCACGACATCATACCAGCTGGGTGCCAAAATCTCTCCGGTTGCCACATCGGCAGTTACTTAGGGCGCTAGCTCTCCCCCGCTAGACACGTAGCACTCTGCTACACCCCCATTGTACACCTGGATCCTCTCCTTACGCCTATAAAAGGAAGGAACAGGGCCCTCTTAGAGAAGGTTGGCCGCGCGGGGACGAGGACGGGACAGGCGCTCTCTTGGGGCCGCTCGCTTCCCTCTCCCGCGTGGACGCTTGTAACCCCCTACTGCAAGCGCACCCGACCTGGGCGCGGGACGAACACGAAGGCCGCGGGATTTCCACCTCTCTCACGCCCATCTCCGGCCACCTCACTTCCCCCCTTCGCGCTCGGCCTCGCGTCGACCCATCTGGGCTGGGGCACGCGGCGACATTCACTCGTCGGCTTAGGGACCCCCCGGTCTCGAAACGCCGACACTATCCTAGTGGTAGGAAAAGGGTCGCTAGGCGTTTCATATCCTTCACTACTGGATTCTTCTTGAGCAACACTCTTGTCCATGTGGTCGGGCCCTAATCCTTGGTCCTTGGTTGGAGAACTCATTGAGCTACATATTAACATAAGCAATAATTAAATTCGTATTAACAAATACCCTAACCCTTATCGAGGAGGAGTCGTATAGGACGTATAGAGAGGGAGAGAGGGAGATGGAGAGTCGTATAGAACGTATAGAGAGAGAGAGAGGGAGAGAGGAGGAGTCATATAGGACGTATAGAGAGGGAGAGAGGGAGATGGAGAGTCGTATAGAATGTATAGAGAGGGAGAGAGGGAGAGAGGAGTCGTATAGGACGTATAGAGTCGTATAGAACGTATAGAGAGAGGAGGAGTCGTATAGAACGTATAGAGAGAGAGAGAGGGAGAGAGGAGGAGTCGTATAGGACGTATAGAGAGGGAGAGAGGGAGATGGAGAGTCGTATAGAACGTATAGAGAGAGAGAGGGAGAGAGAGGTGATGAGAACTCGCTCTGGTCAAGTGGGGTTCTGATGAGTTGCTCTTAATCGAAACAACGCAAGTGTGTCGTACGTCGTCTTCTAATTTCACTAGCTAATAGTACTACAATGGAATACGTTGTCTACAATGGAATACGTTGTTTACAATAAAATACAATAGAATATGTTGTTCTCTCCGTTGCTCTCTCCTCTCTCTCTCTCTAATCTCCCTCCCTTTCCTCTCTCTTCCCTCCCTCCCTCTCCCTCTCTTTCCTCTCTCTTCCCTTTTCCCCCTCTCTCCTCTCTCTCCCCCTCCACTCTCTTTCCTATATATACACTTCCTCTCCCTCCTCTCTCTTCTCTCTCCCTCCCTCCACTCTCTTTCCTCTCTCTTCCCTTTCCCTCTCTCTCCTCTCTCTCTCTCCCTCCACTCTCTTTCCTATATATACACTCCCTCTCCCTCCTCTCTCTTCTCTCTCTCTCCCTCCCTCCACTCTCTTTCCTCTCTCTTCCCTTTCCCTCTCTCTTCGGAGAGAGAGGGAAAGGGAAGAGAGAGGAAAGAGAGTGGAGGGAGGGAGAGAGAGAAGAGAGAGGAGGGAGAGGTCCTCTCCTCTCTCTTCCCTCTCCCTCCTCTATCTTCTCTCCCTCTCTCTCTCTCTGCAGAGACGCGCGCAGGGTCTCCCTCTCTTCCCTCTTCCTCCTCTCTCTTCCCTCTCACTCTCTCACTCTTCCTAGGCTTAGGGTTTAGCTGCGGCGCGTGCACGGCGGCGCTTGCACGGCGGCGGCGGCGCGCATGCCCGAGCGATCATAGTCGAAGAAAGGGAGAGAGAGAAGAACTTACGTACGGCGCGGGGACGACGGCGTGGACGATGGCGTGAACGACGGCGGCGCACGGCGGAGAAAATCGCCGGGCGAATTTTTGGCAGCCTGACGGCGGGAAGATGGAAAGACAGGGCGCCAGAGACTTAGCGAAATTTTTCGGCCCCGCGCGCGCTCCTTTATATAGGAGATATTTCTACTGGCGGTTGACAATGACAACCGCCAGTAGAAATCATTTCTACTGGCGGTTGTCATAGAGAACCGCCAGTAGAAATGCCATCCACAGACTGTGGAGGCCATTTCTACTGGCGGTTTTCATCGACAACCGCTAGTAGAAATCATTTATACTGGCGGTTTTCGTTGTGAACCGCCAGTAGTAATGTTTTTAGTATATTATTTTTTATTGTATATTCATACATTAATTATATATATTTTTATACATATTAATTATATAAATATATATATATATATATATATATTTAGTATACATAATATATATATTTATATATTACTTCTCTCTCTCCCTCCTCTCTCTCTCCCCCCTCTCTCTCTCCTCTCTCTCTCTCCCCTCTCCCTCCTCTCTCTTCCCTCTCTCTCTCCTCTATCTCTCCTCTCTCTCTCCTCTCTCTCCTCTCCCTAGCTCCTCTCTCTCCCCTCTCTGTCTCTCTCTCTCCTCTATCTCTCCTCTCTCTCCTCTATCTCTTCCCTCTCTCTCTCTCCTCTCTCTCTCCTCTCCCTAGCTCCTCTCTCTCCCCTCTCCCTCTCTCTCTCCTCTCTCTCTCTCTCCTCTCTCTCCTCTCTCTCTCCTCTCTCTCTCCTCTATCTCTCTCTCTCCTCTCTCTCTCTCTCCTCTCTCCCTCCTCTCTCCTCCCTCTCTCTCCCTCCTCTGTCACTAGAATGCCCGTTCTTGCAGTGTTTAAATACTACGTCGTCTCCTGGCTTCGCGTCTCTCATCACCATTGGTGTGAAGTTCTTTCACAAGTATCAGATCTGGTAAAAATCTTTCCAAGTTCTTTCACAACATGTTCTTTGAAGATGCTTGTTTCTTAATGCCTGATATGTATATATTAGTCGAATAGTCCTCCCTGCTTTTATTTTGCCTCTTCCTCTGACGGTGGCACTCCAAAGAAAGCCAAGGTGGTGGTGGAGGATGAGGAAGAGGCGGGGTTGGAGGATGAGGAAGAGGCGACTGTGACACTATCCGTGGAGAAGGACGCGCTGGAGTGCGACATCTGCTGCCTACCCTTCCAGTCCGAAGTTTTCGTGGCAAGTCAGATTACCATGCATGTATATATACAGTAAATATTGATCGGTAGGCTCCAGCATGATGTTCTGCTCTGTGTAAAATCAGTGCAAGAACGGGCATTCTGACGGCGGCACTCCAAAGAAAGCCAAGGTGGTGGTGGAGGATGAGGAAGAGGCGGGGTTGGAGGATGAGGAAGAGGCGACTGTGACACTATCCGTGGAGAAGGACGCGCTAGAGTGCGACATCTGCTGCCTACCCTTCCAGTCCGAAGTTTTCATGGCAAGTCAGATTACCATGCATGTATATATACAGTACATATTGATCGATAGGCTCCAGCATGATGTTCTGCTCTGTGTAAAATCAGTGCAAGAACGGGCATTCTGGATGTGCAAAGTGCTGCATCCGCACGGACGGTAAGTGCTAGACCTGCTCCGAGCGCATTGGCAACAATAGCTCTCTCTCCCTCTCCCTCTCCTCTCTAGAAAGTCGTGTAAAATTACATGCTTCGGTTTGTCGCTAACAATAATCAATTACATGACATGTCCTAACAATAATCAATTACATGACAACTATATAATCTAGGGAGCTATTGTTCTGCCTTGTCCATCGTGGCGTACCCAGGGCATCGAATTGCGTGGGATGCTTCGCTCAACGTTCCTTATCTTGGTTGGATGGTCTATGAAAAGAGACATGTCGTTGAACTGGTTAAAATCCTCTAAATCAGATACACCATCAACTCCTATAGCTTGTTGTTTTCCAGGAAAAACTACATGCTTCGGTTTGTCGGTGCTTTTCTTCTCATTGTTAGAAATGATCTGTTCAGCATAGAAGACCTGTGCAGCACGATTAGCAAGGATCCATGGGTCATCTTTGTAACCTACCTTACTTAGATCAAGAACTCTGACACCATAGTTGTCTACCGTGACATGTTTGTCTTCAACCCATTGACATCGGAAAACCGAGATCTGAAATGTACCATAGTCTAGTTCCCATATGTCCTCAATAAAGCCAAAATATGTAATAATCTCACCAGTTTCATCATCTATGGCCTCGCATCGAACACCACTGTTTTGTGACATGCTCTTTTTGTCCTTGGACTTTGTACAAAATGTGAATCCACTAATGTCATAGGTTTGCCATGTTGTGACCTGGCGTGAAGGTCCAGATGCCAACCCCTTGATGGTTTTTTCTTCTATTGTTTCTCCACGTGGAATGTCCTTCACCATTAGCCATGTGTTGAACCGCTGCTTATGTTGCTTCATTACCCAATCAGCCGTATGCCCAGGATTTTGCTCGTGAAGCTCATTGATGTGTTGTTGGATAAATGGCTCTATTATCGCTAGCTGATGTAGGATGCTGTGATGTGCCTCAAGTACTGTATTGTAATCTGGTGGGATGAAAGATTTCCGTCCCATCCTCCCGCTTCCATACAATCTACCCTCGTGTCGTGACGGAGGAAGACCTATTGCAACCTGATCTTTTAGGATACTATTGCAGAATGGACCTCCGGACTCAATGGCCTCTTCGGTACAGTACCCCTCTATCATGGATGCCTCGGGACGAGCACGGGTTGATACATAGCCATTCAGTATTGACATGAAACGCTCGTACGTCCACATTTCATGCAAGTACATAGGACCCAATGCCTCTATTTGTGGCACCAAGTGCACCACAAGGTGCACCATAATATCAAAGAACGATGGAGGGAAACACATCTCAAACTGTGCTATTGTCTCCACTGCGAATTCCTGAAGAGATGCCAACTCATCACGATCAATTACCTTTTGTGAAATTCTGTTGAAAAAGTAGCACAACCGTGTGATTGCCATCTTTAAAAACAAAGGATTTATAGCCCTGATGGCAATAGGTAGGAATGTAGTCAGCATGACATGACAATCATGTGAGTTGTAGTTGGTGACTATCAGGTCTTTCATTGACACAATACTTCGTATGCTAGAGCAGAATCCGGATGGGACTTTCAAATTCTTAAGCCAAACACACATCGCATGTTTCTCATCTACATTGAGATTGTAGCTTGCTGCTGGGAGATGATACTTCCCATTTTCTTGAAGAACAGCATGTAGTTCCTTTTTTATGCCTAAATTTACCAAGTCCATGCGTGAATTGAGCCCTTCTTTTGTTTTGCCCTTTATGTCTAGTAAGGTGCCAATTATGCTTTCAAACACGTTCTTCTGAACATGCATACCATCGATCGCATGCCGCACATCTAACTCTTTCCAGTAAGGCAAGTACTCGAAGAAAATAGACTTTTTCTTGAATATAGCCCCCGGAGCTGGTTTGACATCTTTCCTTGTTTTTCCGTCTTTTGTCTTCTTCCCGAAAACAAACTTGATATTCTTGACTATTTCAAAAACTCTATGACCTTTATTGTTACCCGATGGAGCAGTAGAATGTAGTTCACCATTATTGTCAAAGTACTTATCCATCTTTCACATGCGGTACCTGTGTCCTTCCAATAAAAAGCGTCTATGCCTCATGTACACTATCTTCTTAGATGCAGTAAGGGACACGTAAGCAGTTTCATCAATGCATACTGTGCAGCCAACCTTTCCCTTAAACTGGCCTGATAATGTGAAGAGTGCAGGGTAATCGTTGATCGTAACAAAAATAATTGCTCTCAGCGTGAATGAATCTTTACGATACTCATCCAACATTTGAACACCCGTTACCCACAATATTTTCATATCCTCCATTAAGGGCTCTAAAAATACATCCATATCAACTCCAGGTTGTGTAGGTCCAGAAATAAGCATGGTTAGCAAAATGTACTTCCGTTTCTGCATCAACCATGAAGGAAGGTTGTATATGGTGAGGATCACTGGCCATGTGCTATGCTTGCTGCTCCTTTCAGCAAATGGATTCATTCCATCAGTACTCAGTGCGAACTTAACATTTCTTAGTTCATCGGCAAAGTCTCGGTGGTTCTCATTGAAATCTTGCCACTGCTTCCCATCGGCTGGATGTCGAAGCTTCCCATCGTTTTTGTGCTCATTAGAAGCATGCCAGCTCATAAGTTTGGCATCCTCAGGGTTAGCGAACAAACACCTCAATCGATCGACGACGGGGAGGTACCACATCACCAAAGCAGGAATCTTTTTGAGCGCATAATAGTCTACTTCTTCTTTTTCTTTGCTCGTGGATTTTGAAGTCTTCTTTTTGGCTTTCTTTCGCTTCTTCCCTTTAGACACAGATGCAACACACTCTTCCTCTCGATAGTCTTTATTCGTCTTGTACCTACTTGCACCACAGTTTGGGCAGCTCTCCAAGTCTTTATAATCATCACCTCGATAAAGGATACAATGATTTCTACACGCGTGGATCTTCTCCACGCCCATAGTGAGTGGACTGATTAGTTTCTTTGCATAGTACGTGTTAGCAGGCACTTTGTTCTCCTTTGGAAGCATGTCTGCGACAATACTCAAGAACGCATCGAAGCCAGCATCAGACAGATCATATCTAGCTTTTAACATCAACAACTTTAACACAGACCGGAGCGTCGTGAACTCTTTGGTACAGCCATTAGACTCATCGTACAAAGGCTCTTCTGCTGCCTTCTTCAGGGACTCCATACCTTTCATGAAGAACATCGATGGATCTGTATGACGACGCAACATTGCCTCTAACAACTATGCATCTTCCTCATCCATAACATTTGGCAGAACATGGGTTCTTTCACGTTCATTTCCTCTGGCGTAACCATGATCAGTAACATTTGGCACTACATGTTCGCTCTGTGGAAGAGGTTGTTGTGTCTCGTGAACGAACTGAAAGCTGTCATCGATGTTCGCAGGGTTTCCAGCTGTATAAGGCGAAGAGCTACCCTCTCCATGCTTTGTCCAAATTATGTAATCCTTCACAAATCCTCGGCATACCAGATGAGATATGATTTGTTCTGTGTCATCAAATACAACATCATTTTTGCAGTCCATGCATGGACAATATATGTGCTTTGTCTTTGTTCTCCAAGCATGGTTCTTAGCGACAACAATAAACTTATGGACCTCAGATATGTATGATGGATCTAGTCTTGATAAGTTATACATCCAGGATATCCTCTCCATCATCACCTGTAAAAAAGTAACATAAAACACATGGTGAAACCCTATATCCAAAAATGTGGCTAAAATGTGAAACCCTCTCTCTCTATCCTCTCTCTCTCTCCTCTCTCTCTCCTCTATCTCTCTCTCTCCTCTTGCAGTGTTTAAATACTACGTCGTCTCCTGGCTTCGCGTATCTCATCATCATTGGTGTGAAGTTCTTTCACAAGTATCAGATCTGGTAAACATCTTTCCAAGTTCTTTCACAACATGTTCTTTGAAGATGATGCTTGTTTCTTACTGCCTGATATGTATATATTAGTCGAATAGTCCTCCCTGCTTTTATTTTACCTCGCGTTCTAGGTGATAAACCATGACCGGGGAAAAGACCACGGCTTCTCTATGGAGGATGAGGAAGAGGCGGGCTTCTCTACGTACGACGGCACTCCAAAGAAAGCCAAGGTGGTGGTGGAGGATGAGGAAGAGGCGGGGTTGGAGGATGAGGAAGAGGCGACTGTGACACTATCCATGGAGAAGGACGCGCTGGAGTGCGACATCTGCTGCCTACCCTTCCAGTCCAAAGTTTTCATGGCAAGTCAGATTACCATGCATGTATATATACAGTACATATTGATCGGTAGGCTCCAGCATGATGCTCTGCTCTGTGTAAAATCAGTGCAAGAACGGGCATTCTGGATGTGCAAAGTGCTGCATCCGCACGGACGGTAAGTGCTGGACCTGCTCCGAGCGCATTGGCAACAATAGCTCTCTCTCCCTCTCCCTCTCCTCTCTAGAAAGTCGTGTAAAATTACATGCTTCGGTTTGTCGCTAACAAAAATGTAGTTAGACTACTTAATCTCTTCCAATAAAAGTAGTTAGACTACTTTATCTCTAACACATGGTGAAACCCTATATCAAAATGTGGCTAAAATGGAGGAAAAATGAACAAAATTTGGCAAAAGAAACATAAGCCAAACTTTCCTAGCAACTAATAAACAAAAAAATTTAATACCCAAACCTATCTCTAACACATGGTGAAAGCCTAGTTTCAAAATGTAGTTAAAATTGAGCAAAAATAAACAATAACTGACAATTGAAACATAATTAAACCAACCTTCCATACAACACATTCACCATTCATTAAGCAACTAAATATGTGTTATGGATAAACTTATTTGAGAACTAAACATGAAAAAGGAGAGGGAATAGACAAAAACTAACCATCTTAAGCAACCTCATTTGAGGAAATAGAGAAAATTACCTAGCTATACTCTTCTCTCTCACATGTAAAACCCTAGATCCAAAATGTGGCTAAAATTGAGCAAGAATGAACAAAAATTGACAAAGAAACATAAACCAACCTTTCTTATCCACCTTCTTCCAAGAAATGAAGACCAAAACCTCCCCCCTTATATTTTTGTGAAATCTGGACCTCCAAAATCGCCTCCAATGGAAGCTGGCTGCGAGCATACAGTTCACTGTCGCGGGGAAGAAGAGGGGTATTTATAACAGACAGTTCACTGGCGGTTGGCTTGAAAAACCGCCAGTGGAAACCAATTTCCACTAGCGGTTATCTTAACACAACCGCCAGTGGAAATAGGGTATTTCCACTAGCGGTTCTGTTACACCAACCGCCAGTGGAAATTGGTTTCCACTGGCGGTTCTGTTACACCAACCGCCAGTGGAAATACCCTATTTCCACTGGCGGTTGTGTTAAGATAACCGCCAGTGGAAATAGGTTTCCACTGGCGGTTCCCAAGCCGGGCCCACCTTGTTTTTTTACTGGCGCGCGATAACTGAAACCGCCAGTGATAATTTATGGGTGCCGCAGGCTATGAGCTCTTTTCTACTAGTGCAACCGCTAGTTATAAGCATGGACAATTGAATTTCATTAGTCACAAACTATAGATCAATTCTAGATCTAGTAGAGGCTGCTAATCTTATATTAAGACTTTTTTGGTCTCAGGTTTTAGTTTAATTTTCCTTTTGGCTGAGTTTTCTCAAATGCTTCATTTTCGTTGTGACTTAATTATATTAGTACTTGCGTGCCAGAGAGCACTATCAGTTGTGAAACAATGATAATAATGCATAGCATCCGCATGTGAATATGACCAATCGTTGTGACACAATGCGGCGGTGATTAGTTCCGTTAACTAAAGTTTAGTTCGTGTTATATCAAATGTTTGAATATCAATTGTGAGTATTATATATAGACTTAATTAGGTTTAACAAATTCGTCTCGTCTTTTAGTCTTTGTCTTTTGTAATTAGTTTTATAGTTTGACTATATTTAATATTTGTAATTATAACTTTAGTTAGGTGGAACCATGTGTCGTCAATTTGCGGTACGCTACATGGATAGATACTATAATGATCATGTTGGATAATATATAGAAACCCTTGATCCAATAAAATTTGAGTCATTAATGACCTTCTATAATCTTTTCGTTACGAGACAATTCCTTACATAATAATATTGTAACTCATTGAGACAATCCCTTATGGAATAATACTATAACTCACTGATTACTACTATGGAAACGAGAAGGGTAAAACACACCGGCGGTCCTAGAACTTGACACACTGTGTCACTTAGGCCTTTAACTCGAAAAATTGGAAAAACAGGTCCTCAAATTTTGTCAGTCTATGCAAAATGGTCCAAAGCCAAGATTGCCAAACCAGATGCCGACGTGGCAAGTCATGTCGGAGCCACTTGGAATCTCGAATTTGACATGTTGTGTCATATGGGTCCTTAAACTTGGATGTTGTGTCACTTGGGTCACCGAACTTTCATTAATGTGTTCTAACAAGGCACACCTCGTCAACATTCGGTTTACATGTTACAAAGGTACATCTTTATCTTGTATACCTTAGCATGATTTAGTAGTGACAATCTTTCAATATTCCATCTTTATGGCTAGAGTTGCTCACCCTAGTGCACTTGTGGACTTAATCTTGTGTATCTCAACATAAAAACATATTAGTCCAACTAAATTTCACTCATTTTCCAAAACAAAGCAAGGACCTTTCAATCTCCCCCTTCTTGTTAATTGTTGACAATTCTACAAACACAGGGAAACTAAGCATAATCCAAGGTCACACTAGTGTAAATTTCTAACTTGGTTTGGATTTTATGTCACTTATCCAACTTTTAAGTTTTGTCATTATGATTTGAATAAGCACCATAAAACTTGATTTAGTAGTGTAAATTTTCCCTATATGTGTGCTTTAATGATTTAGATTTAAGCTTATACCCATGCACGAGTATGAAATTTGTGGGAAGAGTGTTTGAGTTGGATGCTTAAGTGGCACAACGTGCTAACTTTGAGGGTCGCCCGTGCACTTTACTCAAATGAGAATGTCGCTAATGCCAATGAATTTTTACGCACAGGAAACGCTAAACTTTAAGCGACCAAACATATTTTTGATGGCTCAACTACTGAAAATAAAAAAACTAATTTCGGCGACAACCTGACACAGCTGTTGAAGATAAGTTTATTTTCGGTGGCTGCCACGTTGTCGCCAAAAATTGGTTTGCTACTTTCGTCGACTACTTATAGGTTGTCGAAAATAAGTTATTTATTGGCGATTGTCGCTAAGGATGTTATAAACGATAAAAAAATTGTTTATTTTTTGCGGCAACTGATAGTTGCCGGAAATTAAACCATTTTTAGGACCGGCTCGACTTTCGTCCTCCCACATTTGACTTCCTTTTCTTTGCATTTTCTTCTCCCGCACCTACCGCCACATGTCATTGCGCCGTCTCCCTTGCTGCCACTCCCTCTCCCACACCGTCGCACCCTTTGCCGCGCTATCATGCCCCGCGCATAGCCGCCGCTGAAGGCTCCTGTTGAGCACCGAAACAAAAACTAGCAGACGGCCCGGCTTTCAGGTCGGACAATCCGCGGTCCGGACAGTCCGCATTGATGGCGCGGATGGTCCTCACGCACACAGAATCAGTTAGGATTTCGAGTTTCTTGCAGGATTTATTAGCTAAATCCACGGGATGAACTCGGAAAAAGGCTTGTAACGGGTCCAGACCTCCCCTGTATATATATGGAGGGCTACGACCGATTGAAACACGAACAATTGATCAAATAATCAATATACATCTAGTTCTGTACATTTTTGCCCTAGGAGTAGACAGTAACTTAGATTCCTCTCTCTAAATCTTCACCTCTCTCCGGCTCTACATCGATAAGAGACTATACTCTTTTCTCCCACATGGCAAAACCCTAGATCCAAAATGTGGCTAAAATTGAGCTCTTGAACAAAAATTTATATTTAAAACATAAACCAACCTTTCTTAGCAACCTTCTTTAAAAAAATGAAGATCAAAACCTCTTCCCTTGTATTTTGTGAAATCTGGACCTCCAAAATCGCCTTTAATGGAAGTTGGCTACGAGCTACAACTCCTGTTGAGGGGGAAGAAGGGGTATTTATAGTACTGATGTCACTGGCGATTGGCTTAAGAAATTGCTAGTGGAAACCTATTTCCAATAGCGGTTCTCTTAATATTTCCACTAGCGGTTGGTGTAACAGAACCGCCAGTGATCTAATTTCCACTGGCGGTTCTGTTGTACCAACCACCAGTGGAAATAGGTTTTTACTAGCGGTTCTGTCGGGGACCATAATTAGGGGTACCCTCAAGACGCCTAATTCTCAGCTAGTAACCCCCATCAGCATAAAGCTGCAGAGGCCTGATGGGTTTGATTAAGTCAGGGATCAGTCCGTACGAGCGACTCGATCACGCCTCGCCCGAGCCTAGCCTCGGGCAAGGGCAGCCGACCCCGAGGTGTTTCCGTCTCGCCCGAGGCCCCCTTTTTTACGGCAGACGCATCTCCGGCTCGCCCGAGGCCTTGCCTTCGTTAAGAAGCAACCCTGACTAAATCACCGCGCCGACCGACCAAGTCACAGGGGCATTTAACGCAAAGAGTGAGACTGACGGGCAGCCAGGCCTTGCCAAAGGCGCCATAGGAAGCTCCGCCCGACCCAGGGCTCGGACTCGGGCTAAGGCCCCGGAAGACAGCGAACTCCGCTCCGCCCGACCCAGGGCTCGGACTCGGGCTAAGGCCCCGGAAGACGGCGAACTCCGCTCCGCCCGACCCAGGGCTCGGACTCGGGCTAAGGCCCCGGAAGACGGCGAACTCCGCTCCGCCCGATCCAGGGCTCGGACTCGGGCTAAGGCCCCGGAAGACGACGAACTCCGCTCCGCCCGACCCAGGGCTCGGACTCGGGCTAAGGCCCCGGAAGACGACGAACTCCGCTTCGCCCGACCCAGGGATCGGACTCCGCCCTGGCCTCTGCCGAACGACCTCCGCCTCGCCCGACCCAGGAGCTCGGGCTCGGCCTCGGCCATGGACGACAGACTCGACCTCGGCCTCGGAGGAGCCTCCACGTCGCCTGACCTAGGGCACAAGTCCGCCACGTCAACAGGAAGCGCCATCATCACCCTGCCCCGAGCCGACTTGGGCCGCAGAGAACAAGACCGACGTCCCATCTGGCTAGCTCCGCCAGAGAGGCAATGATGGCGCCCCGCTAGACCCATGACGACGGCGGCTCTCGGCTCCCTGACGGAAGCAGGGGGACGTCAGCAAGAGCCCAACTGTTCCAACAGCTGTCCCTCCACCAGGCTCTGTTACTCCTTCGACAGCCACGACACCACACCAGCTGGGTGCCAAGTTCTCTCCGGCTGCCACATTGGCATGTACCCAGGGCCGCTAGCTCTCCCCCGCTAGACACGTAGCACTCTGCTGCATCCCCATTGTACACCTGGATCCTCTCCTTGCGCCTATAAAAGGAAGGACCAGGGCCTTCTTAGAGGAGGTTGGCCTCGCGGGAACGAGGGCAGGGGCAGGCGCTCTCTTGGGGCCGCTCGCTCCCCTCACCCGCGCGGACGCTTGTAACCCCCTACTGCAAGCGCATCCGACCTGGGCGCGGGACGAACACGAAGGCCGCGGGATCTCCGCCTCCCTCACGACCCGGCTCCGGCCACCTCGCTCTCCCCCCTTCGCGCTCGCCCACGCGCTCGACCCATCTGGGCTGGGGCACGCGGCACACTCACTCGTCGGCTCGGGGACCCCCCGGTCTCGAAATGCCGACAGTTGGCGCGCCAAGTAGGGGCCTGCTGCATGTTGACGAGTAGTTTCCCGTCAAGCTCCAGATGGGCAGTCTCCGACGACCTCTTCAACCCGGGACGGTGCTCCGTTTCGGGAGCCTCGAGTTCATGTCTTTCGACGGCAGCTACGACATGATACTCCTTCCACCGCCGCGCGACGGCGACAATGGTGGCCGATAGCCCGCCCGCCGGCGGCGGAATCGACGACGTCTTTCCCGCGTGGGGGAAGGACAACTTTCGAGCTTGCCCCATCCTCTCCCTCGCCATCGGAGGAGGAGACGGGGCAACCAGGGCCGAGCGGGAGGCTGCGCTCAGTCGGCTGTCGAGCAAATCGACATCCCCAGCGCCCCAACGGAGGACGCGTCGGGCGTCACCCTCGCGTTTGAGGCGAAGGCGAGCGTCGTCCCCCCGCAACACGCCAACCCCGAGCAAGTGGACGATGCCAGCGCGCTCACGGAGGGCCTGCAGGACGTCGCCCTCGTACCCAGGACGACGGCGCGATCAGCCCCCGATGTGACTTCGTCGCTCCTCGTCGACCAAAAGGTACCAGCTGCTTCCCATCTTTCGTCATTTCGACTCGACCTCAACCCGCCTAGTGACCTCGCTCTGGCGGGCGCTCACGTTGAGGTGAGTGCAACCCCTTTCGGGTTTCGTGTGCGGTCGCCTTGGGACCGATTGACGAGCGTCTCGACCTACGGGCCCTTTGGGTCTGAGGAAGACGACGACCCCAGCATCTGCTGGGATTTCTCTAGAACGGGCAACCCCAGTGCCATGCGGGACTTCATGACCGCATGCAACTACTGCCTCTCCGACTGTTCCGACGGCAGCCGTAGCCTTGACGACAAGGACTGCGGCCCGAGCCGCGAATGTTTCCACGTCGAGCTAGGGGATCCCTCCAGAGGCAGCTGTCTCGGCATGCCGGAGGATGGTGATCTCCCTAGGCCGGTGCCTCGCGCCGACATCTCGCGGGAGCTAGCTGTGGTCCCCGTTCCGGCGGGGGGTCACGACCCACAGCTCGAGCAAGTCCGCGGGGCGCAGGCCGGGCTCGATGAGGGGGCAGGAGCGCTCGAGGCAATCCGCCGGGACGTCGGGCAGGTATGGGCGGGCCAGCCCCCGGCCGGAGAAATACGTCACCTACCCCAGGGTCTCCAGCACCGCATCGCCAACGATGCCAGGGACAGGCCGCCACCTGCATCCGGCGGAACCGGTCAGGACCTGGCAGCCCAAGTGATGCTCCTCCACGCGATGCCGGAGTCATCAACCACCGAGGGTCAGCGAATCCAGGGAGAGCTCAAGCATCTCCTGGAAGGCGCTGCGGCCCGGCGGGCCGAGAGCTCTGCCTCCCGAAGGCAGGGGTACCCCTCGGAACCTCGTGCCTCGACTTCCCGACTCATGCGGGAAGCCTCGGTCTACACCGGGCGCACGCGCAACACCGCGCCTCCGGCCTCGGGCCACCTCAGCGACGAGCACCCTCATCGCGACCGTCGGGCCCGCCTCGACGAAAGGGTGCGCCGAGGTTATCACCCCAGGCGTGGGGGACGCTACGACAGCGGGGAGGATCGGAGTCCCTCGCCCGAACCACCCGGTCCGCAGGTCTTCAGCCGGGCCATTCGGCGGGCGCCGTTTCCGACCCGATTCCGACCCCCGACTACTATCACAAAGTACTCGGGCGAAACGAGACCGGAATTGTGGCTCGCGGACTACCGCCTGGCCTGTCAACTGGGTGGAACGGACGATGACAACCTCATCATCCGCAACCTCCCCCTGTTCCTCTCCGACACTGCTCGCGCTTGGTTGGAGCACCTGCCTCCGGGGCAGATTTCCAACTGGGAGGATCTGGTCCAAGCTTTCGCCGGCAACTTCCAGGGCACGTACGTGCGCCCCGGGAATTCCTGGGACCTCCGAAGCTACCGGCAACAGCCGGAAGAGTCTCTTCGGGACTACATCCGGCGATTCTCGAAGCAGCGCACCGAGCTGCTCAACATCACCGACTCCGATGTCATCGGCGCGTTCCTTGCCGGCACCACCTGCCGTGACCTGGTGAGCAAGTTGGGTCGCAAGACCCCCACCAGGGCGAGCGAGCTGATGGACATCGCCACCAAGTTCGCCTCTGGCCAGGAGGCGGTCGAGGCCATCTTCCGAAAGGACAAGCAGCCCCAGGGCCGCCCGTCGGAAGATGCACCCGAGGCGTCTACTCCGCTCGGCGCCAAGAAGAAAGGCAGGAGGAAGTCGCAAGCGAAACGCGAAGCCGCCAGCACGGACCTTGTCGCCGCCGCCGAGTACAAGAACCCTCGGAAGCCCCCCGGAGGTGCCAACCTCTTCGACAAGATGCTCAAGGAGATGTGCCCTTACCATCAGGGGCCCGTCAAGCACACTCTCGAGGAGTGCGTCATGCTTCGGCGCCACTTCCACAAGGCCGGGCCACCCGCAGAGGGTGGCAGGGCCCGCGACGACGACAAAAAGGAAGATCACCAAGCAGGAGAGTTCCCCGAGGTCCGCGACTGCTTCATGATCTGCGGAGGGCATGCGGCGAATGCCTCGGCTCGGCATCGCAAGCGAGAGCGCCGGGAGGTCTGCTCGGTGAAGGTGGCGGCACCAGTCTACCTAGACTGGTCCGACAAGCCCATCACCTTCGACCAAGATGACCATCCCGACCACGTGCCAAGCCCGGGGAAGTACCCGCTCGTCGTCGATCCCATCATCGGCGACATCAGGCTCACCAAGGTCCTAATGGATGGGGGCAGCTGCCTCAATATCATCTACGCCGAGACCCTCAGGCTCCTGCGCGTCGATCTGTCCTCCGTCCGAGCAGGCGCTGCGCCCTTCCACGGGATCATTCCCGGGAAGCGCGTCCAGCCCCTCGGACGACTTGACCTTCCTGTCTGCTTCGGAACACCCTCCAACTTCCGAAGGGAGACTTTGACGTTCGAGGTGGTCGGGTTCCGAGGAACCTACCACGCAGTATTGGGAAGGCCATGCTACGCGAAGTTCATGGCCATCCCCAACTACACCTACCTGAAGCTCAAGATGCCGGGCCCCAACGGGGTCATCACCGTCGGCCCCACGTACAAACACGCGTTCGAATGCGATGTGGAGTGCGTGGAGTACGCCGAGGCCCTCGCCGAGTCTGAGGCCCTCATCGCCGACCTGGAAAACCTCTCCCGAGAGGTGCCGGACGTGAAGCGACACGCCGGCAACTTCGAGCCAGCGGAGACGGTTAAGGCCGTCCCTCTCGACCCCAGTGGCGACACCTCCAAGCAGATCCGGATCGGTTCCGGGCTCGACCCCAAATAGGAAGCAGTGCTCGTCGACTTTCTCCGCGCAAACGCCGACGTCTTTGCGTGGAGTCCCTCGGACATGCCCGGCATACCGAGGGATGTCGCCGAGCACTCGCTGGATATTCGAGCCGGAGCCCGACCGGTCAGACAGCCTCTGCGCCGATTCGACAAGGAAAGGCGCAGGGTGATAGGCGAGGAGATCCACAAGCTGATGGCAGCAGAGTTCATCAAAGAGGTATTCCATCCCGAATGGCTTGCCAACCCTGTGCTTGTGAGGAAGAAAGGGGGGAAATGGCGGATGTGTGTAGACTACACTGGTCTCAACAAAGCATGTCCAAAGGTTCCCTACCCTCTACCTCGCATCGATCAAATCGTGGATTCCAATGCTGGGTGCGAAACCCTGTCTTTCCTCGATGCCTACTCAGGGTATCATCAAATCAAGATGAAAGAGTCCGACCGGCTCGCGACTTCTTTCATCACGCCCTTCGGCATGTACTGTTATGTCACCATGCCGTTCGGGTTGAGGAACGCGGGTGCAACGTACCAGCGGTGCATGAACCATGTGTTCGGCGAACACATCGGTCGCACGGTCGAGGCCTACGTCGATGACATCGTAGTCAAGACAAGGAAAGCCTCCGACCTTCTCTCCGACCTTGAAGTGACATTCCGGTGTCTCAAGGCGAAGGGCGTCAAGCTCAATCCCGAGAAGTGCGTCTTCGGGGTGCCCCGAGGCATGCTCCTGGGATTCATCGTCTCCGAGCGGGGCATCGAAGCCAACCCGGAGAAGATCGCAGCCATCACAAGCATGGGGCCCATCAAGGACTTAAAAGGCGTACAGAGGGTCATGGGATGTCTCGCGGCCTTGAGCCGTTTCATCTCACGCCTCGGCGAAAGAGGCCTGCCCCTGTACCGTCTCTTAAGGAAGGCCGAGTGCTTCACTTGGACTCCCGAGGCCGAGGAAGCTCTCGGGAACCTGAAGGCGCTCCTCACCCAGGCGCCCGTCTTGGTACCCCCAGCTGATGGAGAAGCCCTCTTGGTCTACGTCGCCGCTACCACTCAGGTGGTCAGCGCCGCGATCGTGGTCGAAAGGCAAGAAGAGGGGCATGCTTTGCCCATTCAGAGGCCAGTTTACTTCGTCAGCGAGGTGCTGTCCGAAACCAAGATCCGCTACCCACAAGTCCAGAAGCTGCTGTATGCAGTAATCCTGACGAGGCGAAAGCTGCGACATTACTTCGAGTCTCATCCGGTGACTGTGGTGTCATCCTTCCCCCTGGGGGAGATCATCCAGTGCCGAGAGGCCTCGGGACGGATCGCAAAGTGGGCGGTGGAAATCATGGGCGAGACAATCTCGTTCGCCCCTCGGAAAGCCATCAAGTCCCAGGTACTGGCAGACTTCGTAGCCGAATGGGTCGACACCCAGTTGCCGACGGCTCCGATCCAACCGGAGCTCTGGACCATGTTTTTCGACGGGTCGCTGATGAAGACAGGAGCCGGCGCGGGCTTGCTCTTCGTCTCGCCCCTCGGGAAACACTTGCGCTACGTGCTACGCCTCCATTTCCCGGCGTCCAACAATGTGGCTGAGTACGAAGCTTTGATCAACGGATTGCGAATCGCCATCGAGCTAGGGGTCCGACGCCTCGACGCTCGCGGCGACTCGCAGCTCGTCATCGACCAAGTCATGAAGAAGTCCCACTGCCGCGACCCGAAGATGGAGGCCTACTGTGATGAAGTTCGACGCCTGGAAGACAAGTTCTACGGGCTCGAGCTTAACCACATCGCCCGGCGCTACAACGAGACTGCGGACGAGCTGGCAAAGATAGCCTCGGGGCGAACGACGGTTCCCCCGGACGTCTTCTCCCGAGATCTGCACCAACCCTCTGTCAAGGTCAGCGACACGCCCGAGCCCGAGGCGCCCTCGGCCTCGTCCGAGGCACCCTCGGCCCGGCCCGAGCCATCCTTGGTTCAGCCCGAGGAACCCTCGGCCCCCGAGGGCGAGGCGCTGCGCATCGAGGAGGAGCGGGGCGGGGTCCCGCCTGATCAAGATTGGCAGACCCCATACCTGCAATATCTCCGCCAGGGAGAGCTACCCCTCGACCAAGCCGAGGCACGGCGGGTAGCGCGACGCGCCAAGTCGTTCGTCTTGCTGGGCGATGAGAAGGGGCTTTACCACCGCAGCCCCTTGGGCATCCTCCAGCGGTGCATCTCCATCGCCGAAGGCCAGGAACTCCTGCAAGAGATACACTCGGGGGCTTGCGGCCATCACGCAGCGCCTCGAGCCCTTGTCGGGAACGCTTTCCGGCAAGGCTTTTACTGGCCGACGGCGGTGGCTGACGCCACTAGAATTGTCCGCACCTGCGAAGGGTGCCAATTCTATGCGAAGCAGACCCACCTGCCCGCTCAGGCTCTGCAGACGATACCCATCACCTGGCCCTTCGCTGTGTGGGGTCTGGACCTCGTCGGCCCTCTGCAGAAGGCGCCCGGGGGCTACATGCACCTATTGGTCGCCGTCGACAAATTCTCCAAGTGGATCGAGGTCCGACCCCTGAACAGCATCAGGTCCGAGCAGGCGGTGGCGTTCTTCACCAACATCATCCATCGCTTCGGGGTCCCGAACTCCATCATCACCGACAACGGCACCCAGTTCACCGGCAAAAAATTCTTGGATTTTTGCGAGGATCACAACATCCGGGTGGACTGGGCTGCCGTAGCTCATCCCATGTCGAATGGGCAAGTAGAGCGTGCCAATGGCATGATTCTACAAGGGCTCAAGCCTCGGATTTACAATGACCTCAACAAGTTCGGCAACGATGGATGAAGGAACTCCCCTCGGTGGTCTGGAGCCTGAGGACGACGCCAAGCCGAGCCACGGGTTTCACGCCGTTCTTCCTGGTCTATGGGGCCGAGGCCGTCTTGCCCACGGACCTGGAATACGGCTCCCCGAGGACGAGAGCCTACGACGATCAAAGCAACCAAGCTAGCCGAGAAGACTCGCTGGACCAGCTGGAAGAGGCTCGGGACAAGGCCTTACTACACTCGGCGTGGTATCAGCAGTCCCTGCGACGCTACCATGCCCGAGGGGTCCGACCCCGAGACCTCCAGGTGGGCGACCTGGTGCTTCGGCTGCGGCAAGACGCCCGAGGGAGGCACAAGCTCACGCCCCCCTGGGAGGGGCCATTCGTCATCGCCAAAGTTCTGAAGCCCGGAATGTACAAGCTGGCCAACAGTCAAGGCGAGGTCTACGGCAACGCTTGGAACATCCAACAGCTACGTCGCTTCTACCCTTAAGATGTTTCCAAGTTGTTCATATACCTCGCACCCATGCAAAGTTTAGTCAACAAGGAAGGGTCGGCCTCGCCTCGGCAAAGCCCGACCCTCCCTCGGGGGCTAAAAGGGGGGAAACCCCCTCTGCGTCAAAATTTTCCTCGAAAAAAAATCTCTTTTACCAGAATGTCTTTCGTGCTTTTTGACTACTTCGAAAAGTGGGTCCTGGAAACGACGGGGTACACGTATGCAGTCAAGGCTGACCGAGCCGAGGGACTCCTACGCCTCCGGGATACGGATACCTCACTCATCACCTTCTGCGATAAGTAACTCGCGATCGGATAAAGTGGCTCCACGGATCGAACAAGTCTTTACGTTCGGAAGCCCTTCTGCCGAAGCGATCCTTCGAGCCTTCTCGACCAGGTCGGTGACGGGGCCTCATGGACGGGTGAAAGTACGCGTAAGCGGCAAGGCCGACCGAGCCGAGGGACTCCCACGCCTCCGGGATACGGATACCTCACTCATCACCTTCCGCGAGAAGCAACTCTCGCTCGCACTAACATCCCTGTTACCGATGAAAAGTCCAGATACTCGAAACAAGAGGAAAAGAGACGCAGCTTTACAACGCAGCGAGGGTGTGTGTTCTGGCCTCGACGGCCGCACAAGGCACACGCTACAAGACAATCTGATCCTGCAGGCTCGGGTCTTGACACCGGAAAGGGGGCAGCAACACCCTCGACATCAACGGCACCTTCGGCGAGGTCCGACCTAGCCTCGGACGGCGACGCGGTCCGAGGGTCTCCGCTCCGAAGGACGACGTCATCACCACGCTCGAGCAATCGCTGTCAGGGACATCTCCGGGATCCGGCCCGAGCAGACGGCTCGGCCGGCCACCTCCGGGGCCTCGGCCAACCACCTTCCAAGGGCGCCGTCCCGGTCCGAAGCCTCGGCTGATCAACTCCGGCGTCGATCCAGCCAACGGACAACCCGGCTAGGCTCCGGCCAACCAGGTTTCATTTTCGAGCCAACTCCGCCTCTGCTCATGCTGATATCGCTACCCCTGGCCTCGGCTCGTCGAAGAGCGGCCGAGGGGTCTCTTTAACTAAGCTGGAGGAGCCTCGGACAGCAGGGCCGACCGAGCCGAGGGACTCCTACGCCTCCGGGATACGGATACCTCACTCGTCACCTTGACACGGGGCGACTCATGCTTGGTGAAGCGGTTCAGATAATCAGCAGACGAGTCTTAGTGCTCAAAAATGAGGAAAAAATACGGCTCTGTGCCGACGTTACATACATGTTCAGGCCCCGAAAGCCGAAATGAACAAAAAACCCAGCATTCGAAGTGCCATTACAAACGGAACTCCGGTTCCGTCCCCGCAGGTACGGACAACCTCCCCGCCAGGGAAGCCCGTGGAGCGGCAAGCTCTGGGCGAATCACCAGCAAACGCGGGTCACCCCAAGGCGCATCGGCAGGTCCTCACTCCTGTCCTCGCCACGCAAGCGAGGAAGAGGATGGAATGTTGCATCCTAGCTGGATAGCAACAGCCCGCCTCCCCCAGCATGACTGGAGGACGTCTCCTCCGCAGAACTGGAGGATGGTCTCCACCACCAGAAGCTGGAAGAGGAGGCGGTCGGCCGACCCACGCAAGGGGCAGAGCACCGGCTTGGCCCGGGCCCCGTCCCGGCCGGGATGATGAAGACCAGCTGGGAGCGGGGCAAAGACCACAGCCCAGCTGCTCCTCCCCATCCAGGGGCTGGTGGTCGCCGTCTTGGGTGACCCCCGGCGAGGGGGAGCGGCCGGGCTGGCTGATAAAAACCCTTGAAGCCGAACGATGGCTGAAAGGTACCAACTCCCACGGAGTTGCGTTCCTCCAACGATGGGGCGAAAAGACGGCGGTTTCCCCCCCATCCGGGGGCTTGAAAGGTGGAAAGACACGACGCATAAGGGAGGAAGAAGACATGGTCGCCTTACGAAAGGGGTCGCCCTCCTTTTAAAGGCGACTCTCCCTGCTTGCGCCCCCGACCGTCACGGGCTGAGTCTTCTCCAACACGCCTCCAAAGCCTTCCCCTGCGGCGCGGGGGCTGGGACCCGTATGTCATGCAGACCGGCTCCGAGCAGAAGAAGCCAAACCGCCGCGGCACACGCAACCACCCAGCGGATACAAGTGACCCTCCACTTTTGCCCAGACCAACGGGCGAAAGGGGCGGGCAGCCATGCAGACGGCATGCAACCGCGCCAAGTGGACGCGCCTCTCCGACTCCTGACCTGCCAGCACGGAGGCCCAAGCCCACGCGTCGCGCGACCGGCGCGCCAGATGCTGCATGCAAGCAACTGTACCACTTGCGCCACCACCGCACCTCCTCGATTGCGGAACCAATACCGCGACCCGAGGCGACCCAGCGCGCGACCCAGCAGCGCCAGCCTAACGCAGCGGTCAAACGCGGTCAAAAGTGGGCCGGCAGTAATGACGGTGGCAGGCGCGCGGGAGCAGCGGTCATGCCGTCAGCCAAGCTCACGTCCCATCCGGAGGCAGCGAGAGGACCCCCTCTCACGATGTGAAGACGACGCGCCCGTGACCCGTTCCTCGAACGGCTCGCGCACGCGCAACGGCAGCCTCGCCAACTACTCGCCCCGGCGTATTAACTCCGCGGCTGGACAGGCGGCGCTTCTGGCAGAAGCAGCTGGCGACGCTTCGCCTTCGCCAAAACGACCACACCAAAAAAGGTACGCCACGCCGTTCAATTTCGTATCCTTTTTTCCCTTTTTCCTCTTTCTCTATCTCTTGCAACAGGGACCGGGAAAGGGGATACCCCCAAAGGGATCCTTCCCCGTGAAGGAACTAGGCTCCGAGCCTCCTTACTGATCAGGGGTTCGAAGGCTGGCCCCCCGAAGGGTTCAACAGCCGCCTCAGATCGCGTGGGCCCGACACCCACTACTGGTCAGGGGTTCGAAGGTCAGCCTCCCGAAAGGTTCCACGACCGCCTCAAGCTACTCGGGCTCCGCGCCCATTACTGATCAGGGGTTCGAAGGCTGGCCCCCCGAAGGGTTCACAGTCGCCTCAGACACCGAGCGAGGGATGACCAGGGGTACGTTCGATACATAACCAAGGCTCGGGCTGCGCTCCCGAGGTACCCTAGGACATTTCCGAGACCAGCGGGAACGATCCTGTAACGGAATCCCATCGGAGGGAGGCAACGAGCCCTCGGACCCCGTCGCCAGGGGACCGGGTCCGGCAGATCACCCGCAGGTACTTTTGGGCGTGCCTCCGGGCCCCTAGCCGACCCCCAACGAACGGGGCACGGACATCCACTCGGATTACCCGCTTGCAGCTCACCGGAGACACCATGTTCGGTGCCCATCGAGGGTAACATGGCGCTCTCCCCCCCTCCTCCTTGCGGAAAGGCGACGTAGGGGCGTATGTAAAAAAGCCGAGTCTGTCCCTGATCGCCCTCTCGCCCTGTGCTGAGGCTCGGGGGCTGCTCTCGCAAACCCGGCTCCGGCCAAACCGTTGACAGCGTCAACATACCAGCCCGAGAACTTGGGCCCCGACAGTGCACCCGGGCTACGGCCTGTTCGCATGAGGGAACCGCCAGACCAGCCGAAGCATTGCGCAAGGCATTAAGACCTCGAAGGAGTGAAACCACTCCTCCGAGGCCTCGGGGGCTACACCCGGCGGGTGCGCTCGCGCGCACCCACCGGAACAAAGTGCAACCGAGAAAGGCTGGTCCCCTTGCAAAAAAGTGCGACGAAAGCCTCCAAGCGAGTGCTAACACTCCCTTCGAGGCTCGGGGGCTACTGTCGGGGACCATAATTAGGGGTACCCTCAAGACGCCTAATTCTCAGCTGGTAACCCCCATCAGCATAAAGCTGCAGAGGCCTGATGGGTTTGATTAAGTCAGGGATCTGTCCGTACGAGCGACTCGATCACGCCTCGCCCGAGCCTAGCCTCGGGCAAGGGCAGCCGACCCCGAGGTGTTTCTGTCTCGCCCGAGGCCCCCTTTTTTACGGCAGACGCATCTCCGGCTCGCCCGAGGCCTTGCCTTCGTTAAGAAGCAACCCTGACTAAATCACCGCACCGACCGACCAAGTCACAGGGGCATTTAACGCAAAGAGTGAGACTGACGGGCAGCCAGGCCTTGCCAAAGGCGCCATAGGAAGCTCCGCCCGACCCAGGGCTCGGACTCGGGCTAAGGCCCCGGAAGACGGCGAACTCCGCTCCGCCCGACCCAGGGCTCGGACTCGGGCTAAGGCCCCGGAAGACGGCGAACTCCGCTCCGCCCGACCCAGGGCTCGGACTCGGGCTAAGGCCCCGGAAGACGGCGAACTCCGCTCCGCCCGACCCAGGGCTCGGACTCGGGCTAAGGCCCCGGAAGACGACGAACTCCGCTTTGCCCGACCCAGGGCTCGGACTCCGCCCTGGCCTCTGCCGAACGACCTCCGCCTCGCCCGACCCAGGAGCTCGGGCTCGGCCTCGGCCATGGACGATAGACTCGACCTCGGCCTCGGAGGAGCCTCCACGTCACCCGACCTAGGGCACAAGTCCGCCACGTCAACAGGAAGCGCCATCATCACCCTGCCCCGAGCCGACTTGGGCCGCAGAGAACAAGACCGATGTCCCATCTGGCTAGCTCCGCCAGAGAAGCAATGATGGCGCCCCGCTAGACCCATGACGACGGCGGCTCTCGGCTCCCTGACGGAAGCAGGGGGACGTCAGCAAGAGCCCAACTGTTCCAACAGCTGTCCCTCCACCAGGCTCCGTTACTCCTCCGACAGCCACGACACCACACCAGCTGGGTGCCAAGTTCTCTCCGGCTGCCACATTGGCATGTACCCAGGGCGCTAGCTCTCCCCCGCTAGACACGTAGCACTCTGCTGCATCCCCATTGTACACCTGGATCCTCTCCTTGCGCCTATAAAAGGAAGGACCAGGGCCTTCTTAGAGGAGGTTGGCCTCGCGGGAACGAGGGCAGGGGCAGGCGCTCTCTTGGGGCCGCTCGCTCCCCTCACCCACGCGGACGCTTGTAACCCCCTACTGCAAGCGCACCCGACCTGGGCGCGGGACGAACACGAAGGCCGCGGGATCTCCGCCTCCCTCACGACCCGGCTCCGGCCACCTCGCTCTCCCCCCTTCGCGCTCGCCCACGCGCTCGACCCATCTGGGCTGGGGCACGCGGCACACTCACTCGTCGGCTCGGGGACCCCCCGGTCTCGAAACGCCGACAGGTTCCTTAAGCCGGCCCCACCTGTTTTTTTCACTGACATTTGATAATCAAAACTGTCTGTGAAAATTGTACCGCCGGCTTTGAGCTCTTTTCTAATAGCGAACACTAACTTTCAAAGTTTTTTTTATTTTTTCAGTAAATTGTAAACTCCTGTCGGTAATTTTGGCATTGGTGATATTCCCGTTTGCACCTAGGAGTGGTATAGATCACGTCCAAATGTTTCTTCACGTAAAGTTATAGCCCTTAAAATATTTTTGATGGCTCAACTACTGAAAATAAAAAAACTAATTTCGGCGACAACCTGACACAGCTGTTGAAGATAAGTTTATTTTCGGTGGCTGCCACGTTGTCGCCAAAAATTGGTTTCCTACTTTCGTCGACTACTTATAGGTTGTCGAAAATAAGTTATTTATTGGCGATTGTCGCTAAGGATGTTATAAACCATCAAAAAAATGTTTATTTTTTGCGGCAACTGATAGTTGCCGGAAATTAAACCATTTTTAGGACCGGCTCGACTTTTGTCCTCCCACATTTGACTTCCTTTTCTTTGCATTTTCTTCTCCCGCACCTACCGCCACATGTCATTGCGCCGTCTCCCTTGCTGCCACTCCCTCTCCCACACCGTCGCACCCTTTGCCGCGCTATCATGCCCCGCGCATAGCCGCCGCTGAAGGCTCCTGTTGAGCACCGAAACAAAAACTAGCAGACGGCCCGGCTTTGAGGCCGGACAATCCGCGGTCCGGACAGTCCGCATTGATGGCGCAGATGGTCCTCGCGCACACAGAATCAGTTAGGATTTCGAGTTTCTTGCGGGATTTATTAGCTAAATCCACGGAATGAACTCGGAAAAAGGCTTGTAACGGGTCCAGACCTCCCCTGTATATATATATGGAGGGCTACGGCCGATTGAAACACGAACAATTGATCAAATAATCAATATACATCTAGTTCTGTACATTTTTGCCCTAGGAGTAGACAGTAACTTAGATTCCTCTCTCTAAATCTTCAACTCTCTCCGGCTCTACATCGATAAGAGACTATACTCTTTTCTCCCACATGGCAAAACCCTAGATCCAAAATGTGGCTAAAATTGAGCTCTTGAACAAAAATTTATATTTAAAACATAAACCAACCTTTCTTAGCAACCTTCTTTAAAAAATGAAGATCAAAACCTCTTCCCTTGTATTTTGTGAAATCTGGACCTCCAAAATCGCCTTTAATGGAAGTTGGCTACGAGCTACAACTCCTGTTGAGGGGGAAGAAGGGGTATTTATAGTACTGATGTCACTGGCGATTGGCTTAAGAAATTGCTAGTGGAAACCTATTTCCAATAGCGGTTCTCTTAATATTTCCACTAGCGGTTGGTGTAACAGAACCGCCAGTGATCTAATTTCCACTGGCGGTTCTGTTGTACCAACCACCAGTGGAAATAGGTTTTTACTGTCGGTTCCTTAAGCCGGCTCCACCTGTTTTTTTCACTGACATTTGATAATCAAAACTGCCTGTGAAAATTGTACCGCCGGCTTTGAGCTCTTTTCTAAAAGCGAACACTAACTTTCAAAGTTTTTTTTTATTTTTTCAGTAAATTGTAAACTCCTGTCGGTAATTTTGGCATTGGTGATATTCCCGTTTGCACCTAGGAGTGGTATAGATCACGTCCAAATGTTTCTTCACGTAAAGTTATAGCCCTTAAAAATTTATAGTTAAAATATGAGTAAGAATGGAGCCCGATCTCAATCCGATTTGTTTTTAAAATTTTATAATGTAAAATCTAGAGCCCATTATCATCCCTATTTGCAGCATTGAATCCTAGAATTTTAAAACCCAAAATAATCAGAAGTGTTTGTCCAAACTTCTGTTATGTTGATCCTTGACCAAATAATGAAATGATCCATCATTGCATGTGCGCACTATTTTTTTCCAGCCAAACTCATGCATGCGCTAACTGCAACGGCGGACATGAGGTGGCGGAGCCAATGACACAATGTGCTGTACGCAATAGTCAATTATTGTTGCCATGGACAGGTTTTCTTGGCTGCGCAAGCTAGGGCTGCTACGGAGGACATTAGCAGCCATTATATTCAACAATGATATTGAAAACGATGTGACGACTGACGAAAGCATAAACAACTCTCAAATTTGTTTACTGGGACCGAGGGAGTAACACTTACACATTATTAGATCGATTTGGAGCACGTTATTAAAGTCTCGCGCTGTTATTAAAGTCTCACATTGACAACAAAGAGCTTGTCTTAATATATTTAATCGGAGATAGTAGATTCCCAATATATATATTTATCCTTCTAATACAATAATCGTGACTTCACTCTATAATTTACTAGGTCAATTTGGAGCCTTACAATAAGCTGCATTAATTAATTAGTGTAGAGGATAACTCTTTGTTCTTGGTTTCGTCATCATAGATATGTACAATGTGCATGCACGAAGAGGCACCGTTCAACTTCAAACATAGCCAATGACCATGTGCTAGCTGTACGCAATAGTCAATTACTGTTGTTATAAAACCAATTTTCTTGGCTGCCGCATGTGCATATGGGGCTGCTACGGAGGACCTTAGCAGCCATTCAACAGATAACAGTGATATGCAAACGGTGTGACTTGAACATAAATTAAACGACTCTCACTTCTGTCATTATCGACGACTTAACATACTCTACCACCCACCACCACCGTCGTCAATGATAGTCATCGTGAACCACAAGAAATCATTCTTTAAAGAACGTCGGCCAAACCAACCTACTTCGTCATCTAATAGGTTAACGTACTTAAGCTAGATAAATACGTCGGTTAAGCAATGTACTTCATCTAATGCAAGTAAGTACGTCCGGATCGACATACTTAATAAGTTAGGTACGTCGGTTTTAGTTAGCCGATGTACTTAAAATCCGTCCATATAGCAGCTAGCATGGGTAACGGGTTTACCGAGCGAGCCACGTGGCCATATGTATGTTGAGGGGATCGACGTAGGCCATCTTTAGACGACCGTATATTTAGCCGTGTAAAGTACTGTTTTACACTGTAGATTGCAATTTTTACAGAGTAAAGTTTAAAATAGAGAGTAAGATAATGAGTGGGATAGGGAGTCTACTTAAAATCTGGCCACGTGGCAGCTAACACACTTCTCGGAAGGACGTCGGGGACCAATGTACTTATGACATTACTAGGTGTGTGCCCGTGCGTTGTAACGGGAGTACGCTGGGATGAGCATCGACACATATCTAATCGGATCTTATATTTCCTTGGGGGTCTAGAGAAAATTTACTCAAAAACTAAATATGTTAAGACCTGAGCATGTGTTACCCTTATGCCCCATCAGCACACTGTTCCGCGCTTGTATGAGTCTTATTAATTTACATGTCTCGTGCATAGTCTCTCATGTCTCGGTAGCAGTATCAGATTCCTTCAACCGTGGTCAAACCAACTGAAAGATTACAGAACAGTGGGAAAACGAACTCACTATAAGTCGAGACCTTTTTGTTCTACACTTCTCCTTTACATAAGCAACATATATATTTTCTTATCATTTTCAGACAACAACTCCAACAGAAATTTCAAATCCAAGAACAACAACCAGTGTAATGAGATATCTGTAATGAGATATCTACTCTTGTAAAACTGACAATATAAACTGTTAAGGACAAATATTCAAGACCTCCTGCTTTAATTCTCAAGAAATTAATAGATAAGTAGTCCAGATGCGCTGCCATCTCAGGAACAACGTCGTCACCCCACACATCTGCTCGCCCACAAACCTGGCCGTGAATCTGATGTCAAATGGTTTTGCTTCACACTTGATCCGCAAACTGTCTCAACTGAACCATAAAACCCTCCCTTAACCACAGGAAATGATGTGTTTTACCTGCTTGTAACCTTGCCCAATGAACCGGGCAAGGTTACAAGCTGATGGAGTAGATGTAGAATTGTCACTGCTACTGACAATAACAGCATCGCCTCCTTCCGAAGGAGTGTCAACTGCGAGGATCTCATCAGAAGCAGCTGCGGAGTTCCCCAGAAGAGGAGCACCTTGAATGTACCTGCGATATATGATCAAGAGATGGTATGATGCATGAACCGTGAAGGTATGTGGTCACAAAAAACGAGGACAGGCTGGATCCTGCACCTATCTCATCTGTTAAAACATTTTAAAAAATAAGAAAACCCTTAAATCCTAGCCTGAAGAAACCCTCAAATTTTTTATATTGTTTTATATCAACCTGGCTAAACTTGAGATTGTTCGACTATATACTATACCAGGGGTTTGAGTTCATTTGGAGTACACAATCACACCAATGCTGCATATGCAAGATAACATGTACTCCCCTATGTTCCAAATTACAATCTTTTAGCTTTTCTAGATACATACTAAAAGCTATATATATCTAAATGTGTAGCAAAAGCTACGTACCTAGAAAAGCCAGAAAGAACTATAGTTTGGAACGGATGGAGTAGCATGTTAAAAAGGATAATAAAGATTTCAAGAACAGACGAATCATTCTGAATGTCATGTGAGGATCTGGGATGTAGCAAACATAAAAATTGGGGGCAGTTTAACATAATTCATTCGTTTTCACAGTGCTCTAACGCTACACAGGGAAACCAAAAGTAGAACCTCAGTCAATACATTATGTGTAGAGATAGAGAACTCTGAAACTTCATGCGCCAGAATTGATGACCAGACACATGCTCATCCAGCTGGGGCCCAAGAGGCAGGAAAGAATAATGAGTTGTAGCAAACAGGAGGAAGCATAAGCAAGTTAGAACCTGACCCTTTTATAAAAAAAAGTTAGAACATGACACGGTCGATGTCAACTGTCATCATCTGATAAAAAATTCAATTTAGTTGACCTGTAAGCATAAGCAAGTTAGAACCTGACCCTTTTATAAAAAAGTTAGAACATGACACATGCTCACCTTAAGCTCGCTGTTGCTTTTTCTCAATAGCTTTCTTCCATCGCTTTTGATCAAGCGCCAATGTCATGTCTTGCCAACTGAGATAAATGGTATCATATGTCAATCAACATGTATCGGGCCGATAAAACAACAGAATGTTAATAAAAGGGTCTTCGTACATACGTACATAACACGAAGAGAGAATTTATAAGCAAATATACAGTTCATTCACAACAGGGAGAAAATATTTCTTATGCTTCTCGGATGCTAAAGATAACACTGCAAACCATTCATTCCTTAAGAATGAAATTATGGTCCATGAAACCTTAGCAAATTCAGATTACAAGATGCTTTATGGTGCAAGATGAAAATAGTATTCAAGTCTCAACACCCAAGACTCAGATCACAAGCCTAAAATTTGGGAGGTATCATAACGAGAATTAGATTAAAATGCAGAAGAGATGATCCAAACACTTATACACATGGGAACTTGCTGCCATAAAGTTCTGTAAAACCTATAGATAGTCTACAAAAACCATGCAAGTTCTTAAAAAAGTTACCAATGGAAAAATGCAAAAATTATGAGAACCTTTTTAAATATAATTTTCACATATAGAAACGACACATAATATGTCAGTCCTATTGGTTAATCTAATAATACTCTGAATTTCAACAATAACAGTCAAGTTAGGAGGAGTATAGGTGTTTGACATATCGGGGTGTCAGTATGCAAGCTCTCTAAACGTCTCTGTATTGTAGAAACCATTTATATAGATGAGTGAACATTATCAAGAACCTTATGATATAAATACTCTGATACATTATTATGGTTCAATAGTATGTGTGTCATCGCTACTGATCTCAATCAGAATTCATTCTGCAGCTGCTTCAATGGTGTCTGCCAGGATAACCTGCAAGCATGCACGCATCTATTAAAACACATGTAGCACAGTAAATTTTGTATGTCATGTAAATCACGCTGAATTTGTTGCCCACAAACCTGGTCGTGAATCTAATGTCAAATGGTTTTGCTTCACACTTGATCCGCAAACTGTCTCAACTGAACCATAAAACCCTCCCTTAACCACGTGAAATGATGTGTTTTACCTGCTTGTAACCTTGCCCAACGAACCGGGCTCGCCACGAGACAGCTGATGGAGTAGATGTAGAATTGTCACTGCTACTGACAATAACAGCATCGCCTCCTTCTGAAGGAGTGTCAACTGCGAGGATCTCATCAGAAGCAGCTGCGGAGTTCCCCAGAAGAGGAGCACCTTGAATAAGAGGAGCACCTTGAATGTACCTGCGGTACGATCATGAGATGGTATGATGCATGAACCGTGAAGGTATGTGGTCACAAAAAACGAGGACATGTTGGAACCTGCACCTATCTCATTTGTTAAAACATTAAAAAAATAAGAAAACCCTCAAATCCTAGCCTGAAGAAAGGTACCTTCCAGCAATGCACACGTATCTTAATTCTGGTGTATAAACTGCTGGAGCACAATTCTCCTCGACGTAGTTCATTGTAGTGTTGAAGGAAACATGATCTGAAAGCACCTTCAAATCAATAAGCATTTCACAAAAAAGAGTGCTTGAAAGAAATGAGAGTTCGCAAGTGCCACAAACATAGTATTGAAATAATAGTATTGAAATATTACTGTTCAAATCAGTGATGTTGCTGATAATGCATTTAGTGGGGGCATATTTTCTGGTATAGGCTTTTTAGTTACTCTGAACCAGCTGTATGTTCAGAACAACAACTTCATCGTGTGCTGAGGGTGGCGAAGCAACAACAGAAATTACGGACTGCTGAGGCTCAGCTACTCGCTTCAAAAACCTTGCCACAACGATTATGTGCAGTTACCACTCCCTTAGCACCTGCTCCCCTCCTTCTCTCCTTTTCCTATCTCTTACCACTGTCCACTGGAATCCTATAGTTCACACTTCACAAGATGTATGTAGATTGCATAGTTCACACTTACCAAGACCGATTAGGCGTCCTAATCGTTACCCTAATCACGATTAGGCGCCTGGTTGGTCCTATAGCACGACCAGCTGGTCGCCCGACTTGTAATCACTTCTATCAATGCTGACGTATTCGAGAAATGTATCAATGCTTAAAGGCAAACAAAAGGTTGGATGGGCATCGCGGATACATACCTATGATAGCACCACAATGCATATTTGCATACGGTTCCTCACCAGTCAAGATCTTCCATAAAACTATCCCAAAAGAGAACACATCCACCTGCATGTGTAAAACCAAATATTTGCCCCTGGAACCGAAGCGCCTGCCACCCACTCCAAGTCCAAGCCTTGCATCCCTGGAAAGAGAATAGAAATTTTTAGAAACAACGTGGCGAGAAACACTGCTCAGATTTATGAAAAGAATGCAGAGAGTGGACACACAAAAAAGAAAGGTACTTGCCGCCGCCGCCGCTGCTGGCCGCGGGGACGACCACACTGGGGCTGCTCCATCCGATGGAACCGTGATGGGCGACGGCGTCGGGCTCGGCCAGACCTGGCATGGCGACCGGCGCGCAAGTAGGTTGCCGGCCGTGCATCAACGGCATGGCGGCCGCGCTGCTACCACCGGCTACCGAGCTCTGCTGCTGCTGCATGGCGAAGTGGTGCCTCGGGTACATCGGCGGCAGCCCAACAGCCAGCCCAAGCTTCTGGACCTTGAGGAAGTATTTCTGGGCGTGGCTCCGTATCTGCGGCGCGCATTGTGTCGTGTTGATTCAGAGCTGAGTTTCAGTTCTTAGACATGTACGAGTACGAACGCGCGCGCGCACTCAAACGTATCTTTGATCAGCAACTAAGATTCGGTACCTGGACCGTCGTCTTGGTGCCGACATGCTCCTCAATCTTCTTCCAGTCGCGTCCAAACCTGAGAAGAGAAAACAGATAACTCAATGACCATCAAGTCCACTCATCATGTCCTTGGTAATAGAGGTTATAGAAACAAGCATAAAAAGGATCAAGTGTGATCAAGGTATTAGTACCGCAAAAACATGGTATTTCAAATAAGATGTGATCAAGCAGAGGCAAGCAGAACATATAACATAGCAATAAAATTCTACTTTTAATCAGATGACAACTATCTTAATCTTAGAGCTGCTTAATCTTGTCTTGCAAACCCTGGACACATCGAGTTATTGTAAATATTGAACTTTGTTGGCTTTACCTGAAGAGGCAACAATCAGGGTCAAATAATAACTTGTACTATTGTATCATCTGCGTTATCAAGCAAGACGATCAATACTGGAGAAATACAGAGTAGAGTGTGTGTGCAATACTGGAGAGCAGAATATTCCTGCAAATATAGTACGCAGTTGTTGTTCGCCTTTTTCTTATGCATGCTTCTATATTAGTATAATAACTATAAATTTACTGCACAGGAAAAAAGAAGAAACACGATAAATGTGCAGGAAAAAAAGAGAGGGACAGTATGGTCTATGATATTGCAGTAAGCTTGTTGTGTAACTTCTGTTGGTTGTCAGGGGCAAATGTTCATTGTGTAGGGTATCAGTTTCGATGCAAAATAAAATAAAATTTTCTCTAGGATTGTCATAAACCAAAACTTAAAAAATAATATATCTACAAGATCTTTGCAAATCAAAAAAAAAATGTGGGGACAGAAATTCTTGGGCACTTGATCACATTACTCATACAAAAAATCGAATAGGCATAATATTAAGAGTACTTATACAAATCTATAAACAGAGACGGCCATAGTAAAAAAACGCAGAACACACTCACTATCTACATTATATACGCAGCACACCCTGGCCTCACTTACAGATACGCACAACACAAAATGTCAGCTGCAAAATTCAGCGGTTAGTAGACCTCCACATTCTATTGATCTCCCCTCTTCAGCTGCTTCTTGTAGTCGAACCAGTCGATTCTTGACATTTAAGTAAGCAATATATGCCACACAAGTCTCAGCGCCACCATCAATTTCACAGCAAGAGCAGTTGGAACTAAGGGTTCAAAATTAAAGATTATTTGCATACCGTCTTTTTCAGCCAGCGATACCATAATGTCATCGATACCGTTCTCCATGCCTTTCAGCCCACACATGTAGACGTAGGTGTTGTCCTTCTTCAGGAGCTCCCACAATTCCTCTTTGTACTCCGCCATCCGGGTCTGGATGTACATCCTCTCCCCCGCCGCGTTCGTCTGCTCCCGGCTGACGGCGTAGTCGACCCGGAAGTTCTCCGGCGCTCTCTCCTTCATCTTCCTGAACTCCTGAATAATGCACAAGAGCACCTTGTAGAGATCGATGTACTGACCTCCTTGTACAGATCGATGTACTGACCTCCTTGTAGAGCAACGAGCTGCTCGTTGGAACACCCAGGAAGAGCTAGCTCACACATTATTTGCCATTCTCTGTACAAGAGCGGCTCACACATTATTTGCCATTCTCTGTCCAGTGTGTGAACTTTACAACACCGCTGCCTGTAACTTGTACTCGTCATGCTTCTCAAAGAACATCTTCCACAGTAACGATCGGAACGGAGCGATACCTGTACCGGTGGCAAGCTGGAAGCAATTGGCAAGCATGACTGTAATTAAAATCTCTGGTTGTCGTCAATGTGTATGTAAGGTACTGGACTGGAGTCGGCTCTGAAGCTTACCATTATAATGGTAGCGTTGGGGTCTTTGGGCATCAACATTTCTTTGCCGACTGGTCCTGTTATCTGGACGTTATCACCTGACTGCAGATCACCTGCATTATGATATGAGCACGCACAGGGGAACACGCTGGATCAGATATTCGGGTGCCAATCAAGTCAGATCAGGATTTGTAGAAGAAGATTGTGTGCTGACCTACCGCGGCAGCCGCATTCCTGCCCCTTATCCTCCTATCTGATGGCACGCGGCTCCCGCCTCTCCTCCGACCCTCCTCCGCCTCCGCATCATCGTCCGAGCCACACCGCCTAGCGTCCTCGGCGGAGCAGAACAGCGCCTTCCGCGCCCCGGCCCTGCCGCCAAAGCGCAGCCACAATGGGGATTGCGAGCCCGGGCGGAGCGCTGGGGAACCACCAAGCCGAAGCGCAAAGCGGCGTCGTCAGTGACGGTGAGGGAGAGCCTAGGCATCGACGTCGGCGGCAGCGGAGGTTATCAATGTGGTTGGTCGCTAGGGTTTTTGGGTTGGGGGTTTTGGTCATCCCTTGTGAGCTGTGAGCCAGCGTGGGGAGCGCGCACGGTAGGCGGGAGCGGGAGGCTCCTCCATGGCGCGTGCTACGACGGCGGCTGTGCCTAGGCGGGCGTGGAATCGCGGCGGGCGGCTGTGACTCGCGGCGGGAGGACGGGCGAGCGCGACATGCGCGTGACCCACGCGCGTTGGGCGGGGAATCACGACTGGGTGGGGGCGGGCGAGCGACGGGATCCTCGGCGGGGGAATCGCGTCTGGGTGGGGTGGGGGGGGGGGCGGGCGGGCGGCGGTATCCTCGGCGGCGGTTGTCTGCCGTGCGCGCGCGGGATCCGCGGGAGGAGAGCGGGGGCAGTCTACAGATGACGCTTAATAGTTGTAGAGAAGTACGGAGGCATGTGTGGGCGACGTTCTTAGTCAGGCCTTGTGGCATTTCCCGTGGACCCGTTGGCGTTGACACATGACTTTAAGTATGTCAGAGTACCGGCAAACATATCCTACATGACACTCGTCACTCCCTAGATGAGAAGCCTCTAGAACATGTTTTATATTTTTAAACCTACATCATCACATACACACAATATCTTATACAATAAATATGTAGTCCATGCTATTCATTGGAGGGATTTTCCCTTTTATTTTCACATTAAAAAAAAAGGAGAGGCCAGCCAACTGGGCCGCTCAAGGCCCAGCGGCCGGCTCTGGGCGAGCGGCTGATGCTACGAGGGCGTGCTCGCGCAGGATCGAACGGCGCTAAGCACTTGCGTGAAGGGCACGCTCGCCAACGCAGATAGAGCGGAGCGCAGGGGGCATTGGGCGGCGGCGGCAGAGCTCAACTGCAACTCCGGTTTGAGCGGATGGGCGGCCGTGGCTTGCGCGTCCCTCTGCGTATCCGCCCGCTTCTCGTCTCCTTAAAAGCATCCCCTGGCAGACGGTGAAGCAGCGGCTGGTTCTCTGCTCTTTCTCCTCTGTTCTCTACTCTGGTTCATTTCCATCGCTGTCAACCGGTGGTGGTTCTAGCTGGTACTGATTGAGAGAGGAAGGGAGTGGTGCTGCGTTCGTGATCTGTTGATTTGCTACAGCACCTGTGTGGTGCCGTGCATCCATTCTGATTGTTGTCCACCGTGGCCTGGTGCTTGGGCTCCCTGCTGCGCGGTGTTTCTCTTCTCGGGCTGGTGCCGTGGACGTCTCCCACGGCTCCGGTAGCGGCTCTAGTATCTCCGTCAACCTCCCGCCGTGCAGGTCCGGACGTGGGCGGCGGAATTGGTTTTCTGGGACAGAACTTCGTGTTCGCTGAGCTGGTCTTCCCACGTAGACAATCTACGTGCTGTGAGTTACCCGTTGCCTCACTTTATTTATTGAGTAATTTTGTGCAATCTGCTAGTATTATTTATTTGGGTGTGATTGCACAATTTGTGGGCGGATTAAATGCTCGATGATGATAGCGGTGTAGTGAGACAACGTGACAGTCTGGGTTTTAGTGTGTTGTTAATTTTCAGCATTGATATTATTTGTGCCTAGTCATCTTTTACTATTGTGCAGGCTGATTATTTAAGTTCACTATTATTCCTTAATTTTTGTGCACACTGTTTTGATCTTGATATTCATGCTTGATTTCTAGGCTCATAATATTTGATCTAAAACCCTGATTTGGTAAGATAGGACTGTCACGTTAGTCGAGGATCTTTGATCACCCTTTAGCGTTGGAGGGCTGTTTATTGCAGCAACCCACTATTTTGAGAGCAATATTTTAATACAAACAATCATGTTTATTTGTTTGATCTGCCTTCTTCATCTACTAGCCATGTTTAATTTGCAAATGGATTTGAGTAGCTATATTACATGTTTTCATGTTCTAGAATTGCTACTGTTCATTGCTGTTATAATTACATATGGCGTTTATCTGAGTTTTATGCTTGTTTTATTCGGAATTAGTATATTTAATATATTTAAATATGTAGAAAGCATGTCACTTACTTCTCTAAATTTACAACAATCCAGAAAACCAATTCGTATAATGGCCTCCAGTTCTGATGTCATTAAGCCTGAAGCGTTCGACGGCGCTAGCTTTAAGCGCTGGCAGATTAAGACTCGCATGTGGCTCACTGACCTAAAATTATTTTGGGTAGTGACGTCGGCTGTTCCCTAGGCCGCATCAGATGATTCTGATGATGCAGCGAAGGCCGCCGCACTAGCGGAGAAGGCCAAGTGGGACGAAGCCAATGAGGCATGCTTGTCTCGTCTGCTGAACGTCTTGTCGAACCGCTTATTTGACGTGTACTCTCGTTTCACCTCCGCCAAGGGTCTATGGACTGAACTTGAGAACGAGTTCTCTGAAGTTGACAATGGCAATGAGTCATTCACAACGGAAAACTACCTCAACTATAAAATGGTTGAGGGAAGGTCTGTTATGGAGCAGCTACAGGAGATTCAACTCCTTGTTAGGGACTTGGTCCAATATGGTTGCGTCCTACCAGACAGTTTTCAGGTGAATTCAATACTGGCAAAGCTCCCGCCTTCTTGGCGAGACTTTGTGACTTCACGCCGCCACATGAAGAAGCAAATGACTCTCACTGAGTTGTCAGCTGCGATAAATGTGGAAGAGCGTGCAAGGTCCAGTAACAAGCCATCCCAGCAACTTCAGGCTCACGTTGTTGAGAAGGGTGGAGATAGAAAATTCCAGAAGAAGAAGAACTCTCCACAGAAGAATATGAACCAACCTAAGTCCAAAAAGATGAAGAAGAAAAAGGAGGACTTTATCTGCTACGTTTGTGGAGTCTCCGGGCATACAGCTCGGAGATGCAAACTTAGGAAGGGAAAAGGTCCTCCACCTCAGCGCAAAGAAGGGAACGTGGTGGTTAACTCCACCCCAGGGTATGCACTTCAGGCCTTTATGGCAAGTCCATCAGATGACTGGTGGATGGATTCCGGTGCTACTGTTCATATTTGTGCTGATCGATCCATGTTCTCTTCATTCCAGGGATACAACAGCGCACCAGTCTTGATGGGAAATGGTGTTCCGACAGCAGTTCGAGGTACTGGACAGGTCTACCTGAAGTTAACTTCAGGAAAGACGCTCGTGCTGAAGGACGTACTCTATGTGCCATCGATGAGCCGGAACCTCATTTCAGTGTCGCTGCTATGTCGACAGGGTCTCAAATTAGTGTTTGAGTCTAATAAAGTGGTCCTGTCTAAGTTGGTACTTTTGTTGGAAAGTCATATGAGTCAGGCGGTTTGTTCCGTCTTTCTGTTTTGAATAATCATTCTTCTTACCATGTTAATGTGGTCTGTAATAATGATTCCATTAATAATATTTGGCATTCCCGTTTGTGTCATGTGAATTTTGAGGCCATTAAGAGATTAAGTGACATGTCTTTAATTCCTGAATATAAACATGTTAAAGGTGTAAAATGTGGTATTTGTGTGCAAGCTAAGCAGCCTAGAAAACCGTTTCATACGGTTGAAGGCAGAAGTACCACTCCTTTAGAACTAATTCACTCAGATATCTGTGAGATGAATGGTATAATCACAAAAGGCGGTAAAAGATACTTTCTTACCTTGATAGATGATGCTACCAGGTTCTGTTATATTTACTTACTCAGAACTAAAGATGAGGCACTAGAACACTTTAAGATCTATAAGACTGAAGTTGAAAACCAGCTAGACAAGAAAATTAAAAGGTTACGGTCTGATAGAGGAGGTGAATACCTTTCCAACCTTTTTGATGAGTACTGCAAAGAGTGTGGAATCATTCATGAAACCACCGCTCCATATTCACCTCAGTCAAATGGGGTAGCTGAAAGGAAGAACCGAACAGTGTGTGACTTAGCTAATGCTTTGTTACAAAGTTCGGGGATGCCTGACATCTGGTGGGGCGAGGCAGTACTCACAGTGTGCTATGTCCTGAACAGGGTGCCGCCTCGCAACCGTGAGGCCACGCCCTATGAAGGATTTAAAGGAAGGAAGCCAGATCTTTCGCATCTTCGGACTTGGGGTTGCCTTGCAAAGGTGAATGTCCCGTTGCCGAAGAAGAGAAAGTTAGGCCCTAAGACCGTAGACTGTGTCTTCCTGGGTTATGCACATAACAGTGCAGCTTATAGATTTCTAGTGGTCCATTCGGAGACAAGCGAAGTTGCTATAAATGTAATAATGGAGTCTCGGGATGTGACATTCTTTGAGAGCATCTTCCCTATGCGGGATAAGGAAGTAGTAGCCCCAGATGGTCCATCTCGGACATATTCTCTGCCCTCGAGTGTCCATGACCAGACTCCAGATTTGGAGTTAAGGAGGAGTAAGAGACAAAGGACTGAAAAGTCTCTGGGTGATGATTATATTATTTATCTAGTGGATGAAGAACCACGCTCCCTCACAGAGGCATATACATCTCCGGATGCAGAGTACTGGAGGGAGGCTGTCCGTAGCGAGATGGATTCAATCATCTCGAACGGAACTTGGGAGATAACTGATCTCCCAGCTGGTTGCAAGCCTGTGGGCTGTAAATGGATCTTTAGGAGGAAGAGGAGACCTGATGGTACTATTGAAAAGTACAAGGCCCGTCTTGTGGCTAAGGGTTTTACTCAAAAGAAAGAGGAGGATTATTTTGATACTTATTCTCCGGTGGCTCGATTGCCCACAATCCGTGTGCTTATAGCGCTGGCAGCTGCGTATAAACTTCTTGTCCATCAAATGGACGTAAAGACAGCATTCCTAAATGGAGAGCTGGAAGAGGAAATTTATATGCAGCAACCAGAAGGATTTGTGGTTAAAGGACAAGAGAGCAAAGTGTGTCGCTTGATTAAATCCTTATACGGTCTTAAACAAGCTCCCAGACAATGGCATGAGAAGTTTAATAATACTCTGACCACTGCCGGGTTTTGTGTAAACGAAGCCGACAAGTGTGTGTATTATCGCTTCTCTGGGGGCAAAGGTGTCATCATGTGTTTATACGTTGATGACATATTGATATTTGGGACCGAATTGGAGGCTATCATGGAGACAAAATTATTCCTCTCCAAGAACTTTGATATGAAGGACTTGGGTGAAGCTGATGTTATACTGAACATCAAGCTGATAAAGGGTGAGGATGGGATTACTTTGTCACAATCCCATTATGTGGAAAAGGTCCTGACTCGCTTTGGACATATGGACTGTAAGCCAGTCACCACGCCCTATGATCCATCCTACACGCTCAGTAAATATGAAGGCGAGCCGGTGAACCAGCTACTATATTCGCAGATCATCGGATCTCTCATGTACCTGAGCAGTGCAACTAGACCAGATATCTCATATGCAGTATGCAGACTGGCTCGTTATTCGGCCAGTCCAGGAGATAGACACTGGGTAGCCTTGTACAGAGTGCTTCGGTATTTGAAGGGAGCGATGAATCTTGGTATTAAATATACCGGATTTCCATCAGTACTTGAAGGATTCAGTGATGCAAACTGGATCTCTGACTCGGATCAAATGAAGTCTACAAGTGGCTATGTGTTCACTTTAGCTGGTGGGGCCGTGTCATGGAGATCGTCTAAACAATCAGTGTCGACACGTTCCACCAAGGAGGCTGAATTAGTTGCACTTGATTCAGCAGCATTGGAGGCTGAATGGTTGAGAGACCTATTGTCAGACCTTCCAATGCTAGCAAAGACGATACCGGCTGTCCTAGTATACTGTGACAACACTTCTGTGTTGCTGAAAGTGAACAGTAGAAAGGACAACCAAAAATCCTCGAGGCATATCAGAAGACGACTTGATTCATGTCGGCATGCTAGAGAGACGGGTGTAATAACCGTAGATTACATCAAGTCTGAAAGGAACCTTGCTGACCCTTTCACCAAAGGGCTGGCTCAAAAGCCAATTCAAGCAGCGTGCATGGGAATGGGACTCGTACCCTGTTAGCGGTTTCAACTGCGGATAACTGTCCTGTGTGATCGGAGATCCCGAGACCCAGGCTTCAGGAAACGAAGCACTGTGGAACCAAGAGCACAAAAGATAAAGAGTCTCATGAGCTGCTGTGCTCTGACTGTATGGCAGGTTGAGCGATATGCTCTTAATGAAGTCAATGCTATAAGCAGGGAAATTGTCCTACAGAATTTCCTTAACGATTTCACCTATATGAGCTGACTGTGGGGTCGCAGTCCGGGAGAGAATGGGGTTTTCTCTCTAGTGAGCTCATGAATAGATACCAAAGGGCATGACCGTAACGCCCTGCCCCGTAAGAGAAGCAGATTATCTGCCTAGTACTATGTGCCCTTTGTGCGAAGATTCTCACACTAGGGTTTGTGGATCAAGGCGTAGTCCTCCGCTTACTCGTGCAGGGTTGGAACACACTGGGATAGGCTTTGGTTCAAACCTAACAAGTACCTCTGCCGAAAAGTAGTATATAAACAGTACGGGAGCTCAATGACATTGATCAGAAAATAAGAGTGAAAATGGTGGGGATTGCTATTCATTGGAGGGATTTTCCCTTTTATTTTCACATTAAAAAAAAGGAGAGGCCAGCCAACTGGGCCGCTCAAGGCCCAGCGGCCGGCTCTGGGCGAGCGGCTGATGCTACGAGGGCGTGCTCGCGCAGGATCGAACGGCGCTAAGCACTTGCGTGAAGGGCACGCTCGCCAACGCAGATAGAGCGGAGCGCAGGGGGCATTGGGCGGCGGCGGCAGAGCTCAACTGCAACTCCGGTTTGAGCGGATGGGCGGCCGTGGCTTGCGCGTCCCTCTGCATATCCGCCCGCTTCTCGTCTCCTTAAAAGCATCCCCTGGCAGACGGTGAAGCAGCGGCTGGTTCTCTGCTCTTTCTCCTCTGTTCTCTACTCTGGTTCGTTTCCATCGCTGTCAACCGGTGGTGGTTCTAGCTGGTACTGATTGAGAGAGGAAGGGAGTGGTGCTGCGTTCGTGATCTGTTGATTTGCTACAGCACCTGTGTGGTGCCGTGCATCCATTCTGATTGTTGTCCACCGTGGCCTGGTGCTTGGGCTCCCTGCTGCGCGGTGTTTCTCTTCTCGGGCTGGTGCCGTGGACGTCTCCCACGGCTCCGGCAGCGGCTCTAGTATCTCCGTCAACCTCCCGCCGTGCAGGTCCGGACGTGGGCGGCGGAATTGGTTTTCTGGGACAGAACTTCGTGTTCGCTGAGCTGGTCTTCCCACGTAGACAATCTACGTGCTGTGAGTTACCCGTTGCCTCACTTTATTTATTGAGTAATTTTGTGCAATCTGCTAGTATTATTTATTTGGGTGTGATTGCACAATTTGTGGGCGGATTAAATGCTCGATGATGATAGCGGTGTAGTGAGACAACGTGACAGTCTGGGTTTTAGTGTGTTGTTAATTTTCAGCATTGATATTATTTGTGCCTAGTCATCTTTTACTATTGTGCAGGCTGATTATTTAAGTTCACTATTATTCCTTAATTTTTGTGCACACTGTTTTGATCTTGATATTCATGCTTGATTTCTAGGCTCATAATATTTGATCTAAAACCCTGATTTGGTAAGATAGGACTGTCACGTTAGTCGAGGATCTTTGATCACCCTTTAGCGTTGGAGGGCTGTTTATTGCAGCAACCCACTATTTTGAGAGCAATATTTTAATACAAACAATCATGTTTATTTGTTTGATCTGCCTTCTTCATCTACTAGCCATGTTTAATTTGCAAATGGATTTGAGTAGCTATATTACATGTTTTCATGTTCTAGAATTGCTACTGTTCATTGCTGTTATAATTACATATGGCGTTTATCTGAGTTTTATGCTTGTTTTATTCAAAATTAGTATATTTAATATATTTAAATATGTAGAAAGCATGTCACTTACTTCTCTAAATTTACAACAGTCCAAACATCATCACATAGAATCCAATGTCCACAAGTCCAAACGTACATCATCACTCTATAGGCAACGGCAGCAGCAGGCTCCCAACGGCAGCGTGTGCTCCACGGGCGCCTGTAGCAGCACGTTCCCAACGACGGCACTCTCCTTGGACAGGATACTCGGGCGGCGTGGAAGATTCGTGAATAAGCGAGAAGTATGGGCATGTTGGTCCATCGATGGCTTTGAAATCATAAAATTTTTGTTGAGGCCGTTTTGGTTTGTACACATAGTATGTGACAATTTTTATAAAACAGTGTCAAATTTTTATTAGTCTTTACATATGGTATCATGCCGTGTAGACAATGTTCATTATTTTCTGACTTTTTTGTGGCTTATATAATTTTAAAACAACTGGATCGTAAGTTCGTGGTCATGTTTCATGAGCATGTGTTCAAAAATTCCGGACTATTTCTGAAATAGGTCGTAACTTGTGCTAAATAATATAAATATCATTTTTGCATTCACCGTTTACATTTTTCGATTGACTTGTTGTTCAAATCTAAATTATCCAAAGAAATTCAATTAAACGAATTAAATCTAATAGTTATAGCAAACACTTTGATAATTGTACCAAAATTGAACATGCAAATCTATATACTGTAGGAACACACAACAAAAAATTTGGTAAAAAAAAACAAATATACTTTGTCGAGTGTCAGGAGAAGACACTCGGCGAAGACTTGGTATGCCGAGTGCCCACTACGGGACACTCGACAAAGTATTTTTTAATAATTTTAAACAATCATGACCAAGTAACGCTAGGGGACACTCGGTAAAGTAATTTTTTAAAATAATTTTAAACAATCTTTGTCGAGTGCCCGCAGGGAACACTCGGCAATGTATTCTTTGCCACGTGTCAGATCTAGGACACTCGGCAAAACAATTTTTAAATAAAAAAATCTTTGTCGAGTACCTGATCGTGGGCACTCGGCAAAGAACGCTCACTTAACCGTTAACCGTAACCGGGGGTCTGCGACCACATTTTCTCGTCACTCAACCGTGCCACTGCCGCCTCTTACAGCGCCCGCGTGTCTTCGCCACTGGATGCCCACACGCACGCCGCTAGACCGCCCGTGCCGCCGGTCCCTACCGCCACCCTGGTGCTCTGCCCATCCATCGTCGGCCTCTGCTCCGCCCACCACCGCCCACCACTACTTTTTATGTCTAGTTTGTAGTTTTTTGTCCACATATTATAACCAACGAAGTGTAAATTGCTTGTTTGAGACCGTAAACGAATTCAAATAAAAAAGTTATCAACTACAAAGTTGAATAACTTTTGAAGTTCTACAACTTTTATTTTGACACTTTTTCATCCGAGATAGTTTGCAAAATTTGAATTTTAAATTTGACATACTTAGATTCAATTTTTGAGAACCAAAATGAGTTCAAATAAAAAAAATGTCAAATATAAAGTTTCATAACTTTTAGAGATCTAGAACTTTTATTTTTGTGGTTTCATCATACGAGGTTGTTTGAAACACTAGTACAATTTGGCTCTATACAAGCGGTAGGATTTTTACATCACAGGCGGTTCGGTTAGAAAACCGTCTGTGATGTCCCAGGCGGTTCAGTACGCCTGTGATGTAATAGTATCACAAGTGGTTTTTATTTAGGACCGCCTGTGGTGCTCTATCATTTTCACAAGCGGACCCTAAGACAAAACCGCCTGTGATTGTAAAAATATAAAAATACAATTTAAATATGAAAATAATTTTAATTTTTAACAGAAATATGCAAATACAATTTAAATGAATTAATACTTAATTTTTAACAATAATATGCAAATACAATTTAAATGAATTATAATAGCACACATAGATAACTAGAGAGATTTTAAATTAATTGGCAACCACAATTCATAGTCGATCATACATGATAACAAATACAATTTGATTCATACAATTTTTCATGAACTACCATTTTTCCGCATGTATGGCTTTAAGTTCTTATCAATTTTCTTTTCCACACGCTTGATTCTCTCTGGACCGTTAAAGACGAACATCTCTTCATACTTATTGTATTCCTCATCTTGGTCTCCCACATTCTCAACTCCAACAATTTTTTGCTTTCCAGAAATAACTACATGCATCTTCTCATCTGCTGGATCGAGTACATAGAACACTTGTGCAACACATTCGGCGAGAACCCACGGGTCATCTTTATATCCTACTTTCTTTAAGTCTACCAGTGTGAGTCCGTAGTTATCCACTATCACCCCCACGGGATGTTGTACCCATTGGCACTTAAATAAGGGTATTTTCATGCTTGGGCCATAATCAAGTTCCCATATTTCCTCTATGAATCCAAAATATGTGGTCTTCTGTCCATGTAGGTCAAAAGCATCGATACAAACACCGCTATTTTGTGCAACACTTTTCATGTCTTTTGATTTAGTGTAGAATGTGTACCCATTGATGTCATATGCTTGCCATGATGTCACAAAACACGATGGCCCAGAAGCCAAATTCTTCATTGTTTTCTCATCCGAAGAGTCTCCGAATGGGATGTTTTTGTCCATTAACCATTCGCTGAAACGATGTTTGTGCTCCCTCATGATCCAGTCCTCTGTGCGGTTCTGATTTTCTTTACGAAGCTCATTCAGGTGTTCCTCTATGTAAGGCTCGGCTATCGTGAGATGTTGTAGTACACTACCATGAGCACAATGTACTAGCTTGTAATCCTCAACGCGAAAAGTTTTCTTGCCCATTCTCCCTCTCCCACATAGTTTACCCTCATGTTTAGGTACAGGCACACCTATCATTGTTCCGTCACTGATGTAATCTATACAGCTCTCAATCACTTCTTCTGTAGTGTATCCCTCCATGATTGAACCCTCTGGGTGAGCGCGATTTCGCACATAACCTTTTAATACTCCCAGGTATCGCTCCAACTGAAACATATGATGTAAATATAGTGGCCCTAATATTTTTATCTGATCCACGAGATGTATGATTAGGTGTACTTGCATATCAAAAAATGATGGAGGAAAACACATTTCAAGCTTGCACATAGTCTCGATGATGTATGCCTTTAGATAGTCCAAGTCTTCTAAAGCTATTACTTTTTGTGAAACCGCATTGAAAAAGTAACACAAGCGTGTGATGACAACTTTGACATGCTCTGTTTCGAGGGCTCTTACCGCAATTGGGAGGAACACCGTCATCATCACATGGCAGTCATGAGAGTTGTAGCCAAATAGAGACAAGTCCTTCATCCTGACTAGTCTGCTGATATTGGATGAGAAACCTGTGGGCACTTTGACCCCACGCAAACATTTGCAAATTTTTGTTCTCTCCTCAACTGACAAGTTGTAGCTAGCTGGGGGAGGTAAGGCTTCCCTTTGCCACTATCCACTGGATGAAGTTCCGGTCTGATTTGAAGATCTACTAGATCATTGTGTGATTTAAGTCCGTCTTTTGTCTTACTCGGCATGCCCAGCAAGGTTCCAATGATGCTGTCAAAAACATTTTTTGTTACATGCATCAAATCAATGCTGTGGCAAATTTCCATATCCTTCCAGTATGGGAGGTACTTGAAAAATATTGATTGCTTCTTGAAAGTTGTGTAAGTTGAAGGGTCAGTTCTCTTTCTCTTTTCTCCTTTGTTTTTTCCCTTTCCGAATACAACATGAATGTTCTTTACAATTTCAAAAACAAGTTTCCCACTATAAGGCTTTGGTGCACCTTCACTTTCCAGTTGATTGTTAAATTCCTCTTTCATCTTTCGGTACTTATGCTGCTTCATCAAGAACCGTCTGTGTCCCATGAACACCAACTTCTTGGATGATTTAAGGTACATGGAAGCAGTTCCATCGACGCACACTACACAACCATTCTTTCCTTTAGTCTTTTGCCCTGATAGTGTGGCGCCACCGGGAGAATCATGGATGGTAACAAATATAATTGCTCTTAAGTTGAAATACTCACGGCAATACTCATCCCATATTCTAACTCCTTCATTCCAGAGCTTTGTCATATCTTCCATAAGAGGTTCTAGGAACACATCAATATCAACACCAGCTGATTTCGAACCTTGAATAAGAATAGTCAACATAATATACTTTCTTTTGTGACACAGCCATGATGGAAGGTTGTACATCGTTAAAGTCACGGGCCAGGTGCTATGTACACTTCTTTTTTCACCAAATGGATTCATTCCGTCTGTACCCAAAGCAAATCTTACATTTCTGGTTTCTTTGGCAAACTCAAGATACATAAGATCGAAATTTTTCCATTGTGATGCATCAGCAGGGTGTCGAATCTGTTTGTTATTCTGCTTGCGATTTTCAGCATGCCAACGCATAAGCTCAGCCTCCCTAGGGTTTGAGAACAAACATTTTAAGCGATCAATTACTGGAAGATACCACATCACCAAAGCTGGGTTCTTTGACTTCTTTTTCCCATCCATGTCATCAAAAGTGTCATCGTCACTTTCAGGTCCAATAGTGGATTTCTTGTTTTTATTTTTCTTCGGGAATTTTTTTACACAGTCTTGATTGTAGCTCTTCTTGTATCGACTGACATTGCAAACTGGGCATCTTGATGCGTTCTCAAAATCGCCACGATACAGAATACAATGGTTCGGACATGCATGAATTTTTTGCACACCCAGAGCTATGGGAGATATAAGCTTCTTCGCTTTATAAGTGCTTGTTGGTAGTTTGTTGGGTTTTGGTAGTAATTGAGACAGAAAATTCAAAAGATCTGTGAAGCTAGTATCAGACCATCCGGCGCTAGCCTTCAACTTCAGAAGTTCTAGAACTGTACGCAGTGTAGTAAACTCTTTGTCACAACCCTTTGATTCATCATATAAAGGTTCTTTTGAGGCACTTTCCAGTCCCTCCATTTTAGATAGCCCTTTCTACGATCCCACAGAACTTAACATTTCTGGTTCCATATGGCGCAACATCTCTTCACAATCAAATTCTTCAAAATCTTGATTAGCATCCACATTATCCACTTTACCATCAACTTTAAGATCTAAAATTCCGACAACTCTCTCGTCATTACCAGGCACTTCACACGGATCCAACTCACCATGTTCTGACCATATCGTGTAATTGTTTTTAAACCCTCTTTTTAGCAGATGTGATTGGATTACTCCTATATCTCTCCAAGCTATCTTATTATCACAATCGATGCACGGACATAATATCTCCTTGCTCTTTCGCAAATTCGCGTGCTTGTTGGCCGCTTCAATAAAGCTTCTCAAATTTCGAATGTACGACGGATGTGGTCTTGGCACATTGTACATCCAACCTCGGTCCATTACCTATCCCTATATTGATTAACGTCAATATCGAGATGTAACATGAAAAAATAAATGTTCATGAAAGTGAAACAAGATCATATCGAGATGTACCTAGCACATGAGACAAAAATTTTTTAAGATATCCCTAATTAATTGAATTTAATCCCTAAATCATGAACGAATTAATGTGCATGAAAATGAAACAAGATTGCAGCAATATAGGTACCTTGAGGTGAGACAACTCTTCAAAAAAATCTTTAAATTAGATCAACTACAAGTCCAAATCTTGGAATTCCTGAGTTTTTCTTCAATTCCGGTCTATATTACAAAATTGAGGCAAAAAATCGTATCAAAATGAGAAAGAAAACAAACGGAGATCATATATATGCATAAACTCTTGAAATCAAGCCCGAAAATCAAAAACAAAACCTTCTCCCCGTAGATCAAAAAAATCCGCCGCCGCTACAGTAGTGCGCAGCCTAGCGGCGTGTCGGGCTCCGGAAGTTAGGGTTCCTGCGCTGGAACCACCGAGCCTTTTATACTACATACACATCACAGGCGGATTTTTAGAAAAACCGCTTGTGATGTATAACATCACAAGCGGTTTTCTATTTGGACCGCCTGTGAAGTTTACATATCACAGGCGGTCGAAATAGAAAAGCGCTTGTGATGTTATACATCACAAGCAGTTTTTCTAAAAATCCGCCTGTGATGTGTTTACTATATAAAAGTCTCGGTACGGTGGCTTAGGGTTTAGGTTTCGCACGGAGCTGATACTACGCCGCCAGGCTGCTGCGCCGCCGTTCCCGTCCCCGTCTCCGAGCCGTGAGCGCCCGCCACGCCGTCGCCGAGCCCGAGCCCAAGCGCCACCGTCTCCGAGCTGGGCGCCCGCCAGGCCGTGCCGTCCCCGAGCCCAACTCCGCCGTCCCCGAGCCCAACTCCGCCGTCCCCGTCCCCATCTCCGAGCCCGAGCCCGAGCGTCGCCGTCTCCATCTCCGAGTCCGAGCGTCGCCGTCTCCATCTCCGAGCCCGAGCGCCTCTGTCCCCGTCCCCGAGGCCAAGCGTCGCCGTCCCCGTCCCCGAGCCCGAGCGCCGCCGAGCCCGAGCGCCGAGTGCGCCGCCGTGCCCATCTTCGAGCCCTCGGTGCACTCCTTGATCATGCCTTAATTACTTGTTACAAATTCATGCCTTGATTACTTGTTTTTGCTAGTCATGCCTTGTTAATCTTATATTGTTAATGTTGGTCATTATGCTTATATTATTGGTGGTTTCACTTACATATTTTGTTAAGGTCACCATTTTTGCTTTAGTAGCTTGTATCCCTTGTGATTAAATGTTGGTCATTATGCTTATGAAGAATTTTGTCATGGATAGTTGATGCAACTACTAGGACCCCTTCTTGGTAGAAAATCTCCATAGTGATTGGGGCAACAAGTCTATTTTTAGTACTTATGGCCACATACATCATGGAAGTACATAGCCATGGTGAAAGTCGCCTAGAGGGGGGGGGTGAATAGGGCGAAACTGAAATTCTCAAAAATAATCACAACTACAAGCCGGGTTAGCGTTAGAAATATAATAGAGTCCGCGAGAGAGAGGGTGCAAAACAAATCGCAAGCAAATAGTGAAGTGAGACACGCGGATTTGTTTTACCGAGGTTCGGTTCTGTCAAACCTACTCCCCGTTGAGGAGGCCACAAAGGCCGGGTCTCTTTCAACCCTTACCCTCTCTCAAACGGTCCCTCGGACCGAGTGAGCTTTCTCTTCTCAATCACTTGGAACACAAAGTTCCCGCAAGGACCACCACACGATTGGTGTCTCTTGCCTCAATTACAAGTGAGTGTTTGATCACAAGAAAGAATCAAGAAAGAAGAAAGCAATCCAAGCGCAAGAGCTCGAAAGAACACAAGCAAATCACTCTCTCTAATCACTAGGGCGTTGTGTGGAATTTGGAGAGGATTTGATCTCTTGGGTGTGTCTAGAATTGAATGCTAGAGCTCTTGTAAGTAGTTGAGAAGTGGAAAACTTGGATGCAATGAATGGTGGGTGGTTGGGGGTATTTATAGCCCCAACCACCAAACTAGCCGTTTGGTGAGGCTGTCTGTTCGATGGCGCACCGGACAGTCCGGTGCACACCGGACATGTCCGGTGCGACAGCCACGTCACCAAAACCGTTGCAATTTGACCGTTGGAGTTCTGACTTCTGGGCCCGCCTGGATGTCCGGTGCACACCGGACATGTACTGTTCGATGTCCGGTGCACCTGCTCCCGCGTGCCTGACGACTGCGCGCTTCTGGCGCGCATTAAATGCGACGCAGGTAGCCGTTGGCGCCGAAATAGCCGTTGCCCCGCTGTTACACCGGACAGTCCGGTGTACACCGGACAGTCCGGTGAATTTTAGCGGAGCAGCCGAAGTGAAAACCCGAGGCTGGTGAGTTCCTGAGGCCGTTCTTCCTTGGAGCACCGGACATGTCCGGTGTACACCGGACAGTCCGGTGAGTTATAGCGGAGTGGCCTTCGGAAATTCCCGAGAGGGAAGAGTTTGAAGTCGGAGTCCCCTGGTGCACCGGACACTGTCCGGTGCGCCACCGGACAGTCCGGTGCGCCAGACCAGGGTGCCATCCGGGTTGCCTTTAGCTTTCTAATTTGAACCCAACTTTGGTCCTTTTAATTGGCTTGTTGTGAACCTTTGACACCTGTATAACTTATACACTAGAGCAAACTAATTAGTCCAAATGTTTGTGTTGGGCAATTCAACCACCAAAATTAATTAGGGACTAGGTGTAAGCCTAATTCCCTTTCAATCTCCCCCTTTTTGGTGATTGATGCCAACACAAACCAAAGCAAATATAAAAGTGCATAATTGAACTAGTTTGCATAATGTAAGTGCAAAGGTTGCTTGGAATTGAGCCAATATAAATACTTATATGATGTGCATGGACTGTTTCTTTGTTTTTAACATATTGGACCACATTTGCACCACATGTTTTGTTTTTGCAAATCCTTTTGTAAATTCTTTTCAAAGTCTTTTTGCAAGATAGTCAAAGGTAAATGAATAAGATTTTTGCAAAGCATTTTCAAGTTTTGAAATTTTCTCCCTTTGATCCAAATGCTTTTCCTTTGACTAAACAAAACTCCCCTAAATGAGATCCTCCTCTTAGTGTTCAAGAGGGTTTTGATATACCATTTTTGAAATACTACTTCCTCCCCCTTTAGAACATAGTAAGATATTAATTTGACATTGACCAATTGAAAATCTCCAAATTTTTTAAAGTTAGGTGGTGGTGCGGTCCTTTTGCTTTGGGCTCATATTTTCTCCCCCTTTGGCATGAATCGCCAAAAACGGAATTATTAGAGCCCTTAGAAGTACTTTCTCCTCCTTTGGTCATAAAATAAATGATTGAAGATTATACCAACGTTGGAGAGTGATGCGGAGCGACGGCGAAGGATGAGTAGTAGAGCGGAGTGGAAGCCTTTGTCTTCGCCGAAGACTCCAATTCCCTTTCAATATACCTATGACTTGGTTTGGAATACACTTGAAAACACATTAGTCATAGCATATAAAAGAGACATGATCAAAGGTATTCTTATGAGCTGTGTGCAAGTTTAGCAAAAGAAATTCCTAGAATCAAGAATATTAAGCTCATGCCTAAGTCTGGTAAAAGATTGTTCATCAAGTGGCTTGGTAAAGATATCGGCTAATTGATCTTTAGTGTTAATGTATGAAATCTCGATATTCCCCTTTTGTTGGTGATCCCGAAGAAAATGATACCGAATGGCTATGTGTTTAGTGCGGCTATGCTCAACGGGATTATCCGCCATGCGGATTGCACTCTCATTATCACATAGAAGAGGAACTTTGGTTAATTTGTAACCGTAGTCCCGCAGGGTTTGCCTCATCCAAAGCAATTGCGCGCAACAATGGCCTGCGGCAATATACTCGGCTTCGGCGATAGAAAGAGCGACCGAATTTTGCTTCTTTGAAGCCCATGACACCAAGGATCTTCCCAAGAACTGGCAAGTCCCCGATGTGCTCTTCCTATTAATCTTACACCCTGCCCAATCGGCATCCGAATAACCAATCAAATCAAATGTGGATCCCCGAGGATACCAAAGCCCAAACTTAGGAGTATAAGCCAAGTATCTCAAGATTCGTTTTACGGCCGTAAGGTGTGATTCCTTAGGGTCGGCTTGGAATCTTGCACACATGCAAACGGAAAGCATAATGTCTGGTCGAGATGCACATAAATAAAGCAATGAACCAATCATCGACCAGTATACCTTTTGATCCACGGACTTACCTCCCGTGTCGAGGTCGAGATGCCCATTTGTTCCCATGGGAGTTTTGATGGGCTTGGCATCCTTCATTCCAAACTTGCTTAGAATGTCTTGAGTATACTTCGTTTGGCTAATGAAAGTGCCCTCTTGGAGTTGCTTGACTTGGAATCCTAGAAAATACTTCAACTCCCCCATCATCGACATCTCGAATTTTTGTGTCATGATCCTACTAAATTCTTCACATGTAAATTCGTTAGTAGACCCAAATATGATATCATCAACATAAATTTGGCATACAAACAAATCATTGTCAAGAGTCTTAGTGAATAAAGTAGGATCGGCCTTGCCGACTTTGAAGCCATTAGCAATAAGGAAATCTCTAAGGCATTCATACCATGCTCTTGGGGCTTGCTTGAGCCCATAAAGCGCCTTAGAGAGCCTATAAACATGGTTAGGGTACTCACTATCTTCAAAGCCGGGAGGTTGCTCAACATAGACCTCCTCCTTGATCGGTCCATTGAGGAAAGCACTCTTCACGTCCATTTGATAAAGCTTGAAGCCATGGTAAGTAGCATAGGCTAATAATATGCGAATTGACTCAAGCCTAGCTACGGGTGCATAGGTTTCACCAAAATCCAAACCTTCGACTTGTGAATACCCCTTGGCCACGAGTCGAGCTTTGTTCCTAGTCACCACACCATGCTCATCTTGCTTGTTGCGGAAGACCCACTTGGTTCCTACAACATTTTGGTTAGGACGTGGAACTAAATGCCATACCTCGTTCCTTGTGAAATTGTTGAGCTCCTCTTGCATCGCCATCACCCAATCTGAATCTTGGAGTGCTTCCTCTACCCTGTGTGGCTCAATAGAGGAAACAAAAGAGTAATGCTCACAAAAATGTGCAACACGAGATCGAGTGGTTACCCCCTTATGAATGTCGCCGAGGATGGTGTCGACGGGGTGATCTCGTTGGATTGCTTGGTGGACTCTTGGGTGTGGCGGCCTTGGTTGTTCATCCTCCTTGTCTTCATCATTTGCATCTCCCCCTTGATCATTTCCGTCGTCTTGAGGTGGCTCATCATTGTCTTCTTCATCTTTATCAACTTGAGCTTCGTCCTCATTTTGGGTTGGTGGAGATGCTTGCGTGGAGGAGGATAGTTGATCTTGTGCACTTGAAGGCTCTTCGGATTCCTTAGGACACACATCCCCAATGGACATGTTCCTTAGCGCTATGCATGGAGCCTGTTCTTCACCTATCTCATCAAGATCAACTTGCTCTACTTGAGAGCCGTTAGTCTCATCAAACACAACATCACAAGAAACTTCAACAAGTCCTGAGGACTTGTTAAAGACTCTATATGCCCTTGTGTTTGAGTCATATCCTAGTAAAAAGCCTTCTACAGTTTTAGGAGCAAATTTAGATTTTCTACCTCTCTTAACAAGAATAAAGCATTTGCTACCAAAAACTCTAAAATATGAAATATTTGGCTTTTTACCAGTTAGGAGTTCATAAGATGTCTTCTTGAGGATTCGGTGAAGATATAATCGGTTCATGGCGTAGCAGGCGGTGTTGACAGCCTCGGCCCAAAACCGATCCGGTGTCTTGTACTCATCAAGCATGGTTCTTGCCATGTCCAATAGAGTTCGATTCTTCCTCTCCACTACTCCATTTTGTTGTGGAGTGTAGGGAGAAGAGAACTCATGCTTGATGCCCTCCTCCTCAAGGAAGCTTTCAATTTGAGAGTTCTTGAACTCCGTCCCATTGTCGCTTCTAATTTTCTTGATCCTTAAGCCGAACTCATTTTGAGCCCGTCTCAAGAATCCCTTTAAGGTCTCTTGGGTATGAGATTTGTCCTGCAAAAAGAACACCCAAGTGAAGCGAGAATAATCATCCACAATAACTAGACAGTACTTACTCCCGCCGATGCTTATGTAAGCGATCGGGCCGAATAAATCCATGTGTAGGAGCTCCAGTGGCCTGTCACTAGTCATGATGTTCTTGTGTGGATGATGAGTGCCAACTTGCTTCCCGGCTTGGCATGCGCTACAAATCCTGTCTTTCTCAAAATGAACATTTGTTAGTCCTAAAATGTGCTCTCCCTTTAGAAGCTTATGAAGATTCTTCATTCCAACATGAGCTAGTCGGCGGTGCCAGAGCCAACCCAAGTTAGTCTTAGCAATTAAGCAAGTGTCGAGTTCAGCTCTATCAAAATCTACCAAGTATAGCTGACCCTCTAACACTCCCTTAAATGCTATTGAATCATCACTTCTTCTAAAGACAGTGACACCTACATCAGTAAATAGACAGTTGTAGCCCATTTGACATAATTGGGATACGGAAAGCAAATTGTAATCTAAAGAATCTACAAGAAAAACATTGGAAATAGTATGGTCAGGTGATATGGCAATTTTACCCAATCCTTTGACCAAACCTTGATTTCCATCCCCGAATGTGATAGCTCGTTGGGGATCTTGGTTTTTCTCATATGAGGAGAACATCTTCTTCTCCCCTGTCATGTGGTTTGTGCACCCACTGTCGAGTATCCAACTTGAGCCCCCGGATGCATAAACCTACAAAACAATTTTAGTTCTTGACTTTAGGTACCCAAACGGTTTTGGGTCCTTTGGCATTAGAAACAAGAACTTTGGGTACCCAAACACAAGTCTTAGAGCCCTTGTGTTTGCCCCCAACAAACTTGGCAACTACTTTGCCGGATTTGTTAGTCAAAACATAAGATGCATCAAAAGTTTTAAATGAAATGCTATGATCATTTGATGCATTAGGAGTTTTCTTTCTAGGCAACTTAGCACGGGTTGGTTGCCTAGAACTAGATGTCTCACCCTTATACATAAAAGCATGGTTAGGGCCAGAGTGAGACTTCCTAGAATGAATTTTCTTGATTTTGCTCTCGGGATAACCGGCAGGGTACAAAATGTAACCCTCGTTATCCTGAGGCATGGGAGCCTTGCCCTTAACAAAGTTAGACAAGTTCTTAGGAGGGGCATTAAGTTTGACATTGTCTCCCCTTTGGAAGCCAATGCCATCCTTGATGCCAGGGCGTCTCCCATTATAGAGCATACTTCTAGCAAATTTAAACTTTTCATTTTCTGAGTTATGCTCGGCAATTTTAGCGTCTAATAATGCTATATGATCATTTTGTTGTTTAATTAAAGCCATGTGATCATGAATAGCATTGATATCAACATCTCTACATCTAGTGCAAATAGAAGTGTGCTCAACGGTAGATGTAGATGGTTTGCAAGATTTTAATTCTACAACCTTAGCATGCAACATATCATTCTTAGTTCTAAGGTCGGAAATTGTAACATTGCAAACATCTAATTCTTTAGCCTTAGCAATTAATTTCTCATTCTCATTTCTAAGGCTAGCAATAGAAACATTCAACTCATCAATCCTAGCAAGCAAATCAACATTATCATTTCTAGGATAGGAAGTTGAATCAATACAAACATGAGAATCAACCTTAGCAATTAATTTAGCATTTTCATTTCTAAGGTTGGCAATTGTGTCATGGCATGTGCTTTGCTCACTAGATAATTTGTCACATTTTTCTATCTCTAGAGCATAAGCATTCTTAACCTTAACATGTTTCTTATTTTCCTTGATTAGGAAGTCCTCTTGGGAGTCCAAGAGATCATCCTTTTCATGGATGGCACTAATTAGCTCATTCAATTTTTCCTTTTGTTCCATGTTAAGGTTGGCAAAAAGGGTACGCAAATTATTTTCCTCATCACTAGCATTATCATCACTAGAGGACTCATATATAGTGGAGGATTTAGATTTAACCTTCTTCCTTTTGCCGTCCTTTGCCATGAGGCACTTGTGGCCGACGTTGGGGAAGAGAAGTCCCTTGGTGACGGCGATGTTGGCGGCGTCCTCATCGTCGGAGGAGGAGTCGGTGGAGCTCTCGTCGGAGTTCCACTTGCGGCACACGTGGGCATCGCCGCCCTTCTTCTTGTGGTACCTCTTCTTTTCTCTCCTCTTGCCCCTCTTGTCGTTATCCCTGTCACTGTCACTTGATAATTGACATTTAGCAATAAAGTGACCGGGCTTACCACACTTGTAGCAAACCTTCTTGGAACAGGATTTGTAATCCTTCCCCTTCCGTTGCTTGAGGATTTGCCGAAAACTTTTGATGATTAAGGCCATCTCCTTATTGTCGAGCTTGGAGGCATCAATTGGTTGTCTACTTGGTGTAGACTCCTCCTTCTTCTCCTCCGTCGCCTTAAATGCCACCGGTTGTGCTTCGGACGTGGAGGGTTCGTCAAGCTCGTTGATCTTCTTTGATCCTTTAATCATACATTCAAAGCTCACAAAATTCCCGATAACTTCCTCGGGGGTCATTAGTGGGTATCTAGGATTACCACGAATTAATTGAACTTGAGTGGGGTTAAGGAAAATGAGAGCTCTTAGAATAACCTTAACCACCTCGTGGTCGTCCCACTTTTTGCTCCCGAGGTTGCGCACTTGGTTCACCAAGGTTTTGAGTCGGTTGTACATATTTTGTGGCTCCTCCCCTTGGCGAAGACGGAAGCGACCGAGCTCCCCCTCGATCGTTTCCCGTTTTGTGATCTTGGTGAGTTCATCACCCTCGTGCGCGGTCTTGAGAAGGTCCCAAATCTCCTTTGCATTCTTCAACCCTTGCACCTTGTTGTATTCCTCCTTGCTTAGAGAGGCGAGGAGTATGGTTGTAGCTTGGGAGTTGAAGTGCTCGATTTGGGCCACTTCGTCCGTATCATAGTCCTCATCCCCTATGGATGGTACCTGTGCTCTAAACTCAACAACATTCCATATACTTTTGTGGAGTGAGGTTAGATGAAATTTCATTAAATCACTCCACCTAGCATAATCTTCGCCATCAAAAGTTGGCGGTTTGCCTAATGGAACGGAAAGTAATGGAGTATGTCTAGGTGTACGAGGATAGTGTAAGGGGATCTTACTAAACTTCTTGCGCTCTTGGCGCTTAGAAGTTACGGACGGCGCATCGGAGTTGGAAGTTGATGTTGATGAAGTGTCGGTCTCGTAGTAGACCACCTTCCTCATCTCTTGTGCTTGTCGCCTTTCCGATGCGACTTGTGGGAAGAAGATTTTTCCTTCTTCTCTTTGTGGTGTGAGGAAGAAGATCTTTTCTCCTTCCGTTTGGAGGAGTCCTTCTTCTTCTCCTTCCTCTTGGTGCGGGACTCTTCCGATGAAGTGCTCCCTTGGCTTGTAGTGGGCTTGTCGCCGGTCTCCATCTCCCTCTTGGTGTGATCTCCCGACATCACTTCGAGCGGTTAGGCTCTAATGAAGCACCGGGCTCTGATACCAATTGAAAGTCGCCTAGAGGGGGGGGGGGGTGAATAGGGCGAAACTGAAATTCTCAAAAATAATCACAACTACAAGCCGGGTTAGCGTTAGAAATATAATAGAGTCCGCGAGAGAGAGGGTGCAAAACAAATCGCAAGCAAATAGTGAAGTGAGACACGCGGATTTGTTTTACCGAGGTTCGGTTCTGTCAAACCTACTCCCCGTTGAGGAGGCCACAAAGGCCGGGTCTCTTTCAACCCTTACCCTCTCTCAAACGGTCCCTCGGACCGAGTGAGCTTTCTCTTCTCAATCACTTGGAACACAAAGTTCCCGCAAGGACCACCACACGATTGGTGTCTCTTGCCTCAATTACAAGTGAGTGTTTGATCACAAGAAAGAATCAAGAAAGAAGAAAGCAATCCAAGCGCAAGAGCTCGAAAGAACACAAGCAAATCACTCTCTCTAATCACTAGGGCGTTGTGTGGAATTTGGAGAGGATTTGATCTCTTGGGTGTGTCTAGAATTGAATACTAGAGCTCTTTTAAGTAGTTGAGAAGTGGAAAACTTGGATGCAATGAATGGTGGGTGGTTGGGGGTATTTATAGCCCCAACCACCAAACTAGCCGTTTGGTGAGGCTGTCTGTTCGATGGCGCACCGGACAGTCCGGTGCACACCGGACATGTCCGATGCGACAGCCACGTCACCAAAACCGTTGCAATTTGACCATTGGAGTTCTGACTTCTGGGCCCGCCTGGATGTCCGGTGCACACCGGACATGTACTGTTCGATGTCCGGTGCACCTGCTCCCGCGTGCCTGACGACTGCGCACTTCTGGCGCGCATTAAATGCGACGCAGGTAGCCGTTGGCGCCGAAATAGCCGTTGCCCCGCTGTTACACCGGACAGTCCGGTGTACACCGGACAGTCCGGTGAATTTTAGCGGAGCAGCCGAAGTGAAAACCCGAGGCTGGTGAGTTCCTGAGGCCGTTCTTTCTTGGAGCACCGGACATGTCCGGTGTACACCGGACAGTCCGGTGAGTTATAGCGGAGTGGCCTTCGGAAATTCCCGAGAGGGAAGAGTTTGAAGTCGGAGTCCCCTGGTGCACCGGACACTGTCCGGTGCGCCACCGGACAGTCCGGTGCGCCAGACCAATGTGCCATCCGGGTTGCCTTTAGCTTTCTAATTTGAACCCAACTTTGGTCCTTTTAATTGGCTTGTTGTGAACCTTTGACACCTGTATAACTTATACACTAGAGCAAACTAATTAGTCCAAATGTTTGTGTTGGGCAATTCAACCACCAAAATTAATTAGGGACTAGGTGTAAGCCTAATTCCCTTTCAATCTCCCCCTTTTTGGTGATTGATGCCAACACAAACCAAAGCAAATATAAAAGTGCATAATTGAACTAGTTTGCATAATGTAAGTGCAAAGGTTGCTTGGAATTGAGCCAATATAAATACTTATATGATGTGCATGGACTGTTTCTTTGTTTTTAACATATTGGACCACATTTGCACCACATGTTTTGTTTTTGCAAATCCTTTTGTAAATTCTTTTCAAAGTCTTTTTGCAAGATAGTCAAAGGTAAATGAATAAGATTTTTGCAAAGCATTTTCAAGTTTTGAAATTTTCTCCCTTTGATCCAAATGCTTTTCCTTTGACTAAACAAAACTCCCCTAAATGAGATCCTCCTCTTAGTGTTCAAGAGGGTTTTGATATACCATTTTTGAAATACTACTTCCTCCCCCTTTAGAACATAGTAAGATATTAATTTGACATTGACCAATTGAAAATCTCCAAATTTTTTAAAGTTAGGTGGTGGTGCGGTCCTTTTGCTTTGGGCTCATATTTTCTCCCCCTTTGGCATGAATCGCCAAAAACGGAATTATTAGAGCCCTTAGAAGTACTTTCTCCTCCTTTGGTCATAAAATAAATGATTGAAGATTATACCAACGTTGGAGAGTGATGCGGAGCGACGGCGAAGGATGAGTAGTAGAGCGGAGTGGAAGCCTTTGTCTTCGCCGAAGACTCCAATTCCCTTTCAATATACCTATGACTTGGTTTGGAATACACTTGAAAACACATTAGTCATAGCATATAAAAGAGACATGATCAAAGGTATTCTTATGAGCTGTGTGCAAGTTTAGCAAAAGAAATTCCTAGAATCAAGAATATTAAGCTCATGCCTAAGTCTGGTAAAAGATTGTTCATCAAGTGGCTTGGTAAAGATATCGGCTAATTGATCTTTAGTGTTAATGTATGAAATCTCGATATTCCCCTTTTGTTGGTGATCCCGAAGAAAATGATACCGAATGGCTATGTGTTTAGTGCGGCTATGCTCAACGGGATTATCCGCCATGCAGATTGCACTCTCATTATCACATAGAAGAGGAACTTTGGTTAATTTGTAACCGTAGTCCCGCAGGGTTTGCCTCATCCAAAGCAATTGCGCGCAACAATGGCCTGCGGCAATATACTCGGCTTCGGCGGTAGAAAGAGCGACCGAATTTTGCTTCTTTGAAGCCCATGACACCAAGGATCTTCCCAAGAACTGGCAAGTCCCCGATGTGCTCTTCCTATTAATCTTACACCCTGCCCAATCGGCATCCGAATAACCAATCAAATCAAATGTGGATCCCCGAGGGTACCAAAGCCCAAACTTAGGAGTATAAGCCAAGTATCTCAAGATTCGTTTTACGGCCGTAAGGTGTGATTCCTTAGGGTCGGCTTGGAATCTTGCACACATGCAAACGGAAAGCATAATGTCTGGTCGAGATGCACATAAATAAAGCAATGAACCAATCATCGACCAGTATACCTTTTGATCCACGGACTTACCTCCCGTGTCGAGGTCGAGATGCCCATTTGTTCCCATGGGAGTTTTGATGGGCTTGGCATCCTTCATTCCAAACTTGCTTAGAATGTCTTGAGTATACTTCGTTTGGCTAATGAAAGTGCCCTCTTGGAGTTGCTTGACTTGGAATCCTAGAAAATACTTCAACTCCCCCATCATCGACATCTCGAATTTTTGTGTCATGATCCTACTAAATTCTTCACATGTAAATTCGTTAGTAGACCCAAATATGATATCATCAACATAAATTTGGCATACAAACAAATCATTGTCAAGAGTCTTAGTGAATAAAGTAGGATCGGCCTTGCCGACTTTGAAGCCATTAGCAATAAGGAAATCTCTAAGGCATTCATACCATGCTCTTGGGGCTTGCTTGAGCCCATAAAGCGCTTCAGCATGGATGTGATGTTATAATGCTGAAGGACCCCAAGAAGAGATTAAACCCTGTAGTCTACCACCTCCCGTTATTTGTGGGCTTTACCGATGGCTGGAAACATTTGGTGATAGCAAACGACCTTCGGGCTGAAGACGTCTGCGAGCTTGTTAAGAGGCTAGACGATGTTGAGCCGGTGTACTATGTCCGGATGTGTGGTCACAAAATTAAAAGCTGCCCCGGCTGCATGTGTGTGCTTCTCTTCTCTTAGGTGGGGTGCTAAGTGATCATAGTAGCCGACATAAGAGAAGAGAAGCGCACAGATGAAGCCGGGGCGGCTTTAAATTTTGTGACCACACATCCGGACAGAGTACACCGGCTCACCATCGTCTGGCCCCTTAACAAGCTCGCAGACGTCCCCAGCCCGAAGGTCGTTTGATGTCACCAAATGTTTCCCGCCCTCGGTGAAGCCCACAAATAACGGGAGGTGGTAGACTACAGGGCTTAATCTCTTCTTAGGGTCCTACAGGGCTTAATCTCTTCTTGGGGTCCTTCAGCATGGCTGTGATGTTATAATGCTGAAGGACCCCAAGAAGAGATTAAGCCCTGTAGTCTACCACCTCCCGTTATTTGTGGGCTTCACCGATGGCTGGAAACATTTGGTGATAGCAAACGACCTTCGGGCTGAAGACGTCTGCGAGCTTGTTAAGAGGCCAGACGATGTTGAGCCGGTGTACTATGTCCGGATGTGTGGTCACAAAATTAAAAGCTGCCCCGGCTGCATGTGTGTGCTTCTCTTCTCTTAGGTGGGGTGCTAAGTGATCTTAGTAGCCGACATAAGAGAAGAGAAGCGCACAGATGAAGCCGGGGCGGCTTTAAATTTTGTGACCACACATCCGGACAGAGTACACCGGCTCACCATCGTCTGGCCCCTTAACAAGCTCGCAGACGTCCCCAGCCCGAAGGTCGTTTGATGTCACCAAATGTTTCCCGCCCTCGGTGAAGCCCACAAATAACGAGAGGTGGTAGACTATAGGGCATAATCTCTTCTTGGGGTCCTTCAGCATTATAACATCACAGCCATGCCTTCTCTGTCTAACTGCATTGGAAAGTGCCCTTCTATCTGCGAGCTTGCTTCCCAACCCGATCCTGCCCCGTAGGGGGGTTTGGGCTCGATTTCTTTTGGATCACCTTTTCTCCAAGTTCCCTTATTGATGGAACCAGTATATCAGACTAACAGTATATCCCTTTATCGATGGAACCAGCTTGAATGGCAGACAACGAGCAGCCTAGTATGGATGTGGTCTGCACCGGTGCGTCTAACAAAGTTGATGAAGACGCGACCAAACTTGAATGGCAGACAACGAGCAGCTCCGGTGAAGGGAGCGGAGAGGATAGTTCTAGTGACGACAATCCTTGTACTCCTATACCTCCAAGGAAGAAAAAAACATGAGATGAGCTTGATGCCGACTATATTCCCAACGATGAAGAGGTAAATAGAAATATGCCGACTATATTGTAAAATAATGTTCATATATGAAAGGCCATTAATTTTTTCACTATATAGATTTCAAATGAAGAGAAGAAAGAGGATGGATCTTCTACACGAAACACGGAGGATGCTCCGATGCCTGAATCATCCGTTTCACATAAGCGGAAACGAGGGCGACGAGGTCCAAATCAGATGAAAGAAGGTGCAGTTATGTATGTAACAAAACTAAATGCAGAGGGGTTTCCTGAAGAACCACTTGACGTGGTTACAAAGTTTCGAAATTCCTGCGGGGCTACTGTTAGAGATATAGTGCCAATCACACTTCAAAAATGGAAGGATTTAGATGAAGACACCCGCAACAAGCTATGGGCTAAGTTGTCTGAGTCATTCAAGTTCCCAAAAGGCACAGAGGATGCAGTAAGGAAGTCGATGCTCTCTGCTATGGCCAAGATGTTTCGTGGGTGGAAGGCCGAGATGAATAGGGACTTTGTTAAGAAGAATAAGGTTCCTCCACCCAAGAAAATGGGGAAAATCACTCAAGCTCAGTGGGAGGAATTTGTTCGTCAGAAGACCGAACTGAAGGCCAAAGAACTGGGCGAAACTAATTCTCTGAGAGCGAAGATGAACAAACACCCCCATCGCCTGGGGTCAAGCGGATATCACCATAAAGTTGTGCAGTGGAACATGATTATCGAGGAAGCTATAACTAATGGCACTTTGGACCCAATATTAAAAGATATCGATGAGAGAGCTATTCGTTGGATCTTAGGTCGAGCAGGTTTGAGTGAGGACGGCAAACTTTTGCATCCAGAATTGGTAGGCGAAGTTTCGACAAAAATTCAAGAATATGCAGATAAGAGAAAAAAGGAGAATTTAAGCCTCGGAGGGAGAATGACATACTGACTGGAGCACTAGGCAATCCTGAACACACTGGACGGGCTCGGGGAATCTCTTCTAAGATTTCCTGGAGAGAGGCGTTTCCAGAGTATGCGTCGTCATATAGGAAACACGAGAAGTCGAAAAGGACCCTTGAAGAGACTATTGATGAAAGGGTACAAAAGGCTATTAATGACGTGATGAACAAAATGAAGAAAACAGAATGCATATCATTTGAACTCAAGCCAAGCCACATGAGTCCACCTATAGTCCCTAGCAGCGTTGGATCTGTGCAAGACTTGACCAAGTACCCTATAGACGATATTGTTGAGGACAAGCCTTGCTTTCTTCATATTCCAATCAATCGATCTGGGACAAAAACAAAGCAAGCTGCTACTGGTTTGGTAAAACCAGGACTTGTTAACTACAAGGACAATCCTGTCCCGCCACACTATGCTGTGGTCCAAGTTCTAGAAATCACAGACAGTGGTTGTGAAGATTGGGAGATAGATTTTCCAGTTGAGGGGATCATAACTTTGCAGGAGGCAATGAACGAGTTGGTTCTTTGGCATCGACGCGACATCAAGTTTGGTGATGAGCCGAATTCAACACCAATGCAACAAAAAGCTAGTTCGATCATTCCACACCCCATGGTGCAGGAAGATATGACACCGACCTCCAAAAAAATCGTTGAAACAATCATATCGCCTCTTGCGAAGGAACTCGACGAGGGGGACGTAGACAAAATTGTTCCTCAGAATGTCGACGTCAACATCAAAAAGGAACCAAAGGTTGGCACCAATGTTGAAGGGTCAACTATTTCAAAGAAAATTCATAAGCGAATCGCCACAGACGATGTCAAGAAACCGTCAGAATCAGTGGCACGCTACCTGCATAAATTGCAGAGAGTTATGACTAATCAATCAAAAGCAGTATCAGCATCTCATGGAGTAGGCACACGGTCGGCCCAAATAGACAATTTCGAAGTATGGGAAGAAGATGGAATGATTCATACTCGAGAATCATTACGTCTTAAAACCAATATCTCGGTATACAAGAAGGAGGATGTTCCTCCTAAATTTGTGAATGGGAGGCCGTTCTTAACGACGGTGCAACTTTCTAAGTTGTCAACTCCGGAGATTAGAATGCATGAGTGGTACATGGTGGCTAGCAACAAATACAAACTCGAGGAATTCACATTTGTTGTGCCAGAAGATGCATTTTGGAGCAATGATCATATAAATCCTGTGCGGCATTTATTCTTTGACGATCTCTGGTCGTTGTACCACCGACAAAGGATGGAAACCAACTACTTAACCCTCTTTTGCTTGTAAGTACCTCTAAACTTTCATATTTGTTAGTTTTGTACACGCACACATAAACGAGAGTCTAACGATTAACACTATTACACGTAGGATGCAATACATGGATGATAAGAAGAAACAACTTAAGATAGGGTTTCTTGACCCGTTGATGATATCCCAAGCTCGCTACAAAGTAGTTGCTCTGAGGCAAGGAGAAGAATACAAAGACTTGGACGATGCTGAATTTGAGAAAGCCGTCAAACAGAATCAGAGAAAGAAAATGAAGGTAATGGCGGCATACATTGGACGAGCCATGTATAATCATGTACAACATGGCAAGGACTTAATAATAGCTCCGCACCACTTTAAGTAAGTTATCGACATGGTTTAATTTTGAACTATAAATTATGGCAATCGTGATATTAACATGTGTTTTCGTCTATGTCTATATAGTGACCACTACATTTGTATCATGATCTGGCCAAAGGATGGTAAAGTCGTGGTCTTCGACTCATTGAGAATGGAAAAGGCTACGTATAATGACTTCTTGAAGATTTTAGAGAAGTATGATTATTATTGCACACTTGTACTTATTACAACTTAACAAATGTATTCTTAATCTCACAATGCTATTCTTATATGCAGTGCATACCGTTTTTATTGGAAAGATCTTGGCGGCGAACATCCAGAGGACAAGCCTAATTTGTCAATATCATTATTTCCATATGGTGACAAACAACCTCCGGGTACTGTCCTGTGCGGTTATTATGTATGCGAATGGTGTCGTGTCACCTTCCATTACATGGTCAATCGTGAGGATGTAAGTTCGCTATCATTGTCTATGTTGCAATTTTTATGTTATATTGTTGCTCATCACATTACTCTTAGCACCGATTGCTTTTTGCTTTCATTGCAGGTTCCTAAATCTAAGATCAATGCTGAATGGTTAGAAAGAGATATGGTTTCCACCGGTGTGGCTAAGGTTGTAAGAGACTTGCTTTACTTTATGCGCCGTGAAGTTCTTCATCAACAAGGGCTATTCTACAATGTAAATGGAAATTTGCAAAAATTCCCAGAACTAAGTTTGTACACAATATCACACAGTGTTTAGGTCTTTAGTTAGGAACTTTAGATGTTTAGTTGTCTATGGAACTTTGAGATGTTGAGTTGTTATGCAACTTGATGTGTATAAATCTTGGTATGATGGAACTTTTGATATGTGGATGAATCTGTGTATGGAACCTGCTATAGAACTTGTTTGAATCTGTGTATGGAATCTTTGTATGATGAATATGTGTATGGAATATGTGTTTGAATCTGTGTTTGAATCTGTTATTAATTCTGTATTTGAATCTGTTATTAATTCTGTTATGTGTGCTTACAGTCGGACTTATAATTAAAACCGCTTGTGATGTGTGCTAACACAGGCGGTTCTTTTAAACCGGACCGCCTGTGATGTGTGTCTATCACAGGCGGTTCTTTTAAACCGGACCGCCTGTGATGTGTGTCTATCACAGGCAGTTTTTGATTGACCGCCTGTGATGTTGTTTTACATCACAGTCGGTGCACCACAAGCGGTTCCTGGAACCGCCTGTGTAGAGGCTAACCGGACCGCCTGTACAGAGGTTCCCTGTAGTAGTGAAAAACTCGAAAAATTAAGAATAAAAATAATAAGAAAACCGGCACTAGAAATCATGGATTTTTACATGCGGTTTTCTTATGGAACTTCTTGTAGAAATGCGATTTCTAGTGGCGGTTTTCTTAATAAACCGCCACTAGAAATAGTATAGACGGTTCTGTCTGTAAAAAATATATCGTCTCGCAGACTTAGAGTCTTTTTCTACTAGTGTCAGGAACATGTTTTTGGACTAAAAAATTTGTTCGGAGAGTTTGGAGACCTAGCTGGTACAAGCGTACAGGTTTAGAGGCCTAAAATTCGTAGAGTTTAGGAAACTGGATCACACGACTTTAGAGACCGGTGGTATACTTCAATCTATAATTTTCTACGTTAGTTTGGAGCCTTACAAGCTGCATTAATTAGTGTAGGATAAGTCTTTGTTCTTTGTTTCGTCATCATGGATATGTACTACGCGGGAGAAGTCCATGCAACTCATGCGCTACAACTAGGGCTGATATTAGGTCATAAACTTTACACTATATAAGATTTAAGTATCGAATCGGGTTAGGATAGGCTCTATTTATATTCATTTTTGAACTATAATTTATTTAGTGTCTTAATATTTTGTGAAGAACTATTTGAATCATGATCCATTACCACCCTTAGCTACAACTGATCGGGGACATGAGGTGGCACCGTTCAACCTCAAGCATAGCCAATGACCATGTGCTAGCTGTACGCAATAGTCAATTACTGTTGTCAAAACGAATTTTCTTGGCTGCGTTTGTAGAAGGGCGGCTAGGGATCGGAAGACCTTTAACAGCCATTCAACAAACAACAGTGATATGAAAACGATGTGACTTGAACATAAACGACTCTACTTCTGCTATTGTTGACGACCGCCACTATGACAGTCATGGTCGGTAACACTACTGCGAACACAAGGTTTACTAGTTTGTTACTTGTGGTTCAGGTTGATGATGAGTGATTTTAACGGATAATATTTTAGGGTAGTCAGTAGACTAACTAGAGTATGAGATTATATATGTGCAATCATGTCGGTCGGCTTGCAGTGTTCATATGTGGAGCACAGAGACGGTGGTTGATGGTGAAGGTGAAGGTCATGTGGGTTCGTGTCGATCGACCGAGAGCACTTAAGGACGAGTGCGGAGACTTGATTGAGGCACCAGAGTCGCGAGGTGACCAGTCATGGTGGCTGACACCTGGGACACGCTCTCGCGCAAGGACGTGGCGGAGTGGACCGTGTTGCCGGCATGGTCGAGGACCGATGGGACACGTGTCTAAGACGTGGGAGACACGCACACAGTGCGATATTCACGTCAGTTTGGTGTTTTAGCCTCAAAAGCACCGTACACTATGGATGGCGGGTTTTTGCTGAGTTTGGGCCTTAAAACTCGGAGGCGGCGGTTTCGGAAGGAACCAGTGGCGACATGTGGCGTCAAAACAAAGGGTATGTCAAGGCGAAGTAATTGTGGGGGATGGATATCCCCTGGGTCCACATGCACATGGAAATGCATCCTGGGCCACCTAGTAGGTCTCCCCTGGGACGTCCTGCGGGTGGGCAGACCGAAGGTAACCTAGTGAAGCAAGCTCATTCTGAACCAGGAAAGGCCAACGCCCGAGTTAGGCGCCATGAGAACACGAGTATATCGGGCGGAACGGTTGTGCTACCCAACAGGCTAAGCCTCCAGCGGTAACTCGGGCAGAGGAGCAAAGATGGTTCCAGAGATGTAGGAAGACAGCTCGCTACAAACCGGAAGATAGGCAAATGGATTACGTTTATCACTTGTGCAGGGATAACTATCCATGGTCGTGTATATAAGCCCGAGAGGCACCCTACTATTTTCATCTCACCTCAGCCCACCATACTCATAGTTCACAGATTGTAATCTCATCCCAATACCAAGATCATCAGGACGTAGGGTGTTACGCCATTCACGCAACCCGAACCTGTATAAGCCTGTGTGTTTCTCCTGTCATGCCACCGCACGAGCCATCAAGTTGCGATCAACGACGCCGTCCTGTCCAAAAGCATCACGTGGGTAACCTCTTGCTGTGCGGTTGGGTAACGAACACTGGCATTACGCCATTCACACGGCCCGAACCTATATAAGCCTGTGTGTTTTTCCTGTCATGCCACCGCACGAACCATCGAGTCATGATCAACAACGTCGTCCTGCCCCAAAAGCATCACGTGGGTAACCCTGTGGTGTGCGGTCCGGTAACAAACACCGACAGCTGGCAGTCACTTTCAAGAGCATGATCACCTTCAGTCCAGGAGCAGTTTTCTGCTTCGAAACCATCTCCTGTGTCGCGGACATGGAGGGAACTCTGCACCTCATAGCGGTTCCAGTCGGGAGGAAATCTCCCTTGGGATCGCTGAAGGAAGCCATGGGGAAACCGCGAACTACACCAGCAAGAACTCCGCCAGCGGAACAAAGGGGCGTGGTCGTCGGATCGGGAACCTAGGAGTTGGATAGACTCTATATAAATAGGGACAGTTTAGGAAATGGAAATAACCCTCAATAAATACACGGGAGGGTTTGTTAGTTCAGTATCTCTTGGTTGCCATTTATTTAGTCTCTCTTGTTTAGAACTCATAGTTTTTCTCTCTAGGTAGTCGCCTCTTGTGCGAGGAGATCTGCAACAATATTGTCTGTCGGCTGTGCTTGTGAGTTGTATTGTTTCATTTGAGGAAGGGTCGCTAGACCGGTCCAAAGCTTTCAATTGGCTTCAATTTCAGTTTGTGCCCTTGCTGAATTTTTGGAGCCTTTTGCTTTTGAGTTCTTCCTTTCTCTTCTCTTTGTGATCTTATGAAGAACCATTTAGTTCTTGTGTTCTGGATGCTCTTGGGATTTGTTGGTGGGTGAGATATACTCCTAGTATCACTACTTATTCTCTGGTTCTGGGGTATATGTGTCGTAACCAAAACCATGTAACAAGAGAATAAGTGTCATGTTTATGATTTAGAACTCTAACTTGATAAAGTTGCACTAGTTTACCTGTGATGCATCACCATGCGAAGACGCGGGGTTCTCTAGCAGAGTTGGAGTAATGCCTTGCTGAGGTACTACGCTACCTTACGTCTGCAAGCAAACAAATTACCAATTGTACATTTATAATCATTTGGAAAAACTAACAAATAAATAAATTGAAGTCAAGCTATTACATGTTGACGCATCCATATATACATAACTTGTGATTGGATCATTTGCATATGTTGTCGCATTTGTTGCATCTCCTTGTCCTGTGGAGATGATCGCGCGAGGCCGACTGGTCCCCATAGAGGAGGATGACTGCCTACTATAACTTCGGCGGTCCACAACGCCGTCGCCGATAGGAAACCTGCATAGGGTGTTATAATATATACAACAGGGTAGAATCACAATTATCAAAATAAAATGAATAAACAATACAAAGTACCTCCCATCTCGCACACCTCCATCAGCTGCATAAGCTGCCACTATGTCAAAGTCAGCAATCATCCAGTCAACATATGGTCCTTGTTTCTCTCACATGGTTTCAATATAGTGATCCTGCAACACATTGATTTCAAATAAAAAATGAAAAATTAGAGTTTTGAGTCAGTATACGAACGTACCAACTTCTGTGTTGCATTCTCGTCGCAAAGAATCTCCGGGTGATCCAGATTTGGACCCTTGTGCCCCGCGATGTACGTCTGCACAATGGTAGGCTCAAAGCCATCTCAAGAAGCCTGCAATACAAGATTACATGTCCACATATTTGTTTATAAAATAGAATTGACAATAATTTAACTTTCTAGGAGTTTAGCCTTATCGGCGTGACCATCAGTCCAAAACGATGGAGACCAGGCTTACTCAGCTGGTTACCACGATTTCTATCTAATCTAGCTCTAAACTCGTCCGAAGCCCCGTACTCGCACAACCATAGCCAAGCATACAGGTGCTGGCTCAGCCAATCCACCTCACTTTCCTTGTACTGCGCATCTGTCAAGTGTATCTTCTTAGCTGCCTCTCTACTCATGTTTGTCTTCTAGCGCTTATGCTAGACAACCACCGCCTTGACTTGTGCATCATACATCATGCACTTCACAACTCTTTGGGTAGTGATGTTAAAAACTTGTTGCACGTGTTGATCATTAAGGCTCATATCAATGGGCAAGCGATATTGTTCCTACAATATAGACAAATTATTGTTTGTTACCATCAAAGCAAAATACAATAAAAATTAAAGCGGGGAAAAACTAACCTAGAAGCTTTACCACATGGTGTCAGCTTGCTACCTGCCGCAGCCATAAAGCTTGAAGGCCCAATGGCTCCATACAGTAGCCGCTACGGTCCCACTGGCCTCAGTGACCATCCCTAGGTAGAAGAATATAGAGCAGATCCCAATCACGGTGCTACAGATCTTCTAGCACAAGAGGTGATTGAGATTCGCTGTCTGTATGGAGCACCGTGATCATAGACGAGCAAGGTCACCATACACCAGTTTGCGCCCTTGTTGATGAATTTTTTGAGTCTTTTGCTTTTGAGTTCTTCATTTCTCTTCTCTTTGTGATCTTGTGAAGAACCATCGAGTTCTTGTGTTCTGGATGTTGTTGGGATTTGTTTGTGGGGGATATATACTCCTAGGATCACTACTTATGCACTATTGGTGCACTTTGTGGTTGTGATCTTAGCTGATCTTATTTTGAGTTCGTTCTAGAAAACCCCAACAAAACTCAATTCTATTTGTATTTTCAGATCTGCAGTTGATTCACAAGTCCAGTTGAGCTCAAAATTTGTGGAGGCCTTGGGAACATATTTGTCCAGGTGTGTGTAATTTTTCATTTCAATCTAAGTTCATTTGCTTTAGTTTCGCATCCGAGAACAGAATTTCATGCTGTTGAAATCAGCACTTGTTCACGACAAGGTTTTGGACCGATTCGGACTTTTCGGTGTCCCATTTGCGATCCATTTGTTGGTCTCGTGGGGGTATTAGGAACATTTGGAAACCATGAGATCACTGATTTGCTGATGTGATTTTGGTTTGAGCGCTTAATTTATTTCAACTGAAGCGAAGTGCTCATTTTTAGTGTTTGGTAGCAAAAATTTGATTATATCTCATTCACCCCCTCTGGTTGCTTCACCAGTCCTTTAATTGGTATCGGAGCAGGTTAAGAATTTACCTTCCGTAATCAGTTTGAAATCCACAAAGGAGACATGGAACGTGGTGTTGGCAAGCCACCGTTCTTCGATGGGAGCAACTATCCATACTGGAAGATTCGAAATGTCCGCGTTTCTCCAAAGTCTTGGGTATCAAGTTTGGAAGATTTGCCTCGATGTTGCGTTCAATGCTGTAAGGGAATGAATTACTCTAATTCAAGTGGAGTTCTATGATTCAAACAACAAAGCTCGCAACGCTTTGTTCTCGTGCCTCTCATGATTGGCTCACGAGATATGGTCCACCCTTAAAAATTCTATAAGGACAACAATGATGTGAAGACAAGATTTGGAGGTCCCACACTGTTATTGAAGTCTCGCGTTGACAACAAAGAGCTTGCAAGTGTCTTGCATGCGCTTTGACAACGAAGAGCTGCAATAATGGGAGGAGCTAGGAGCTAATGAGAACGATTATTAAAATGGGCAAGCTAGTTTTGTGGACATGAGTGAAGGATAATAACAGTATCGTCTACATTCTCTATTAATACGTCTCTAATAATATATGCTAGCACACTAGGTCTCTAATAATATATTCATAATTAAAATCGGTTTCCACTTGTGGTTGGCTAGTCGGGTCCACCGCCGTAGCCTTAGAACTCTTTTCTACTAGTGTCAAAACCTATAAAAGTTAAGGGTCTGTTTGGTTAGGCTGTAACCGTGGAAAAAACTGTTGTGGGTTGTAAGCTGTTAAAAAATTAAAACCCGTTTGGTGGAAACCACTAAAAGCCGTTAAAAGTTTTTCGATATATGCTTTCACAGTTCCATCCAAAAGCCAGTAAAAACAGGTCCACTGGTGCTTTCAATTTCTGGATTCAGTCCTTTGGTTTGACTTTTGGCTTTTATAGGACAAAAGCCAACAAACCAAATGGATCCTAACCCTATTTGCGAGTTGACGCATCCCTCAGTATTGTCATGCCTTAATTTAGTGTCCGTCATTTGTCCGGTGTAGACTTAATTTCAATACTTCTATGCCAGACAACACTCTTAGTGTAAGGGTCTTGCGTTATGCAGGTTTACATTATAGTTTGATGTTCATTTATCGCCCACAGCCGAGAACGGAAACCGGCGAGAAACAGCCGAATTTCCCCAAATCTCGAACGGTTTGAAAATTTAAATTTAAACCACCAAATTTCGTGTTTCTTGAGCGAGAAACCGTCAATTCACTACAGGAAAACGCCCAGTTTCCGACGGCCTAAACCGTCGGAAATAAGTTCTGAACCGTCGGAAGTAGTTACTTCCGACGGCTTAAGACGGGTCCCGTCGGAAGTAACGCCGTAGGGGATACCCAGTCGGAAGTATCAGCGTTTCCGACGGGGCCGTCGGAAGTAATATTATTTCCGACGGCCAGGGTGGCGCCGTCGGAAATAAAGCGAGGTGGGCCCCGCAGACGGCCGGCCGCCGGCGCCTGACGCCGTCACAGCTTAGTTCCGACGGGGCCGTCGGAAATAAGCGGCCGTCGGAAGTAATTAAAAAACACAGAAACAGAATTTGCCTGCTTTTTGTTTTACAAACAATCACACAAATTCAATCTGCACACAATATCCAGTTTTCATCCAGAATCACATACAATACCACATGAAACACACAATAACACAAGTTCACAAGTTAAAGCACAAGTTCACAAGTTAAAGCACAAATTCACAATGTTCACAAGTTCACATGTTCAGAAGTTCACAATAACACAAGTTCCCAATACCACAAGTTCACAAGTCCATAGTACGAGAAAAACACAAGCAGACAGGCTACTCAAATGGAGGAGGTTGATCAAATGGATGTGGTTGATTTGATCCGCTAGCTCCTCCACTGTTTAGAAGACCGTCCACAAAAGAAGCGACCGCATCTTCAGAGTCCTCATTTCCCGGAGTTAGCAAGTTTCCTGGAGGGACCTACAACATTCAAAAAAATGTGTTAGTAGTTAAATTCTTGTTATGCAACGTCAAAAGAAAAAGTCAAGTAATATAACCTGAGGTGCAGGTGCGGGCCAACTGAAAGGGAATTAGGCTTACACCTAGTTCCTAAATAATTTTGGTGGTTGATTTGTCCAACACAAATATTGGACTAACTAGTTTACTCTAGTGCATAAGTTATACAGGTGCAAAAGGTTCACATTCAGTCAATAAAAAGACCAAGTGTTGGATTCAACCAAGGAGCAAGGGGGCAACCGAGGGCACCTCTGGCTGAAGGCACCGGACTGTCCGGTGTGCACCGGACAGTGTCCGGTGCGCCCAGAGGACTCCACTTCAAACTCTTCGCCCTCGGGAATTCTCGGAAGCCGGCGCGCTATAATTCACCGGACTGTCCGGTGTGCACCGGACATGTCCGGTGCTCCAAGGAAGCGCGGTCTCCGGAACTCGCCAGCCTCGGGTTTGCGCGGCAGCCGCTCCGCTAAAATTCACCGGACTGTCCGGTGTGCCAGCGGAGCAACGGCTCTCTGCGGCGCCAACGGCTCCCTGCGGTGCATTTAATGCGCGCGCAGCGCGCGCAGACGTCAGGCACGACCATACCGGTGCACCGGACATCAAACAGTACATGTCCGGTGTGCACCGGACACCCAGGAGGGCCCAGAAGTCAGAAGCTCCAACGGTCAGAATCCAACGGCAATGGTGACGTGGCAGGGGCACCGGACTGTCCGGTGTGCACCGGACTGTCCGGTGCGCCATCGAACAGACAGGTTCCAGCAACGGTCACTTTTGGTGGTTGGGGCTATAAATACCCCAACCACCCCACATTCATTGCCATCCAAGTTTTCCACTTCTCAACTACTACAAGAGCTCTAGCATTCAATTCTAGACACACCAAATAGATCAAGTCCTCTCCAAATTCCACACAACGCCATAGTGACTAGAGAGAGTGATTTGCTTGTGTTCTTTCGAGCTCTTGCGCTTGGATCGCATTCTTTTCTTCCTCACTTGTTCTTGTGATCAAACTCAATTGTAACCAAGGCAAGAGGCACCAATTGTGTGGTGGCCCTTGCGGGGAAGCTTTGTTCCCGTTTGATTGAGAAGAAGAGAAAGCTCACTCGATCCGTGGGATCGTTTGAGAGAGGGAAGGGTTGAAAGAGACCCGGCCTTTGTGGCCTCCTCAACGGGGAGTAGGTTTGCGAAAACCGAACCTCGGTAAAACAAATCCGCGTGTCACACTTTTATTTGCTTGCGATTTGTTTTGTGCCCTCTCTCGCGGACTCGTTTATATTTCTAACGCTAACCCGGCTTGTAGTTGTGTTTATATTTGTAAATTTCAGTTTCGCCCTATTCACCCCCCCCCCCTCTAGGCGACTATCAATTGGTATCGGAGCCCGGTGCTTCATTAGAGCCTAACCGCTCGAAGTGATGTCGGGAGATCACACCAAGAGGGAGATGGAGACCGGCGATAACAAGCCCACTACAAGCCAAGGGAGCACTTCATCGGAAGAGTCCCGCACCAAGAGAAGGGAGAAGAAGAAGAACTCCTCCAAGCGGAAGGAGAAAAGATCTTCCTCTTCTCACCACAAGGAGAAGAAGGAAAAATCTTCTTCTCACAAGCCGCATCGGAGTGGGGACAAGCACAAGAGGATGAGGAAGGTGGTCTACTACGAGACCGACACTTCATCAACATCTACCTCCGGCTCCGACGCGGCGTCCGTCACTTCTAAACGCCAAGAGCGTAAGAAGTATAGTAAGATTCCCCTACGCTACCCTCGCGTTCCTAAACATACACCTTTACTTTCCGTCCCATTAGGCAAACCACCAACTTTTAATGGTGAAGATTATGCTATGTGGAGTAATTTAATGCGATTTCATCTAACCTCTCTCCACAAAAGTATATGGGATGTTGTTGAGTATGGTGTACAGGTACCATCTGTAGGGGATGAGGACTACGACACGGACGAAGTGGCCCAAATCGAGCACTTCAACTCCCAAGCCGCAACCATTCTCCTTGCCTCTCTAAGCAAGGAGGAATACAACAAAGTACAAGGGTTGAAGAACGCAAAAGAGATTTGGGATCTACTCAAGACGGCGCACGAGGGTGATGAACTCACCAAGATCACCAAGCGGGAAACGATCGAGGGGGAGCTCGGTCGCTTCCGTCTTCGCCAAGGGGAGGAGCCACAAGACATGTACAACCGGCTTAAAACCTTGGTGAACCAAGTGCGCAACCTCGGGAGCGCAAAGTGGGATGACCACGAGGTGGTTAAGGTTATTCTAAGAGCACTTATTTTCCTTAACCCCACTCAAGTACAATTAATTCGTGGTAATCCTAGATATCCACTAATGACCCCCGAGGAAGTTATCGGGAATTTTGTAAGCTTTGAATGCATGATTAAGGGCTCCAAGAAGATCAACGAGCTTGACGAGCCTTCCACATCCGAGGCGCAACCGGTGGCCTTCAAGGCAACGGAGGAGAAGAAGGAGAAGTCTACACCAAGTAGACAACCAATCGACGCCTCCAAGCTCGACAATGAGGAGATGGCCCTAATCATCAAAAGCTTCCGGCAAATCCTCAAGCAACGGAAGGGGAAGGATTACAAATCCCGTTCCAAGAAGGTTTGCTACAAGTGTGGTAAGCCCGGTCATTTTATTGCAAAATGTCCTATGTCTAGTGACAGTGACAGGGGCGACGACAAGAAGGGAAAGAGGAGAGAAAAGAAGAAGTACTACAAGAAGAAGGGCGGCGATGCCCATGTTTGTCGGGAGTGGGACTCCGACGAAAGCTCAAGCGACTCCTCCGACGACGAGGACGCCGCCAACATCGCCGTCACCAAGGGCCTCCTTTTCCCCAACGTCGGCCACAAGTGTCTCATGGCCAAGGACGGCAAAAAGAAGGTAAAATCAAGGTCCTCCACTAAATATGAAACATCTAGTGATGAGGATGATAAAAATGAGGAGGAAAACTTGCGTACTCTTTTTGCTAACCTCAACATGCAACAAAAGGAAAAATTAAATGAATTAATTAGTGCTATACATGAGAAGGATGAACTCTTGGACTCTCAAGAGGACTTCCTTATTAAAGAAAATAAGAAGCATGTTAAGGTTAAAAATGCTTATGCTCTAGAAAGAGAAAAATGTGAAAAATTGTCTAGTGAGCTAAGCACTTGCCATGAGACTTTAGACAACCTTAGAAATGAAAATGCTAATTTGTTAGCTAAGGTTGATTCTCATATTTGCAATGTTTCAATTCCAAATTCTAGAAATGATAATGATAATTTGCTTGCTAGGATTGAAGAATTGAACATTTCTCTTGCTAGTCTTAGAAATGAGAATGAGAAATTAATTGCTAAGGCTAAGGATTTTGATGTTTGCAATGCTACCATTTCCGACCTTAGAGCTAAAAATGATATGTTGCATGCTAAGGTTGTTGAACTTAAATCTTGCAAACCCTCTACATCTAATGTTGAGCATGTTTCCATTTGTACTAGATGTAGAGATATTAATGTTGATGCTATCCATGATCACCTAGCCTTAATTAAAAAACAAAATGATCACATAGCACAACTTAATGCTAAGATTAGAGAGCATGACTTAGAAAATGAAAAATTTAAACTTGCTAGAAGCATGCTCTATAATGGGAGACGCCCTGGCATTAAGGACGGCATTGGCTTCCAAAAGGGAGACAATGTCAAAATTAATGCCCCACCAAAGAACTTATCTAACTTTGTTAAGGGCAAGGCTCCCATGCCTCAGGATAACGAGGGTTACATTTTGTACCCTGCCGGCTATCCTGAGAGCAAGATTAGGAAAACTCATTCTAGGAAGTCTCACTCTGGCCCTAATCATGCTTTTATGTATAAGGGTGAGACATCTAGATCTAGGCAACCAACCCATGCCAAGTTGCCTAGAAAGAAAATTCCAAATGCATCAAATGATCATGCTATTTCATTTAAAACTTTTGATGCATCTTATGTTTTGACTAACAAATCCGGCAAGATAGTTGCCAAAATTGTTGGGGGCAAACACAAGGGCTCCAAGACTTGTGTTTGGGTACCCAAGGTTCTCGTTTCTAATGCCAAAGGACCCAAAACCGTTTGGGTACCTAAAACAAAGAACTAAACTTGTTTTGTAGGTTTATGCATCCGGGGGCTCAAGTTGGATACTCGACAGCGGGTGCACAAACCACATGACAGGGGAGAAAAGGATGTTCTCCTCATATGAGAAAAACCAAGATCCCCAACGAGCTATCACATTCGGGGATGGAAATCAAGGTTTGGTCAAAGGTTTGGGTAAAATTGCTATATCTCCTGACCATACTATTTCTAATGTTTTTCTTGTAGATTCCTTAGATTACAATTTGCTTTCCGTATCTCAATTATGTAAAATGGGCTACAACTGTCTATTTACTGATATTGGTGTTACTGTCTTTAGAAGAAGTGATGATTCAATAGCATTTAAGGGAGTGTTAGAGGGTCAGCTATACTTGGTTGATTTTGATAGAGCTGAACTCGACACTTGCTTGATTGCTAAGACTAACTTGGGTTGGCTTTGGCACCGCCGACTAGCCCATGTTGGAATGAAGAATCTTCACAAGCTTCTAAAGGGAGAACACATTTTAGGACTAACCAATGTTCTTTTTGAGAAAGACAGGATTTGTAGCGCATGCCAAGCCGGGAAGCAAGTTGGTGTCCATCATCCACACAAAAACATCATGACTACCGACAGGCCGCTGGAGCTCCTACACATGGATTTATTCGGCCCGATCGCTTACATAAGCATCGGCGGTAGTAAGTATTGCCTTGTAATTGTGGATGACTATTCTCGCTTCACTTGGGTGTTCTTTTTGCAGGACAAATCTCATACCCAAGAAACTTTAAAGGGATTCTTGAGACGGGCTCAAAATGAGTTCGCCTTAAGGATCAAGAAAATTAGAAGCGACAACGGGACGGAGTTCAAGAACTCTCAAATTGAAGGCTTTCTTGAGGAGGAGGGCATCAAGCATGAGTTCTCTTCTCCCTACACTCCACAACAAAATGGTGTAGTGGAGAGGAAGAATCGAACTCTATTGGATATGGCAAGAACCATGCTTGATGAGTACAAGACACCGGATCGGTTTTGGGCCGAAGCGGTCAACACCGCTTGCTACGCCATCAACCGGTTATACCTTCACCGAATCCTCAAGAAGACATCCTATGAACTCCTAACCGGTAAAAAGCCAAATATTTCATATTTTAGAGTTTTTGGTAGCAAATGCTTTATTCTTGTTAAAAGAGGTAGAAAATCTAAATTTGCTCCTAAAACTGTAGAAGGCTTTTTACTAGGATATGACTCAAACACAAGGGCATATAGAGTCTTTAACAAGTCCTCAGGACTTGTTGAAGTTTCTTGTGACGTTGTGTTTGATGAGACTAACGGCTCTCAAGTAGAGCAAGTTGATCTTGATGATATAGGTGAAGAACAGGCTCCATGCATAGCGCTAAGGAACATGTCCATTGGGGATGTGTGTCCTAAGGAATCCGAAGAGCCTCCACATGCACAAGATCAACCATCCTCCTCAACGCAAGCATCTCCACCAACTCAAATTGAGGATGAGGCTCAAGATGTTGAACAAGAAGATCAAGAAGATGAGCCACCTCAAAATGACGGCAACGATCAAGGGGGAGATGCAAATAATGAAGACAAGGAGGATGAACAACCCAGGCCGCCACACCCAAGAGTCCACCAAGCAATCCAACGAGATCACCCCGTCGACACCATCCTCGGCGACATTCATAAGGGGGTAACTACTCGATCTCGTGTTGCTCATTTTTGTGAACATTACTCTTTTGTTTCCTCTATTGAGCCACACAGGGTAGAGGAAGCTCTTCAAGATTCGGATTGGGTGATGGCGATGCAAGAGGAGCTCAACAATTTCACAAGGAATGAGGTATGGCACTTAGTTCCACGTCCTAACCAAAATGTTGTAGGAACCAAGTGGGTCTTCCGCAACAAGCAAGACGAGCATGGTGTGGTGACTAGGAACAAAGCTCGACTCGTGGCCAAGGGATATTCACAAGTCGAAGGTTTGGATTTTGGTGAAACCTATGCACCCGTAGCTAGGCTTGAGTCAATTCGCATATTATTAGCCTATGCTACTTACCATTGCTTCAAGCTTTATCAAATGGACGTGAAGAGTGCCTTCCTCAATGGACCAATCAAGGAGGAGGTCTATGTTGAGCAACCTCCCGGCTTTGAAGACAGTGAGTATCCTAATCATGTTTATAGGCTCTCTAAGGCGCTTTATGGGCTCAAGCAAGCCCCAAGAGCATGGTATGAATGCCTTAGAGATTTCCTTATTGCAAATGGCTTCAAAGTCGGCAAAGCCGATCCTACTTTATTCACTAAGACTCTTGACAATGATTTGTTTGTATGCCAAATTTATGTTGATGATATTATATTTGGGTCTACTAACAAATCTACATGTGAAGAATTTAGTAGGATCATGACACAAAAATTCGAGATGTCAATGATGGGGGAGTTGAAGTACTTTCTAGGATTCCAAGTCAAGCAACTCCATGAGGGCACCTTCATTAGCCAAACGAAGTATACTCAAGATATCCTAAGCAAGTTTGGAATGAAGGATGCCAAGCCCATCAAGACACCCATGGGAACAAATGGGCATCTCGACCTCGACACGGGAGGTAAGTCCGTGGATCAAAAGGTATACCGGTCGATGATTGGTTCATTGCTTTACTTATGTGCATCTCGACCGGACATTATGCTTTCCGTTTGCATGTGTGCAAGATTCCAAGCCGACCCTAAGGAATCACACCTTACGGCCGTGAAACGAATCTTGAGATATTTGGCTTATACTCCTAAGTTTGGGCTTTGGTACCCTCGGGGATCCACTTTTGATTTGATTGGATATTCGGATGCCGATTGGGCGGGGTGTAAGATTAATAGAAAGAGCACATCGGGGACTTGCCAGTTCTTGGGAAGATCCTTGGTGTCTTGGGCTTCAAAGAAGCAAAATTCGGTCGCTCTTTCCACCGCCGAAGCCGAGTATATTGCCGCAGGCCATTGTTGCGCGCAATTGCTTTGGATGAGGCAAACCCTGCGGGACTACGGTTACAAATTAACCAAAGTCCCCTTGCTATGTGACAATGAGAGTGCAATCAAAATGGCCGACAATCCCGTCGAGCATAGCCGCACTAAACACATAGCCATTCGGTATCATTTTCTTCGGGATCACCAACAAAAGGGGGATATCAAGATTTCTTACATTAACACTAAAGATCAATTAGCCGATATCTTTACCAAGCCACTTGATGAACAATCTTTTGCCCGACTTAGGCATGAGCTCAATATTCTTGATTCTAGGAATTTCTTTTGCTAGTCTTGCACACATAGCTCATAATAATACCTTTGATCATGTCTCTTTTATATGCTATGACTAATGTTTTTTCAAGAGTATTCCAAACCAAGTCATAGGTATATTGAAAGGGAATTGGAGTCTTCGGCGAAGACAAGGCTTCCACTCCACTCCACTACTCATTCTTCGCCGTCGCTCCGCATCATCTCTCCAACTTTGGTATAATCTTCACTCATTCATTTCATGACCAAAGGGGGAGAAAGTACTTCATTGGGCTCTAATGATTCTGTTTTTGGCGATTCATGCCAAAGGGGGAGAAAATATGAGCCCAAAGCAAAAGGACCGCACCACCACCTAATTTTATAAATTTGATGATTTTAAATTGGTAAATTTCAAAATTGGTATCTCTTTGTGTTCTAAAGGGGGAGCAACTAGTATTTTCAAATTGATGTCTTAAACCCTCTTGAACACTAAGAGGAGACCTTATTTGAGGGGGAGTTTTGTTTAGTCAAAGGAAAAGCATTTGAACCAAGGAAGAAAATTTCAAATCTTGAAAATGCTTTGCAAAATCTTATTCATTTACCTTTGACTATCTTGCAAAATGACTTTGAAAAGAATTTACAAAAGAGTTTGCAAAAACAAAACTTATGGTGCAAATGTGGTCCAATATGTCAAAAACAAAGAAAACAATCCATGCGCATCATATAAGTATATATTGGCTCAATTCCAAGCAACCTTTGCACTTACATTATGTAAACTAGTTCAATTATGCACTTCTATATTTGCTTTGGTTTGTGTTGGCATCAATCACCAAAAAGGGGGAGATTGAAAGGGAATTAGGCTTACACCTAGTTCCTAAATAATTTTGGTGGTTGATTTGTCCAACACAAATATTGGACTAACTAGTTTACTCTAGTGCATAAGTTATACAGGTGCAAAAGGTTCACATTCAGTCAATAAAAAGACCAAGTGTTGGATTCAACCAAGGAGCAAGGGGGCAACCGAGGGCACCTCTGGCTGAAGGCACCGGACTGTCCGGTGTGCACCGGACAGTGTCCGGTGCGCACCGGACAGTGTCCGGTGCGCCCAGAGGACTCCACTTCAAACTCTTCGCCCTCGGGAATTCTCGGAAGCCGGCGCGCTATAATTCACCGGACTGTCCGGTGTGCACCGGACATGTCCGGTGCTCCAAGGAAGCGCGGTCTCCGGAACTCGCCAGCCTCGGGTTTGCGCGGCAGCCGCTCCGCTAAAATTCACCGGACTGTCCGGTGTGCCAGCGGAGCAACGGCTCTCTGCGGCGCCAACGGCTCCCTGCGGTGCATTTAATGCGCGCGCAGCGCGCGCAGACGTCAGGCACGACCATACCGGTGCACCGGACATCAAACAGTACATGTCCGGTGTGCACCGGACACCCAGGAGGGCCCAGAAGTCAGAAGCTCCAACGGTCAGAATCCAACGGCAATGGTGACGTGGCAGGGGCACCGGACTGTCCGGTGCGCCATCGAACAGACAGGTTCCAGCAACGGTCACTTTTGGTGGTTGGGGCTATAAATACCCCAACCACCCCACATTCATTGCCATCCAAGTTTTCCACTTCTCAACTACTACAAGAGCTCTAGCATTCAATTCTAGACACACCAAATAGATCAAGTCCTCTCCAAATTCCACACAATGCCATAGTGACTAGAGAGAGTGATTTGCTTGTGTTCTTTCGAGCTCTTGCGCTTGGATCGCATTCTTTTCTTCCTCACTTGTTCTTGTGATCAAACTCAATTGTAACCAAGGCAAGAGGCACCAATTGTGTGGTGGCCCTTGCGGGGAAGCTTTGTTCCCGTTTGATTGAGAAGAAGAGAAAGCTCACTCGATCCGTGGGATCGTTTGAGAGAGGGAAGGGTTGAAAGAGACCCGACCTTTGTGGCCTCCTCAACGGGGAGTAGGTTTGCGAAAACCGAACCTCGGTAAAACAAATCCGCGTGTCACACTTTTATTTGCTTGCGATTTGTTTTGCGCCCTCTCTCGCGGACTCGTTTATATTTCTAACGCTAACCCGGCTTGTAGTTGTGTTTATATTTGTAAATTTCAGTTTCGCCCTATTCACCCCCCCCTCTAGGCGACTATCACCAACTAAATTGTGGAGTCGGTACAAACTGCGGGATAGGTGGAGGAGGTGGCATAGTCATCGCTGAAAAATCTGGACGTTGCCCTAGTGCTATTTGCTGAAAGAAATTGAAAGCTATGTTACGAGGATATATTAGAAAATATGTGCTCCAATTATAGTAGAGGCTCACGAGGATCTAATTACCTGCATCATCTCCTGCTGTCGTGCAAATTGAGCAGCCCAGTACTCTTGTTGTTGCTTGTTATACTCCTCCTGCCGCCTCAAAGCTTCCTGCATCCGGATCAGCTCGGCGTTTCCTTGGGTACTAGAGCGAGGACCACGGCTAGACGACCTCGATGGACGAGACCTTTCAGGCCTCACCTGAGTCGAGTCGATAACACTACCAAACATGGGGTAACTAGAAAAAAATAGAAAGAAGTTAAACACGCAACACATCATGTTAGAAAAGATCAAATCGACGAATTAATAATAGCAAACTCACCGTCCATGAGGTTTTCCGCCTCCACTAGCATACACAACCTGAGGATCGATAGGCTGATTCATCCAATCATAGTCTTGCCCATGCTCCGACATCATGGAAGCACCATATGAGGCCTGACAAATAATAAACAATGCAGTTATATTTTTCTCGACTCTTAGAATAGAAGTGCATTGTAACTAGTTGCGAAAGTCTCACCACACGCTCAGCAGCTGACTGAGAACACAACTGTTCTGGATTTGTAGGATCCGACCCCCTGTGACCTCTAAGGTAAACCTGAACATCACTTGGCGTAACACCAGAACTAGCTTCCTACAGGCAAGAGAAAATAACATAAACACATAGAAGATTCATGATATGCACGACCATAAATTACACTTACCATGCGCTTTGCCAAACGAACGTGGCCATCACCACCATATCTGTGGTGAACATCATGCCCACGATTTGAGCTGTTTCTCATTGAAACACCTTTAAATCCATCTGTTGCCCAATATTTGCATACAGCCCGCCAACCAGCCTCATTTGATGCCATCCATGGCACCGAGTCTGAAAACTTTATTTCGATCCAATGTATTGTTAGTACTAACACTTGGACATGAATTAGGATAAAAACAATTTACCTCAAGATATTCTTCTTCGGTTAAGTATTTGTTTGATGCCTCACTTTTGGAACGTGGCCGACGTCCTTCCTGCCTTAATATGTAATCAGAAGTGACCTGGATCCGAGCATAATACATCTGATCCCTAACCAAGGTAGTCGCGCTCTTGTTAAAAACGATCCGTGCACGATCGTTCATACTTCCATCTTCAGGCAACTTGTAACGTTTCTGAAAAAAACAAGAAACAAGATTTTTAGCACATTGTATAGTTGAATCAATTCAAGTTGGGCTAGAGAACATACCCAGAACTCATGCCACACAGCACCTTGGGCATTCCTATGTTCCGCATTGAACGCGAGCCCGTACTGATCCCAAGACATACAAGGCACCTCAACGCCTTTCTCCATCACTACACCAGGCCAGAGATATTTGCATATACTTCCCAAAACTTTATTCACCTGTGTGTGACGTCCTTGACCTTGAAAAGATGCATCAATCCAAGACCTGCAACCACATTGTACAAAAGAAGCATTAACAAATTTCATATAATGCATGAACAAATATTTAACATTAGAATCAACTCACTCGTCGCCACACGGTACGATCAAAATCTTATCCTCCTCACGAGCAGGAACTTTAGGAGGAGGCACCCAATGTGTTTTCCTCGACTTCCGTGCCCGAGAAGACCCTCCACCACTAGAAGCTCCAGCATCACTGCTAGGCCATGAGTCCCATCCGCCTGCTGACCATCCACCCTCAAACTGACCACCACCGGAAGACCACCCATCTCCACCTCCACCTCCAGCATCATCTTCCTGCTCATAGTCTGCATCGGCCGCATCGTAATCGGCCGCATCCTCACCCCTCGCCTCCTCCTCTCGAGTCTCGTTAACATCCTGCACATGAAACACTTTAATCATTAGATTCATATAAACATTACTATATTGAAATAAAATAATAATTTAGAGTAATCACACCTGTCCATGCATATCAGGTGGAAGATGTTCCATCAAAGCCTGTCGTCTGTTGCTCGAGAGCGACTCGGTATCCTGGAACAGACACTCCTGTGCTTTGCTTCTTCCTGAAGAAGAAGAAGAGCCCTTCGTCATGCCCTTCACAAAATTCTTCAACTTTCGAGCCGCCATCCTGCATATTGAAAATTATATTAGTATAACAATAAAGAGATAACAACATAGTATAACAATAAATTAAATTTTAATTCATCAAAATAAATATTTACTTCTTAATCATATTCGAAATCAGGATTAATTTGTTGTCTCCTCAAGCGCGTCGACTTTCTCTCGGGCGTCTTTTTCTTCTTCGACTTTCGTTTCCTTTTTGGAGGAACTATTACATCATTAAGATCGCCCGCTACTGAATCTGGCTCCATTGTTGTTTCTATATTAAAAACGGGTGGAACTTCAATTTCTTGATAAATTTCTTCAACATCAGCTTCCACCTCATTTTGTCGATAACTTGTATCACCCTTTAAATATAATCTTTCACGGGGATTTACGTTGTACACTACCCACCAGTCTTTAAGATCGATACAGGGATATGACATATAATACACTTGGTCCACTTGAAAACCAAGAACAAATTTACTACAACCACGAGTCATTATACGCTCGTGTTTGACTTCTACCATACCAAATTGGTTTTGTCGTATCCCATGTTTAGGATCGATCCAATCACATTTGAAGAACATAACTTTCAGATTTTTTCCCCCAGCGAAGTCGAATTCCAATATATCTTTGATAGTTCCATAATAATTCATCTCCCTTCCTTGCTCATCAAAATACCAACATACCACACCAGTATTTGTTGTCGCAGCTAACGGTCGAGTACATTCAAATTTGGTTGAACGAAAACGATATCCCTTGACATCATAACGACCATAGCTTCTGACTTTGACAAGTGCACGTGACATCTGACGTAAGTCCTCGTCAACGTTGGAAGTTTTTTCGCACTGTCAGTTACGAATATAGATCAATAGGAGGAACTATTAAAAAGATAAACTATATGAACACATAAGAAAACGGATGTGATATTTACATGAACTCGAAACCAATTAATGAAATTGGGAGTGCCTTCTTTTCCTTCGCGAAGCATGATTTCATACAGCCTCGTCGACAGTTTACCCTTATTCTGTCGTTCGTACTCTCTGTTGAAAAAAAAGTAAATAAAAGAGTTACGAGGAGTAATGAGCACATGTTGCTCTTCAATTTTGAAAATCTATGCTTACTTGAAGTATGGAGTCATCTCTTCCATGTTTTCATACATGTAGAGTAATGCATCCAACTTTTCTTCACGTCCAATGTGATATTCAGTTGATGCTCCAACTGTCTTTCCCTCGAATGACAAAATTTTGAGTTTACTGCATGGACCAGCTTGATCAACATTATACCTTAATGTAGGTGCATTTACATTGTGTTCTTCTGCAAAGTATACACTCGTGAAGGCTGATATCTCTTTATATTTAAATTCTTCAGCAATACACCCTTCAACTCTTCCCTTGTTGCCAACCATTGCACTAAGCTTCTTAAGTGTCCTTTCTATGTGATACATCCATCTATACTGCACAGGACCCCCAATCTTAGCTTCATATGGAAGGTGTACAAGTAGATGTTGCATCGGATTGAAGAATCCAGGGGGAAATATTTTTTCCAATTTGGAAATAAGGACCGGAATCTCCTTCTCTAATTTCTCCATCACATCTTTTTTAATTTCTTTACTACAAAGTTGTCTATAGAAGTAGCTTAACTCAGCTAACGCCGTCCACACATCATTATTCAAGTAACCCCGAAACATTACAGGAAGTAATCTTTCCATAATAATGTGATAATCATGACTCTTCAATCCATTCATTTTTCCTGTCCTCAAATTCACGGACCTTCTGAATCCTGCGGCATACCCATCTGGAAATTTTAAGTTTTTCAACCACACCATCACCTCTTTCTTTTGCTTAGATTTTAGACAAAATGACGCACGTGGCTTAGCACCACTCTGAAGCAAGACCAGGCTTGGTCGGTTACAAATTTTCTCTAAATCTTTTCTGGCCTTTATATTATCTTTGGTTTTATCGGGAAAATCCATACATGTACTAATAATGCTTTCAGCAACATTCCGCTCTTGGTGCATGACATCAATGTTGTGCATCAGAATCAAGGCCTCCGTATAAGGGAGTTCCCACAAAGAACATTTATGTGTCCAATTATGTTCTATTCCAAATCCCAGGTAACCAGTACCGTCTGGTTTCAAATTATCGAGCGCAGCATGAATCTCTGCGCCACTCAAACGTTTCGGTGGGCCTTTGGTAACAATGGTGTCTTTTCTGAATTGATTTGCCTCAAATCTGAACGGGTGATCGAGAGGCAAGAAACATCTGTGGCAATCAAAGTAACAGATTTTCCCACCAAACTCAAGATGAAAACAATCTGTATCCTTACCACATATTGGACATGTCAACTTTCCATGACAACTCCATCCAGCAAAAATACCGTAGGCCATGAAATCATGAATCGACCACAAGTACGCAACTCGAAGATTGAATCTCTCTTTCTTGTAGCAATCGTAAGCTTCGACTCCTTCCCACAATTTTTTCAACTCATCGACTAAAGGTTCCAACATTACATTGAGATGTTTTCCAGGGTGTTCTGGTCCAGGAATGATTAGACACAGAAACATGTAATCGTATTTCATGCAAAGGTGAGGTGGAAGATTGTATGGAACTGCAAATACAGGCCAACAAGAATACGGTGATGCAGTCATATTGAAAGGTGAGAACCCGTCCGTCGCCAACCCGATTCGAATATTTCTAGCTTCACTAGCAAAATCCGAATCAAAATCATCAAGCGCCTTCCACGCATCACTATCAGATGGGTGCATCATAACTTGAGGGTTCTCGCGTTCACGTTCTTTGTGCCATCTCATCTGCTTAGCGGTGTTTTTTGAGAGAAACAACCGTTTTACACGAGGCGTGAGAGGCATGTAACGAAGTTGCTTATTTGCTACTTCTGTTGTCAATTTTTCTCCATCTTCATTTACGACCTCAACGAACCTTGATTTGCTGCATCTCAAACATTTGTCTAATTTTTCATTTTCCTTCCAGAAAAGCATACAGTTATCTGGACAAACATCAATTTTTTGATACTCCATACCTAAGCCAGAGAGTAACTTTCTTGACTGATACACGTCTTTGGGCATTTTGTGATTTGGTGGTAATACGTCGCTGATCAAATTCAAAAGTTCATTTAAGCAGTTGATGGAGAATGCGAACTTAGACTTGATAGCCATAAGTCGCGTCACAAAAGCAAGAATGGTTACTCTCGTGTGTTCATGCAACGGCTCTTCTGCTGCCTTGAGAAGTTCAAAGAATTTTTAACTTCCGGCGGTTGAGGATCCTCAGGATTATCTGGAAACACTAAATCGGGATCCTCTCTTAAATCCTGAACCATCTCCTCCATTCGGTCTAAATCCGGGTCAAAATTGTCTTGACCTTCTGCAGCATATCCACGGGGAAGCTCCTCACCATGATGCACCCAAACTTCATAATTTGGCACGTAGCCATTTTTGCAAAGATGACCAGACATCTCTTTCTTGGTTTGACGTTGATAATTTTTGCAAACACTGCATGGGCACCACACTCGACCATTTCTTGACGAAGAAAAAACACGATTGATAAAATCTTCGGTTTTCTGTATCCACTCAAGCGAAGGATCATTTTTTCGCCAGCCTTCATACATCCAGCGACGACTATCACCCATCGTGGCTCTACTGGTTACCTGGGATTTGGAATAGAGATGAAAGTCGATGCGTTAACTACTGTCAACTCACCTCTCTAAACGAGCAGTGCTTCCAACTGGATAAGCTAAGCGTTAACGCCATGCCAGTTGCTATCGCTACCAGAGAAGCACTAGCACAGGCGCACAGCCAGTACTGCCTTCTGCTCCATTTTTTCTTTAAACTAATGGTAGATGGAGACGGTGAGAGTCACAGGCCGCCACTGCGTCTAGCTTGCCTACGTGTCTGGCATGATGGCCAAGCATGTTGGCGCCAGTTGTCGACCTAGCTAGCAGTGGTTCTATTCTATTTTCGTTGCAGCCATGCAACACGCAGTCCGGGCCGGGCCGGATCGGCTCGATGCAGCGTGCCAATGTGCACTGCACGGGTATTTTGGTTCCATGTCACATCAAATATTCAAACGACTATAATCTAATTATATTAAAAAAACTATTTACATAGTGAAAACTAAACGACAGTGATGCCATTACCCGGACGGCGACGGACAGCGACGGCTCTGGCGAGCCCCGGGCGGCGGCGGTGGGCAAAGCCGGGCGCGGGCGGCTCGAGGCGCGGCGGCGGCGGCGCGCTGTGAGCGCGGGCGTCGGGGCGGCGGCGCGCTCGGCGCGCTGTGAGCGCGGGCGTCGGGGCGTCGGGGCGGCGGCGTCGGGGCGTCGGGCAGGTGGCCGGCGAAGGTGGCCGGCGAAGGTGCCTTCGCCGTCGGGTCCTGGCGGCGGCGGCGCGGAGTGTGTGCGTTGGCTGCGTGCGTGTGTGCGTTGTTGGCTGTGTGCGCGGCCGGGAGGCCGCGCGGGGGACGCCGTTAGTGGACGTCCACTTATTTCCGACGGCTAAGCTGGCCAGCCGTCGGAAATAGTCTTATTTCCGACGGGGGGCTGGGAACCGTCGGAAATAGTCGTATTTCCGACGGCTGGCCGTCGGCCGTCGGAAATAGACTTATTTCCGACGGTACCCTAGGAACCGTCGGAACTAGTGGAGGCCGCCGGAAACTGGGCGTTTTCCTGTAGTGATTAGCACCGAGAAAACAACTTTTACCACCGAGTTTTTTTTGCACATATTATCAAATTTGAAAAAAACTAATTTATGTGAGAAACAGCCAAAAATGAAGATTGTTTTTAAAAACCTAAAAATTATAAAATATATAAAAATACTAAAAAAATTTAGTCTTTTATAACATTTTTCTGTTTTTATAAAAAAATCAAAATTTGAACCAAATCTTAGGAAATCCGTCGTGTAACCGATCCCGACACGCCCGAAAACGAGAAACCAGGCATGAAACCACGGTCTCCCGGGTTTTGTAATCGCTGGTTATACATCGGTATCAATGCATGTTACTACACTATAGATAATCAGGCTAAAAAATGATAATAATGTATAGCATCCTCATGTAGATACGACTAAACATTGTGACACAATGCGTTGTGCCGTTGTCAATTTGCCGTATGAAGAAGTTGGTAGATGGACAAATACATTAATCATTAAGTTGGATAATACATACAAACATGTTGATCACACGCTTTTGATTACTATACGGTATCAAAAATAATGTAATACAATTGAAATCTTCTCCCTTCAACTACCTCTTCTTCGAAGAGATAATTCAAGGGAGAAGATACGAGTAAAGAATGCAGGCGAAATAAGAATGCATAAGAGTACAATAAAGAACGAAGCATTTAACTCATTTCATATGTCTTAGCATTCTTTTATTCCATCTTTTTTCTTATAAATTAAATGTACAAGCGTACCTTCGGCTGTACACGAGAGATAGCTCACAAAATTTACAATTATGATTTATAAAAGTTATGGGGCATCAATGTCTTTTCTCTTTCTTTCTTTCTTGATGTACAAGTCTTAAACATTTTCTCCTTCGTTGCCCTGTGCACAAAGCATTTGCCCCGTTGAAGCTGGTGACATCGTTTTTCACCTTCACCGCTCATACATGTAGCCGTAGCCTCTTTCCAGGCTGCTTAGGCCGAATGCTATCTTCGACCACCCTTTGTCATGCGCTTGAAACACATTTGCTTGGACCGAAGGTTAGGTATTTTGAGAATCTTCGACAAAGTAGGCCTCCAACACATGTGATCCATAAAATTTGACTCATTAATCTAATCATGTCGCTAGGAGACAAAATTTGGCGAGCGGCGGTTTCCACATGGGCCAGCGCAGAGGAGCTCGTCGCCGGTCTCATCGTCGGCAGCACAACAGCAGCAAAGGCGACGGCGATTCAGCAACAGCATTGAGGGAGCAGTTACGAATTCAAAAAACATGTGCGGTAACCTAGTAACGAGGCATACGGTAATTTATACCTACCACACTACACAATAGTACATCGTCGATTTTTCAACTGTCACATCTAGCGGGCCCCCTCGAGGAGGTTCACCAGATGATCAAGGGCAGTGTTCGTTCCCTTCTAGATCAAGAGACTTTGAGAATGGTCCATCAGGATGAACCATTCCCTCAGGGGACTACTGTTAGGCGGAGGCCGATCGTGATCTCAATCATGGAGCGAAGGCTTGCCCTTATCGTTCTCAACTAACCAGTACGTAGGACCATGGGCGAAGGGGCCTTCGACTCTACGACCGACCGTAATAGAGGATGAAGTCAAGCTTAGGCCCCTGAACAATCGACACCGACCAAGGCCTTCGCTACGGCGTCGCCCTGGCCCCTGGAGCCACCCGTGCCGTACATCCGTCGGAGGAGAGCAATGGGTTAGAGACGCGAAGGCTACACAATAATCGACATGTCGTTGGTCCATCGGGAGGCGTTTCCGGAGATCCACCTGTCAGTGTAACACATCGGTGTATTATTTAGTGTGCGCCGCTCGCTGAGAGCATGGTGCTATAATTACTCCGTTACGCGGAATATTCTTCGGATATAGTTGGTGGACGGGTTAGGACCGTACTTTAGACCACCTACTACCGGACGGCTCTATAAACACCTCCGCCTTGTAGCTGGACGGGACACACATAACGAGACGCTATAATTCCCTTCTAACGTGTTGTCGCACCTCAGGCTATCTCCAGCAACTTACCCATCCCTATACCCATATTCAAACTCTACTACACGAACAATGTGATCTAAGTGCTTTTGGATAAACTTTGGGTAGACTGCTGTAGACAGCCTATGTTCCCTGTTTCTGTCTCTAGGTGTTCGGGCCCTCTTAGAGCAACTCCAAAAGGATGTTAAAATTATTACCCTAAAAACTGATTATTAAGAGTAGGCTAAAAAGTTTTAAGAGTGAATCATGATGGGTACTCCAACAGTTACTTTAAATATGACATGTGACGTAATCTATACAGTTGTCGGGAGGCTGTGGATGATCCGTACGTTAATGAATGGATTGAGGAGGGATGTGACACACCAAAATATAAGGAAGAGGAGGTTGTGGATGTGGGACACCAATTTTTAGGGAAAGAATGAGTGAACTGTTGAAGTAAAAAAAACCACTATTCTTGACTAATATCTGTTTTGAGGTTAGTTTACACGTTCTTTTGGAGTTGCTCTTACTATATTTAGGTACACAACACTGTCCGAAAACGAGAAACCGGGCAGGAAACCACGGTCTCCGGGCGGTTTTGTAATTCGTGATTATGTATCGGTATCAATGCATGTTACTACACTATAGATAATCAGGCTAAAAAATGATAATAATGTGCAGTGTATAGCATCTGCATGTGGATACGACTAAACATTTTGACACAATGCGTAGTCAATTTGCCGCACGAATATATAAGTTGGTAGATGGATAGATACATTAATCATCAAGTTGGATAATACATACAAACCTGTGTTCCAATAATATTTGACTCATTAATCTAATCCTTTCGCTACGAGACAAAATTCCTCGTGGAATCGCACCACCCCCGGCCCATATGACGTGTCGATTCATTATTTAATTACAACTATGTTCCGCTTGTGACATTGCCATGTGGACGGAACAGATTACTACATTGACTACATGGAATGGGAATATCGCTGATGGCGGTGAATCTTTTAACAGAGGGAATGTACAACCTGAGTTCGGTTTTTTCAAATATAAAAGACGGCTAATAGATTGCATAGTATACCTGAAACCCTGATCATTGATGCAGATAAAAAACAATGTGAATGGAAAGTCACGAAGAACATGTCTATTGTACTTTCTTTCTTAGCCACTTAAAAACTAGTTTTAAAAACTAGTTAAGAGACCTGATATTAAATAGAGTTATACATACGCCCTGACAAAGGCAGTCGTTTCCTCGACCCGTTGGAATTTTATTATCCAGCCTGTCAGCTATGTCCGGGGCTGTTCGCTTTAGACGAAAGCTAGTTGTTTGACCTGATGAAGCTGTAATGCATAGAGAAAAATATTATAGAAACAGTAAAAGCCGGTACAGATTAAAACCAAGCGAACAGGTATCGGTGAATTTTCTAGACTGCATGCGTTGCAAGGGCTGCTATGGAAAACCTTAGCAGTCAGTGATATTTGAAAACAACTCTCAATTTTGTAATTATTGACGATCTAACTTGTTAATTACCACCCACTCGCCACCATCTCAGCAACGACAGTCACTGTCGGTAACACATCAGAAAGATTTGGAGCACGTTAACGTTATTGACGAAAATTACTCCTTCCTATCAAAATGCTCTTAATTTTTATATCTATATTTAACTAGAGGATGATAAATATAGACATATATATATAGAACACATACACTAAGTATTGTATTAATCTACTAAAATCGGAAAATAAATTTTATTTTGATACGGAGGGAGTATTAAAGGGGTGTTTGTTTTCTAGGGGTTAATTTTTAGTCACTCCATTTTATTCAATTTTAGTCCTAAATTACTTAATACGGAAACTAAAATTATTCTATATTTGATAATTTATATAATAAAATGTAGAGGCTAAAAATTTAGATACTAAAACGGAATAAAATATAGAGACTAAAAATTAATCTCTATAAACCAAACACCCTCCAAAGTCTGGCGTTGAGAACAAAGAGCTTGCCTCCCTATTAAAGTCCTGCATGTGCTTTGACACCGAAGCTAAGAGCTGCAATGGAGGACCGAGCTAACGTAGACATGAGTGAAGGATAATACTAATAATATCTTTTTTACTTTATTAAGACGTCTCTTCTAACAATATAAGCCCGTCTCTATTAAGACGTCGTCTCTAATAGTGCCCGTCTTTTGTCTCTAATATTTTTATTACTAGCGTGAGACAGCACTATCTATCAGGATAAAGATCTTGCATTATGCATCACTATCAATGCATATGTTACTACACTAAATAGTCAAGCTCAAATAATTGATCATAATGCATAGCATCCGCATGTGAAAATGACGGATCGTTGTGACACAATGCGTTGTCAATTTAACATACGAAAAGCTTGTACATGGATAGATACATTAGTCATCAAGTTGGATCCAATGACCTTCTACTCTAATCTTTTCGCTACGAGACAACTTCTTATGGTACGTAGCGTCCCCATTTGCAGTACATGGATAGATACATTAGTCATCAAGTTGTAATTAATACTGTACCCCACTATATATAGGGCCAGTTTGTTTTGGCTTCTAGCAGCTTCTGGCCACCAAAAGCTGCTGCGAACTGCCAAACGCTCAGCTTTTCAGCCAGCTTCTATAAAATTCATTGAGACAAAAACCATTCAAAATCAACATAAACACATAATCGGTTGAGTCGTTGTAATAGTAGGAATCCGTCACTTTCTAGATCCTGAGCCCTATGAACAACTTTATCTTTCTCCACACGTAATCGTAATGATATTCAAATTCTTTCCACAGCCAGATTCTTCCCACAGCCAGATTCTCAGAAAAGCTGGTCAGAAAAAAGCTGAACCAAACAGACCCATAATAGCGTCCCCATTTGCATTAATTAATTACAACTATTCTTTAATTAATTAATTGCCAATTGTGACACTGCATATCGTGGATGAAACAGATTACTGCAATGACTACTGTAAATGGGAATGTAGCAGATGCCAGATGACAAAGATAGTTGATTTCTCAATCCATCGAAATTTTATTATGTCATATGTGTCGGAAATATTTTCTGACAGTGGACCATAAGGGCAATTATTACTAGTTTCTCTGTCGCTCTGTACCTATTAGGACTAATTTTGGAGAAAAAAAATCGGAGGAGATCGGAGAGGCTAGAATCCTCTTTTTATTCAAATTTTAAATAAGAAGAGTATTCTAGCCCCTCCGAATAAGAAGATTCTAGCCTCTCCGATTCCCTCCGGTTTTGTGGCTCCCAAACTAGCCATTATTGCTAATTTTCTATTGGGGCCCATGCATTGTCAGCAACATTAACTTTTAAATGGTTTTTATTTTTTGTCACCAAAGTTTACTTTTCTGTCGGTAATTTTATCATTAGGCCCCTTTAGGTTCCTTGGAATTGGTCGCAAGTCATAGATTAATTAAGCTACTATGGTCTTATATATAATATTTTTTTATACTAGACCATATGAGGGAGATATTTATATGCTATATTTCTATTATAAGGAAGCGAGCCGAATAGTGTATTATAAGTTGCATAATAGAAACATAAACTAGTTAGTGATACATAAAATCAATCTTCACCCCATCTTATGAATTTAGGATATATTTATATCTAAACTTTGTAAAGTGGTGAAATATCAAATTCCAAACCAAGTAACTTAATCTATTAAGTAAACTCCAGTTTCTTTAAACTGAAGGGATCCAAACGCCTCTTTATGACTGATTTGGTGACCAGTTATTTGGAGGAGATCCCTAGGGGAGGAAAAGTAACACCCCAAAATCTTATTTTGGGAATTTAATATAATCCTCCAAAAGGTTTTCAATCAGAATATCTTTTAATAAGAAATTTGTTACTTTTAAAGTTACTTCTCCTAAAATAAATGTTTTTCTAATAAAAGATTAAATAAAAATATTCCTATATGAACTAAGTTACCCTTGTTGAACTTTATATTTGTAAGTATTTTATAAAGTATTTAAGTTAAAGCATAGCTTGATGCACTAGGAATTATTTTTCTTAAAATACCTAGTTTTTTTGTGAAGTGCATATTTAAAAATATTTTCTTAAATAGAATAATAAATAATAAGTTAATAGCTTTACATTTTTTAGAAATATCTATAAAATAGTAATGAAACGATCTCTAACTTTTTACACATACCTTCTTGTCGGCGTTTCGAGACCGGGGGGTCCCCGAGCCGACGAGTGAGAGTGCCGCGTGCCCCAGCCCAGATGGGTCGAGCGCGTGGGCGAGCGCGAAGGGGGGGGAGAGAGAGAGAGCGAGAGCGAGGTGGCCGGAGCCGGGTCGTGAGGGAGTCGGAGATCCCGCGGCCTTCGTGTTCGTCCCGCGCCCAGGTCGGGTGCGCTTGCAGTAGGGGATTACAAGCGTCCGCGCGGGTGAGGGGAGCGAGCGGCCCCAAGAGAGCGCCTGCCCCTGCCCTTCGTCCCCGCGAGGCCAACCTTCTCTAAGAAGGCCCTGGTCCTTCCTTTTATAGGCGTAAGGAGAGGATCCAGGTGTACAAATGGGGGTGTAGCAAGGTGCTACGTGTCTAGCGGGGGAGAGCTAGTGCCCTAAGTACATGCCAAGGTGGCAGCCGGAGAGATCTTGGCACCCGGCTAGTGTGGCGTCGTGGCTGTCGGAGAAGCAATGGAGCTTGGCGGAGGGACAGCTGTCGGAGTGGTTGGGCCCTTGCTGACGTCCTCCTGCTTTCGTAAGAGAGCTGGGAGCCGCCGTCGTCATGGGTCCAGCGGGGTGCCATCATTGCCTATCTGGCAGAGCTAGCCAGATGGGACGTCGGTCCTGCTCCCTGCGGCCTGAGTCGGCTCGGGGTAGGGTGATGATGGCGCTTCCTGTTGACGTGGCGGACTCGTGCCCTAGGTCGGGCGACGTGGAGGCTCCTCCGAAGCCGAGGTCGAGTCTGTCCTGCATGGCCGAGGCCGAGCCCGAGCTCCTGGGTCGGGCGAGGCGGAGGTCGTTCGGCAGAGGCCAGGGCGGAGTCCGAGCCCTGGGTCGGGCGAGGCGGAGTTCGTCGTCTTCCGGGGCCTTAGCCCGAGTCCGAGCCCTGGGTCGGGCGGAGCGGAGTTTGCCGTCTTCCGGGGCTTTAGCCCGAGTCCGAGCCCTGGGTCGGGCGGAGCGGAGTTCGCCGTCTTCCGGGGCCTTAGCCCGAGTCCGAGCCCTGGGTCGGGCGGAGCGGAGTTCGCCGTCTTCCGGGGCCTTAGCCCGAGTCCGAGCCCTGGGTCGGGCGGAGCGGAGTTCGCCGTCTTCCGGGGCCTTAGCCCGAGTCCGAGCCCTGGGTCGGGCGGAGCGGAGTTCGCCGTCTTCCGGGGCCTTAGCCCGAGTCCGAGCCCTGGGTCGGGCGGAGCTTCCTATGGCGCTTTTGGCCAAGCCTGGCTGCCCGTCAGTCTTACCCTTTGCGTTAAAAGGCCCCAGTGACTTGGTCGGTCGGCGCGGTGATTTAGTCAGGGTTGCTTCTTAACGAAGGCAAGGCCTCGGGCGAGCCGGAGATGCGTCTGCCGTGAAAGAGGAGGCCTCGGGCGAGACGGAAACACCTCGGGGTCGGCTGCCCTTGCCCGAGGCTAGGCTCGGGCGTGGCGTGATCGAGTCGCTCGTATGGACTGATCCCTGACTTAATCAAACCCATCAGGCCTCTGCAGCTTTATGCTGATGGGGGTTACCAGCTGAGAATTAGGCGTCTTGAGGGTACCCCTAATTATGGTCCCCGACAGTAGCCCCCGAGCCTCGAAGGGAGTGTTAACACTCGCTTGGAGGCTTTCGTCACACTTTTTTGCAAGGGGACCAGCCTTTCTCGGTTGCACTTTGTTCCGGTGGGTGCGCGCGAGCGCACCCGCCGGGTGTAGCCCCCGAGGCCTCGGAGGAGTGGTTTCACTCCTTCGAGGTCTTAATGCCTTGCGTAATGCTTCGGCCGGTCTGGCGGTTCCCTCATGCGAACAGGCCGTAGCCCGGGTGCACTGTCGGGGCCCAAGTTCTCGGGCTGGTATGTTGACGCTGTCAACGGTTCGGCTGGAGCCGGGTTTGCGAGAGCAGCCCCCGAGCCTCCGCACGGAGCGAGAGGACGATCAGGGACAGACTCGGCTTTTTTACATACGCCCCTACGTCGCCTTTCCGCAAGGAGGAGGGGGGGGGGGGGAGAGCGCCATGTTACCCTCGATGGGCACCGAACATGGTGTCTCCGGTGAGCTGCAATCGGGTAATCCGAGTGGACGTCCGTGCCCCGTTCGTTGGGGGTCGGCTAGGGGCCCGGAGGCACGCCCAAAAGTACCTGCGGGTGATCTGCCGGACCCGGTCCCCTGGCGACGGGGTCCGAGGGCTCGTTGCCTCCCTCCGATGGGATTCCGTTACAGAGTCGTTCCCGCTGGTCTCGGAAATGTCCTAGGGTACCTCGGGAGCGCAGCCCGAGCCTTGGTTATGTATCGAACGTACCCCTGGTCATCCCTCGCTCGGTGTCTGAGGCGACTGTGAACCCTTCGGGGGGCCAGCCTTCGAACCCCTGATCAGTAAGGGGCGCGGAGCCCGAGTAGCCTGAGGCGGTCGTGGGACCTTTCGGGGGGCCGACCTTCGAACCCCTGACCAGTAGTGGGTGTCGGGCCCACGCGATCTGAGGCGGCTGTTGAACCCTTCGGGGGGCCAGCCTTCGAACCCCTGATCAGTAAGGAGGCTCGGAGCCTAGTTCCTTCACGGGGAAGGATCCCTTTAGGGGTATCCCCTTTCCCGGTCCCTGTTGCAAGAGATAGAGAAAGAAGGAAAAGGGAAAAAGGATACGAAATTGAACGACGTGGCGTACCTTTTTTGGCGTGGTCGTTTTGGCGAAGGCGAAACGTCGCCAGCTGCTTCCGCCAGAAGCGCTGCCCGTCGAGCCGCGGAGTTAATGCGCCGGGGCGAGCGGTCGACGAGGCTGCCGTTGCGTGCGCGAGCCGTTCGAGGAACGGGTCACGGGCGTGTCGCCTTCACACCGTGAGAGAGGGGGTTCTCTTGCTGCCTCCGGATGGGACGTGAGCTTGGCTGATGGCGTGACCGCTGCTCTTGCGCGCCTGCCACCGTCATTACTGCCGGCCCACTTTTGACTGCGTTTGACCGCTGCGCCCGGCTGGCGCTGCTGGGCCGCGCGCTGGGTCGCCTCGGGTCGCGACATTGGTTCCACAACCGAGGAGGTGCGGTGGTGGCGCAAGTGGCATAGTGGCTTACATGCAGCATCCGACGCGCCGGTTGCGCGACGCGTGGGCTTGAGCCTCCGTGCTGGCCTGTCAGGAGTCGGAGAGGCGCGTCCACTTGGCGCGAGTCGGAGAGGCGCGTCCACTTGGCGCGGTTGCATGCTGCCCGCACGGCTGCCCGCCCCTTTCGCCCGTTGGTCTGGGCAAAGGTGGAGGGTCACTTGTAACCGCTGGGTTGTTGTGCGCGTCGCGCGCGGCGGTTCGGTTTCTTCTGCTCAGAGCCGGTCTGTATGACAGGCGGGTCCCAGCCCCCGCGCCGCAGGGGAGGACTTTGGAGGCGTGTTGGAGAAGACTTAGCCCGTGACGGTTGGGGGCGCAAACAGGGAGAGTTGCCTTTAAAAGGAGGGCGACCCCTTAAGGCGACCATGTCTTCTTCCTCCCTTATGCATCGTGTCTTTCCACCTTTCAAGCCCCCGGATGGGGGAAAACCGCCGTCTTCGTGCCTCATCGCCGGAGGACACTACTCCGCGGGAGTGGGTACCTTTCAGCCATCGTTCGGCTTCAAGGATTTTCATCAGCCAGCCCAGCCGCTCCCCCTCGCCGGGGGTCACCCAAGACGGCGACCACCAGCCCCTGGATGGGGAGGAGCAGCTGGGCTGTGGTCTTTGCCCCGTTCCCAGCTGGTCTTCATCATCCCGGCCGGGACAGGACCCGGGCCAAGCCGGTGTTCTGCCCCTTGCGTGGGTCGGCCGACCGCCTCCTCTTCCAGCTTCTGGCGGTGGAGACCATCCTCCAGTTCTGCGGAGGAGACGTCCTCCAGTCATGCTGGGGGAGGCGGGCTGTTGCTATCCAGCTAGGATGCAACATTCCGTCCTCTTCCTCGCTTGCGTGGCGAGGACAGGAGTGAGGACCTGCCGATGCGCCTCGGGGGCGACCCGCGTTTGCTGGTGATTCGCCCGGAGCTCGTCGTTCCACGGGCTTCTCTGGCGGGGAGGTTGTCCGCACCTGCGGGGACGGAACCAGAGTTCCGTTTGTAATGGCACTTCGAGTGCCGGGTTTTTTGTTCATTTCGGCTTTCGGGGCCTGAACATGTGTGTAACTTCGGCACAGAGCCGTGTTTTTTCCTCATTTCCGAGCACTAAGACTCGTCTGCTGATTGTCTGAACCGCTTTACCAAGCATGAGTCGCCCCGTGTCAAGGTGACGAGTGAGGTGTCCGTATCCCGGAGGCGTAGGAGTCCCTCGGCTCGGTCGGCCCTGTTGTCCGAGGCTCCTCTAGCTTAGTTAAAGAGACCCCTCGGCCGCTCTTCGACGAGCCGAGGCCGGGGGTAGCGATATCAGTATGAGCAGAGGCGGAGTTGGCTCGGAAATGAAACCTGGTTGGCCGGAGCCTAGCCGAGTTGTCCGTTGGCAGGATCGACGCCGGAGTTGGTCAGCCGAGGCTTCGGACCGGGCTCGCGCCCTCGGAAGGTGGTTGGCCGAGGCCCCGGAGGTGGTTGGCCGAGCCGCCTGTTCGGGCCGGATTCTCGGAGAAGTCCCTGACAACGATCGCCGGGGCGTGGTGATGACGCCGTCCTTTGGAGCGGAGGCCCTCGGATCGTGTCGCCGTTCGAGGCCAGTTCGGGCCTTGCCGAAGGTGCTGTCGATGCCGAGGGTGTCGCCGCCCCCTTCCAGCGCCAAGACCTGAGTCTGCAGGATCAGCTTATCTTGTAGTGCGTGCTTTGTGTGGCCGTCGAGGCCAGAACACACACCCTTGCTGTGTTGTAAAGCCGCGTCTCTTTTCCTCTTGTTCCAAGCATCTGGACTTTTTTGTCGGTAACAGGGATGTTTGTGTGAGCGAAAGTTGCTTCTCGCGGAAGGTGAGGAGTGAGGTATCCGTATCCCGGAGGCGTGGGAGTCCCTCGGCTTGGTCGGCCTTGCCGCTTACGCGCACTTTTACTCGTCCATGAGGCCCTATCACCGACTTAGTCGAGAAAACTCGAAGAATCGCTTCGACAGAAGAGCTTCCGAACGTAGAGACTTGTTCGATCCGCGGAGTCACCTTATCCGAACGCGAGTTACTTATCGCAGAAGGTGATGAGTGAGGTATCCGTATCCCGGAGGCGTAGGAGTCCCTCGGCTCAGTCAGCCTTGACTGCTTACGTGCACCCTGTCGTTTCCAGGACCCACTTTTCGAAGTAGTCAAAAAGCACGAAAGATATTCTGATAAAAGAGATTTTCTGTTTGAGGAAAATTTTGACGCAGAGGGGGTTTCCCCCCTTTTAGCCCCCGAGGGAGGGTCGGGCTTTGCCGAGGCGAGGCCGACCCTTCCTTGTTGACTAAACTTTGCGTGGGTGTGAGGTATATGAACAACTTGGAAACATCTTAAGGGTAGAAGCGACGTAGCTGTTGGATGTTCCAAGCGTTGCCGTAGACCTCGCCTTGACTGTTGGCCAGCTTGTACGTTCCGGGCTTCAGAACTTTGGCGATGATGAACGGCCCCTCCCAGGGGGGCGTGAGCTTGTGCCTTCCTCGGGCGTCCTGCCGCAGCCGAAGCACCAGGTCGCCCACCTGGAGATTTTGGGGTCGGACCCCTCGGGCGTGGTAGCGTCGCAGGGACTGCTGGTACCGCGCCGAGTGTAGTAAGGCCCTGCCCCGAGCCTCGTCCAGCTGGTCCAGCGAGTCTTCTCGGCTAACTTGGTTGCTTTCTTCGTTGTAGGCCCTCGTCCTCGGGGAGCCGTATTCCAGGTCAGTGGGCAAGACGGCCTCGGCCCCGTAGACCAGGAAGAACGGCGTGAAACCTGTGGCTCGGCTTGGCGTCGTCCTCAGGCTCCAGACCACCGAGGGGAGTTCCTTCATCCATCGCTTGCCGAACTTGTTGAGATCATTGTAAATCCGGGGCTTGAGCCCTTGTAGAATCATGCCGTTGGCACGTTCCACTTGCCCATTCGACATGGGATGTGCTACGGCGGCCCAGTCTACCCGGATGTTGTGGTCCTCGCAAAAATCCAAGAATTTTTTGCCGGTGAACTGGGTGCCGTTGTCGGTGATGATGGAGTTCGGGACCCCGAAGCGATGGATAATGTTGGTGAAGAACGCCACCGCCTGCTCGGATCTGATGCTGTTCAGGGGTCGGACCTCGATCCACTTGGAGAATTTGTCGACGGCGACCAGCAGGTGCGTGTAGCCCCCGGGCGCCTTCTGCAGAGGGCCAACGAGATCCAGACCCCACACAGCGAAGGGCCAGGTGATGGGTATCGTCTGCAGAGCCTGAGCGGGCAGGTGGGTCTGCTTCGCATAGAATTGGCACCCTTCGCAGGCGCGGACAATTCTAGTGGCGTCAGCCACCGCCGTCGGCCAATAGAAGCCTTGGCGGAAAGCGTTCCCGACGAGGGTTCGAGGTGCTGCATGATGGCCGCAAGCCCCCGAGTGTATTTCCTGCAGGAGTTCCTGACCCTCGGCGATGGAGATGCATCGCTGGAGGATGCCCGAGGCGCTACGGTGGTAGAGCTCCTTCTCATCGCCCAGCAAGACGAACGACTTGGCGCGTCGCGCTACTCGCCGAGCCTCGGCTCGGTCGAGGGGCAGTTCTCCTTGGCGGAAATATTGCAGGTATGGGGTTTGCCAATCTTGATCTGGCATGACCCCGCTCTGCTCCTCCTCGATGCGCAGTGCTTCGCCCTCGGGCTCCGAGGGTTCCTCGGGTTGAGCCGAGGATGGCTCGGGCTGGGCCGAGGTCACCTCGGACGGGGCCGAGGGCACCTCGGGCTCGGGCGCGTCGCCTATCTTGACGGAGGGTTGGTGCAGATCCCGGGAGAAGACGTCCGGGGGAACCGTCGTTCGCCCCGAGGCTATCTTCGCCAGCTCATCCGCAGTCTCATTGTAGCGCCGGGCGATGTGGTTAAGCTCGAGCCCGTAGAACTTGTCTTCCAGGCGTCGAACCTCCTCACAGTAGGCCTCCATCTTTGGATCGCGGCAGTGGGAGTTCTTCATGACTTGGTCGATGACGAGCTGCGAGTCGCCGCGTGCATCGAGGCGTCGGACCCCTAGCTCGATGGCGATTCGCAATCCGTTGACCAGAGCCTCGTACTCAGCCACATTGTTGGACGCCGGGAAATGGAGGCGGAGCACGTAGCGCAGGTGCTTCCCGAGGGGCGAGACGAAGAGCAGGCCCGCGCCGGCTCCCGTCTTCATCAGCGACCCGTCGAAAAACATGGTCCAGAGCTCTGGTTGGATCGGAGCCGTTGGCAACTGGGTATCGATCCATTCGGCTACGAAATCCGCCAGTACCTGGGACTTGATGGCCTTCCGAGGGGCGAACGAGATTGCCTCGCCCATGATTTCCACCGCCCACTTTGCGATCCGTCCCGAGGCTTCTCGGCACTGGATGATCTCACCCAGGGGGAAGGATGACACCACAGTCACCGGATGAGACTCGAAGTAATGTCGCAGCTTTCGCCTCGTCAGGATCACTGCATACAGCAGCTTCTGGACTTGTGGGTAGCGGATCTTGGTCTCGGACAGTACCTCGCTGACGAAGTAAACTGGCCTCTGAATGGGCAAAGCATGCCCCTCTTCCTTCCTTTCGACCACGATCGCGGCGCTGACCACCTGAGTGGTAGCGGCGACGTAGACCAGGAGGGCTTCTCCATCAGCTGGGGGTACCAAGACGGGCGCCTGGGTGAGGAGCGCCTTCAGGTTCCCGAGAGCTTCCTCGGCCTCGGGAGTCCAAGTGAAGCACTCGGCTTTCCTTAAGAGACGGTTGAAAGGGAATTAGGCTTACACCTAATCCCTAATTAATTTTGGTGGTTGAATTGCCCAACACAAATAATTGGACTAACTAGTTTGCTCTAGTGAATAAGTTATACAGGTGCCAAAAGGTTCACACTTAGCCAATAAAAAAGACCAAGTTTTGGATTCAACAAAGGAGCAACGAGGCAACCGAAGGCACCTCTGGCTGAAGGCACCGGACTGTCCGGTGTGCACCGGACAGTGTCCGGTGCGCCCAGAGGACTCCAACTCAAACTCTTCGCCTTCGGGAATTCTCGGAAGCCGGCGCGCTATAATTCACCGGACTGTCCGGTGTGCACCGGACATATCCGGTGCTCCAAGGAAGCGCGGTCTCCGGAACTCGCCAGCCTCGGGTTCGCGCGGCAGCCGCTCCGCTAAAATTCACCGGACTGTCCGGTGTGCACCGGACTGTCCGGTGTGCCAGCGGAGCAACGGCTACTTCGGCGCCAACGGTCGACTCTGACAGTAAACAGTTCACGCGGCAGAGTCAGAGCAGAGGATCAGAGAGGCACCGGACTGTCCGGTGTGCACCGGACTGTCCGGTGCCACATGAGGACAAAGCCTCCAACGGTCGACCAGCTCCAACCCAACGGCTATTTGGTGACGTGGCTGTCGCACCGGACATGTCCGGTGTGCACCGGACTGTCCGGTGCACCATCGAACAGACAACCTTCACCAACGGCTAGATTTTGGTTGGTGGCTATAAATACCACCCCAACCGGCCACTTCAAGGGGTGGGAGCCCAAGCAACATTCCAAGTCATTTAGTTGACATACTCAAGCCCTCCCAACCACATATATTCATTGATCCATCCTATACACAAGATTTAGACCACTACAACCAACACAAGTGCCACAAAATAGAGAGCAAGCAAAAGAGAGCTACTCATTTGAGTTTAGCACTAGTGCCTTGTGAGATTCATTGAGAGATAGTGTGTGCTTCATCTTTGTGTTCATTTGCGCATGGAGTTTTGACTCCAATTCGAACTTCCTCCAAAGTTTTGGAGGCTTGTAAAAGCTAGCAAGAGACACCAAAGATTGTGGTGGTCCTTGTGGGATCGAGAGTGATCCTTGAGAAGAAGAAGAGCTCCCCGATCCTTGTGTGATCGGGGAGAGAGGGAAAGGGTTGAAAAAGACCCGTCCTTAAGTGGACTCCTCAACGGGGACTAGGCCTTCGAGGGCCGAACCTCGGTAAAACAAATCACCCGTGTCCATTGTGTTTATTGCTTGTGATTTGTTCGTTTTCCCTTGCTCTAAGTTTTCTTGCACCTTTATTTACTAATATCATTTGGTGGTGCTTCAAGTTAAATTCCCATTTAGTAAAGCAACACGTTGCAAGAAAGAACTTGTCCTAGTGCTCTTCTCATCTAAGGCTTCTTACTTTGTTATTCTATAACTTACTAATTGTATTGATTTATCACTTCCGCATTATTTAGCAATACTCTCTTCAAGCAAGAACTTAGTTTATATTCTCCGATATTTGTATATCTTGTTCTAACCACTAATCAAGGGATCTAGTTGGGGGATAAAGTTTTAATTTTCAGGTTTCGCCTATTCACCCCCCCTCTAGGTGACTTTCAATTGGTATCAGAGCTAGGCACTTCATCTTGAGTCTAACAACTCGAAGTGATGGCTCGTAGAAGATCCCAAAAGAACAAGAAGACCCAGGAGAACAAGGAGGTAACTCTTGAGATATTACTTTCCGATTGTTCTAATTATGATTCATGGTCTACTAGAGTGATAAATGCCTTTAGAGCGGTAGACCCACGATTAGAACAAATTATAGACAAGAGTATTTTTCCCTCTAATTTCAATGGAGAAATTAATTCCGAGGAGGATCAAAGATGTTATCGCTTAAACTATCTAGCTTTTGACATCTTAATTAATTCTCTTAGCAAAGAAGATTATCATGCCTTCATATCAAACTATGACGAATCTTTCTATGATGCGCATGATATTTGGACTAGAATTAAAAACAAATTTGATGAGTCCAAACATGATAGTTCATTTGATGCTTCTACTTCCTTTAGTCTTTGTGATACTAACCCTTGCAAGGAAGAAGAAGAAAATGAACAGTGGAGACCAAACGATGAATCCACCTCTTCAAAAGGTTTGTCTTCCCATTTCGATTCCCACATGTGTTGTGTGGCTAATGAAAATTATAGTGGAAGGACAAATGAGGATGAGGAGGAAGAAAGAAGCCTCTTGCAACTCTACGCTCGCCTAAGCCAAGAAGATAAGGCGGTCATGCTCAAACTTCTAGAAAGAGCGAGAGAGCAAGGCGAAGCTCGTCAAAGGCTAGAGGATGTTCTCTCTATGAAAATGCTACACCTTGACGAGTTGACTAAAGAACATGAGGAGCTAAAGTGCTCTCATGTTGATTTGGTCCAAAGGTATGAAACTGTTTCAATTGAGCATGATAATGCTTTACATTGTATTGCTCAATTAGTAAATAGGAATACCTTGCTTAAGGACCAAGTAGAAAAGCTAAAAGTTGAAAATCTAGCTTTTCAAGAAAAATAAGATATGCTTCTATGTTCTCATGAAAATCTTATGGATGATCATATCATATTGAATTTGACTCATGAGGTTGTGATAGAAAACTTAAAATCCCAACAACCTCACTCATGCACATGCATTCAAATTGATGCTATATTACCGTGTGCTAATGCTTGTTGTCCATCGACAAGCAAATCTTCCTTTGAGTTAGAATTTGCAGGAACAAATGATGATACATATCAAAAGCTCAAAGAGGAAAATGAGAGGCTAAAGATGAGCTTGACACAACTAAAAGGGAAATGCATTGCCCAACCTTCTCAAGATAACCGTGATCACATGGTGAAGAAGCTTGAGACGGGAACAACCGTGGCATGCACTACATCCCTTAAAGAAAATGTCAAGGATTTGAGGATTACCAAGAGGAAGAAACAACAGATGAAGTTCAACACCTCCTCCAAAAGCCTCAACCACGCCTCCACAAAAGGTAACATCCAAGATAATGATCAAGCCACACTTCACATTAAGAGGTGTAGTGAATGCTTTGAAGAGGGGCACTTGATTAGGTCATGTCCCTACATTAAAAATGGCTTGATTATTAACAAGGATGATAGACTTTGTTTTAAATGCTCCAAGAAGGGACACTCGCTTAGATCTTGTCCCCATTTAAAACAAAAAGGCATAGGGTTAGAAAAGAAAATATTAACTAACCATGTAGCAAGCAAAAAACAAGGAAGGAAGAAATCTTCAAGAGTTGAAGATCGCCTATGCTACATATGCCGAAAGAAGGGACATCAATGTAAGGATTGTCCCATAGGTAAATCTTCCACTCCTAGCTTGTCAATTACTTCTCATGTAACTAGGCAACCCAAAATTGCAACTTGTGCTAGAAAGGTAATGAGTTTACCTAATGCTAACACAAAGGACTTTTGGGTTCCTAGATCTTTGTTGACTAACCATGATGGACCCATCAAGCGATGGGTACCAAAATATACTTGACAAGCTTTGTAGGGGAAGGAGATGATATGAAGTCTTTGGGGTGCTTGAGAGAATTCAACTCTTATCAACTCAAGCTATCAATCTTCAATGATCTATATACATGATTGACCCAAGGTTATTTTTCAAATTCCTATGTCTTAAACTCATATCATCTCGAGAAAGATATTATATGTTGTAGGAAGTGAAGAGATATCATATACGAAAAATTCAAGGCCTACAACATGGAGGAAAGTCAAAGGATGGTAACTTCTATGTTTTTAAGTGCAAGTATTTTAGAATATCATTTCTTATGTGTCTTGTGTAGTCACATTGAAGCACTTCAAATGTCTTTAATTTGATATTACCATTCTTTGAAGAATTTCCTCTCATATGGTAGATTGCACATTCATCATTTCCATACCATGGCAATCTACATGCTTTAAATTGTTGCAAGTTTGTCATGGCATATTCTTCTTCTAATTATCTTGTTGTTGCCATGATTCTAGATATAGAGGGATATTTCATGTTCTTAAAAGAATAAGGTGTCATGTAAGGAATTCAAATCCTTAGGACACTTGTAAAAGGAAAACTCTCTCTATAACTAGAATAGTGAGACTATTGATTTTATTTAAGGAACCCAAAGTAGTCTCACTTGTAGAGAATAAGTTTCTCTTTGGAAGCGTGTAATCTAACATAAAGAGAAAAATCAATCCAATGATTTATGTTGATTTGCTCCTTACCTATATTGGATTTGATTCTTTCACATTTATCGCTTTACATATCATGAATTAGATTTATTCCGTTAATCTCAAGGGATTATTTATGCTTGTTTTATAAGTTAAAATTGAGCATAACATCGTCTATGGATAATCTAGCTCATGTTATGAAGTTTCCTTGTTTTAATCTAGCTTTTCATTCCTTATCAAAAATGATTACAAAAGAGGGAAACTAGTGCTTGTGTTGCTACTAACATTTCTCTTGAGTTCAAATCATGAAAATCTACAAGAAAGAAAGTGCACAGGCCTCATGGGTTGATCTTCACCCAAAGGAAGAAAGGTAAAATCAAAGGTATGGGAACTCATCTCCTTAAGTTTGGTTCCCATCTCATTGGGTATTTAATCTAAATTATCATATTCTACCCTTGTGAGGAATAGATTCTTTATTGGACCAAAATTAACTAAGTATGCATTCAATATCATTCTCATAAATGCGCTTGTCCACTAGAATCTAATTCATGCCTTTGCTATATCCATTTTCATATTGATGCGCTTCCAAGTTATGATTGTAAATTCAATATGAAAAAGTAAAATTCCTTTGATTGATCAAAAATGATTAAAAAGGTGCTCATTCCTCTTTTCTGTTAATATGCACTAACGTTAAGGAATTTACTTCATACCTATGTGACTTATGGATGATGAATTATGCTTATTTTCTATCTAAAAGAAATCATCCTTCATTACATAATCCCTTGTGTTACTAACATTCTTCTTGAGTATTTTCAATAAGTTTGAAAGGAAAAAGGAGCCACTGCAAAGGGAGGACTCTCAAATGAAAGAGGAGAACATCAAGAACAACAACACCTACTTAGATAATAAGGTCTACAAAACAATCAATGGTGTGGTTGTGAGTATTCTAAATACTTTCATATTGAGAATACTAGGCTCAAGTCGTTTATTACAAACTTAATGAGCCTTGATCAAGATATATAATGCTTCTCTCTATTTAGTTTTAAAGTAAATGCATCCATTCAATTCATTCAAATACTTGATGCATATCTTTAGGGGGAGCCTTTTATCTTGATTATGTTGAGACTATTGCTTTATCTCAGTAATTTCATATAGTCTCTTGCATAAGAATAAGTTTCTCATGAAGTATGCTACTATCTTTAAATTCTTGTCTTTCACTCTAAAGTAGCATATTTGTTGGATTCTCCTATCCTAAGCTTAATTGATAATCTAATGCGTATGTTGTTCTTTTGACCACATGTGTTATTTGTTTGATCAATTGAATGACTTTCATTAACAACCATGCCTCTTAGTGCCTCATATTCTATCAATCAATATCTCTTGATATGCACTAAAGTTAAAAGGAGAATTCATGATACTTTTATGCAACTTGTGATCCTTTTTGATATGTGCTAACAATAACTTGAAAAGATCACTAGTTGTAGAACTCTCTCTTGTGCAAAATATTTCCATATATTGTCAATAAGTATAGGTCTTAAGCATCTAAGACTAAGGACAATGCACAATGAAGAGAGTATTCCCATGTAAAGGTACAAAAAGGTAAAACTATCTTCTTTCATTTAAACTTGTACCTAAATCTTCCTTTTCTATATATTCTTTGCATATCTTGTATAAAAGGAAGAGAAAGCATGTCCATGCATATCCCTGCTTCATATCCCAAAATTCATTCCTGCTTAGTGCATCTTTGTTGAAACTAGATGAAGTGATTTAATTGTCAAAGAGCTTAAAGCTTAACCTTGTAACGAGGATAAGCTGCCTTTGTTCCAAAGGTGGATGGTCCTTAAGCCTCTTTGAAATCCTTAAGGGAAAATGCTTGAAATGTTTACAACATGCTTTCATAAGTGCATAAACTGTCATGAGCATCACACTTATAATATGACACAATGCACTTCACATTTTGTATAATATAGATATGTTCTCATTAACCTAATTATGTGCATTTGGCATTTAAGGCCAAAATATGTGTTCATCTCCATGCACATACTCAGGGGGAGCAATCTATGTTATACAGAACTATGATCATGCTTAATTTGATATATCCTTTTGATCCTGTCTCTTTGATATATGCTATGACTAATGTGTTTTTCAAGTATATTTCAAACCAAGTCATAAGTGTATTGAAAGGGAATTGGAGCCTTCGGCGAAGAAAAATGCTTCCACTCCACTCTACTACTCATCCTTCGCCGTCGCTCCGCATCACTCTCCAACGTTGGTATAATCTTCACTCATTTATTTTATGACCAAAGGAGGAGAAAGTATTTCTAAAAGGGCTTATGTCTCACTCAAAGTATCCGTTTTTGGCGATTCATGCCAAAGGGGGAGAAAATATGAGCCCAAAGCAAAAGGACCGCACCACCACCCTATTTTTAAAATTGATGATTTTCATTTGGTAAATTTCAAAATTGGTATCTCCTTGTGTTCTAAAGGGGGAGTAAGTGGTATTTTCAAATTTGATGTCTTAAAACCCTCTTGAACACTAAGAGGAGAATTTATTTGAGGGGGAGTTTTGTTTAGTCAAAGGAAAAGCATTTCAAACAAAAGGAGAAAATTTCAAATCTTGAAAATGCTTCTCAAAATCTTATTCATTTACCTTTGACTATCTTGCAAAAGGACTTTGAAAAGAATTTACAAAAGAATTTGCAAAAACAAAACATGTGGTGCAAATGTGGTCCAATATGTTAAAAATAAAGAAACAATCCATGCATATCTAGTAAGTATTTATATTGGCTCAATTCCAAGCAACCTTTGCACTTACATTATGCAAACTAGTTCAATCATGCACTTCTATATTTGCTTTGGTTTGTGTTGGCATCAATCACCAAAAAGGGGGAGATTGAAAGGGAATTAGGCTTACACCTAATCCCTAATTAATTTTGGTGGTTGAATTGCCCAACACAAATAATTGGACTAACTAGTTTGCTCTAGTGAATAAGTTATACAGGTGCCAAAAGGTTCACACTTAGCCAATAAAAAAGACCAAGTTTTGGATTCAACAAAGGAGCAACGAGGCAACCGAAGGCACCTCTGGCTGAAGGCACCGGACTGTCCGGTGTGCACCGGACAGTGTCCGGTGCGCCCAGAGGACTCCAACTCAAACTCTTCGCCTTCGGGAATTCTCGGAAGCCGGCGCGCTATAATTCACCGGACTGTCCGGTGTGCACCGGACATGTCCGGTGCTCCAAGGAAGCGCGGTCTCCGGAACTCGCCAGCCTCGGGTTCGCGCGGCAGCCGCTCCGCTAAAATTCACCGGACTGTCCGGTGTGCACCGGACTGTCCGGTGTGCCAGCGGAGCAACGGCTACTTCGGCGCCAACGGTCGACTCTGACAGTAAACAGTTCACGCGGCAGAGTCAGAGCAGAGGATCAGAGAGGCACCGGACTGTCCGGTGTGCACCGGACTGTCCGGTGCCACATGAGGACAAAGCCTCCAACGGTCGACCAGCTCCAACCCAACGACTATTTGGTGACGTGGCTGTCGCACCGGACATGTCCGGTGTGCACCGGACTGTCCGGTGCACCATCGAACAGACAACCTTCACCAACGGCTAGATTTTGGTTGGTGGCTATAAATACCACCCCAACCGGCCACTTCAAGGGGTGGGAGCCCAAGCAACATTCCAAGTCATTTAGTTGACATACTCAAGCCCTCCCAACCACATATATTCATTGATCCATCCTATACACAAGATTTAGACCACTACAACCAACACAAGTGCCACAAAATAGAGAGCAAGCAAAAGAGAGCTACTCATTTGAGTTTAGCACTAGTGCCTTGTGAGATTCATTGAGAGATAGTGTGTGCTTCATCTTTGTGTTCATTTGCGCATGGAGTTTTGACTCCAATTCGAACTTCCTCCAAAGTTTTGGAGGCTTGTAAAAGCTAGCAAGAGACACCAAAGATTGTGGTGGTCCTTGTGGGATCGAGAGTGATCCTTGAGAAGAAGAAGAGCTCCCCGATCCTTGTGTGATCGGGGGAGAGAGGGAAAGGGTTGAAAAAGACCCGTCCTTAAGTGGACTCCTCAACGGGGACTAGGCCTTCGAGGGCCGAACCTCGGTAAAACAAATCACCCGTGTCCATTGTGTTTATTGCTTGTGATTTGTTCGTTTTCCCTTGCTCTAAGTTTTCTTGCACCTTTATTTACTAATATCATTTGGTGGTGCTTCAAGTTAAATTCCCATTTAGTAAAGCAACACGTTGCAAGAAAGAACTTGTCCTAGTGCTCTTCTCATCTAAGGCTTCTTACTTTGTTATTCTATAACTTACTAATTGTATTGATTTATCACTTCCGCATTATTTAGCAATACTCTCTTCAAGCAAGAACTTAGTTTATATTCTCCGATATTTGTATATCTTGTTCTAACCACTAATCAAGGGATCTAGTTGGGGGATAAAGTTTTAATTTTCAGGTTTCGCCTATTCACCCCCCCTCTAGGCGACTTTCAACGGTACAGGGGCAGGCCTCTTTTGCCGAGGCGCGAGATGAAACGGCTCAAGGCCGCGAGACATCCCATGACCCTCTGTACGCCTTTTAAGTCCTTGATGGGCCCCATGTTTGTGATGGCTGCGATCTTCTCCGGGTTGGCTTCGATGCCCCGCTCGGAGACGATGAATCCCAAGAGCATGCCTCGGGGCACCCCGAAGACGCACTTCTCGGGATTGAGCTTGACGCCCTTCGCCTTGAGACACCGGAATGTCAGTTCGAGGTCGGAGAGAAGGTCGGAGGCTTTCCTCGTCTTGACTACGATGTCATCGACGTAGGCCTCGACCGTGCGACCGATGTGTTCGCCGAACACATGGTTTATGCACCGCTGGTACGTTGCACCCGCGTTCCTCAAACCGAACGGCATGGTGACATAACAGTACATGCCGAAGGGCGTGATGAAAGAAGTCGCGAGCTGGTCGAACTCTTTCATCTTGATTTGATGATACCCTGAGTAGGCATCGAGGAAAGACAGGGTTTCGCACCCTGCAGTGGAATCCACGATCTGATCGATGCGAGGTAGAGGGTAGGGGACCTTCGGACATGCTTTGTTGAGACCAGTGTAGTCTACACACATCCGCCATTTCCCCCCTTTCTTCCTCACAAGTACGGGGTTGGCAAGCCATTCGGGATGGAATACCTCTTTGATGAACCCTGCTGCCATCAGCTTGTGGATCTCCTCGCCTATCACCCTGCGCCTTTCCTCGTCGAATCGGCGCAGAGGCTGTCTGACCGGCCGGGCCCCGACCCGAATATCCAGCGAGTGCTCGGCGACATCCCTCGGTATGCCAGGCATGTCCGAGGGACTCCACGCAAAGACGTCGGCGTTTGCGCGGAGAAAGTCGACGAGCACTGCTTCCTATTTGGGGTTGAGCCCGGAACCGATCCGGATCTGCTTGGAGGTGTCACCACTGGGGTCGAGAGGGACGGCCTTGACCGTCTCCGCTGGCTCGAAGTTGCCGGCGTGTCGCTTCACGTCCGGCACCTCTCGGGTGAGGCTCTCCAGGTCGGCGATGAGGGCCTCGGACTCGGCGAGGGCCTCAGCGTACTCCACGCACTCCACATCGCATTCGAACGCGTGTTTGTACGTGGGGCCGACGGTGATGACCCCGTTGGGGCCTGGCACCTTGAGCTTCAGGTAGGTGTAGTTGGGGATGGCCATGAACTTTGCGTAGCATGGCCTTCCCAGCACTGCGTGGTAGGTTTCTCGGAACCCGACCACCTCGAACGTCAAAGTCTCCCTTCGGAAGTTGGAGGGTGTTCCGAAGCAGACAGGAAGGTCGAGCTGTCCGAGGGGCTGGACGCGCTTCCCAGGGATGATCCCATGGAAGGGCGCAGCGCCTGCTCGGACGGATGATAGATCGACGCGCAGGAGCCTGAGGGTCTCGGCGTAGATGATATTGAGGCAGCTGCCCCCATCCATCAGGACCTTGGTGAGCCTGACGTCGCCGATGACAGGGTCGACAACGAGCGGGTACTTCCCCGGGCTCGGCACGTGGTCGGGGTGGTCGTCCCGGTCAAAGGTGATGGGCTTGTCGGACCAGTCTAGGTAGACTGGTGCCGCCACCTTCACCGAGCAGACCTCCCGACGCTCTTGCTTACGATGCCGAGCCGAGGCATTCGCCGCATGCCCTCCGTAGATCATGAAGCAGTCGCGGACCTCGGGGAACTCTCCTGCTTGGTGATCTTCCCTTTTGTCGTCGTCGCGGGCCCTGCCACCCTCTGCGGGTGGCCCGGCCCGGTGGAAGTGGCGCCGAAGCACGACGCACTCTTCGAGGGTGTGCTTGACGGGCCCCTGATGGTAGGGGCACGTCTCCTTGAGTGCCTTGTCGAAGAGGTTAGCACCTCCGGGGGGCTTCCGAGGGTTCTTATGCTCGGTGGCGGCGACAAGGTCTGCGTCGGGAGCGTCGCGTTTCGCTTGCGACTTCCTCCTGCCTTTCTTCTTGGCGCCGCGTGGAGCAGACGCCTCGGGAGCATCTTCCGACGGGCGGCCCTGGGGCTGCTTGTCCTTTCGGAAGATGGCCTCGACCGCCTCCTGGCCGGAGGCGAACTTGGTGGCGATGTCCATCAGCTCGCTCGCCCTGGTGGGGGTCTTGCGACCCAACTTGCTCACCAGGTCACGGCAGGTGGTGCCGGCAAGGAACGCGCCGATGACATCGGAGTCGGTAATGTTGGGCAGCTCGGTGCGCTGCTTCGAGAATCGCCGGATGTAGTCCCGAAGAGACTCTCCCAGCAGTTGCCGACAGCTTCGGAGGTCCCAGGAATTCCCGGGGCGCACGTACGTCCCCTGGAAGTTGCCGGCGAAAGCTTGGACCAAATCTTCCCAGTTGGAAATCTGCCCCGGAGGCAGGTGCTCCAACCAAGCGCGAGCAGTGTCGGAGAGGAACAGGGGGAGGTTGCGGATGATGAGGTTATCGTCGTCCGTCCCACCCAGTTGACAGGCCAGGCGGTAGTCCGCGAGCCACAATTCCGGCCTCGTTTCCCCCGAGTACTTTGTGATAGTAGTCGGGGGTCGGAATCGGGGCGGAAACGGCGCCCGCCGAATTGCCCGGCTGAAGACCTGCGGACCGGGTGGTTCGGGCGAAGGACTTCGATCCTCCCCGCTGTCGTAGCGTCCCCCACGCCTGGGGTGATAGCCTCGGCGCACCCTTTCGTCGAGGCGTGCCCGACGGTCGCGATGAGGGTGCTCGTCGCCGAGGTGGCCCGGGGCCGCAGGCGCGGTGTTGCGCGTGCGCCCGGTGTAAACCGAGGCTTCCCGCATGAGTCGGGAAGTCGCGGCGCGAGGTTCCGAGGGGTACCCCTGCCTTCGGGAGGCAGAGCTCTCGGCCCGCCGGGCCGCAGCGCCTTCCAGGAGATGCTTGAGCTCTCCCTGGATTCGCCGACCCTCGGTGGTTGATGACTCCGGCATCGCGCGGAGGAGCATCGCTGCGGCGGCCAGGTCCTGACCGGTCCCGCCGGATGCGGGTGGCGGTCTGTTCCTGGCATCGTTAGCGATGCGGTGCTGGAGACCTTGGGGCAGGTGACGTATTTCTCCGGTCGGAGGCTGGCCCGCCCATACCTGCCCGACGTCCCGGCGGATTGCCTCGAGCGCTCCTGCTCCCTCATCGAGCCCGACCCGCGCCCCACGGACTTGCTCGAGCTGTGGGTCGTGACCCCCCGCCGGAATGGGGACCACAGCTAGCTCCCGCGGGATGTCGGCGCGAGGCGCTGGCCTAGGGGGATCACCATCCTCCGGCATGCCGAGACAGCTGCCTCCGGAGGGATCCCCTAGCTCGACGTGGAAACATTCGCGGCTCGGGCCGCAGTCCTTGTCATCAAGGTTGCGGCTGCCGTCGGAACAGTCGGAGAGGCAGTAGTTGCACGCGGTCATGAAATCCCGCATGGCACTGGGGTTGCCAGATCCAGAGAAATCCCAGCAGACGCTGGGATCGTCATCTTCCTCGGACCCAGAGGGCCCGTAGGTCGAGACGCCCGTCAATCGGTCCCAAGGCGACCGCACATAAAACCCCAGAGGGGTTGCACTCGCCTCGATGTGAGCGCCCGCCAAAGCGAGGTCGCTAGGCGGGTTGAGGCCGAGTCGAAATGACGAAAGATGGGAATCAGTCGGTACCTTTTTGTCGACGAGGAGCGACGAAGTCACGTCGGGGGCTGATCGCGCCGTCGTCTTGGGTACGAGGGCGACGTCCTGCAGGCCCTTCGTGAGCGTGCTGGCGTCGTCCATCTGCTCGGGGTCGACGTGTTGCGGGGGGATGGCGCTCGCCTTCGCCTCGAACGCGAGGGTGACGCCTAGCGTGTCCTCCGTTGGGGCGCTGGGGATGTCGATTTGCTCGACAGCCGTCGGAGCGCAGCCTCCCGCTCGGCCCCGGTTGCCCCGCCTCCTCCTCCGATGGCGAGGGAGAGGATGGGGCGAGCCCGAAAGGTGTCCTTCCCCTACGCGGGAAAGACGTCGTCGATTCCGCCGCCGGCGGGCGGGCTGTCGACCGCCATTGTCGCTGCCGCGCGGCGGTGGAAGGAGTACCATGTCGTAGCCGCTGTCGAGAGACATGAACTCGAGGCTCCCGAAACGGAGCACCGTCCCGGGTTGGAGAGGTCGTTGGAGACTGCCCATCTGGAGCTTGACGGGAAACTGCTCGTCAACACGCAGCGGGCCCCTACCTGGCGCGCCAACTGTCGGCGTTTCGAGACCGGGGGGTCCCCGAGCCGACGAGTGAGAGTGCCGCGTGCCCCAGCCCAGATGGGTCGAGCGCGTGGGCGAGCGCGAAGGGGGGAGAGAGAGAGAGCGAGAGCGAGGTGGCCGGAGCCGGGTCGTGAGGGAGTCGGAGATCCCGCGGCCTTCGTGTTCGTCCCGCGCCCAGGTCGGGTGCGCTTGCAGTAGGGGATTACAAGCGTCCGCGCGGGTGAGGGGAGCGAGCGGCCCCAAGAGAGCGCCTGCCCCTGCCCTTCGTCCCCGCGAGGCCAACCTTCTCTAAGAAGGCCCTGGTCCTTCCTTTTATAGGCGTAAAGAGAGGATCCAGGTGTACAAATGGGGGTGTAGCAAGGTGCTACGTGTCTAGCGGGGGAGAGCTAGTGCCCTAAGTACATGCCAAGGTGGCAGCCGGAGAGATCTTGGCACCCGGCTAGTGTGGCGTCGTGGCTGTCGGAGAAGCAATGGAGCTTGGCGGAGGGACAGCTGTCGGAGTGGTTGGGCCCTTGCTGACGTCCTCCTGCTTTCGTAAGAGAGCTGGGAGCCGCCGTCGTCATGGGTCCAGCGGGGTGCCATCATTGCCTATCTGGCAGAGCTAGCCAGATGGGACGTCGGTCCTGCTCCCTGCGGCCTGAGTCGGCTCAGGGTAGGGTGATGATGGCGCTTCCTGTTGACGTGGCGGACTCGTGCCCTAGGTCGGGCGACGTGGAGGCTCCTCCGAAGCCGAGGTCGAGTCTGTCCTGCATGGCCGAGGCCGAGCCCGAGCTCCTGGGTCGGGCGAGGCGGAGGTCGTTCGGCAGAGGCCAGGGCGGAGTCTGAGCCCTGGGTCGGGCGAGGCGGAGTTCGTCGTCTTCCGGGGCCTTAGCCCGAGTCCGAGCCCTGGGTCGGGCGGAGCGGAGTTTGCCGTCTTCCGGGGCTTTAGCCCGAGTCCGAGCCCTGGGTCGGGCGGAGCGGAGTTCGCCGTCTTCCGGGGCCTTAGCCCGAGTCCGAGCCCTGGGTCGGGCGGAGCGGAGTTCGCCGTCTTCCGGGGCCTTAGCCCGAGTCCGAGCCCTGGGTCGGGCGGAGCTTCCTATGGCGCTTTTGGCCAAGCCTGGCTGCCCGTCAGTCTTACCCTTTGCGTTAAAAGGCCCCAGTGACTTGGTCGGTCGGCGCGGTGATTTAGTCAGGGTTGCTTCTTAACGAAGGCAAGGCCTCGGGCGAGCCGGAGATGCGTCTGCCGTGAAAGAGGAGGCCTCGGGCGAGACGGAAATACCTCGGGGTCGGCTGCCCTTGCCCGAGGCTAGGCTCGGGCGTGGCGTGATCGAGTCGCTCGTATGGACTGATCCCTGACTTAATCAAACCCATCAGGCCTCTGCAGCTTTATGCTGATGGGGGTTACCAGCTGAGAATTAGGCGTCTTGAGGGTACCCCTAATTATGGTCCCCGACACTTCTCTTACCTAAACTAACATATATAAATGATTTCGTAATTTTCTAAGAACTTTGAAACTTCGTTTTAGCCGGAGTTTTTATATTGATAATGAGAACCAAATTCTTATAAAACTCCCGGTGAGAGTAGTCTTAGAGGGCCTTACAGGCTGCATGCATTGTAGGAGAGAACTCTTTGTCGTGGATACTCTTGGTGTACACAAAATGTGGTGAATTTAATGCGACTGTCTCCAGCAACGTCCCCTAAATTTTATCCCCTAAAGGAATATTCTTTGTCCTTTACAGCACTCTCTAAAAGATTCTGTACTCTATATCTTCTTCATCTCCAACAATATCCCCTAAATTCCATCATCTATATCAACAGTGTACTAGATTTGACATTGTATATTATTTTTTACTACTCGTGTGCAGTGTAAACGTACAAACACAAAAAACTCTGACACGCATGTGCAGTGTATAGAGTACCCTCTACAGGTAGGGGACGCATGGCATCCTCTAAATTTTAGAGGACGCTTTAGAGTTCCTTGCTGGAGGGATAAAGGACCTGACCGTCCTCTATATTTAGAGTACAGGACCCTTTACAGTCTCCTGCTGGAGACAGCCTAACATGGTATGTACGTACATTATGCAAGAAGCTACGTTGGAGAACCTTGCGATGCGAGCCCCAAACTTGCAATATAATGGAGGACATGACCATGTGCTAGCTGTACATGGATAGATACATTATTAGTCATCAAGTTTGTCCCATTTGCAGTACATGGATAGATACATTAGTCATCAAGTTGTAATTAATACTGTACCCCATATAGTAGCCCATACAGTACATGGATAGATCCATTTGCATTCCTATTATTGGTAATTTCATATTGCGGCCCATGCATTGTCAGCAACATTAACTTTTAAATGGTTTTTACTTTTCTGTCACCAAAGTTTACTTTTCTGTCGGTAATTTTACCATTAGGCGCCTTTGGTTCCTTAGAATTGATCGTAATTTAGTCATAGATTAATTAAGCTACTATGGTTTTATATACAATATTTTTTATATTAGACTATATGAGGGAGATATTTATATACTACATTGGAAGCGAGCTGAATAATGTGTTATAAGTTTCATAACAAAAACATAAATTTTGTATAAAATCAATAAGAAATGAAGGGATCCAAATGCCCCTTTAGAATTGATTTGCGGGGGATCCCTAGGGGAGGAAAAGTAATGCCCCAAAATCTTATTTTGGGAATTTAATATAATTCTCCAAAAGGTTTTTTAGAATATCTTTTAATAAGAAATTTCTTACCTTTAAAGTTACTTCTCCTAAAATAAATGTTTTTTTTCTAATAAAAGATTAAATAAAAATATTCCTATATGAACTAAGTTACCCTTGTTGAACTTTATATTTGTAAGTATTTTATAAGGTATTTAAGTATAGCTTGATGGACTAGGAATTATTTTTTATACCTAATTTTTTGTGAAGTGCATATTCAAAAGTATTTTCTTAAATAGAATAATAAATAAATAAGTTAATAGCTTTACAATTTTTTAGAAATATCTAGCAAATAGTAATAAAACGATCTCTAACTTTTTACACGTACCTTCTCTTAGCTAAACTAACATATATAAATGATTTCATAATTTTCTAAGAGCTTTGAAACTTCGGTTTAGCCGACGTTTTTATATTGATAATGAGAACCAAATTCTTATAAAACTCCCGGTGAGAATAGTCTTAGAGGGCCCTTACAAGCTGCATGCATGTGCTAGCTGTACGCAATAGTCGATTACGAATCTTCTTGGCTGCGCATGCGCAAGGGCTGCTACGGACGGAGGGCCGCCATAGCAGCCATTCAATTTTGTCGTTATTGACGTGACCTAACGTACCTCGGTGTTAACACATTTTACACATCAGATAGATTTGGAGCACGTTATTAAGGTCTGGCACTCTTATTAAAGTCTCGCGTTGACACCATATTAAAGTCTTGCATGCATGCGCTTTGATAACGAAGACCTGCAATGGAGAGGAGCTACTAAACGCCGGAAGAGATCATTAAAATGGGCTAGCTATTAGTGATGCAGACACACGGGCATGACGATGGATCATCGGTTTTCCAAATACAAGACGCGGTGTATGCTACGAATGAAGGAACGTACCTTAGCAGCCCTTCAACAATGACATCTGAAAACGGCGTGACTTGAACATAAACAACTCCCCGTTTTGGCATTATTGATCTAACATATTATAGACTGCTGCCACCGTCGTCAATGACTGTCATCGTCGGTTACACTGATGCGTCTTAGTTCTTAAAACGTTGGCCTATCACTAAATATTATTGTAGTCAACATTCAAAACGTACGTGCTTTGTCAACATTCAAAACATGCATGCTTCTCACTAAATTATCAGTCAATATTCAAAACATGCTTGGTCAAGAAATAAGTGTCATGCACTACTAGTAAAATGATTTCTAGAGGCGTATGCAAAGTACTTTCTTCAGCAGCAGCCTTTGCATGAAGGTCTTTGGAAATAAGTGGCATCCAAATGCGATTGGCTTTGGTGGTTGTTGGGGACCTATCGAAATTCTAAAAACAACAAGAATATGACAACACCATTAGATTAAGAAACCTTTTTTTCCCTAGAAGGAGGGAAGAAGGGATGAAACAAATCATCATCTTCCATTGCTAACATGTACAAACGGGTGAAAATTCCGATGTCGTTTCAACGATTTACTGCTTGCGAGAGTCTCATATTTTTTTTATACATATGAATGGTCATTTAGCAGTTTCACTCAGCCCTTCTCCCCTCCGAAGGAGATGAAGGGGGAATAATCACAACACTTCTCACATGTCCAAAGAACATTCAAATAATGAGCAAAGTTTAACATTAAATTCTTAGATCAACATTACATACCACAATCGACATTAACAAAATAGCTTTGTATATGACATTACTAGGATCAATGAACAAGTCACTTCAGATATCATATAACAGATAAAAAGGGATATTCAAATAAGAATCAACATTATATTACCTTCGTAGGCTATCTCGGGAGGAAGTTGCTATAGGCACAATATTGTAAAATGGCCGATCCGTATATCATTGACACATTTTACCTATTTATAGTGTCAGGCTAGTATACATCTTCATATGAAGTAATAACCGAGGAGGTGCAACCATGTCCTTTTTCAACTTTGATGTGTCATGCACATCTTTTCCTCTCCCTGAATGTCTTCTTCTCCTAGTTTTTTTTCAAAGTCGACTCTAGAAGCATCGAAGATTCATTACACCTTCAACTCCTACTTTGTTTAAATAAGCATTTTTGCTTGCTCTCACATGCGTCACATAGACATATATGCAATGCATATGATTTCAACCCCAAGTGGCACTATATGAAAGATTTATCTAATTAGACTCCTCTCTTAATAGTATGACCATCTATCTTAAATATGATCATGTACTCTATTTAATCTTGATCGATAAAATAAAATGTCTAGCTTATACCTTTGCCTTAGGTCCTTGCATTTTGCTTTCATCCTTCCTCTTTCCATGTTAAGACACACTCATTCTTTTCATGGTCGCCAATATTGTTGAACCTTGTATGTTAAGTTAAATCAATCTCATTCATAATACTAGAGTAAAGGTTAGTCCACTTCATTGGACTTCTCACTTTCCATTTGAGATCCAAACCTTCTTGGTGTTGTTCACGGTTTAAACAATTCCTTTTGGCACCAAAATTTATTTAGGACATTTTATGGTGGCTTACTTGCTTACTTTGATGGCCTTCATAGTGCCATATTTCATTTCTTCAACATATATGATGTGGTAGCCTTCTTGTGCACCTTATTGGTGTAGGTGTTGGAGCGCTTCCTTCTTTGCCTATTCTTATCTCCCACATTCTTCACATTGTAATTATAGGACCATGTTTTCTTTCTCATCAAGCTTCTTAACTCCCTTGGTTGTGTTATCTTGATGAAGTTGGGTTTGCTTTATTTTTCCTTCACTTATGTCCTTCGTGAAGCGATCCAATTCTTGCTTGAGTTTCTCATCCTCCCTTACAATATCCTTTGAGTATGTTTATAAAAACACATTCTTAATATAAACATGTTTGAAAGGGGGTGTGTATAAATCAACAAAACCATCGCAAGAAGTAGTGGTATCCTTTTTGTCAATTTTAATCGTTTCGGTTTTGTCTTAGAGGTACTATTGATAGCCTCAATCTTGTTACTTCACTCATCATTATGTTTGGAAAAAGTTTCCATTTTAAAGCAAATTCTTATAAGTTTCTTGAGAGCTATCTATCTTTGATTTTACTGTCATTTTTCTTAATTAGTTGCTAGTCGGTAGGTGTGATTGTACTAGTTTCATGTTGCTAAAACTTTATTTTATAGCTGGACATTAATATTGCAAAAAATCATATTTTTCAAGCAAATTTTGATAATAATTTTGTGAGCCAAATGATTAATTTTAGCATTTTAGTTATGCTTTTTCTTAGTTCAAATTTCTTGGAAAAATATGGCTTGAGAAAGTTTTTCATTAGAGAGATTTTTATCATCACTATCTCACTAAAGATTGAGTCTTTAGTGTTACCTCATGCCATAAGGCATGTGGAATGGAAGCATGATATGGATGCTTGTGACCATGTCTCTTGTGTTGATCTTCATCTTCACTTAAGGAATCATCCCAAGGATTGATTGTTGTAAGATCCCTTGCATTTCACCTCTTTTTCCTATCTTTAGCTATGGACTTGTTTGTATAATTCTCCATAAAGTTGCCCTATTGTTGCATCCATAACATCATTTCTTTATATGTTCTCTTCTTTCAATTGTAAATTGAATGTCTCCAACTCAAATAGGCACACCTATGGTATTCATCTTGCAAAACATCTTCATATCCTTCTCGGTTCTTTTAACTGTTCCTTTGTCAACATCGAAGGAGGAGGTGGGATTCATCATCTTCACCATAAACATGCATGACCATCACCATCGTCATAGTCATCATTGTCGCCATCATCTTGATCTTCACTCAAGTAGCTTGAGCTTTCAATTTTTTTCTTGTTATTTACGTAAATAACAAGAAAAAAATAACTTTTGTATTTTCGTGGGCCTACCCACGAAAATATTCCCCGGCCCACGAAAATACGCCACATTTTCGTCGGTCACGAGGCCGACGAAAATAACTTCCGTATTTTCGTGGGCCGGTCGACGAAAATAACCCGGCCCACGAAAATTTATGTGTTTCTTGTAGTGTACCTTCTTGTGCCAATCACATCTCAGAGCTATGGTTTTACTTAATGAATTATCTTCTTGTTGGCCTACCTTGTGTGACATCTAAAATGCCATCAACTTGCCAATGACAGGTGCTAGTGTTATTATGCTCAATTCCTCCTTGTTGTGAAGGATGGTGACAATGCTCACATATTTATTATGTGATACCACAAAGATGATATTCCTCACAATGTCTACAACACCTAGCTATGTTAATCTAATAGAATCAAGTTCATTGAAAAATTAAATCCAAAGAAGAATACATTTCTTAAAGAATCATAACTTTGTTTATAAAGGCAAAATTTTTGCTGAACTAAATTTAGTGTGCAATCATGAAGCTCATGCAAATTTAAACAAATTTTATTTGCTTTTGTTGGTGAATACTTGGTTAAAATGTCGATGCTAAAAGATTTAACAAGCATTTTTTGCTCTTGCAATAAGATGAATATCATTCTACCACTCGTGGTTGATTTCTCGAGATCCTTAGGAGTTTCATCCTACCACAAGTGACTCTCCAAACACTCAAATGTACCACATTAAGGAGGTAAGTCCTTCTATCAATTCAAGTTATTGTCACCAAAGTGCGGATGCCAAGAGGTATCTATCGCAACCACTTTAAATAGCGTCGGCTCAACGTCCTTGAAGCCAAAAGTACAAATTGAGAATGTACCACATTAAGGATGCAAGCCATTCTAGCAATTCAAGTTAGTGTCATTAAAGTGTGGAGGCCAAGAGGTATCTATCCCAACCACTTTAAATAGCGTCGGCTCAACGGCCTTGAAGCCAAAAGTACAAAATTGAGTGAACTAGCTTTGGTTCTACTTGAAGAGACTGCGACACCTAAGAAAGAGGTTGAATATAAAACCCATTTTACAAATTAAGATCCCTAATTTCATATAGTCAAAATCAATGCAAATAATAAACTATCTATGTGATGCGATGGTTTTGACTAATTGTATTGCTAAATCTATCGCAAAGAGTTGCGACCTAGGTTCCACACTTTTCAACTAGCCTACCAACTAAGCTAACAAAGTAAATCACACAATCTAGGTACAAATATATATATGGAAAATATAAAATATGATAGAGATAAACATGGACTTTGACAAAATATACCAATTATACGACTTAAAAGACCTTTACAAAACTCTTGTTGGCTGCTGGTGTCCGTAAGTGATTTACTTCTATAATTAGATATGACAGATATTCTGCATATGTAGTTTGGATCATTGCACTATATCTCTATCATCATTTTCTTCATATGAAGAGAATAACTTCATTTTTATCTTCTTGGCAGTGCTTGGTAATTAAGGTTCATTTCAAAAAACAAAGCCGAGTGGAATGCTCCTCTAAATATAATCTACAACATCCTGATAAGTACTAGGTCCACCCACCTTTATTTTATTTGTCAGATTATTACCATGCCTAGTTAATTGATTGATTATTTTTCTCATGAAGTGTAAGATGGAATACTACTATTATAGAAAAGTATGTCATTTGCTCCTCATTGAGATAGATGGAAGAATGATTCCATTGTAATAGAAGCTCTTGTTAATTTGTTTCATTAAAACTTTGAAATATGTGTACAGAATAATATATGTACAATTTCGTATGTTTTGCATATATATATATATATATATATATATATATATATATATATATATATATACATGCTTGAATGGAAACTTATATTTATGGATGTAGCAGTAATAATGTAGAATATGTATACTAAAAATTACTTTAAATAAAAAAGTAATGGCTGGAGAAGAAACCATAACAGAAACTATAAAAAGGAAAGAAAAGAAAGAGAAAGAAAAGGGACCTTTAGTTTCAATTGGGACTAAGGGTGCCCATCTCTGGGCAGAAATTGAGAATTTGAGACTAGAATGGTTTTCTAATCGGGGGATTATTATAGATTAGTTATGTACCGGTAGAGAGAACAATTAATAAAGTCATTAGATAAGCTGGGTACTAATGTTTCCTAATACGTACATGTATTTTGGTTTTTTAATTATATATGATCTGATGTGTACCTACTTTGTAGGATGGAATATATGATATGTACAAGATCACCTTCGTGCACTCATGCACAAAGTCATTGTAGACCCTTCGCCCAACAACCATTCGGCTGAGCACGCGAGAGGTGTTCTTGCAAATATATATGTAGCTGGGCACAAGGGGCGAGAGTATGGAAGATGTTTTTAAAAATGATGTCAGCCGAATATTGTTGGACAATGGGTTCAGATTAACTTTATGCATGAGTGCATAAGGGTGGTCTTGTGTATAGGATATGTTGAGTTTGTAGAAATATTTGTGGTTTACTTAAAGGTGCTGTGTACTATTAAAAGAGTTCTCTTGGGCGATGTGACTGAGCAAACATTTTTTCCAACAACAGATTATAGGGTTATATCAAGATGCTACGATACAATACAACTCAACTTAGACGACACCCATTCTAGTCGTCACTTCTTACATTCAACAAGTCAACAGTAACAACGGAACTCGCGTGTGCATCTTTGTATATATAATACATTTTTTGTAAATAAATATTTATTCATCGTCTGTATAGTAGACCGCCCCAATCACATCGATGGCAAAAGAACCAGAGGTTGGATCAGGGCTGCTTGCTAGCCTCACGGGGACGGCGGCCACGGCCATGGGAGTTCCATTGAAGCAGCATCCAAACCATGGATGTCCCTGCAGTGACGATAAAAAAGGAAAATTTTAGTTAGATATACATACTACATGCCATCAGTCAGAGCTAATGACGGAAGGCATTTACTAGCCATAAACAGGGTCGCTACCGTACCTGCGATGAAGCAGTACGGAGCGATACTGGCTGCATGGACGCTGTGGTAGAAGAAGCACTCCACGACCAGGTAGCCGGCGACGTAGACGAAGGACATGAAGGTGGCCACGTAGAGCGGCTTGCTCTCCATGTTGAAGGCGCACAGGAAGCTGAGAGTGCAGGAGAGCAGAGTCCACGCAGCCATGGCTCGCTCATGCACGCCGGTCACTGATGAAGAGCCAAAGGATAGATACGGTTTATTAGTAAGCCAATAGGTCCGAGCAGCAAAACAAACTGAAAAAAAAGCATGCATGTTGATCTTACTCTCGGGGTAGACGGCCAAGCAGAGCGATGCAGAACTGAAGAGGCAGGACCAGACGAGGGCGGAGCGGATGGTGCCGACTGCCATGAGCCACCACCCCAGAGCTGGAATGCCGCTCTTTCTCCGTCCGCTGGCCATAGTGGTGATTATTACGTGCCCGGGACAAATGACCAGACAATAGAATGATAGACTGAGCTGAGGAAACCGCGCTGCGAGCCTGATAGATCGAGACTACTTATATGCAAGAAAAAAAAATTGAGAGCTGCTGCGATTTATTTGCACCAGTTCGCTCCGTCTCATCGATCGGACTGTTTGCTTCGGATTAAAATCAAGTTTTCAGACGGTTACAACTATAATTTATATAAATAAAAAATAAAACAGTTTTAGATTAAAGTCAAATGAATAACTTGAATTTATTTATTTATGGCACTGAGCACGACATAACTCCTTGCCTGTTCCAGCAATAATGAAGACTTTGGACGGTATTATTAACTATTCTCGATCATTAGAATTAATGTGTGGGAAGATAAATAACTTCTGTGATTAACTTACGGCAATTAACTTCCAATAGCATAAGTCACTGTAGGAAAAACAGAAAAAACGTCGGCCATTTTAAGAACATCGGCACCGACGTTCTTAAATTAGATAAGAACGTTGGTTTCCATCTGTCGACGTACTTAAACTTAATATGTCGGCCCATTCCAAACCGACGTTCGTAAAGAGTTAAGAACGATGGCCCTGTAGCGGAACCGCCTATATTATTCCAGCTTAAGTAATCAAGCATCGTCTTGAAGGCAATTATACACTTCAGTCGTCGGAATAAACTCTCAGTCCGTCGGATCTAGTCCGATGAAACCACTAACAAGTATCGAGTACCATTTTCCCACACGAAGGTGAGACACAAAGAGATACAATAAAATATAAAACCACAAATTAAAGAATTACTTTGAGTTATTGCATGAATCGGAGTTTAACTTGGAAAGACATTGTTTCGATAAATGGGGAGTAGGGCGATAAATGGGGAGTAGGGCGAAGCCTAGTCCATTACTCCGCCTGATCCTCTCCTGCTAAGGCAGCATCCTACTCGACATCCAAACCGGTGGCATGGTGGCTGGCCAAGTCATACCATCAACCATGTCTTGCAACAAACCTGTAAAATTATGCCACAAGCAAGGCTGAGTATACTAATACTCGGCTAGACTTACCCGATGTGAGGAATCTAATCCACTACCTCTAAATCAGGAAGTTGTTTGGCTGAGAGGTTTGGTTTGCCAAATGTACTAGCCGAGTCTAAGTCAAATTTCATCTTATTCAAGTTCTATAATATTACTTAAAGTAGGTTTACTTCGTTCTAAGCATACATGATAGCAAGCAATTAATGTAATCAACACTTTATCTCACGAAATCTTATTTCACTTCTTACTCGATGTAGAAGCATGGATCAAGCAGTCTCATTAGCTGCGAGAAGCAGACGATTCGAATCAAGATTTTAAACTTGTAAGGTAAACTTAAACACACGACATGTCAGGGCATTCCGTCCCCACACACGTCAACCATTCCCATCGATTCCTTGCCAACTGAACAGGGCTCACGGTCTTGCATACAATGCTCCACTGGTCCCGGCTACCGCCGTGCAATGACCGCACTTGTATCCACCTTAGCTAGCATGGGAGACTCCATCTCATGACCAATGAGGGGGAAGTCTGCGTGCACGTTCAATCAGGTACTAGGCTTGTTGGTTACCATATTTCCCGACATGTGTTTAGTATGTTCAAACGCTTTACTCACGGTACCACACATTAATCCTTAATTCCATTTCTGTCTCATAGACAGGGCATCCATCCTAAACCCATGTCCATAGACAATCATAGTTCCTGTTATCCAGATGAATACAACCAATTTCTGACCTCGTACGAGTGCTAGAAAAATCACTTAACTTCTACCGAGACCTTAACTTAGCAAGAAGCTACTCGACCTAGCATACTAGTATCCATCTTAAAAGGAACCAGAGTTCATGCAACTAGGGTTTCAAACAATTACTTAAGTGCACAATAGAAGCTTACAAAATAATAATTTCAATAAAATAGCATATATAATAGTTATGCATAAAAACTAGGGCTTAACTTTGGGTGCGGGTGCAGTGGGGAGTTCTTCAATGGCAGGTTCGGGAGCTAGCTCCTGGACTTCTTCTTGTTCAGTTCCTTGCTCCGAAATCATCACATACTCTTCGTTCGCAAGATTGCAATCTAATGATTGCAATGCACAAGTTATATGTATAAATGCTATGTCATGCACATTTTTATTTGAGGGATGTAGGAAGTAAAACTAAGTTTCTTAATAAAAATGGAATTATATTTTCATTGGGTTAAACCTTTAGGAGTGGCATCTAGTGGTATGGCTAAATCTTAATAAAAGGTGGATTATCATTTGAGTCACTTGAGAAGGGGTCTTGATAAGTTTGGGGGTAGGTTACTGGTATCTTTTAAGTTCATTTGGTCAACCTTTTTTTTCTCTCCTTTTTCCTTCTCTTATTAAGCTTTTAATGGTGCTTTGAACAACACTTTAAGTTTTATAATTTTCCAAAAATTCCATAAAAATTACAATAGCTTTGTACTGATTAAATTAGGTTATCCTAGAAATTTAGGGTCTAGAGAAATTAGGGTCTGGTTTGGACAAAAATTACAAAGATTAGGGCAGAGCGGGCACTTTACACTACATTTCTTATTTAGGAGTGGCAACTGCCATAATGGTCATTTTTCCTAGCATTCAAAAGTGATAATATGGTCTTGTGCCAAATTTTACCACATGACACTTGGTGGATATTTAGTGATGATTTTCTAAAGTTTTGGGGCTAGAAGTTGCTCTTAACTAACTTTTTTTGAAAAATGTCAAACAACAGTTTTGGTAACTTTTTCTAAACTTTTCTTTGGACAAGAGAAATCATTCCTAAGGTTGGGAATTTTTCTTATAAGTAAAGGTTTCTATGGTTTTCTAAAGTTTTCTCTAATTTTGTCATGGGGCAGGGGGTACCATATTTCCTTGCTGAACTATACCCTTTCTATATTTTTCCTTGGAGCCATGTTACTTAAGTACTCTAAGAAAAATAAGTTTGTCTATTGTTCTACATTTTTAGGTCATGTTTCCAATTTCCAAAAGAATAGGCAGAAACCTAAATCAATTTAAAAATCCTACTTAATTGGGTGAACTAGGGTGTATAGTATTTTTGTGGGGGTTTACTATTGAGTAGGCATGGTGTATAGTATTTTTGTGGGGGTTTACTGTTGAGTAGGCATCTACCATATTTTTCCTAGCCATAGTGCAAAAGTCATACTATTTTTACTTTTATTTCCACATTTTAACTTATACCCTAAATTAAATAAAAACTTCCAGTATTGGACTAGGGGGTTCTCTATTTTTGCTGTAAAGTTTAATTTGCACATAGTCTAGCAAAATTTGTTTGACCAAAGTTGGACATTTAGTTTTTGAGTAATGGCTTTTCCAAGTTTATTACAGAATAAAATGAAATGGAATTTCAAAAAGGAAAAGGAAAAACATCTTGCTCTTGGGTCCCTACGTTTTTCTTCTCTCCTTTCTCACAAACTGGTCCTTGGCGCACTATTCCCCTGAGTCTTTGCCATTGCGGAAAACCCCCTGGGTTTTCAGGTTATACAACCCGTGCTCCTCTCCCTCATTCGACGATAGTAGAGTTCTAGTGAGAGGTCGGGGAGGCTCGGGCGATCACGTCGACGGTCGGGTCATGGACGGTGGTGGTTAGAGCTACTCGGTTCACGTGCGCAAGCGACGGTGGTCGGTGGCTTCTCCAAATTCTTATCAACGGCGATGGCCGAGCTCGATTCAACCGGCTGGGGAGCTTCACTAGAGGTCAGGGATGTTGCTGGCGCAAGGAATCAGGCGCCGATGTACTGGGTGGCGCTGGCCATGTTCACCGGTGGGCGTTTGAAGTCCGGCGAACGGTGGCACACCACTGTCGAGGAGTAGAGAGTGTGGGGGCTAGCCGGGGAGCTTCACGGCGACCCAGAAAAGCTGACTTTGGAGCTTTCCCGGGCGAAGGGTGGCTGTGATAGCTGGGCCACGGTGGCTGGGGCTCAGGTGACAATGGTGGGTGGTGGTGCGCTCAGCTCGGGAAAAATTCTGGCAAGGGCGCACTTGCCAACTAGTCAGGGGCTTTTGGGAACAACAGTCCGAGGGCAGGGGTGTCTTTATAGGCACAATCGTGAGCGCGACACTGCGGTGTCTGGCCGTGACACGGGGCACGCGCACGAGCGATGCTCGGCGGGCATGGAGTGGCCAATAGCGCGCTCTGCGTTTCATACCTGCGGTCGAATGTGTGGCCGTGTTGGGTTTAGTCGTTTATAAGCGCCCATAGGTTGCAAATCTGAGCCAATTTGGGCAAAAATCCGTTTATATGATTTCTTCTCCTCTCTACACTCTGTCGTTTTGGTGCATTGCCCGAAGAGTTTCATGTCAGTGATAAGGAGAAATCTTATCCCTAAGGTCAGCTTGTCTTAGTGGGCAAATCTAGGAGAAAATCCTTGTTTTGTCTTGTCAACTCTCTAAGTTTTAATGCCATCTTCTGGCATGTGTTTGGGTTAGAGATTAGCACGTCTTTGTTCATTAGAGCAATTAGTTTTGAGGTTTGTAGCTAATGGAACATGCTCGGTTCTATTAGAGGAGCTGAAAATAAGTTAAGGAAAATCTGTTTTTCTTTTGTTTCCTTAATTCACTTAAGTGACCCTTTTGGAGATTTTGTAAAAACGTTTTTGGGGCATTTTCTTTAGCATCTTTTCTAGGTAATTTGGGGTGCTACAATTTTTATCAAGGGTCCAAGTCATTATAATGTAATCCCATAGTTTTCTTGCCCAATTCATGTTTGTGTTACATATGCACAAGGGTGGTATGCCTTAGATTTTGGTCACCTTCCCTCTTTGAATTGCATGGTATGGTTTAGATAGGTCTCCCAAGATGATTATTACTAAATTAGGATCATGGCTCTCAAGTTTGGTGTCTTTGCTCAACTAACCCACATGAGATAATGGGGTTTTAGTGATGGTGCTGAGTAGAAGTCCTAAGTAACACATGGGGTGTTACAAGCCCTCCCCTGCCTGACGTTCTTATTGGATTTAAGAAAACCGTGCCTTGGCTTCTCTTATCCTTTCTCTCTTTCTCTCTCCCATCGCATCCGGTTCTCCACGCCTCCGCTTCCCATCGCGCCACTAGTTCCCCTTCGCCGCCGCCCGTCAACTCCTGCGCATCCAAGCCAAGCACTCGAGCCACGAGCCCGCACTTGCCCGTCGTGCCCGCCGCTGCCGGTGTCCGCTCCCGCGCGCCCGAGCCACCGCCGCCCTAAGAGCACAAGCCGGCCACAGAAGCACTTACCGCTACCGGACCACTCTCCAACACTGACGTCGTGCCACTGGGCCATGCCCCGCCACCGACACAACCCTGCCATCGGCTCACGTTCGGTCGCCTCCTCTGCCTCCAATCGACGTCCCGCACCAACGTCGCTCCCGCCCCCGCCCTAGCCACCGTGGTAAGGTACTAAGCCTTTGCTTATGATGCTTTCAACCCATGCTTAGGTTTTATATTGAATTTTGGTACTAAGCCTATGCACATGCTATATATTTAATTTTTGTGTTGATTGGGCTAGATGTTAGAGACATCTTAGAGAATTTTCATGTTGATTAGGTTGCTATGCATTGTAGTTTCATAAAAATGGACAACCGATGAGTGCGTCCTTCATGAACTTGCACCAAACTTTAGTCTTCAATGTTCACATCACATCCAAAATTAGTTTTACTCAATAATTAATATAATACACTACTAAAAAGTTCATCCGCTAAATGCTTTCAAGTTTCAAGGAACATACTACTATTCAGTTCACTAGATTTAGCAAAGCATAGAGTAGTAGTGTACGTATATTTGGTACATCTGTCCACTTTTTGAGGCAAAACTATCTTCACACACATAAATCCTTGATTTAATCTTCTAATTGCTTACAAATATGATATATTAAGAAATTGAATACCTGCAGGTACACGAAATTGAAACATAATCGGAAGGGGTGTTATCGCCACCAATGTCCGCACTTCCCCACCTAGATCGAGGTTATTACTTATCTACACTTGTTAATTATTACTACCTTTGTTGCTAATAATGTTATATTTCAGCATTTCTCCATATTTATACTATTGTTGGCACAACTACATGCAGTAGAACACACACTTAGGAAAACGTATGCATCATCCGTTCGCGAACAACGCATCTCACATTTACTTGTGCGATGCGTAGTTCGAATTGTCCAACATATTTTGGACATCCTGAGAATGGCAGCGGTTGCATGTTATTTGGTCTTTAACTCGTGTACCTTCTAGTCATGATTTCAGCACCATAACCCCGTTGTTCTCTGGTATTCTGAGAAGAATGGGGTTATGCTACCGAAATCACGAGCGGAAGGTACACGAGTCAGACAAAATAACACACAACGACTGTCATTCTTGGGTGGTCTTAGGACCTATCTTCTTCCTATTAGGGTTTGTAGTTGTGAATAGGTTAATAACACTGCACACTGCACATGTTTGTCATGCATGTTTATGATCTATGTTTTACCATTAGCTTTGAAAATGGGTGACGATCGAAGAATGGCTATGTACGATGGTTCAATAGTGACACTTTGGGCACTCCGATGCATGGGTTAAGGTTGCTGACGAATTCGTGGCGCACACATTTGCTGGGGAGCCTCATGTGGCAAAATGCTCGTGTACTAGGTGTCGTAACCTGATCCGACTGGAGAAGTTTGACCTCTCGATTCATATCTACAAATATGGCTTTAAGCCAGACTATCTATTGTGGCGCAAGCATGGGGAGGTGGATGCTCCTCTAGAGTCGAACACAGATGAGGATGTAGACCGAATGGAGGACATGCTAGATGACATCAGGCATGAGTTTCTAGCACTAGAGACCGACCGACCCTTGCTAGAAGTGCAGCAGTTTTACAAGTTGCTAGAAGCCGCGGATGCAAAAGTGCACGAGCGCACCAACGTGACCGTACTTCATGTCGTAACATGACTTATGGCGATGAAGTCCAAGTACAACGTCTCAAATAACTACTACAATGATATCGTGAAGCTTATTATTGATGTCCTCCCGCCGAACCATAAGATGCCAGAGAACTTGTATCAGTCTAAAAAGATTGTCTTGGGTCTCGGCATGAACTATGAGAAGATTGACGCGTGCGAAAATAATTGCATGTTGTTTTGGAGGGATCACGAAAATGACACACATTGCATGCACTATAAGAAGTGAAGTTATGCAGTGGTGGTGGATGAGGAAGGCACTGTGGTCACTACAAAAGTCCCGGTCAAGCAGCTCCGGTACATGCCTATTATTCCACGGCTTAAACGCTTGTTTATAAATCAGGAGACAACGATGCAAATGAGATGGCATAAGGAAGGGGATCGTCAAGACAAGATCTGGATATCATGGTGCATCCGACTGTTTTGATCCAGAATTTGCAAGGGACCCTAGAAGTGTTCGTCTTGGTTTGTCGACAGACGGATTCACTCCTTTCAGTAGAAGTTCTACTCCGTACTCGTGTTAGCCGGTGTTCATTATTGCCTACAGTCTCCTCCTACCAAATGCATGAAAGAAGAGGTCACGTTTCTTGCTCTAGTTATTGTGGGCCCTAAGGATCCGTGTATGAAAATCAATGTATTTATGCAACCGTTGATCGAAGAGCTGAAAGTGTTGTGGCAAGGGGTGGAGGCTTATGATAGCCATCTAAATTGTAAATTTAATCTACAAGCGACATATCTTTGGTCAATTCATGATCTGTTGGCATATGGCATTTGGTGCCGGTGGTGTGTCCATAGTAGGATGTGTTTTTAATATGTATGAGTGAGTTGCAAGCATATAGGCTAAAGCATGGCAAAAAGGAAACATTTTTTGATATACACCGACGTTTCCTTCCTGCTAATCATCCTTTTAGGAAAGATACAAAGTCATTTTGGAAAGGAAATAGGGTTAGAGATGGGCCTCCAAAGCGACAAACAAGTGAAGATATCATGAGACAACATCGTTACCTAAAACCAACAGAAGGAGGTGGGTTTGAAGGGTACGGTAAAGAACACAATTGGATGCACATCTCCTTTCTCTGGGAGCTATCATACGTGAAGGCATTGATCTTACCCCATAACATAGATTTGATGCATCAGGAGCGTAATGTTGTTAAAAGCATCATGAGCATGTGCTTCGACCTATCGAACAAGTAGAGTTAATGAACGAAGAGTTAGGTACTAGATCTTAATGTTGTGTATCTTAATGTTGTTTCCATTCATGTGTATCTTAATGTTGTTTCCATTCGCAGGGTACCACATCTAGTCGGTAGAGGCTAGAGCAGCTCATCTCACCTCTTTTAGACCAACAACGGTCATCAGATCACTCAGTTGTAGATCAGGTGGCAGATGACGAGGCTAATCAGGTGGTAGATGATGAGGACGATCAGACGACAACAGATGAGGCAGCAGCAGATGAGAAGTAGGCAGATGAAGTGACAGCCGCAACAACTGCCAACATTAGGAATTTTATTCTTAATTAACACCTTAACTATTAATTTCATTTTCAAATAACAAGTTTCATACAAGTTTCATTTGCGTAGGTTTCTTCAGTCCCTAACATTGAAGCCTCGGAAGGAGTTCGAGCAATAGCACATAATAAGGCCGAAGGGGACCAGGAGTTGGGAAGAGGTGGACTGGGACGGACAAGGGCACCGTATACCAGTCAGCAGTGTTATTGGGATCTGTTGTAGATTCTTCTACCTAGGAATGGTCACTAAGGCCGGTGGGACCGTAGCGGCTACTCTGGAGCCATTGGGGATTCAAGCCCTATGGCCGTGGCAGGTCCCACGCAGACACTGTGTGGGAAAGCTTCTAGGTTAGTTTTTCTCACTTCACGTTTTTTTATCATATTTTGCTTTGATGGTAATAAAAAATAATTTGTCTATATTGTAGGAACAATATCGCTTACATGATGATATGAGCCTTGATGATCAACACGTGCAATAGGTTTTTAACATCTCTGCCCAAAGAGTTGTGAAGGGTATGATGTATGAAGCACAAGTCAAGGCGGTGGTCGTCTGGCATAAGCGCCACAAGACAAACATGAGTAGAGAGGGGCTAAGAAGATACACTTTACATCACCACAGTACAGGGAAAGTGAGGTGGATTGGTTGGGCCAGCATCCGGATGCTTGGCTCTGGTTGTGTGATTACTAGACTTCAAACGAGTTTAGAGCTAGATTAGATAGAAACTATGGAAACCAGTTGAGTAAGCCTGGTATGCATCGTTTTGGGGCTGATGCCGGCAATGCTAAACGCCTGGTAAGTTAAATGATTGTTAATTCTATTTCTTAAACAAATATGTGGACATTGAATGTGACGGAACCTCCCAAGTTATTAGGCCCACCTACAGTTGTCCTTGTCCAGCATACCTCGGGCAACCCTGTAGATGCATCTAATCACTTGACAAGTTCGGTATCTGTATCCTTTGCCTCTCCCAAGAGCGTTTCACCCGTCACGCAGATATTACAACACATCGAAGGAACGAATAAGCGGAAGCAATTACAGTAACTTAATTTACATTCATTAAGATATAGAAAGAGTGTTATTATTATTACAGACCAGCGGTATATGAGTGCATAAGTATTATTATTACAAACTCGGGAGGCAAAAACCCCTCCCACACAAAAGCGTAATGTTTTCAAAAGGAGGACAACATCCTCCCAAGGCTTCATTCCTGAGATTCTTCCTTTGGCACCACCTTAGAGCAAAAGCAACAAAAGTTTGCTGCTTCCTCACCTACAACTACATGGCTTCGAAAACCCTGAGTACGAAGTGTACTTTCGCAAGTCTTACCCGTTAAAATAAAAGACTCTCAAGGATATGCTGGCTTGAGGGAATCAAGGTAAGGCTTAATCAAGAATCAAGACTTTGTTTGCAAAAATGCTTACTAATTGTGGATCCTTAAAAATTCAGTTTTATGAGCAAGTTAAGTCATTACCTGTCACTAGAGTTCTATCTACCCTAGGTCAAGCACTTGGCCTATACTAGCCATCTTTTATCATCCCTTTAAGTTCACTAGAAACTACGTGTAAGTCAGTGACCAAGTCTTCATGTCCGAGAAGTAACGGTGATCCGAATCGATTAATACTCAGCTGAGGATCTCCAATCACATGACATATGTAGCACTTAACCCTTGCATATGTCAACTCGCCACCGGGGTTCTTAACACCAGATCAGGTTCACACCAACCGAGAGAACAGATACACCACTGTCCAGCCTCTTGCCACGGAGGGTACACGCTACTCTCGCTATCTCTCCTCTCCCATTACGTGTTGTCTTATTCTGGTATTAGTCTGCCCGAGGCAAAGCTTACCCATGATGAGGCATGTGACCAGTTAAAGGGTAATCAGTCATCAGGCCCACATTGAGCACGGTCCTTAATCGACTCAGACGGAGACACTACACCAAGACTCTTCTCGTGCAAGTCACCCGGCCGGTCTCAGCTTTATTATTTTTAACCCAAAGTTTGGTACCTGGTAGAGGTACATCTTTTCCGATGTTGGACCCATCAAGGCATTGATGGATCCACCATCAAGTTTTATTTTTGAAAACATCCCATCCCACTTGAAGCATCATCTTTTGTCAAAACAAAACATTTTCTTTTTCTAGAGCAAGACTAGGCATCAGAAAAAGCTTTTCATAAAACAGGTGATCAAGGAAAGGTAATTAATTTCCAAGGAAGGAAACACATCAATTGTTTAGCACACAAATCCTAACACCTAATGCATCAAATAAGTGAGAAAGATTTTAAAATAGCAAGGAGGTGGCAAATGCACTGGGGCTTACCTTGAGTTGTAGGAGAGTCGGGCTCTGCTCCACAAATATCAAAATAAAAGCAGTTTCCGGCAGGTGGGTCTTCAGGTGGTGGTGCATCTCCTTCTTCAACCACTACCTCTTCCTCGTTCTCTATATATATAACCATATATAACCATGAATGCTTATGTGGTGCTTATGAAAATGCAATAATAGAGAAACTACACTAAGTTGTTTCTTGAATACAATTTTCCTTCAGGGTACTCCTGGGAACTAGGGTCTTTGGAGTCAGTATTTTATTTCATATGGCACACACTACTTAGAAGATTAGGGTTTTGGGGTTTAGGTACCAAACATTGTCCAAATCAAGTCAAACTTCACCCAAGGTTTCTAAATATCATTTTAAGCTTATCCAAAAAGTTTAGTGATTTTTGGAGTTATTAATCAATTTCTAAAATTCTAGGAGTATAGGTCTTGGCTATTTTAAATCCTTCATAATTCTTGGTTTGGACTAAAAATCTTAAAACTATTTTTATTAAATACTATAGAAATTTAGGAGTCTAACAAAATTGGTCTCATATTTTTAGCATTTTCCGGGAATTTTCTATGGATTTTCTAATTCTGGTAGAAAAAGAAAAAGGAAAAAGATCAACAGTGTTGGGCTCAGTGTGGCCCGAGCCAGCCTAGTATAGGCAGAACGTGCCCGCGCGTGCGCGTTCACATGGCAGATTTGCACAGAGGCCATCAGTGGTTTGAATAACTGGTGAAGAGCCCTGCTCACTATTTGGTTGTGTCACTGACATTTTCGAACAGGCCCCTCCCTTTTCTATTCTTCACAACTCACGATCCCCAATGACGAACAGCGATAGGCCGAGCTCCGGCGAGCTCGTACTGGCCAAAATAGGCAATGGCTAGTCCTTCCCTTTGCTTGACACCAAATTCAACCCCAAACGACCATTTCCCCTCACTTAATTGCAAGGTTTGAGCTCCTAATCACACTGCCCATGGTGACAGCGCGATCAACGGACAGTATGAAGCGTTCTCGGTGATTTAATGGGTCCTAGCTCAATTGGCCGGGTTGGGAAGCATCAAGGGCATATCAGAACATTGAAACGAGGTAACAAGGGTTGTGAACAGACCTGTAACGTGTTGGCCACGGCAAGGTCACTCGAAGTTTCAAATTGGCGAGCTCTGGTGGATGATTTGAGACACGAGTTGATGGATTGGGTGCTTGACTACCTAGCGAAGCCGATGACACACTCAATTTATAGGATCCGGGGGCGGTGGCGTCCAATTCGAAGAGATTACGATGGCGGCCGAGAAGAGAGGATGGATCGTTGGTGCGGGTTACCGTGGCACTCACTAGCTGAGGGGCTATGGAGGTCATTGGCGAGCTATTGCGGCTAGCAGCGACGTGGTTAAAGGGGCATGGTCGTGGCATGATCACGGCGACGATGTTTACCTCGACGACGGCCGATTGGCCATGTCGCCGGTGCGGTGGATGAGTGACTGAACACAACAGTGCCCCAAGTTCATCCCCAACGCCAGATTTTTCACCCACCGTAGTTATCTGTTCTTCATTGAGCACGAATCGCAATGGCGGCGATGATCACTGCGTGGAATCACCAGTGGCGAGGTACACAGAACTTGGCGATCTGATCCAAACACTGCACCATCGCGCTGCCATTCACTCAGCCTGACAGAGCTTATTTGGGGGCAATTTGCTCCCAATTTCGTGTGGCGACCAGATCAATACTCTGCAACAAAGTTGTAGTTCAACAAACCAGCTTTAACTTTGTCATAGAGGTTTTAGTTAAACATCCATTAAATCGAGCTCCACATGGTCCCAAAGTTGATCCTACACACTATTAATCAGAATTCAGACTTAGGGCTGACTGACATCCCGAATTTGGGCTCATTTTCTCCAAATTTTGCATGTGACCAAGGCTTAATCACATAAGCAAAGTTGTACCCCTACAATAGTTCTACAAGTTTGATGTGTTGACCCTAGGCAAATTCCTCATGAAATGAAAGATACAAGGTTCCAAATTAAAGTTGGCTCTATGCACTCGTTTTCAGACTTAGACATAGGGATGTATGGGGTGTCCTTTTTGCAAATAAGTCCAAACTTCATCATTTGGCTTGCAAATCCACAAATGTGAGAAACACCAAGTTTGTGATGTTGTATTACCTTGGTATTTGCACTTGGGTCCAAAAGTGTACAAATTTTACACTTAGCCCCCTAGGGTTCCAAGCTAGGGTTTTCTAGGGGTCTTTTCAGAGTTTTTATTATTTTAGGGTTTTGGTGCTACCCAAGTCTATTAAATGTGATATCTTATGATCATTTCTAATGAGTTTTGAGATTTTAACTTATTTGGGCTTCATTTTCACTCATAAGCCTGGTTTAGGGTTAGGTACTCTACATTAGAGTTAACCACACATCAAGTCATATGAGTCCAATATTTTTGAACTTTTTATCTAGTGAATGCACTCTAGGTGGGACAAACATATGTTATGCTAATGCTCATGATGTTATGCTCAAGTTTTAGTGATAGTAACACCGGGGGTGTTACATCCTTCCCCCCATAAGAGAATCTCGTCCCGAGATTTAAAGTCCTAGGGTAAGTAATGGAAAAGGAAACGCGTCATATTTTTATTTCCTTATTAGTCTTATAAGGCAAGGGTGGTATGGGGTACATTTTATCTTTACAACAATTGTACATGTCTCACAAATTACACGAAGCTAAAAAGCTAGGGAAATTCTTTTCTAAGAAGTCTTGGGTTTCCTATGTAGCTTCATCTTCCATATGTTGGTTCCATTGTATCTTATAGAATTTGAGAACTCTTTTTTGGGTGATTCTGTCCTTTTGATCCAAGACTCGAATGGGATGTTCTGAATATGTTAAGTCTGGTTCCAAGGTAATATCCATCACCTCAATGGTTCGATATGGAATCCGAAGACATTTCTTCAATTGGGACACATGGAACACATTGTGCACTGCAGACAATGTTTTGGGTAGTTGAAGTCGATACGCCACTGGTCCACATCTTTCAAGGATAGGAAACAGACCAATGTAGCGGGGTGCGAGCTTTCCTTTTACACCAAAACGAGATACACCCTTCATTGGCGATACTTTTAGATACACATAATCTTCGACCTGGAAGTACAAGGGTTGGCGCCGTTTGTCTGCATAACTCTTTTGTCGAGTCTGTGCCTCTTTCAAGTTATGTATGATTCGTTGAACCTTTTCTTCCATTTCTTTTACCATATCAGGCCTGAAAAACCACCTTTCTCCTGGCTCAGACCAATTCAATGGAGTACGGCACCGTCGTCCATATAAAGCTTCAAAGGGTGCCATCTTGATACTTTCTTGATAGCTATTGTTATACAAAAACTCTACCAATGGTAAACATTCATCCCATTTTTATGAGAATTCCAGAACACATGCCCGTAACATGTCTTTGAGTATTTGATTTACTCTCTCAGTCTGCCCACTGGTTTGAGGATGATAGGCCAAACTATGGAGCAACTTAGTACCCAGAGTTTTGTGGAGTTCTTCCTAGAATTTAGATACAAATTGTGGTCCACGGTCCGACACTATGGTCTTTGGAATTCCATGAAAACTGAGAATACGGGCAATATATATCTAGGCATAGGTGAGGACTGGATACGATGTCTTGACTGGTAGAAAATGGGCTATCTTTGTAAGCCGATCAAATATAACTCAGATAGAATCCAATCCTTTTCCTGTCCTAGGTAATCCCACAATAAAGTCCATGCTAATGTCTTCCCATTTCCAAGTTGGTATGGGCAAAGATTGCAATGGACCAGCAGTCTTCATCTGTATGGCTTTGACACGTCTACAGGTGTCACATCTCGCCACATACTGTGTAATTTCAATCTTCATCTTTGTCCACCAATAATGTTGCTTTAAATCTTGATACATCTTAGTGCTTCTGGGATGAATGGAATAGCGACTAAGATGAGCTTCATCCAAAATTTGCTAGCAGACTTTCTCATTTTTAGGCACAACTATGCGATTATTAAACCATACTATGCCTTGATCATCCCTTCTGAAACAATTTGCTTTGCCGGCTTCTATTTTCTCATGAATATGTCTCATACCCTTATCACTTCTTTGTGCATTAATAATCTTTTGCAGAAGAACCGACTCAAGCTTCAATTAGTTTAAGATTCCATGCTGAATCATTCCCAGGTTTAATTTCTCTATTTCTTGGCATAATGTGGTGTCAGAGGTCTTTATGGTAATACAATGGCAGGAAGCCTTGTGACTTAGTGCATCTGCCACCATGTTGGCCTTCCCTGGGTGATATTGGATTTCCAACTCATAATCCTTGATCAGCTCAAGCCATCTTCTGTGCCTCATATTTAATTCTGATTGGGTAAAAATGTACTTCAGGCTTTTATGATCTGTATATATATGACAGACATTTCCCAGCAGATAATGACGCCATATTTTAAGGGCATGAACCACAACAGCTAATTCTAAGTCATGAGTTGGATAATGTTCTTCATGCCGACGCAACTGTCTTGAGGCATATGCTATAACCCGCCCCTCTTGCATTAAGACACATCCGAGGCCACTGCCCGATGCGTCACAATACACATCAAAAGGCTTTTCAATGTTCGGTTGAGCCAATACCGGAGCAGTGGTCAATAATACCTTCAGTTGCTCGAAGGCCTCGTTGCATGTTGAGGACCGGTTAAATTTTGCATCATTCTTCAATAGACTTGTGATTGGCTTCACAATTTTGGAGAAATCCGGGATAAATCGGCGGTAATAGCCAGCCAGTCTAAGGAAGCTTCGAACTTGATGTACAGTGGTTGGTGGCTTCCACTCTAGAATATCCTTGACCTTGCTGGGATCAACCGCAATCCCCTTTGCAGACAATATATGTCCCAGAAATTGGATTTCCTCCAACCAAAACGCGCACTTGCTGAATTTAGCATATAGTTGATGTTCCCTTAAGCGCGTTAATACGATCCGTAGATGCTGAGCATGCTCCTCTTCATTCTTAGAATATATCAAGATATCATCAATGAAGACCACCCCAAATTTGTCCAACTCGGGCATGAATACCGAGTTCATTAGACATGTGAAGTGGGCAGGAGCATTTGTCAATTCGAAGGACATAACCAGGTACTCGAATAATCCATACCGTCTAGTAAATGCGGTTTTGGGTATATCTTCGGGGCAAATACGAATATGATGATAGCCCAACCTGAGGTCAATCTTGGAAAATACCCGAGCTCCGGTAAGCTGATCGAATAAGATATCAATCCAGGGAAGGGGGTACTTGTTCTTGATTGTGACCTCATTAAGGGGTCTGTAGTCCACGCACATTCGAAGCGTTTGATCCTTCTTCTTGACAAAGATTGCGGGATATCCCCATGGTGACAAACTGGGCCAGATGAATCCCTTCTCCAGTAGATCTTGTAATTGAGTCTTGAGCTCTGCCAATTCATTTGGGGGCATTCGGTACAATCTTCTAGAAATAGGAGCCATACCGGGCTTCAATTCAATCACAAACTCTACATCTCTTTTGGGAGGTAGCCCAGGCAAATCTTCCAGAAAGACATCTAGGAACTCACATACTACCAAAATATCTTGGATTTCTGGCATGATAGCTTCATAGACTCGGCCAAATGGTTTAGCTGGAATAGCTACAGGGATGGTCAAGAGAACTTCTTCATGGCCATAGATCAACCTGATGGTTCTTAAGTCAGTGTTGAGGATAGCTTTGTGCTGGGCTAACCAATTCATGCCCAGAATTACATCTATATCTTGGCCTTTTAGAACAATCATGTTGGTGGGAATGTCCCGTTCAGCCAATGTTACGGGCACATGGAAAGCCACTTCTTTAGTGAATATTTGTCCCCCGGGCGAATGAATAATAAACCCTTCCCTTGATTCAATGCAAGGAATGCAATATTTCTCCACAAATTTGTTGCTTATGAATGTATGCGAAGCACCAGAATCAAAGAGAATGACTGCAAGGTGATTGGCCACAAGAAACATACCCATCATAACCGACTCTCCCTCCGGTGTAGTGGCCACTTGAGTGTAATATATTCGCCCAGTCTTCTTAATATTCTGGCTCGCTGAATTAGTAGCCACGTTCCCCTTGCCTTGATTTAAGCTCCCTAAGTTCTACTGATTGTTGGATTTATTCTACCTCGGATATGGGCAGTCTTTGATGAAATGGCCAGACTTCCCACAGTTGAAGCAGCTAGTTGAGGAACTAGGGAGGGCAGGGAAACGAGCACCAGGGGCACTCGGTTGACTTGTAGAAGTGGGGGCAGTGGTAGGGCGAATGAAGACAGGCTGTTTGAATGGGTAGGAGGGTGGGCGAGGTGAAGAAAGGTTCTGATTAATAGGTCAGATTACCAACCTGGTTCGCTTTTTAGGTCCCTGATTGGACCTGTCTCCTCCAAATCCCTTCGATTTTTCTTGGCCTGTATTCTTTGCTTCAACTGCCAGCGCCGTGCTGACGGCACTGCTGTAAGTGAGGTCAAGGCAGGTGGCCATTTTTCTTTGAAGCCGATCATTGAGTCCTTGCATGAAGCAATTCTTCTTTTTTAGTCAGTGTTTACTTGGTCAATTGCATATTGGGATAAATGATTAAACTTGTTGAGATACTGCATAACAGTATCTCCTCCTTGTTTAAGTCACATAAACTCCTCTTGTTTCATGTGTAGCACTCCTTCTGGAATATAGTGCTCACGAAATGCCAATTTAAATTCATCCTAAGTGACCTGATGTCCGGCTGGTTGAATTGCCACAAAATATCCCACCATGTACTGGCAGGGCCCCTGAGTTGCTGGGCAGCGAACAACAGCTTTTGGGTTTCGGTGCAGCGGATTAATCCAAATTTCTGCTCTATTACCCATACCCATTCGTCGGCTTCCAGAGGATCTTCCACTTTAACAAAGAGTGGGGGACATGTTTCAGAGAAATCCAGATATGAAGTTTCGCGTGGTCCCTGCGGATAAGCCCTTCCGCCTTGTTGCTGGAATTGGTTCCCCGCCATTTCACGTAAAAAGCGGGTATATTTGGCGGTCGCATTGACCATGGCAGCGATTGCCTCGGCCAATGTTGGTGGTATAGGCGGTGGATTGGGTGTGTCTTCCCGACCACGGGAAGTACCCACACCATCATGTGCACGAGTCCTTGATGGCATCTGAGGCAAAGAAACATTTGGGAAAAATATAACATGCCGATACACACCATCATTTTACATTACCAATATGTAATGATATAGACTCAAATGTACAACATGACTTCATTACCTATTTTACATTAATATTTAAGCTATACTACTCTAGTATTTATCGCTATTGGTTGCTTCACTATCTGTTGTAGGGGACCGCTCGTCAGCCAGGTTCATAGAAGGAGGGGGCTTAGAAAGGTCCAATTCCCCACCAAGTCCTTCACCTGCTATTCCTGAAGGTCCGGCTCCCACTACAACAGGGTCGGTAGGTACGTCCGGGTGTAGTCGCGAATACAGTACATGGACTTCCTCATGTAGTGTGTTGTAGTACACCTGCAAGTTGTTAAGGGTCGCACTAAGCTCTGCCACCCGAGCACTAGCTTTAGCTTCCCAGTCCCAAGCAATCGAACGTGAGTGGACAACCCAATCGACTGCCAAATCCCGTTCAGCAAGCTCGTCTTGCAGACGTCTGATGTCAGCTGCTAACTCACTTATACACTAACTGTCCTGTTCCCGTGCCCTGTTCTGATGGCGCAACTCTGATCGTAATTGCTCCACCTTTGCATCTAGGTCTCCAATGGGGTCGTTGGAGCCACTGCTGCTCCCTTCATGTCTTGGGGCTAATTTGTGCCAAGGTACTCCCAAGGGTCCAGTGGACTTGCGCGCGGTTTTCCTTGTGTGCGGCATACCTCCATAAGGGGGAAAACTTTATTAGTATAGTTTTTAAACATGATGCATGCATAATTACGAAATCATCTTTCGTTGATTTACAACCTCCTATACATTGCACTCTGTTACCTGGTCTTATAAGATAAGTACTCAGGAAGTAGTAAGATAAGAATGAAAGAAATTCTTAGATAAGTATTTGAAATTTTTTTTTGAAATGCTTCATAATATCTGAAGAGATGGGCTTCGCTCCGATACCAGCTGTGACGGAACCTTCCAAGTTATTAGGTCCACCTACAGTTGTCCTTGTCCAGCAGACCTCAGGCAACCATGTAGATTCTTCTAATCACTTGACAAGTTCGGTATCTATATCCTTTGCCTCTCCCAAGAGCGTTTCACCCGTCATGCAGATATTACAACACATCGGAGGAACGAATAAGCGGAAGCAATTAGAGTAACTTAATTTACATTCATTAAGATATAGAAAGAGTGTTATTATTATTACAGACCAGCAGTATATGAGTGCATAAGTATTATTATTACAAACTCGAGAGGCAAAAACCCCTCCCGCACAAAAGCGTAATGTTTTCAAAAGGAGGACAACATCCTCCCGAGGCTTCATTCTAGAGATTCTTCCTTTTGCACCACCTTAGAGCAAAAGCAACAAAAGTTTGCTGCTTCCTCACCTACAATAACATGGATTTGAAAACCCTGAGTACGTGTAAGTCAGTGACCAAGTCTTCATGTCTGAGAAGTAACGACGATCCGAATCGATTAATACTCAGTTAAGGATCTCCAATCACACGACATATGTAGCACTTAAACCTTGCATATGTCAACTTGCCACTAGGGTTCTTAAGACCAGATCAGGTTCACGCCAACTGAGAGCATAGATACACCACCGTCCAGCCTCTTGCCACGAAGGGTACACACTACTCTTGCCATCTCTCCACTCCCATTGCATGTTGTCTTATTCTGGTATTAGTCTGCCCAAGGCAAAGCTTACCCATGATGAGGCATGTGACCAGTTAAAGGGTCCTCGGTCATCAGGCCCACATCGAGCATAGTCCTTAATTGACTCAAATAGAGACACTACACCGAGACTCTCTTCTCGTGCAAGTCACCTGCCTGGTCTCAGCTTTATTACTTTAAACCCAAAGTTTGGTACCTGGCAGAGGTACATCTTTTCCGATGTTGGACCCATCAAGGCCCTGATGGATCCACCATCAAGTTTTATTTTTGAAAACATCCCATCCCATTAGAAGCATCATCTTTTGTCAAAACAAAACATTTTGTTTTTCTAGAGCAAGACTAAGCATCAGAAAAACCTTTTCATAAAACAGGTGATCAAGGAAAGATAATCAATTTCCAAGGAAGGAAATGCATCAATTGTTTAGCACACAAATCCTAACACTTAATGCATCAAATAAGTGAGAAAGATTTTAAAATAGCAAGGAGGTGGCAAATGCACTGGGGCTTGCCTTGAGTTGTAGGAGAGTCGGGCTATGCTCCACAAATATCAAAATAAAAGCAGTTCCCGGCAGGTGGGTCTTCAGGTGGTGGTGCAGCTCCTTCTTCTTCAACCACTACCTCTTCCTCGTTCTCTATATATATAACGATGAATGCTTATGTGGTGCTTATGAAAATGCAATAATAGAGAAACTACACTAAGTTGTTTTTTGAATACAATTTTCCTTCACGGTACTCCTGGGAACTAGGGTTTTTGGAGTCAGTATTTTATTTCATAGGGTAGACACTACTTAGAAGATTAGGGTTTTGGGGTTTAGGTATCAAACATTGTCCAAATCAAGTCAAACTTCACCCAAGGTTTCTAAATATCATTTTAAGCTTATCCAAAAAGGTTTCTAAAATACTATAGAAATTTAGAAGTCTAAAAAAATTGGTCTCATATTTTTAGCATTTTCAGGGAATTTTCTATGGATTTTCTAATTCTGGCAGAAAAAGAAAAAGGAAAAAGATCAACAGTGTTGGGCTCAGTCTGGCCCGAGCCAGCCCAGTATAGGCAGAACGTGCCTGTGCGCGTTTGCATGGCGGATTTGCACAGAGGCCCTCAGTGGTTTGAATAATTGGTGAAGAGCCCTGCACACTATTTGGTTGTGTCACTGACATTTTTGAACAGGCCTGTTGGTGACTTGTTCTCAAATGCTATAAATTAAGAACAAGGAAACACAAAAATAGGTTAATGATTAATGCCCTTCGTCCTTCGAAGGCTTATTTCCCTAAGGATATAACGATCTTCAGACGAAGGTCATAAAGGACATACCTTCATTATCACAGCATAAGTGAATAAAAAATGAAGCATATGAAACATGAGAAACAACATGGATAATTATATGACAACATAATATATATTTCTTATTATATAATCACGAATGAATAAGAGCAATATCGAATTACATTTGTACCTTTGGCCTGACAAAAGATGAAAGTACAAGCGTGACGCATAAGCAAGTACAAAATCAGTGTGAACAGTATGGAGGTACTGTTCATCTATTTATAGGCATAGGACGCAGCCTGTGTGAAATTACATTTATGCCCTTCAAGTTTACTATTGACTTAAGATCAATCTGTTAGGGACTAAATAGCCTTTTCCTCCTTAAGTCGGTTCCTTTTTCTGCTACTGAGCAGAAGCTCCCTTGTGCATAGCTTCGGCACTGGTTCAGCCTTCGTTCTGCTATCCATGTCGTGTATAGCTTCATTCCATATCCGAAGATTCCTGCACATATATTATGCTGGGGAAACATTGTTAATCATGTTTTTGAGGACCTTCGGAAGACGAAGGCCCCCAACAGTAGCCTCTCGCAGTATTAATTTGTTATAATAACGAATTCATACTGCGACGTGAACAGAGGCCTTAAGCCGAAGGTTCGAAAAACACCTTCCCTCTGCTAGAATAGCAACAATCAATGATAGACGGGGCCCTCCAAGTTGTAGCGTGCTAGGTGTATAAATATGAACTCACACCGGCATAATTTGATACACTATTTCTGCTATTTGCATTATTTCTCTCAAACTTTTAGCTATTGCTTACTAGCTCTCGCTAAATTTTCAAGCTTCTTGAGTTTCGGTTTAAAGTCACGTTTTCACCATGTCTGAGGAAAAAATGTCCAAGATAAAGAAGGTTGTTGCGGAGACGAAGCTGACTGAAGAGACGAAGCTGTTTGAGTAAAAGAAGGCTGCAGATCCTTATATTGCTGGATTTATTGAATCGATGGCGAAGACAAACACAGAGAAAATTACTAAAGAGATACTGGAGGGTTTATCTGAAGATTTTGGTGACAGCAATAGATATGATGTGGAAAGTGGAGGCGAAGATTCTGAAGATCGGCCCTGGTGGCCAAGCCATACAATCTTCGGAAAATCAACGATTAAAAAGTGTCATCTTGACAACATGAGGGGAAGGTACTTTCGAGACATGTCTGTCGTGAGAGCTGGCGGAGACAACACCACCCCTGCCCCTGAGGAAAATGAGGTTGTCATTTTCCGAAGCTTTTTCAAGGCTGGTCTCCGGTTTCCCTTAAGCAAGTTTGTAGTTGAAGTGTTGAAGATCTTCCAGATCTTCCTTCACTAGATCACCCCCGAAGCTATACTGAGGATGGGGATTTTTGTCTGGGCTGTGAGAAGTTAGGGGTTAGAGCCAAGTGCGAAGTGCTTCTGCAGTATGCACGAACTTTTATATGAAACAAAGGCTACTGGAAAAGAACAGTACCGCAACAACTTTGGTTGTTATGGGTTTATTGCTCGTCCCAACGCAAGCCACCCAGTGCCAACTTTTCGGAAGAGGTGGCCCGGAGCCTGGATGGAAGAGTGGTTTTATGTGAAGAATGATCTAAAAGCAAGGGAAGACATTAAAGAAGTCATCATGCGCCCCATCTGGTCCCGCTTCGGGCTCCGAAGGCCGAAGGTTGAAATTGATGACACCATCAAAGCGTGCCAGAAGGCCTTCAAGCACTGTTTGCTCCATCATTGGGACAAGAGATTTAATTCAAGAACATATAGCCTTCAAGGTATGGCCACTTGTAGAAAGCTGGGAAATGCCAAAGGAGACCATCACTGACTCTACCGAAGGTGATTTGGTCCGGATGAAGTATACCTTCAGGTTTGGGGATAAGTTTGATGAACCAAATGATGACTGGCTGAAGTGCATTGAAACTACTAGTGACAAGTTACTTACGGCGTATTCCAAGATCGAGGACAATGCTTTGTCCGCAGCCTTTGGTGGTTGGAATAATAAAAGGTTGAACAGGGTATTCGATGCTATTGGCTTCGTGTACCCTGATTATTGTTACTCGCTGCGAGGGCAAGGGGCAAAAAGAAAATTTGCTGCTTCTGAAAAGGTTGCTGTTTCGGCCATCACAACTGAGCCAAAGGGCAAGAAGATGAAGGTTCTGACTCACCGGCCGCGTTATATTGAACCGACCGTGATACCTGAATTCGATGAAGGGACCTCTTCAGCTGCCCAAACAAAAGAAGCTGTTCCGTCTATGCAGAGCACTGAGGAGCCGGCTGCAATGCTGAAACCGCCTTCAGCCGATCTAGTTGAGACGAAGGCGGATAAGGCTGAAGGGCCAAAAATTGAAGAAATAATGAAAATGCCAAAGATTTTAAGCCCTCCAACAGAGGCAACAGTGCCGAAGGTATAAAAGGGTTCTGCCGTAACTCCTAGGAGGAAAAGGATGGCGAATGTGCTGGATGTTGTGTTAGAAACAACAAAAACCTTGAGCCCTGCTCCTATAACGAAAGTTGCTGAAGCTGCTAAAGCTCAACCTAAAGTTGACACTAAGCAGGCAGAAGTCGAAGCTGCAACAATTCAGGCTAAAACCGAAGCTGGGCCTTCAGTGCCCACCGAGATGGAGCCTGCTGACCCTAAGGAAAAATCAATAGAGCGGGTTGCAACTGAAAAAATCGAAGCTTCGAACAAAAGTATTGACTACGTTATTCGTCACGCTTCGGGAAAGGTACTATCCCAAAAAGAAATGTTAGAAGCACAACATTATGCCCAAAATTTGAAATATCTGAAGGGGGCGTTAGTGTTCAATGGTAGTGGTGAAGAAGATTTTTTGTACTATCTCCTGGATAATAAAGAAATATCCGTTTGCCAGGAGATAGGTAGAAGCATCAGATTCCCGAAGCTAGAAGATGGTCTTTCAATTTTATCGAAGGACGAACTTGCTGACAGCCTAGCGTAGAATAGCATAAAGGTATAAAAACTAACTTTGTATTTGAAAATGAAATATTTTATGTGCTATACTCAATTTTGTCCTCCTCTTGCAGGGTTTAATTCTTAGCAATGCGCTCAGGGCTCAGAAAAATATTGAAGATGAAGGCTATACGATGGCTCTGAACAACCTTCATTCAGAGGTGATTGAATTAAGAAACAAAGGTCTTGAAAAGGACAAAATCTTAATTTCATTGATAAACAAAGTGAAATAAGACGAAGCTAGTTTCAAGGCTCAGGCCAAAATCCAAAAAACTGAAATTGAAGACCTTCGGAAGCAGCTGGCAGAAGCTAAAGAAAAATGCGCACTTGCAGAAGCTAACCGGGATATCAGCGAATATTGGAAAAATCATTTAGAGAAAAATGTTGAAGAACTCCGTACATCCAAGAAAGATGTTTTGAAAAATCCCTGGACTGTGTGAAGAAGATAAAAGCTAATTTCGCCAATGTGGGTGCCTATTCTACCGAAGAAAACTTCATACGAGGCGACCCCGAAGGTGTTATTGAATTTATAAGTGGGGAGTCCGAGACCTTCGAAGAAATCTTAAGTGATCGCGGGGATGTCTGTGCATTTTTCGGTGCGTGGGGAATTTCAGCTATCTTGGAGAAGGCGGGGTGTGATCACATCAATACCATGGCCCAGGCCGAAGCTGCCTTCTCCGTAGATGACACGAAGGATCCTTTAACTGAAGCCACCTTGATGGGTGGAAAATTCTATAATGATATCTGGGTAAATGGTGGCCGAGAGATGGCTCACGAAATTATAAATAAAAGTGAAAAAGACACCCATGACTCCCGGATAGAAGCGAGACAAGCTGAAGAAGCTGTAGAGCGCGAAAAACGTATAAGTAATATCTTTTGATGTTCAGCTTCGACATTTGTTTTTGTGGCTTCGAACTAATTAATTTTTCCCACTTTAGCTGAATTATCTCCGCCATCGGAACCGTTCGATCCCCTGGCCGATCCAGAAACGAAGGAAGCACTGGAGATCATTAATATGGCTGAATCTATTGTTGACGAAGTCGTCAATAAATTGCTAAATGAAGTTGCAGAGAAAATCCTGAAAGAATACTAGCACTTATTGTAAAAACATTTTTAAATGGTCAATGTAAGAGACACTAGAATGGACATTGTGCTTTTACTGTAATGAAGTTGTAATATTTGATGTATGTAACTTTGGTTCGAATATGTAGATTATTATAATATATTTCTTTACGATGCATGAAACTTACATACATACCATTTTTTAGCCTTCGGTGAAAAAACACCTTCCCTTCTTTTCATGCTTCGTAAAGAAAGAAGATCCATGCTTCGCAAAGAAAGATCCCTCTTTTTTGTGCAGGCTGACGAAGCTATATTTCGAAACTTACTTCGTGTAACTTTAACAATATTTTCCAAAAATCGGCTCTGTATTCCATTCTTGTGTCATTGGTGCAATATGATGTATGATGTGATGCTATGTGAAATGATGTGATGATATGATGCAAAATGATAATGATGTCGAAGACATGTACTCACACTCCCACAGTGGAACTCAATCTCTGCATTCCCTTAGGAACGACTGGAATCTCTTTGCCGTTTATTTTTCGGCTTCACCGTTTATTTTTCAATGTAAGTTCTTCATCCCCTTAGGAACGCCTTTTGAACTTCTTCGCCTTCTATTTTGGCGGTATAAGTTCTGCATCCCCTTAGGAACGTCTTTTGAACTTCTTCACCTTCTATTTCGGCGGTATTTGGCTCTGCATTCCTTTTGGAACGACTTTTGAGCAGAAAATTTACACTGCGCTCCCTTAGGAACGAATTTTGTGGCTTCGGCAAAACTTACGCTGCGCTCTCTTGGGAACAACTTTTTTGTAGCTTCGAAAAAATTTTAGCTCTGCATTCCCTTATGAATGACTTTTGAGCTTCAGTAATTTTTGAGCTTCGTAAGTCTGTGAAGAAGATATATTCCATCTTGATAGAAGCAAAAATCATTTCAAGAACTTAAAACTAGATTTACATTATTTGTTCCTTATTAAAAAACAAAATGATATAGGACATGAAAGTATTTCAGAGGCAGGATATTGCTCAATAAAGGTGCTTTGATTCTGGCACAGTACTGTTGACTGTACGAGCTTTGGATTCCTCCCTGAATTCGCGTTGCTGTTGAGAGTGCTGGTGCCCTTCTGGCTGCTGGCTTCGAGAATATGTAGGCTGCAGTGGTGGTGGTGGTGGAAGTTGAGGCCAAGAAGCCTGTGAATGGCTAGCCGAGGCAACAGAGGCTGCAGGATGATTGCCCACATATTCTAGTATGTAGGGAGAGTGGCACGAAGCAGTGTGTAAGACCTGCTTCGGCTGATTCTGTCGAGCTTCGGCTTCTGCTATCTCCTTTTGCTTCAGAATAGTGATTTGGCACATTTTTGTAGTATGGCCCTTGCCCTCACCACAGAATAGGCAATAGATTTTCCTGGGTTGATCCCCATATCTTCCTCTGAAGCCCCTGGCGCCTCTGCCCCTTGGAGCTGGTGGCCTGAAGGAGCTTTGCTGCAGCCCCAAAGACTGTGAGGTGTATCGTGGCCTCTGAAGTTGGCTTCCTTTGTCGTCATTCTGACTGGAGCTGTGGATTGATTTGACATGCCTAGGGTGGATTCTTCCTCTGAAGCCCATGGTCATCTCAGAGAATCTGTAAGTTTCCTCCCTTCTTTGGCAGAAGTCGTTGTCAGCCCGTATGTACTCATCCATCTTCTAAAGCAGCTTCTCTAGAGTTTGTGGAGGCTTCTTGGCGAAGTATTGAGCCATAGGTCCTGGCCGAAGACCCTTGATCATGGCCTCAATGACAATTTCATTGGGCACTGTGGGCGCTTGTGCCCTCAGTCGCAAGAACCTTCAGACACACGCCTGAAGGTATTCCTCATGGTCTTGCGTGCACTGGAACAAGGCCTGAGCTGTGACTGGCTTTGTCTGAAAGCCTTGGAAACTGGTAACCAGCATGTCCTTGAGCTTCTGCCACAACGTGATTGTCCCTGGCCGAAGGGAAGAATACCATGTCTGGGCTACGTTTCGGACCGCCATGATGAAGGACTTTGCCATGACAGCTGCATTGCCTCCGTATGAAGATATTGTTGTCTCATAGCTCATCAAAAACTGCTTTGGGTCCGAGTGCCCATCGTACATGGGTAGCTGGGGTGGCTTGTAGGATTGTGGCCATGGGATAGCCTGTAATTCTGCTGCCAAGGGAAAAACATCATCAAAAGTAAAGGTATCATGATTAAAATCATCATACCATCCATCTTCGTTGAATAAGCCTTCTTGACGAAGCTCCCTGTGTTGGGGCCTTCATTCTTGGTCACCTTGAGCAAGATGACACACTTCCTCAGTAGCTTCATCGATCTTCCTTTGAAGATCGGCCAGCCGAGCCTTCTTCTCCTTTTTCCTTTGCACTTGTTGATGGATGATTTCCATGTCCCTGATCTCTTGGTCCAACTCTTCCTCCTGAAATGTTGGACTGGTAGCATTTCTCTTCTGGCTTCGAGCCTCTTGGAGAGAGAGTCTCCTGATTTGTGTCTAGTGGCTGTAGTGTCGCTGCCCCTGGCGCTGTTATCTTCTTAGGCAGCATGACGAAGGTCAGTGCTTTGCCGAAGGTTGTGGAAGTGAGTACACCGGAGGTGGGCTCCAATGTTGGTGACTTGTTCTCAAATGCTATGAATTAAGAACAAGGCAACACAAAATAGGTTAATGATTAATGCCCTTCGTCCTTCGAAGGGTTATTTCCCTAAGGATATAACAATCTTCGGACGAAGGTCATAAAGGACATACCTTCATTATCACAGCATAAGTGAATAAAAAATGAAGCATATGAAACATGAGAAATAACATGGATAATTATATGACATCATAATATATATTTCTTATTATATAATCATGAATGAATAAGAGTAATATCGAATTACATTTGTACCTTTGGCCTGACAAAAGATGAAAGTACAAGCGTGACGCACAAGCAAGTACAAAATCAGCGTGAACAGTACGGGGGTACTGTTCATCTATCTATAGGCACAGGACGCAACCTGTGTGAAATTACATTTATGCCCTTCATGTTTACTATTGACTTAAGATCAATCTGTCAGGGACTAAATAGCCTTTTCCTCCTTAAGTCGGTTCCTTTTTCTGCTACTGAGCCGAAGCTCCCTTGTGCATAGCTTCGGCACTGGTTCAGCCTTCGTTCTGTTATCCATGTCGTGTATAGCTTCATTCCATATCCGAAGATTCCTGCACATATATTATGCTTGGGAAACATTGTTAATCATGTTTTTGAGGACCTTCGGAAGACAAAGGCCCCCAACAAGGCCCCTCCCATTTCTATTCTTCAAAACTCGTGATCCCCGATGGCGAACGGCGACAGGCTGAGCTCCGGCGAGCTCGTACTGGCCAGAATAGGCAACAGCTAGTCCTTCCCTTTGCTTGACACCAAATTCAAACCTAAACGACCATTTCCCCTCACTTAATTGCAAGGTTTGAGCTCCTAATCACACTGCCCATGGTGACAGCGCGATCAACGGACAGTATGAAGCGTTCCCGGTGATTTAATGGGTCCTAGCTCAATTGGCCGGGTTGGGAAGCATCAAGGGCATATCAGAACACTGAAACGAGGTAACAGGGGTTGTGAACGGACCTATAACGCGTTGGCCACGGCAAGGTCACTCAATGTGATGCTCTGGACCGATTTGGGGGAAGTTTCAAATTAGCGAGCTCTGGTGGATGATTTGAGGCACGAGTTGATGGATTGAGTGCTTGACTACCTAGAGAAGCCGATGGCACACTCAATTTATAGGATCCGGGGGCGGTGGCGTCCAATTCGAAGAGATTACGATGGCGACCGAGAAGAGAGGATGGATCGTTGGTGCGGGTTACCGTGGCACTCACTGGCTGAGGGGCTACGACGGTCATTGCCGAGCTATTGTGGCTAGCAGCGACGTGGTTAAAGGGGCATGGTCGTGGCATGATCACGGCGACGATGTTTACCTCAACGACGACCGATTGGCCACGTCGCCGGTGCGGTGGATGAGTGACTGAACACAACAGTGCCCCAAGCTCATCCCCAACGCCAGATTTTTCACCCACCGTAGTTATCTGTTCTTCATTGAGCACGAATCGCAATGGCGGCGATGATCACTATGCGGAATCACCGGCGGTGAGGTAAACAGAACTTGGTGATCTGATCCAAACACTGCACCATCACGCTGCCATTCAGTCAGCCTGACAGAGCTTATTTGGGGGCAATTTGCTCTCAATTTCGTGTGGCGACCAGATCAATACTCTGCAACAAAGTTGTAGTTCAACAAACCAGATTTAACTTTTTCATAGAGGTTTTAGTTAAACATCCATTAAATTGAGCTCCACATGGTCCCAAACTTGATCCTACACACTATTAATCAGAATTGAGACTTAGGGCTGACTGACATCCTGACTTTGGGCTCATTTTTCTCCAAATTTTGCATGTGACCAAGGCTTAATCACATAAGCAAAGTTGTACTCCTACAGTAGTTCTACGAGTTTGATGTATTGACCCTAGGCAAATTCCTCATGAAATGAAAGATACAAGGTTCCAAAGTTGGCTCTATGCACTAGTTTCAAACTTAGACATTGGGATGTATGGGGTGTCCTTTTTGCAAATAAGTCCAAACTTCATCATTTGGCTTGCAAATGCCCAAATGTGAGAAACACCAAGTTTGTGATGTTGTATTACCTTGGTATTTGCACTTGGGTCCAAAAGTGTACAAATTTTACACTTAGCCCCCTAGGGTTCCAAGCTAGGGTTTTCTAGGGGTCTTTTCAGAGTTTTTAATATTTTAGGGTTTTGGTGTTACCCAAGTCCATTAAATGTGATATCTTATGATCATTTCTAATGAGTTTTGAGATTTTAACTTATTTGGGCTTCATTTTCACTCATAAGCCTAGGTTAGGGTTAGGTACTCTACACTAGAGTTAACCACACATCAAGTCATATGAGTCCAATATTTTTAAACTTTTTATCTAGTGAATGCACTCTAGGTGGGAAAAACATATGTTATGCTAATGCTCATGATGTTATGCTCAAGTTTTAGTGATAGTAACACTAGGGGTGTTACATCGAATTTTGTATTGTAGGCTTCTCGAGATGGCGTTGAGCCTACTTTTGTCCACATGTATGTTGTGAAACACAAGGTTCTAGATCTAGATCACCCAGAGATTCTTTGCGATGACAATGTGACACTAAAGTTGGTACGTCATAATACTGACTTGAAACTCTAAATTTGCAATTTCATTTGAAATCAATGTTTTGAAGGGTCGCTATATTAAAACCATGCAAGAGAAACATGAACTGGATGTCAATTGGATGATAGCTAACTTTGACACGGCGACAACTTATGCAGCTGGTGGAGGTGTGCGACATGGGAGGTACTTTATATTATCGATTCATTTTATTTCTATAACTATGGTTCTACCCTATTGTATATATTATAACACTTTATGCAAAGTTCCTATCGGTGATGGTGTTGTGGACCGCCGAAGTTATAATAGGCAGTCATCCTCCTCCGTGGTACCAGTCGGCCTCGGCAATCATCTACACTAGACGAGGAGATGCAACAACTGCGGTAGGCGATGCATCAAATGCGACAACATATGCAAATCATACAATCTCAAAATATGTATATGTGGATGCATCAACAAGTAATAGCTCGGACTTCAATTTAGTTATTTGTCAGTTTTTCCAAATGATTCTTGTCGGCGTTCCGAGACCGGGGGGTCCTCGAGCCGACGAGTGAGAGTGCCGCGTGCCCCAGCCCAGATGGGTCGAGCGCGTGGAGCGAGCGCAAAGGGGGGAACGGAGTGAGAGAGAGGTCGGTGGCCGGAGCCGGATCGCGAGGGAGTCGGAGAAATTCCCACGGCCTTCGTGTTCGTCCCGCGCCCAGGTCGGGTGCGCTTGCAGTAGGGGGTTACAAGCGTCCGCACGAGGTGAAGGGAGAGGGCGGCCCCGAGAGAGCGCCTGCCCCTGCCTTTCGTCCCCGCGAGGCCAACCTTCTCTAAGAAGGCCCTGGCCCTTCCTTTTATAGTCGTAAGGAGAGGGTCCAGGTGTACAAGATGGGGGTGTAGCAAGGTGCTACGTGTCTAGCGAGGGAGAGCTAGCGCCCTATGTACATGCCCAGGTGGCAGCCAGAGAGATCGTGGCACCCTGTTGGAGTGGCGTCGTGGCTGTTGGAGGAGTAACGGAGCCGGACGGGGGGACAGCTGTCGAGGTGGCTGGGTCCTTGCTGACGTTCTCCTGCTTTCGTAAGGGAGCTGGGGGCCGCCGTCGTCATGATCTAGCGGGGCGCCATCATGGCCTATCTGGCATAGCTGGCCAGATGGGACGCCGGTCTTGTTCTCTGCGACCCAAGTCGGCTCAGGGCAGGGTGATGATGACGCTTCCTGTTGACGTGGCGGTCTCGTATCCTAGGTCGGGCGTCGTGGAGGCTCCTCCGAGGCTGTGGCCGAGTCCGTCCTGCAAGACAGAGACAGAGTCCGAGCCCTGGTCGGGCGAGGCGGAGATTATTCGGCAGAGGCCGAGGCGGAGTCCGAGCCCTGGGTCGGGCGAGGCGGAGGTCGCCGTCTTCCGGGGCCTTGGCCCGAGTCCGAGCCCTGGGTCGGGCGGAGCGGAGTTCGCCGTCTTCCGAGGCCTTAGCCTGAGTCCGAGCCCTGGGTCGGGCGGAGCGGAGTTCGCCGTCTTCCGAGGCCTTAGCCTGAGTCCGAGCCCTGGGTCGGGCGGAGCGGAGTTCGCCGTCTTCCGAGGCCTTAGCCTGAGTCCGAGCCCTGGGTCGGGCGGAGTCTCCTATGGCACCACTGGCGAAGTCTGGCCGCCCGTCGGTCTTACCTTTTGCGTTAAACGCCCTGGTGACTCGGTCGGTTGGTGCGGTGATTTAGTCAGGGTTTCTCCTTATCGGAGGCGGGGCCTAGGGCGAGCCGGGGATGCGCCTGCCGTGAAAGAGGAGACCTCAGGCGAGACAGAGTCATCTTAGGGTCGGCTGCCCTCGCCCGAGGCTAGGCTCGGGCGTGGCGTGGTCAAGTCACTCGTGTGGACTGATCCCTGACTTAATCAAACCCATCAGGCCTTTGCAGCTTTATGCTGATGGGGGTTACCAGCTGAGAATTAGGCGTCTTGAGGGTACCCCTAATTATGGTCCCCGACAGTAGCCCCCGAGCCTCGAAGAGAGTGTTAACACTCGCTTGGAGGCTTGCATCGCACTTTTTTGCAAGGGGACCAGCCTTTCTCGGAGGTACCTTGTTCCGGTGGGTGCGCGCGAGCGCACCCGCCGGGTGTAGCCCCCGAGGCCTCGGAGGAGTGGTTTCACTCCTTCGAGGTCTTAATGCCTTGCGCAATGCTTCGGCGTGACTAGCGGTTCCCTCATGCGAGCAGGGCGTAACCCAGGTGCACTGTCGGGGCCCAAGTTCTCGGGCTGGTATGTTGACGCTGTCAACGGTTCGGCCGGAGCCGGGTTTGCGAGAGCAGCCCCCGAGCCTTCGCACGGAGCGAGAGGACGATCAGGGACAGACTCGACTTTTTATATACGCCCCTACGTCGCCTTTCCGCAAGGAGGAGGGGGGGAGTGCGCCATGTTACCCTCGATGGGCACCGAACATGGTGTCTCCGGTGAGCTGCGATCGGGTAATCCGAGTGGACGTCCGTGCCCCGTTCGTTAGGGGTCGGCTAGGGGCCCGGAGGCACGCCCAAAAGTACCTGCGGGTGATCTGCCGGACCCGGTCCCCTAGCGACGGGGTCCGAGGGCTCGTTGCCTCCCTCCGATGGGATTCCGTTACAGAGTCGTTCCCGCTGGTCTCGGAAATGTCCTAGGGTACCTCGGGAGCGCAGCCCGAGCCTTGGTTATGTATCGAACGTACCCCTGGTCATCCCTCGCTCGGCGTCTGAGGCGGCTGTGAACCCTTCGACAGGCCAGCCTTCGAACCCCTGATCAGTAGGGGGCACGGAGCCCTAGTAGCCTGAGGCGGTCATGGAACCTTTCGGGGGCCGACCTTCGAACCCCTGACCAGTAGTGGGTGTCGGGCCCACGCGATCTGAGGCGGCTGTCGAACCCTTCGGGGGGCCAGCCTTCGAACCCCTGATCAGTAGGGAGGCTCGGGGCCTAGTTCCTTCACGGGGAAGGATCCCTTTGGGGTTATCCCCCTTCTCGGTCCCTGTCGCAAGAGATAGAGAAAGAAGGAAAAGGGAAAAAGGAATTCGAAATTGAACTTCGTGGCGTACCTTTCTCGGCGTGGCCGTTTTTGGCGGAGGCGAAGCGCCGCCAGCTGCCCCTGCCAGGAACGTCACCTATTTCGCCGTGGAGTTAATGCGCCTGGGTGAGTAGTTGGCGAGGTCGCCGTTGTGCGCGCGCGGGCCGTTCGAGGTACGGGTCACGGACGCGTCGTCTTCACGCCGTGAGAAGGGTTCTCTTGCTGCCCCCGGATGGGACGTGAGCCTGGCCGATGGCGTGACTGCTGCCCTCACACGCCTGCCACCGTCATTACTGCCGGCCCATTTTTGACCGCGTTTGACCGCTGCGCCAGGCTGGCGCCGCTGGATCGCAGGCTGGGCGGCCTCGAGTCGCGGTATCGGTTCCGCAATCGAGGAGGTGCGGTGGTGGAGCGAGAGGCGCAGCGGTTCGCATGCAGCGCCTGGCGCGCCAGTTGAACGACGCGTGGTCTTGAGCCGTCGCGCTGGCCTGTCGGGAGTCGGGGAGGCGCGTCCACTTGGCGTGGTTGCATGCCGCTTGCATGGCCGCTCGCCCCCTTTGCCCGTTGGTCTGGGCAAAAGTGGAGGGTTACTTGTAACCGCTGGGCGGTTGCGTGCGTCGTGCGCGGCGGTTTGGCTCCCTCTGCTTGGAGCTGGTCTGCATGACAGGCGGGCCCCAGCCCCCGCGCCGCGGGGAAGGGCCTTGGAGGCGTGTTGGAGAAGACTCAGCCCATGACGGTTGAGGGCGCTAGCAGGGGGAGTTGCCTTTAAAAGGAGGGCGACCCCCTTCGTGAGGCGACCATGTCTCCTTTCTCCCTTATGCATTATGTCTCTCCATCTTCCAGGCCCCCGGTTGGGGGGGAACCGCCGTCTTTTCGCTCCATCGTTGGAGGAACGCAACCCCGTGGGAGTTGGTACCTTTCAGCCATCGTTCGGCTTCAAGGATTTTCATCATGCGGCCCGGCTGCACCCCTCCACCGGCGATCGTCCGAGAAGGCGACCTCCGGCTTGATGGTGGGGTAAAGCGAGCCGGGCTGCGGTCTCTGCCCCTCCCTCGGCCTCAAGGATTTTCATCACCAGGCCAAGAGGGAGGACGAGGCGAGCCAGGGGGCTGTCTCCGTGTGGGTCGGTTGCCCTCTTCTTCCCCGTGTTCCCGGGGTGAGAGCGGCATCCTCCAGCATCTCGGAGACTTCCTCTAGCCATGCCGGAAGTGGGGGGTCCCGAGGCGCCGGCGGACGGAACTGGCTTCTCTACTGATGAGATTGCCAACTCCGTCAGTAGCCCTGGGTCTCCGTCTCCCGGCCCGAATGGCTGGCTCTCGTCCTCGAGGGGTGAGAGTCTTTCCGCTGCCCCGCAGGCCCGCCCCTATCGAGTGGGGTTGTTCGTACCTGCGGGGGGGGGGGGGGGAACCGGAGTTCCGCCTGTAGTGGCACTTTGAGTGCCGGGTTTTTTGTTCATTTCGGCTTTCGGGGCCTGAACATGTATGTAACTCCGGCACAGAGCCGTGTTTTTTCCTCATTTCTGAGCAATAAGACTTGCCTATCGATTGTCTGAATCGCTTCACCAAGCATGAGTCGCCCCGTGTCCAGGGGACGAGTGAGGTATCCGTATCCCGGAGGCGTGGGAATCCCTCGGCTCGGTCGGACCTGTTGTCCGAGGCTCCTCTAGCTTAGTTAAAAAGACCCCTCGGTCGCTCTTCGACGAGCCGAGGCCAGGGGTAGCGATATCAGCACAAGCAGAGGCGTTGTTGGCTCGGAAATGGAACCTGGTTGGCCGGAGCCCAGCTGGGTCGTCTGCTGTCAGGCTCGGCGCCGGAGTTGATTGGCCGAGGCCTCGGACCGAGCTGGCGCCCTCGGAAGGGGTCGGCCGAGGCCCCGGAGGTGGCCGGCCGAGCCGTCCGCTTGGGCCGGATTCTCGGGGAAGCCTCTGGCGGAGATTGCTCGAGCGCGGTGTCGACGTCGTCCTTTGGAGCGGAGGCCTTCGGACCGCGTGGCCACCCGAGGCCAGGTCGGGTCTTGCCGAAGGTGCTGCTGATGCCGAGGGTGTCGCCACCCTCTTCCAGTGCCAAGGTCCGCGCCTGCAGGGTCAAGTCGTCCTGTAGCGTGGGCCTTGTGCGGCCGTTGAGGCCAGAACACACACCCTTGTCGCGTTATAAAGCTGTGTCTCTTTTCCTCTTGCTTCGAGTATCTGGACTTTTTGTCGGTAGCAGGGATGTTAGTGCGAGCAAGAGTTGCTTCTCGCGGGAGGTGATGAGTGAGGTATCCGTATCCCGGAGGCGTGGGAGTCCCTCGGCTCGGTCGGCCTCGCCGCTTACGCGTACTTTTACCCATCCATGAGGCCCTGTCACCGACTCGGTCGAGAAGGCTCGAAGAACCTGCTTCAACAGAAGAGCCTCCGTACGTAAAGACTCATTCGATCCGCGGAGTCACCTTATCCGAACGCGAGTTACTTATCACAGAAGGTGACGAGTGAGGTATCCGTATCCCGGAGGCGTAGGAGTCCCTCGGCTCGGTCGGCCTTGGCTGCTTACGTGTACCCCGTCGTTTCTAGGACCCACTTTTCGAAGTAGTCAAAAAGCACGAAAGATGTTCTGGTAAAAGAGGTTTTTTGTTCGAGGAAAATTTTGACGCAGAGGGGGTTAACCCCCTTTTAGCCCCCGAGGGAGGGTCGGGCTCCGCTGAGGCGAGGCCGACCCTTCCTTGTTGACTAAACTTCGCGTGGGTGTGGGGGATAAGAACAACTTGGAAACATTCTTAAGGATAGAAGCGACGTAGCTGTTGGATGTTCCAAGCGTTGCCGTAGACCTCGCCTTGACTGTTGGCCAGCTTGTAAGTTCCGGGCTTCAGAACTTTGGCGATGATGAACGGCCCCTCCCAGGGGGGCGTTAGCTTATGCCTCCCTCGGGCGTCCTGCCGCAGCCGAAGCACCAGATCGCCCACCTGGAGATCTCGGGGTCGGACCCCTCGGGCGTGGTAGCGTCGCAGGGACTGCTGATACCGCGCTGAGTGGAGTAGGGCCCTGTCCCGAGCCTCGTCCAGCTGGTCCAGCGAGTCTTCTCAGCTGGCTTGGTTGCTTTCTTCGTCGTAAGCCCTCGTCCTCGGGGAACCGTATTCCAGGTCCGTGGGCAGGATTGCCTCGGCCCCGTAGACCAGGAAGAACGGCGTGAAACCCGTGGCTCGGCTTGGAGTCGTCCTCAGGCTCCAGACCACCGAGGGGAGTTCCTTCATCCATCGCTTGCCGAACTTGTTGAGACTGTTATAAATCCGAGGCTTAAGCCCCCGTAGAATCATGCCATTGGCACGTTCCACTTGCCCATTCGACATGGGGTGAGCTACGGCGGCCCAGTCCACCCGGATGTTGTGATCGTCGCAAAAATCCAAGAATTTTTTGCCGGTGAACTGGGTGCCATTGTCGGTGATGATGGAGTTCGGGACCCCGAAGCGATGGATGATGTTGGTGAAGAATGCCACCGCCTGCTCGGACCTGATGCTGCTTAGGGGTCGGACCTCGATCCACTTGGAGAATTTGTCGATGGCGACCAGCAGGTGCGTGTAGCCCCCGGGTGCCTTCTGCAGTGGGCCGACGAGGTCCAGACCCCACACAGCGAAGGGCCAGGTGATGGGTATCGTCTGCAGAGCCTGAGCGGGCAGGTGGGTCTGCTTCGCATAGAATTGGCACCCTTCGCAGGCGCGGACAATTCTAGTGGCGTCAGCCACCGCCGTTGGCCAGTAGAAGCCTTGGCGGAAAGCATTCCCGACGAGGGTTCGAGGTGCTGCATGATGACCGCAAGCCCCCGAGTGTATTTCCTGCAGGAGGTCCTGACCCTCGGCGATGGTGATGCATCGCTGGAGGATGCCCGAGGGGCTGCGGTGGTAGAGCTCCTTCTCGTCGCCCAGCAGGACGAACGATTTTGCTCGTCGCGTTACCCGCCGAGCCTCGGTTTGGTCGAGGGGCAGCTCTCCTCGGCGGAGATATTGCAGGTACGGGGTCCTCCAATCTTGATCTGGCACGACCCCGTTCTGCTCCTCCTCGACGTGCAGCGCTTCGCGCTCGGGCCCCGAGGGTTCCTCGGATTGAGCCGAGGACGGCTCGGGCTGAGCCGAGGTCACCTCGGACGAGGCCGAGGGTGCCTCGGGTTCGGGCGCGTCGCCTATCTTGACTGAGGGTTGGTGCAGATCCCGGGCGAAGACGTCCGGGGGAACCGTTGTCCGCCCCGAGGCTATCTTCGCCAGCTCGTCCGCAGTCTCGTTATAGCGTCGGGCGATGTGGTTAAGTTCGAGCCCGTAGAACTTGTCCTCCAGGCGTCGAACCTCTTCGCAGTAGGCCTCCATCTTCGGGTCGCGGCAGAGGGAATTCTTCATGACTTGGTCGATGACGAGCTGCGAGTCGCCGCGTGCATCGAGGCGTCGAACCCCTAGCTCGATGGCGATTCGCAACCCGTTGATCAGAGCCTCGTACTCAGCTACATTGTTAGACGCCGGGAAATGGAGGCGAAGCACGTAGCGCAGGTGTTTTCCGAGGGGCGAGACGAAAAGCAGGCCCGCGCCAGCTCCCGTCTTCATCAGCGACCCGTCGAAAAACATGGTCCAGAGTTCTGGTTGGATCGGAGCCGTTGGTAACTGGGTATCGACCCATTCGGCTACGAAATCCGCCAGTGCCTGGGACTTGATGGCCTTCCGAGGGGCGAACGAGATCGCCTCGCCCATGATTTCCACCGCCCACTTTGCGATCCGTCCCGAGGCTTCTCGGCACTGGATGATCTCCCCCAGGGGGAAGGATGACACCACAGTCACCGGATGGGACTCGAAGTAATGTCGCAACTTTCGCCTCGTCAGGACCACAGCGTATAGCAGCTTCTGGACTTGTGGGTAGCGGGTCTTGGTCTCGGACAGCACTTCGCTGACGAAGTAAACTGGCCTCTGAATGGGCAAAGCATGCCCTTCTTCCTGCCTTTCGACCACGATCGCGGCGCTGACCACCTGAGTGGTTGCGGCGACGTAGACCAGGAGGGTCTCTCCATCAGTTGGGGGTACCAAGATGGGCGGCTGTGTGAGGAGTGCCTTCAGGCTCCCGAGGGCTTCTTCGGCCTCGGGAGTCCAAGTGAAGCATTCGGCCTTCCTTAAGAGGCGGTACAGGGGCAGGCCTCTTTCGCCGAGGCGCGAGATGAAGCGGCTCAAGGCCGCGAGGCATCCCATGACCCTCTGTACGCCTTTTAAGTCCTTGATAGGTCCCATGTTTGTGATTGCTGCGATCTTCTCCGGATTGGCTTCGATGCCCCGCTCGGAGACGATGAACCCCAAGAGCATGCCCCGGGGCACCCCGAAGACGCACTTCTCGGGATTGAGCTTGACGCCCTTCGCCTTGAGACACCGGAATGTCAGTCCGAGGTCGGAGAGAAGGTCGGAGGCTTTCCTCGTCTTGACCACGATGTCGTCGACGTAGGCCTCGACCGTGCGACCAATGTGTTCGCCGAACACATGGTTCATGCACCGCTGGTACGTTGCACCCGCGTTCCTCAACCCGAACGGCATTGTGACATAACAGTACATGCCGAAGGGCGTGATGAAAGAAGTCGCGAGCTGGTCGGACTCTTTCATCTTGATTTGATGATACCCTGAGTAGGCATCGAGAAAAGACAGGGTTTCGCACCCTGCTGTGGAGTCCACAATTTGGTCGATGCGAGGTAGAGGGTAGGGGACCTTTGGACATGCTTTGTTGAGGCCAGTGTAGTCTACACACATCCACCACTTCCCCCCTTTTTTCCTCACAAGTACAGGGTTGGCAAGCCATTCGGGATGGAATACCTCTTTAATGAACCCTGCTGCCATCAGCTTGTGGACCTCCTCGCCTATCACTCTGCGCCTTTCCTCGTCGAATCGGCGCAGAGGCTGTCTGACCGGTCGGGCCCCGGCCCGAATATCCAGCGAGTGCTCGGCGACTTCCCTCGGTATGCCGGGCATGTCCGAGGGACTCCACGCGAAAACGTCGGCGTTTGCGCGGAGAAAGTCGACGAGCACTGCCTCCTATTTGGGGTCGAGCCCCGAACCGATCCGGATCTGCTTGGAGGCGTCGCCACTGGGGTCGAGAGGGACGGCCTTAACCGTCTCTGCTGGCTCGAAGTTGCCGGCATGCCGCTTCACATCCGGCACCTCTCGGGAGAGGCTTTCTAGGTCGGCAATGAGGGCCTCGGACTCGGCGAGGGCCTCGGCGTACTCCACGCACTCCACATCGCACTCGAATGCGTGTTTGTACGTGGGGCCGACGGTGATGACCCCGTTGGGGCCCGGCATCTTGAGCTTCAGGTAGGTGTAGTTGGGGATGGCCATGAACTTCGCGTAGCATGGCCTTCCCAACACCGCGTGGTAGGTCCCTCGGAACCCGACCACCTCGAACGTCAAAGTCTCCCTTCGGAAGTTGGAGGGTGTTCCGAAGCAGACAGGGAGGTCGAGCTGTCCGAGGGGCTGGACGCGCTTCCCGGGAATGATCCCGTGGAAGGGCGCAGCACCTGCTCGGACGGACGACAAGTCGACGCGCAGGAGCTTGAGAGTCTCGGCGTAGATGATGTTGAGGCAGCTGCCCCCATCCATCAGGACCTTGGTGAGCCTGACGTCGCCAATGACAGGATCGACGACGAGCGGGTACTTCCCCGGGCTCGGCACGTGGTCGGGGTGGTCGTCCTGGTCGAAGGTGATGGGCTTGTCGGACCAGTCTAGGTAGACTGGCGCCGCCACCTTCACCGAGCAGACCTCCCGACGCTCTTGCTTACGATGCCGAGCCGAGGCATTTGCCACATGCCCTCCGTAGATCATGAAGCAGTCGCGGACCTCGGGGAACTCTCCTGCTTGGTGATCCTCCCTTTTGTCGTCGTCGTGAGCCTTGCCACCCTCGGCGGGTGGCCCGGCCCGATGGAAGTGACGCCGAAGCATGACGCACTCTTCGAGGGTGTGTTTGACGGGCCCCTGATGGTAGGGGCACGTCTCCTTGAGTGCCTTGTCGAAGAGGTTTGCACCTCCGGGGGGTTTTCGAGGGTTTTTGCGCTCGGCGGCGGCGACAAGGTCGGCATCGGGAACGTCGCGTTTCGCTTGCGACTTCCTCCTGCCTTTCTTCTTGGCGCCGCGCGGAGCAGACGCCTCGGGAGCATCTTCCGACGGGCGGCCCTGGGGCTGCTTGTCCTCCCGGAAGATGGCCTCTACCGCCTCCTGGCCGGAGGCGAACTTGGTAGCGATGTCCATCAGCTCGCTCGCCCTGGTGGGGGTCTTGCGACCCAACTTGCTCACCAGGTCGCGGCAGGTGGTGCCAGCGAGGAACGCGCCGATGACATCGGAGTCGGTGATGTTGGGCAGCTCGGTGCGCTGCTTCGAGAACCGCCGGATGTAGTCCCGAAGGGACTCTCCCGGCAATTGCCGACAGCTTCGGAGGTCCCAGGAATTCCCGGGGCGCACGTACGTGCCCTGGAAGTTCCCGGCGAAGGCCTGGACCAGATCCTCCCAGTTGGAAATCTGCCCCGGGGGCAGGTGCTCCAACCAGGCACGAGCGGTGTCGGAGAGAAATAGGGGGAGGTTTCGGATGATGAGGTTGTCATCGTCCGTCCCACCCAGCTGACAGGCCAGGCGGTAGTCTGCAAGCCACAATTCCGGTCTCGTCTCCCCCGAGTACTTCGTGATAGTAGTCGGGGGTCGGAATCGGGGCGGAAACGGCGCCCGCCGAATGGCTCGGCTAAAGACCTGCGGACCGGGTGGTTCGGGCGAGGGACTTCGATCCTCCCCGCTGTCATAACGTCCCCCACGCCTGGGGTGGTAGCCTCGGCGCACCCTTTCGTCGAGGCGCGCCCGACGGTCACGATGAGGGTGCTCCTCGCCGAGGTGGCCCGGGGCCGCAGGCGCGGTGTTGCGCGTGCGCCCGGTGAAGACCGAGGCTTCCCGCGTGAGTCGGGAAGTCGCGGCACGAGGGTCCGGGGTGTATCCCCGCCTTCGAGAGGCAGAGCTCTCTGCCCGCCGGGCCGCAGCGCCTCCCAGGAGATGCCTGAGTTCTCCCTGGATCCGCCGTCCCTCGGTGGTTGATGACTCCGGCATCGCTCGGAGGAGCATTGCTGCAGCGACCAGGTCCTGGCCAGTCCCGCCGGATGCGGGTGGCGGTTTGTCCCTGGCATCGTTGGCGGTGCGGTGCTGGAGACCTTGGGGTAAGTGACGTATTCCTCCGGCCGGGGGTTGGCTCGCCCATACCTGCCCGATGTTCTGACGGATTGCCTCGAGCGCTCCTGCTCCTTCATCGAACCCGGCCTGCGCCCCGCGGACTTGCTCGAGCTGTGGGTCGTGACCTCCCGCCGAAGCGGGGACCACAGCTAGCTCCCGCGGGATGTCAGCGCGAGGCGCTGGCCTAGGGGGATCACCATCCTCCGGCATGCCGAGACAGCCGCCTCCGGAGGGATCCCCTAGCTCGATGTGGAAACATTCGCGACTCAGGCCGCAGTCCTTGTCGCCAAGGCTGCGGCTGCCGTCGGAACAGTCGGAGAGGCAGTAGTCACATGCGGTCATGAAGTCCCGCATGGCACTAGGGTTGCCAGATCCGGAGAAATCCCAGCAGATGCTGGGGTCGTCGTCTTCCTCGGACCCAGAGGGTCCGTAGGTCGAGACACCCGTCAATCGGTCCCAAGGCGACCGCACAGGAAACCCCAGAGAGGTTGCACTCGCCTCAATGTGAGCGCCCGCCAAAGCGAGATCGCCAGGCGGGCTGAGGCCGAGTCGAAATAACGAAAGATGGGTAGCAGTCGGTACCTTTTTGTCGACGAGGGGCGATGAAGTCGCGTCGGGGGCTGACCGCGTCGTCGTCTTGGGTCCGATGGCGACGTCCTGCAGGCCTTCCGCGAGCGTGCTGGCGTCGTCCACTTGCTCGGAGTCGACGTGTTGCGGGGGGATGGCGCTCGCGTCTGCCTTGAACGCGAGGGCGACGCTTGGCGTGTCCTCCGTCGAGGCGCCGGGGATGTCGATTTGCCCGACAGCCGTCGGAGCGCGACCTCCCGCTCGGCCCCGGTTGCCGTGCCTCCTCCTCCTTCGACGGCGAGGGAGAGGATGGGGCGAGCTCGAAAGTTGTCCTTCCCCTACGCGGGAAAGACGTCGTCGATTCCGCCGCCAGCGGGCGGGCTGTCCGCCATCAATGTCGTCGTCGCGCGGCGGTGGAAGGAGTATCATGTCGTAGTCGCCGTCGAGCGAGATGAACTCGAGGTTCCCGAAACGGAGCACCGTCCCGGGTTGAAGAGGTTGTTGGAGACTGCCCATCTGGAGCTTGACGGGAAATCGAACGTCAACACGCAGCGCAGCCCCTACCTGGCGCGCCAACTGTCGGCGTTCCGAGACCGGGGGGTCCTCGAGCCGACGAGTGAGAGTGCCGCGTGCCCCAGCCCAGATGGGTCGAGCGCGTGGAGCGAGCGCAAAGGGGGGAATGGAGTGAGAGAGAGGTCGGTGGCCGGAGCCGGATCGCGAGGGAGTCGGAGAAATTCCCACGGCCTTCGTGTTCGTCCCGCGCCCAGGTCGGGTGCGCTTGCAGTAGGGGGTTACAAGCGTCCGCACGAGGTGAAGGGAGAGGGCGGCCCCGAGAGAGCGCCTGCCCCTGCCTTTCGTCCCCGCGAGGCCAACCTTCTCTAAGAAGGCCCTGGCCCTTCCTTTTATAGTCGTAAGGAGAGGGTCCAGGTGTACAAGATGGGGGTGTAGCAAGGTGCTACGTGTCTAGCGAGGGAGAGCTAGCGCCCTATGTACATGCCCAGGTGGCAGCCAGAGAGATCGTGGCACCCTGTTGGAGTGGCGTCGTGGCTGTTGGAGGAGTAACGGAGCCGGACGGGGGGACAGCTGTCGAGGTGGCTGGGTCCTTGCTGACGTTCTCCTGCTTTCGTAAGGGAGCTGGGGGCCGCCGTCGTCATGATCTAGCGGGGCGCCATCATGGCCTATCTGGCATAGCTGGCCAGATGGGACGCCGGTCTTGTTCTCTGCGACCCAAGTCGGCTCAGGGCAGGGTGATGATGACGCTTCCTGTTGACGTGGCGGTCTCGTATCCTAGGTCGGGCGTCGTGGAGGCTCCTCCGAGGCTGTGGCCGAGTCCGTCCTGCAAGACAGAGACAGAGTCCGAGCCCTGGTCGGGCGAGGCGGAGATTATTCGGCAGAGGCCGAGGCGGAGTCCGAGCCCTGGGTCGGGCGAGGCGGAGGTCGCCGTCTTCCGGGGCCTTGGCCCGAGTCCGAGCCCTGGGTCGGGCGGAGCGGAGTTCGCCGTCTTCCGAGGCCTTAGCCTGAGTCCGAGCCCTGGGTCGGGCGGAGCGGAGTTCGCCGTCTTCCGAGGCCTTAGCCTGAGTCCGAGCCCTGGGTCGGGCGGAGCGGAGTTCGCCGTCTTCCGAGGCCTTAGCCTGAGTCCGAGCCCTGGGTCGGGCGGAGTCTCCTATGGCACCACTGGCGAAGTCTGGCCGCCCGTCGGTCTTACCTTTTGCGTTAAACGCCCTGGTGACTCGGTCGGTTGGTGCGGTGATTTAGTCAGGGTTTCTCCTTATCGGAGGCGGGGCCTAGGGCGAGCCGGGGATGCGCCTGCCGTGAAAGAGGAGACCTCAGGCGAGACGGAGTCATCTTAGGGTCGGCTGCCCTCGCCCGAGGCTAGGCTCGGGCGTGGCGTGGTCAAGTCACTCGTGTGGACTGATCCCTGACTTAATCAAACCCATCAGGCCTTTGCAGCTTTATGCTGATGGGGGTTACCAGCTGAGAATTAGGCGTCTTGAGGGTACCCCTAATTATGGTCCCCGACAATTCTAAATGCACAATTGGTAATATGTTTTCTTTTAGACGTATGGTAGCAGAGTAGCTCAGGAAAGCGTTACTCCGACTTCGCCAGCGAACCCCACGTATTCATAGGTAAACTTGTGCAACTTTATCAAGTTATGACACTTATTCTCTTGCTACAGGGTTCTAGGATAGGTCCTACAACCAAATAATGCCCCCAATGATGTCGTGGGTATATGCTCCACAGATGCCGCCTCAGATGACTTCGCAGATGCTGCCTAAGATGCCAATGCAGATGCCAACGCCGATGCTGCCTTAGATGCCAACACCGATGCTGCCGCCACAGATGCCATGGGTATATCCTCCTATGGGGTTGTCACAAATGCCTTGGCGATATGCTCCATGACCAACACAACCATCTCCATCACCTAGAGTGGTAAGTTAAGTCTTGTTTGAGCTTTAGTTAACTAAAATGTAGTAAATCAAGCTAAATCTATATGATAACATATGGACCACATGTTTTGTAGGCTTTGGGTTCGCATCCTACTCCGGACGATGGTACGAACTTCATCGACCAGATCTTCAACCCGACACACGACCCACCTCAATCTTGATGGACTTGCCGATTTTTTATGTGATGTTTGGACATGTTTATGCGATGTTGGGACTTGTGCCACGTGGACTTGTGGACGATTGTGTATGTGTGAGAACCTGTGTTTGACACTTGTGGTTTGGACTATTGTGTGCATATATGTATGCAGGTTTTAAACCCTGTTCTGGAGGCTTCCCATCCAGGGAGAGAGCCAAAAGAGAAGAGGGTTTATATGTATTTTTTTAAAAAAATAATAAGAACATCGACCAAGCCAACGTTCTTAAAGCCACGTCAGCTAATTAAGCCGGTTCACTGACGTACTTAAAGCCACATGGCAACACGTGCGGTTGGCTTGGTGTCCATTTAAGAATGTCAGTTTTAATGGCCGACATACTTAATATATTAAGTATGTCGGTGGGCCAACATACTTAATGCCATGTGGCTTGCCCATGGATCCTCGCCCAGGTGCCACTTGGCTCATAGTTAAGAACGTCGACCCCTCCGTACTAACGATCTTATCAAATTAATTACGTTGGCATTAGCCCGACCCACGTTCTTAACTTAAGAATGTCGGCCCCGATGTTCATAGTTATTTAAGTACGTCAAATACTATACGTCGGTTAAGAATGTCGGCCTATTAGAGTAAGAACGTCGGTTCTTGGCCGACGTTTTTCCTGTTTTTCGTATAGTGAGTGCTTAATTTGACATATTTAGCCATGTAAGTACGTTAGAGTGATGTAATTAATATTAAGTACGTCGGTTGTCCCACATCAATATACTTAATTAGCATGTATCCATTATGTCTGTTATCCCACACGGACGTACTTAAAAGTTGGCCACGTGATATATGCTATGAGTTTACTTGATAAGCCATGTGGCTTCAAAAACTAGTAGAAAAGAGATCTAAGCCTGCGGCAGACACAAATTTTTACTGGCGGTTTCAGTTATCACATGTCAGTGAAAATAAATAGGTGGGTCTGGCTTAAAGAATCGCCAATGGAAACCTATTTCCACTGGCAGTTCTCTTAACACAACCGCCAGTGGAAATCATCCATTTTCACTGTCGGTTGGTGTAACAGAACCGCCAATGATAATATAATTTCCACTGGTCGTTCTGTTATACCAACCGCCAGTGAAAATGGATGATTTCCACTGGTGGTTGTGTTAAGAGAACCACCAGTGGAAATAGGTTTCCGTTGGCGGTTCCTTAAGCAAACCGACAGTGAACTTTTTAGTATTAATACCCCATGTCCTCCCTGGCAGGAGAAAATTTTTGATCTAGGGTTTCAACATGTTAGAGAGAAGAGTATAGCTAGGTTATTTTCTCTATTTCCTCAAATGAGGTTGCTTAATATGTTTAGATTTTGTCTATCCTCTCTCAATCTTCATGTTTAGTTCTTAAATTAGTTTATCGATGGCATATTTAGTTATTTAATGAATGGTGCATGTGTTTGTATGGAGAGAGAGAGGAAGATTGGTTTGATAATTAAGATTTTTTTATTAGTTGCTATGAAAGGTTGGTTTAATTATATTTCAACTGCCAACTATTGTTCATTTTTCTCAACTTTAGCTACGTGTATCGAGTCCATTGCTGATGTCTTCGTAGTAGTGCGTGGTGGGTCTCACATGCCAGTCTTATGGTGTGATCATGTGTGGCGCGACTTCGTTTGTCGTCATGAGCCCTGCGTCACCTGACAGCATGCGTAGGCATACACTTGGTATGATGTACTGTCCTGTATCCCAGTATATGGGTCACTATTGAGACTTCAGTGCTGAGGTCCTCCCACGATTGAGGTTGCCTGACCCTATAGGGCAGTGGGGATACGCCTGAGACCTTTTAAAGGGGCATATAGTCCTGTTAATGGTGACCTCCCAGCACCTATTCGGTATGTTGCACGTATGTATGGACATGTCTTGGTGATGATGTGCATGTCGTTGTTGTCGTGGGCGAATAGCGCTAGATTGGGACTTCTACCTCTTGGGGTTTGCTCGGTCGAGAGTTGGTAAGCAGCTCCACCTTGCAGGGTTGCTCGGTGGGGACTTGGTCGGCCTCTTTGCCTCGTAGGCTTGCTCGACAAGTACTTGGTTGGACGCTCCACCTTGAAGGGTTGTTCAACATAGGACTTGATCAGCCTCTCCGCCTCACAGGGTTGCTTAGTGGAGGACTAGGTCGGTCGCTCCACCTTGCTGGCTAGCTTGGTAAATGGGCCGGATCGATCGCTCCGCCTCGTAGGCTTGCTCGGTAGATGGGCTGAAAGGAGGTCATGTGCCTACTTTTTGTACCCAGTTTCTAGGTACCCAACAACAGCTTGAGATTTTTTGGTGCACGCGAGCGCATTTGTTAAATGTGGCCCTGAGCCCCCGAGTAATCTATGTGGATTGCTTGGGGTCTATTTGGTGTGTGCGTGGTTTAGGGACACACCCTTCTCGCAGTGGTCGTAACTTGCTGAGCGTGAGTCCATGGATACTAGTTTTTGGTTGAAGATCAAATTTCTCAAGTGCGCACAAGCACATCTGCTATATGTAGCCCCCGAGTAATCCATGTGTATTGCTAGGGGGTTTATTCGACATGTGTGTGGTTTGGGGACGGACACTTCCGATGATGGTCGTCACGCGATGAGTGTGAGTCAATGGTTACTGATTTTTGGTTGAAGACCGAATTTCTTGGGTGCGCACAAGCGCATTTGCTAGATGTAGCCCCCGAGCCTCTAAGTAATACATGTGGATTGCTTGGGGTTTATTCAGTGTGTGCATGGTTTAGGGGTGGATATTTCCCGCGATGGTCATCTTGCTGATCATGAGTCCATGAAGTGCCTGAAACGGGCATAGTTTCAAAGGGTGCTCTTCTGAGTTGGTCTCCTGCAGTCGCTTGACATAGATGCATCGTGCTCAGAAGCATTTTTGTGGTCCTTTTGAGGAGAGGTACACCCTCCACCGACCTAGTCAGCATGAGGAAGGAAGACGTCTTGCTACAGACGGGTTATCCAAGCGAAATCCGACCACCCTACGGTAGAGTTAAGTCTTGGCGAGTAGTCCCACTAGGGGCTCGACCCATTGGGGGCATCTTATCGAGTTCTTAATTATTCGACCTTGTATCGTCTCTTTGGTCAGCCTGGCCAACCAAAGAGGGACCTCGTGGCCACCCTGTCAGCCGGGTTATCGCAGGGGAATGTGAGGTACGACCTTGGACGTGGATACAAGCAAATGGCCTATGTATCGGTCACCTAGCTTGTGGCTCGCTGGGAGCTCGCTCGGTCCACCCCCTCGCCCTACATAGTAAGTTGGGGAAGTATTTGGTTTTTACCTGGTTGACCTGAAGCAGTTACTGCGGCGATTGTAACACCCCTGGTGTTACTGTCACTAAAATTTGAGCATAACATCATGAGCATTAGCATATCATGTGTTTGTTACACTTAGAGTGCATTCACTAGGCAAAAATTTCAAACAAGTTGTATTGATGTGACTGGACATGGGTGAAACCCTAGGGTAGGATAATTAACCCTAAACTAGACTTAGGACTATAAATAAAGCCCAAATAAGAGAAAACTTCAAAACTCATTAGAAGTGGTCATAAGATATCACCAGTGATGGACTTGAGTGGCATTCAAACCCTAGGAGGCCTTCAAACCCTAGCAGTACCAAAAACCCTAAGCACACCACTAGATAACCCCAAATAGAAACCCTAGGGGGGTTATTTGTAAATTTTGACCACTTTTGGATCTAAGTGCAAAAACCATGGAATTAGGGTACCTAAAACATAAGGTTCACCCAATTGAGGATTTACAAGTCAAAAGATGTGAATTGGGCTTATTTGTAAAAAGCCACTCAACATCCCTCATGTGGTTAAGTCTGAAATTCAGTGCACATGGCTGACTTTGGAGCTCTATAGATCTAAAAATACAAAGATTTTGCCTAGGGTCAACACATCAAAAGTATAGAGCTATTATAGTAGTACAACTTTGCTTAAGGGATTAAGCATTGTTGTTATACAAAGTTGGGAGAAAACTAAGCTCAAAGTTGTGATGTAAGTCAGCCCTATGTCTGAATTTTCAGTAACAATGAAGTTGGATGAACTTAGAGCTCGATTTTGAGTAAGATCCTTTGACTATTTGATGATGGACATTATAACATAGTTAAAGCTGGTTTGTTAGGCTACAAGTTTGCTATAGTTAGATGATCGAGTCACTACATAAATTTTGGAACAAATCTCCCTGTCATTCGCTCTGTCAGGCTGACTGAAGAAGTTCTTGATGGTACAGTAACCAGATCAGATCGCCAGCTCAGTGAACTCACCACCGGCAACCCCCACGCGTGGATTCACGCTGCCGCGGTGATTCGTGCTCGGCACGGTTGGATAACACAGAGGGAGTAAAAAATATCACCAGTGGATGAACTCCGGCCACTGTTCACTCCAGCCGCCGTGTTCGCTTAGCTCGCGGCTGCTTCGGATCTACCCTCGCTAGAGTTAGACACCTCGCATCCTTGCGCCACGTGCCTCGGCACTTTAACCACACCACTGTGACTCATGTTAGCCCATCCGGTGATCGCCGGTGAGCTTGCCACGGTAATTGCCACCAATTGTGTGCGCCAGTGCACCTCCTTCTCTCCGACCGCCACCGCGCCAGATCAAATTCACTAGCCAGCGCTCAAGGGTCCTATAAATTGAGCATACCCTCGGCTCCATTAGGTATTCAAGCATCTAATTCACCCACTCGTGCCTCCAATTACTCACCAGAGCCCCTGAATCGCTCAGTTTCCCCAAATCGGGTTTCCGCCACCGTGAAAGTGTCCTCGCCATGGCTAGCTCGTTTTAGGTCCGATCTTGCCCTTTGCTCCCTTGTTTCAGCACTCTTACATGCTACTTGTCGGGGACCATAATTAGGGGTACCCTCAAGACGCCTAATTCTCAGCTGGTAACCCCCATCAGCATAAAGCTGCAGAGGCCTGATGGGTTTGATTAAGTCAGGGATCAGTCCATACGAGTGACTTGACCACGCCACGCCCGAGCCTAGCCTCGGGCGAGGGCAGCCGACCCTAAGATGACTCCGTCTCGCCTGAGGCCTCCTCTTTCACGGCAGACGCATCTCCGGCTCGCCCTAGGCCCCGCCTTCGATAAGAAGAAACCCTGACTAAATCACCGCGCCAACCGACCGAGTCACCGGGGCGTTTAACGCAAAAGGTAAGACCAACGGGCGACCAGACTTCGCCAGAGGTGCCATAGGAGGCTCCGCCCGACCCAGGGCTCGGACTCGGGCTAAGGCCCCGGAAGACGGCGAACTCCGCTCCGCCCGACCCAGGGCTCGGACTCGGGCTAAGGCCCCGGAAGACGGCGAACTCCGCTCCGCCCGACCCAGGGCTCGGACTAGGGCTAAGGCCCCGGAAGACGGCGAACTCCGCTCCGCCTGACCCAGGGCTCGGACTCGGGCTAAGGCCCCGGAAGACGGCGAACTCCGCTCCGCCCGACCCCAGGGCTCGGACTCGGGCTAAGGCCCCGGAAGACGACGAACTCCGCCTCGCCCGACCCAGGGCTCGGACTCCGCCTCGGCCTCTGCCGAACGATCTCCGCCTCGCCCGACCCAGGGCTCGGACTCTGCCTCTGTCTTGCAGGACGGACTCGACCTCGGCTTCGGAGGAGCCTCCACGACGCCCAACCTAGGACACGAGACCGCCACGTCAACAGGAAGCGTCATCATCACCCTGCCCTGAGCCGACTTGGGTCGCAGAGAACAAGACCGGCGTCCCATCTGGCTAGCCACGCCAGATAGGCAAATGATGGCGCCCCGCTAGACCATGACGACGGCGGCTCTCAGCTCCCTTACGAAAGCAGGAGGACGTCAGCAAGGGCCCAGCCACTCCGGCAGCTGTCTCCCCGTCCGGCTCCGTTACTCCTCCAACAGCCACGACGCCACACCAACAGGGTGCCAAGATCTCTCCGGCTGCCACCTTGGCATGTACATAGGGCGCTAGCTCTCTCTCGCTAGACACGTAGCACCTTGCTACACCCCCATTCTGTACACCTGGATCCTCTCCTTACGACTATAAAACGAAGGACCAGGGCCTTCTTAGAGAAGGTTGGCCTCGCGGGGACGAAGGGCAGGGGCAGGCGCTCTCTCGGGGCCGCTCGCTTCCCCTCACCTCGCGCGGACGCTTGTAACCCCCTACTGCAAGCGCACCCGACCTGGACGCGGGACGAACACGAAGGCCGCGGGAATTCTCCGACTCCCTCACGACCCGGCTCCGGCCACCGACCTCTCTCTCTGTTCCCCCCTTCGCGCTCGCCCACGCGCTCGACCCATCTGGGCTGGGGCACGCGGCACTCTCACTCGTCGGCTCGGGGACCCCCCGGTCTCGGAACGCCGACAGTTGGCGCGCCAGGTAGGGGCCTGCTGCGTGTTGACGTTCGATTTCCCGTCAAGCTCCAGATGGGCAGTCCCCAACGACCTCTTCAACCCGGGACGGTGCTCCGTTTCGGGAGCCTCGAGTTCATGTCTCTCGACAGCGGCTACGACATGGTACTCCTTCCACTGCCGCGCGGAAGCGACAATGGTGGCGGACAGCCCGCCCGCCGGCGGCGGAATCGACGACGTCTTTCCCGCGTGGGGGAAGGACAACTTTCGAGCTCGCCCCATCCTCTCCCTCGCCATCGGAGGAGGAGGAGGCGGGGCAACCGGGGCCGAGCGGGAGATCGCGCCCCGACGGCTGTCGAGCAAATCGACATCCCCGGCGCCTCAACGGAGGACACGCCAAGCGTCGCCCTCGCGTTCGAGGCAAACGCGAGCGCCATCCCCGCGCAACACGTCGACCCCGAGCAAGTGGACGACGCCAGCACGCTCACGGAAGGCCTGCGGGACGTCGCCCTCGTACCCAAGACGACGGCGCGGTCAGCCCCCGACTTGACTTCATCGCCCCTCGTCGACAAAAAGGTACCGACTGCTACCCATCTTTCGTCATTTCGACTCGGCCTCAGCCCGCCTGGCGACCTCGCTTTGGCGGGCGCTCACATTGAGGCGAGTGCAACCTCTCTGGGGTTTCGTGTGCGGTCGCCTTGGGACCGACTGACGGGTGTCTCGACCTACGGACCCTCTGGGTCCGAGGAAGATGACGACCCCGGCATCTGCTGGGATTTCTCCGGATCTGGCAACCCTAGTGCCATGCGGGACTTCATGACCGCATGTGACTACTGCCTCTCCGACTGTTCCGACGGCAGCCGCAGCCTTGGCGACAAGGACTGTGGCCCGAGTCGCGAATGTTACCACATCGAGCTAGGGGATCCCTCCGGAGGCGGCTGTCTCGGCATGCCAGAGGATGGTGATCCCCCTAGGCCAGCGCCTCGCGCCGACATCCCGCGGGAGCTAGCTGTGGTCCCCGTTCCGGCGGGGGGTCACGACCCACAGCTCGAGCAAGTCCGCGGGGCGCAGGCCGGGCTCGATGAGGGAGCAGGAGCGCTCGAGGCAATCCGCCAGAACATCGGGCAGGTGTGGGCGAGCCAGCCCCCGGTCGGAGGAATACGTCACCTGCCCCAAGGTCTCCAGCACCGCATCGCCAACGATGCCAGGGACAAACCGCCACCCGCATCCGGCGGGACTGGTCAGGACCTGGCCGCCGCAGCGATGCTCCTCCGCGCGATGCCGGAGTCATCAACCACCGAGGGTCGGCGAATCCAGGGAGAACTCAAGCATCTCCTGGAAGGCGCTGCGGCCCGGCGGGCCGAGAGCTCTGCCTCCCGAAGGCAGGGGTACCCCTCGGAACCTCGTGCCGCGACTTCCCGACTCACGCGGGAAGCCTCGGTCTACACCGGGCGCACGCGCAACACCGCGCCTGCGGCCCCGGGCCACCTCGGCGACGAGCACCCTCATCGTGACCGTCGGGCACGCCTCGACGAAAGGGTGCGCCGAGGCTACCACCCCAGGCGTGGGGGACGCTACGACAGCGGGGAGGATCGGAGTCCCTCGCCCGAACCACCCGGTCCGCAGGTCTTTAGCCGAGCCATTCGGCGGGCGCCGTTTCCGCCCCGATTCCGACCCCCGACTACTATCACGAAGTACTCGGGGGAAACGAGACCGGAATTGTGGCTTGCGGACTACCGCCTGGCCTGTCAACTGGGTGGGACGGACGATGACAACCTCATCATCCGAAACCTCCCCTGTTTCTCTCCGACACCGCTCGTGCCTGGTTGGAGCACCTGCCTCCGGGGCAGATTTCCAACTGGGAGGATCTGGTCCAGGCTTTCGCCGGGAACTTCCAGGGCACGTACGTGCGCCTCGGGAATTCCTGGGACCTCCGAAGCTGTCGGCAACTGCCGGGAGAGTCTCTTCGGGACTACATCCGGCGGTTCTCGAAGCAGCGCACCGAGCTGCCCAACATCACCGACTCCGATGTCATCGGCGCGTTCCTCGCCGGCACCACCTGCCGTGACCTGGTGAGCAAGCTGGGTCGCAAGACCCCCACCAGGGCAAGCGAGCTGATGGACATCGCCACCAAGTTCGCCTCCGGCCAGGAGGCGGTAGAGGCCATCTTCCGAAAGGACAAGCAGCCCCAGGGCCGCCCGTCGGAAGATGCTCCCGAGGTGTCTACCCCGCGCAGCGCCAAGAAGAAAGGCAGGAGGAAGTCGCAAGCGAAGCGCGACGTTCCCGATGCAGACCTTGTCGCCGCCGCCGAGCACAAGAACCCTCGGAGCCCGAGGGCGAAGCGCTGCGCATCGAGGAGGAGCAGAACGGGGTCGTACCAGATCAAGATTGGCAAACCCCGTACCTGCAATATCTCCACCGAGGAGAACTGCCCCTCGACCGAGCCGAGGCTCGGCGGGTAGCGCGACGCGCAAAATCGTTCGTCTTGCTGGGCGATGAGAAGGAGCTCTACCACCGAAGCCCCTCGGGCATCCTCCAGCGATGCATCTCCATCGCCGAGGGTCAGGAACTCCTGCAGGAAATACACTCGGGGGCTTGCGGTCATCATGCAGCACCTCGAACCCTCGTCGGGAACGCTTTCCGCCAAGGCTTCTACTGGCCAACGGCGGTGGCTGACGCCACTAGAGTTGTCCGCGCCTGCGAAGGGTGCCAATTCTATGCGAAGCAGACCCACCTGCCCGCTCAGGCTCTGCAGACGATACCCATCAGCTGGCCCTTCGCTGTGTGGGGTCTGGACCTCGTCGGCCCTCTGCAGAAGGCGCCCGGGGGCTACACGCACCTGCTGGTCGCCATCGACAAATTCTCCAAGTGGATCGAGGTCCGACCCCTGAACAGCATCAGGTCCGAGCAGGCGGTGGCGTTCTTCACCAATATCATCCATCGCTTCGGGGTCCCGAACTCCATCATCACCGACAATGGCACCCAGTTCACCGGCAAAAAATTCTTGGATTTTTGCGATGATCACAACATCCGGGTAGACTGGGCCGCCGTAGCTCACCCCATGTCGAATGGGCAGGTAGAACGTGCCAATGGCATGATTCTACAGGGGCTCAAGCCTCGAATTTACAATGATCTCAACAAGTTCGGCAAGCGATGGATGAAGGAACTCCCCTCGGTGGTCTGGAGCCTGAGGACGACGCCAAGCCGGGCCACGGGTTTCATGCCGTTCTTCCTGGTCTACGGGGCCGAGGCCATCCTGCCCACGGACCTGGAATACGGCTCCCCGAGGACGAGGGCCTACAACGAAGAAAGCAACCAAGCTAGCCGAGAAGACTCGCTGGACCAGCTGGACGAGGCTCGGGACCGGGCCTTACTACACTCGGCGCGGTATCAGCAGTCCCTACGACGCTACCACGCCTGAGGGGTCCGACCCCGAGATCTCCAGGTGGGCGATCTGGTGCTTCGGCTGCGGCAAGACGCCCGAGGGAGGCACAAGCTCACGCCCCCCTGGGAGGGGCCGTTCATCATCGCCAAAGTTCTGAAGCCCGGAACGTACAAGCTGGCCAACAGTCAAGGCGAGGTCTACGACAACGCTTGGAACATCCAACAGCTACGTCGCTTCTACCCTTAAGATGTTTCCAAGTTGTTTATATACCTCGCACCCACGCAAAGTTTAGTCAACAAGGAAGGGTCAGCCTCGCCTCGGCAGAGCCCGACCCTCCCTCGGGGGCTAAAAGGGGGGAAACCCCCTCTGCGTCAAAATTTTCCTCGAAAAGAAAATCTCTTTTACCAGAACATCTTTCGTGCTTTTTGATTACTTCGAAAAGTGGGTCCTGGAAACGACGGAGTACACGTAAGCAGTCAAGGCCGACCGAGCCGAGGGACTCCTACGCCTCCGGGATACGGATACCTCACTCATCACCTTCTGCGATAAGTAACTCGCGCTCGGATAAGGCGAATCCACGGATCGAACGAGTCTTTACGTACGGAAGCTCTTCTGTCGAAGCGATTCTTCGAGCCTTCTCGACCAAGTCGGTGACAGGGCTTCATGGGCGGGTAAAAGTACGCGTAAGCGGCAAGGCCGACCGAGCCGAGGGACTCCCACGCCTCCGGGATACGGATACCTCACTCATCACCTTCCGCGAGAAGCAACTCTTGCTCGCACTAACATCCCTGCTACCGACAAAAAGTCCAGATACTCGAAACGAGAGGAGAAGAGACGCAGCTTTATAACGCAACAAGGGTATGTGTTTTGGCCTCAACGGACGCGCAAGGCCCACGCTACAAGACGATTTGACCCTGCAGGCTCGGATCTTGACGCTGGAAGAGGGCGAAGACATCCTCGGCATCAACAGCACCTTCGGCAATGCCCGACCTAGCCTCGGACGGCGACGCGGTCCGAGGGCCTCCACTCCGAAGGACGACGTCATCACCACGCTCGAGCAATCTCTGCCAGGGACTTCTCCGAGAACCCGGCCCGAGCGGACGGCTCGGCCGGCCACCTCCGGGGCCTCGGCCGACCGCCTTCCAAGGGCGCCAGCTCGGTTCGAAGCCTCGACTGAACAGCTCCGACGTCGATCCTGCCAACGGACAACCCGGCTAGGCTCCGGCCAACCAGGTTTCATTTCCGAGCCAACAACGCCTCTGCTCATGCTGATATCGCTACCCCTGGCCTCGGCTCGTCGAAGAGCGGCCGAGGGGTCTCTTTAACTAAGCTAGAGGAGCCTCGGACAACAGGTCCGACCGAGCCGAGGGATTCCTACGCCTCCGGGATACGGATACCTCACTCGTCACCTTGACACGGGGCAACTCACGCTTAGTGAAGCGGTTCAGACAATCAGCGGACGAGTCTTAGCGCTCGGGAATGAGGAAAAAACACGGCTCTGTGCCGGAGTTACATACATGTTCAGGCCCCGAAGGCCGAAATGAACGAAAAACCCGGCACTCGAAGTGCCATTACAAGCGGAACTCCGGTTCCTCCCTCTGCAGCGGCGCAGGCCTCAGGAGAAGGCACAGCTGCTGTCTTGCCCTCGCCCATAACGCCACCCGAGGGGCGAGGACAAGTACAAAGAGCCGAAGGCCCGAGGCGCCGATGGTGGCGGTGATCCCGTCGCTGACGGGGACTTCTTGAGCCGCCTCCACCTCGGCACTGACGCCAGGAGCCACCAGCCTGTGGCCAGATCCCCACTCAAATCCTCCCCGATGAGTGGGGCACCGGCCTCCGCGCAAAGGCGCCGCCCTGGTGCAAAGGCAGGACCACCCCAGAACACGAGCGCCGCCCTTGCGGCGTGCGGTGTCTAGGGTGGACCTCCCGTGTACACGGCGCGGCAGCCGCCCCCCGACAAAGGGGCCCGCCGGAGCCGAGCTAGCGGACCCGACACGCTGGAGGTGACGGCGTTCGCCGCCGATCCATCCCACGTTGTCGAAGTCCGCGCCGCCCGCAGGGCCAGTGAGCGCCTTCTCCCTCGAATATCGTGGGAGAGGATGACCCACGAACCCGTGCGGGAGGTGGGGCGCCGGCTCAGTCCGGCACCCACCCCAGCGAGGATGATGAACATCCTTGAAGCTGAGGGTGGGACCCAGATCGCAGTCCGGTTTGCTCCTCCCCACCCAGGAGCTGGTGGTCACCGTCTCGGGTGACCCCCAGCCGAGGGGGGCAACCGGGCTGCCTGATGAAAATCCTTGAAGCCGAACGATGGCTGAAAGGTACCAACTCCCACGGAGTTGCGTTCCTCCGGCGATGGAGCGAAAAGACGGCGGTTTCCCCCCATCCGGGGGCTCGGAAGATGGAGAGACACAATGCATAGGGGAGGAAGGAGACATGGTTACCTCACGAAGGGGGTCGCCCTCCTTTTAAAGGCAACTCCCCCTGCTTGCGCCCTCAACCGTCACGGGCTGAGTCTTCTCCAACACGCCTCCAAAGCCCTTCCCTGCGGCGCGGGGGCTGGGGCCCGCCTGTCATGCAGACCGGCTCTAAGAAGAAGAAGCCGAACCGCCGCGCACGACGCACGCAACCACCCAGCGGTTACAAGTAACCCTCCACTTTTGCCCGGACCAGCGGGCGAAAGGGGCAGGCGGCCATGCAGGCGGCATGCAACCGCGCCAAGTGGACGCGCCTCTCCGATTCCTGACAGGCCAGCGCGGCGGCTCAAGCCCACGCGTCGTGCAACTGGCGCGCCGGGCGCTGCATGCGAACCGCTATGCCACTCGCTCCACCACCGCACCTCCTCGATTGCGGAACCGATACCGCGATTCGAGGCGACCCAGCCCGCGACCCGGCAGCGCCAGCCTGGCGCAGCGGTCAAAAGCGGTCAAAAACGGGCCGGCAGTAATGACGATGGCAGGCGCGCGAGAACAGCGGTCACGCCATCGGCCAGGCTCATGTCCCATCCGGAGGCAGCAAGAGAACCCCCTCTCACGGCGTGAAGACGACGCGCCCGTGACCCGTACCTCGAACGGCTCGCGCACGCGCAACGGCAACCTCGCCAACTACTCACCCCGGCGCATTAACTCCGCGGCTCGACGGGCAGCGCTACGGGCAGGAGCGGCTGGTGACGTTTCGCCTTCGCCAAAACAACCGCGCCGAAAAAGGTACGCCGCGACGTTCAATTTCGAATCCTTTTTTCCCTTTTCCTTCTTTCTCTATTTCTTGCAACAGGGACCGAGAAGGGGGATAACCCCAAAGGGATCCTTCCCCGTGAAGGAACTAGGCTCCGAGCCTCCCTACTGATCAGGGGTTCGAAGGCTGGCCCCCCGAAGGGTTCAACAGCCGCCTCAGATCACGTGGGCCTGACACCCACTACTGGTTAGGGGTTCGAAGGTCGGCCCCCGAAAGGACTCACGACCGCCTCAGGCTACTTGGGCTCCGTGCCCCCTACTGATCAGGGGTTCGAAGGCTGGCCTGTCGAAGGGTTCACAGTCGCCTCAGACGCCGAGCGAGGGATGACCAGGGGTACGTTCGATACATAATCAAGGCTCGGGCTGCGCTCCCGAGGTACCCTAGGACATTTCCGAGACCAGCGGGAACGACTCTGTAACGGAATCCCATCGGAGGGAGGCAACGAGCCCTCGGACCCCGTCGCTAGGGGACCGGGTCCGGCAGATCACCCGCAGGTACTTTTGGGCGTGCCTCCGGGCCCCTAGCCGACCCCCAACGAACGGGGCACGGACGTCCACTCGGATTACCCGATTGCAGCTCACTGGAGACACCATGTTCGGTGCCCATCAAGGGTAACATGGCGCACTCCCCCCCTCCTCCTTGCGGAAAGGCGACGTAGGGGCGTATATAAAAAGTCGAGTCTGTCCCTGATCGTCCTCTCGCTCCGTGCGAAGGCTCGGGGGCTGCTCTCGCAAACCCGGCTCCGGCCGAACCGTTGACAGCGTCAACATACCAGCCCGAGAACTTGGGCCCCGACAGTGCACCTGGGTTACGCCCTGCTCGCATGAGGGAACCGCCAGACCAGCCGAGGCATTACGCAAGGCATTAAGACCTCGGAGGAGTGAAACCACTCCTCCGAGGCCTCGGGGGCTACACCCGGCGGGTGCGCTCGCGCGCACCCACCGGAACAAAGCACCACCGAGAAAGGCTGGTCCCCTTGCAAAAAAGTGCGACGCAAGCCTCCAAGCGAGTGTTAACACTCTCTTCGAGGCTCGGGGGCTACTGTCGGGGACCATAATTAGGGGTACCCTCAAGACGCCTAATTCTCAGCTGGTAACCCCCATCAGCATAAAGCTGCAGAGGCCTGATGGGTTTGATTAAGTCAGGGATCAGTCCATACGAGTGACTTGACCACGCCACGCCCGAGCCTAGCCTCGGGCGAGGGCAGCCGACCCTAAGATGACTCCGTCTCGCCTGAGGCCTCCTCTTTCACGGCAGACGCATCTCCGGCTCGCCCTAGGCCCCGCCTTCGATAAGAAGAAACCCTGACTAAATCACCGCGCCAACCGACCGAGTCACCGGGGCGTTTAACGCAAAAGGTAAGACCAACGGGCGACCAGACTTCGCCAGAGGTGCCATAGGAGGCTCCGCCCGACCCAGGGCTCGGACTCGGGCTAAGGCCCCGGAAGACGGCGAACTCCGCTCCGCCCGACCCAGGGCTCGAACTCGGGCTAAGGCCCCGGAAGACGGCGAACTCCGCTCCGCCCGACCCAGGGCTCGGACTAGGGCTAAGGCCCCGGAAGACGACGAACTCCGCTCCGCCCGACCCAGGGCTCGGACTCGGGCTAAGGCCCCGGAAGACGGCGAACTCCGCTCCGCCTGACCCCAGGGCTCGGACTCGGGCTAAGGCCCCGGAAGACGACGAACTCCGCCTCGCCCGACCCAGGGCTCGGACTCCGCCTCGGCCTCTGCCGAACGATCTCCGCCTCGCCCGACCCAGGGCTCGGACTCTGCCTCTGTCTTGCAGGACGGACTCGACCTCGGCTTCGGAGGAGCCTCCACGACGCCCGACCTAGGACACGAGACCGCCACGTCAACAGGAAGCGTCATCATCACCCTGCCCTGAGCCGACTTGGGTCGCAGAGAACAAGACCGGCGTCCCATCTGGCTAGCCACGCCAGATAGGCAAATGATGGCGCCCCGCTAGACCATGACGACGGCGGCTCTCAGCTCCCTTACGAAAGCAGGAGGACGTCAGCAAGGGCCCAGCCACTCCGGCAGCTGTCTCCCCGTCCGGCTCCGTTACTCCTCCAACAGCCACGACGCCACACCAACAGGGTGCCAAGATCTCTCCGGCTGCCACCTTGGCATGTACATAGGGCGCTAGCTCTCTCTCGCTAGCCACGTAGCACCTTGCTACACCCCCATTCTATACACCTGGATCCTCTCCTTACGACTATAAAAGGAAGGACTAGGGCCTTCTTAGAGAAGGTTGGCCTCGCGGGGACGAAGGGCAGGGGCAGGCGCTCTCTCGGGGCCGCTCGCTTCCCCTCACCTCGCGCGGACGCTTGTAACCCCCTACTGCAAGCGCACCCGACCTGGGCGCGGGACGAACACGAAGGCCGCGGGAATTCTCCGACTCCCTCACGACCCGGCTCCGGCCACCGACCTCTCTCTTTGTTCCCCCCTTCGCGCTCGCCCACGCGCTCGACCCATCTGTGCTGGGGCACGCGGCACTCTCACTCGTCGGCTCGGGGACCCCCCGGTCTCGGAACGCCGACACTACTAATGCTCCTCGACCGGTTCAATTAAGCTAGATCGCTCTAGATCGCCAGGAACACGTCTGTTCATCCGTAGTTCGCACTGTCTCTGTGGGTAGGGCGATTTAGAGTTCGGATTGTGCCATTGATTGAGGGGAAACATTTGTTAGGTATAGAATTAGGTCTCTACCGAATTAGAGCACCGGTCATTGAGTGTCGTGACTGGTACAGGTTCGCTGGAGCTCGGTTCCTCGTCGCTCGCCGTCGAGGACCTCAAGTTGTAAAGAGTTAAAACGTGGAGGGCTTCGGTGTAAATGTCAGTGACTGAAACAAATAGTGCGCAGGATTCTTCCCTAGTTTTTCAAACCCCTGAGGGTCTCAGTGCCAAGTTGACACGCGGGCGCGTTTTGCCTAGGCTGGGCCGGCTCGGGCCAAATTCAGCCCAATATTGTTGACTCTTTTACTTTTCTTTTTCTACCAGGATTAAAGGATATATAGAAAATTGAAGAAAAATGCAAGACCAATATTGCTAGGTTCCTAATTTTCTATAGTATTTAATAAAAATAGTTTTATAATTTTTATTCCAAATAGGGAATTATGGAGTATTTAAAATATCCAAAGCCCATACTCCTGGAATTTTAGAAATTGATTAATAGCTCCAAAAATCACTAAACGTTTCAGATGAGTTTAAAATATTATTTAGAAGCCTTGGGTAAAGTTTGGTATGATTTGGACAATGTTTGATGCCTAAACCTCAAAACCCTAGTCTTCTAGTAATGCCTACCCTATGAACTACCCTCCTGACTTCAAAAACCCTAGTTTCCTGGAGTACCGTGAAGGAAAGTTGTACTCAAGATACAACTTGATAAACCTTTGCTATTATTGCATTTTCATAAACATCACATGAGCATTCATGATTATATATGGTTATCTATAGAAAACGAGGAGGAAATAGAAGTTGAAGAAGAAAGTGTTGCACAACCACCACCTGAAGACCCACCTTTCGGGAGCTGCTTTTACTTCGATATTTGCGGAGCAGAGCTCGACTCTCCTATAACACAAGGCAAGCCCCGGTGCATTTTCCACCTCCTTGCTATTTTAAAATCTTTCTCACTTGCTTAATGCATTAGGTGATAGGAGTTGTGTGCTAAACACTTGCTGCATTTCCTTCCTTGAAAGATTGATCACTTTTCCTTGATCACCTGTTTTATAAAAAGTTTTTGTTTCTTATGCTTAGTCTTGCGCTAGAAAAACAAAATGTTTTGTTTTGACAAAAGATGATGCTTCAAGTGGGAATGGATGATTTTCAAAAACAAAACTTGATGGTGGATTCATCATGGCCATGATGGTTTCAACATCGGAAAAGATGTACCTCTGCCAGGTACCAAACTTTGGGTTGAAATGATAAATCTGAGACAGGGCGGGTGACTTGCACGAGGAGAGAGTCTCGATGCAGTGTCTCCATCTAAGTCGATTAAGGACCTTGTCGATATAGGCTTGATGATCGAGGACCCTTTAACTAGTCACATGCTTCATCATGGGTAATCTTTGCCTCGGGCAGACTAATACTAGAATAAGATAACACGCAATGGGAGTGGAGAGATGGCGAGAGTAGCGTGTACCCTCCGTGGCAAGAGGCTAGACGGTGGTGTATCTGTGCTCTTGGTTGGCGTGAACCTGATCTGGTCTTAAGAACCCCGGTGGCAAGTTGACATATGCAAGGGTTAAGTGCTACATATGTCGTGTGATTGGAGATCCTCAGCTGAGTATTAATCAATTCGGATCGCTGTTACTTCTCGGACATGAAGACTTGGGCACTGACCTACACGTAGCATTCCAGTGAACAAAAAGGGTTGATAAAAAGATGGCTTGTATAGGCTAAGTGCTTGAACTAGGGTAGAAAGAACTCTAGTGATAGGTAATGACTTAACTTGCTAATAAAATTGGATTTTTAAGGATCCACCATTAGTAAGCATTTTTGCAAACAGAGTCTTGATCTTTGATTAAGCCTTACCTTGACTCCCTCAAAGCCAGCATATCCTTGAGAGTCTTTTATTTTTGATGGGTAAGACTTGCTAAAGTACACTTCGTACTCAGGTCTTTGTCCCATGTTATTTTAGGAGAGGAAGCAGCAAATTTTTGTTGCTTTTGTTCCAAGGTGGTGCTGAAGGAAGAAGCTCTGGAATGAAGTCGCCAGAGGATGTTGTCCTCCTTTTAAAAACTTTTTACTGCTTTGCAGGAGGGTTTTTGCCTCCCGGGTTTTGTAATAATATTACTTAAGCACTCCTATATTACTGGTCTATAATATTTACACTCTTTCTATATGTTAATGTAAATTAAGTTGCTGTAATTGCCTCCGCTCATTCGTTCCTCCGATGTGTTGTAATATCTGCGTGACGGGTGAAACACTCTTGGGAAAGGAAAAGAATACAGATACCGAACATGTCAAGTGATCAAGTGCGTCTACAGGGTTGTCTGAGGTCCGTTGGACAAGGACAACTGTAGGTGGGCCTAATGACTTGGGAGGTTATGTCACAGCTGGTATCGGATAGAAACCCATTTCTACAGACGTTATGAGACATTTCAAAAAGAAATTTCAAAGAGTTACCTGAGAAAACTTTTTTCATTCTTATCTTACTACTTTCTGAAGTACCTATCTTATAAGACAAGATAGCAGAGTGCAATGTATAGAAGGTTGTGAATAAACGAATGTTGATTTTGTAATTATGCATGCATCATGTTAAAAACTATACTAATAAAGCTTTCCCCTTATGGAGATATGCCGCCACGCACGATGAAAACTGCACGCAAGTCCACTGGACCGATTGGCATGCCTCGACATCAGCTAGCCCCGAGACATGAGGAGAGCAGCAGCGGCAGTAATGACCCCATTGGAGATCTAGAAGCCTAGGTGGAGCAGCTTCGAGCGGAGTTACATCATAGAAACAGTGTGTGAGTTGAGGATGGTCAGCGTATAAATGAGTTAAGAACTGACATCTGCCATCTGCAAGACGAGCTTGCCGAACGGGATTTGGCACTCGATTGGGCTGTCAATTCACGTTACATTGCTTGGGACAAGGAAGCCAAAGGTCGAGCCCGTGTGGAGGAGCTTAGCACGGCTGTTGTCTACTTGCAGGTGTACTGCAATACACTACATGAAAAAGTTCATGAATTGTATTCGTGACTGCACCCAGACGTACCTGCGGACCCTGTTGGAATGGGAGCCGGACCTTCCGGAGCAGCAAGTGAAGCATTTGGTGGGGAATTGGACCTTTTCAAGCCCCCTCCTTCTATGAACCTGGCTGACGAATGGTCCCCTACAACAGATAGTGAAGCAACCAAAAGTGATAAGAAACTAGAATAGTATAGTTTTGATATGGTGTTAATGTATAATAGGTAATGTGGTCCTGTTGTAAATTCGAGTCTGTATCATTACCTCTCAGTAATGTAAAATGATGGTATTCTTTGGCATGTTATATTTTTCCAAATGTTCTTTGCCTCAGATGCTATCTAGGACTCGTGGACAGGATGGTGTAGGAACCTCCCGTGGACGGGAGGCTACTCCTAACCTGCCACCAATACCCCCAACATTGGCTGAGGCTATCGCTGCCTTAGTCAATGCGACTGCTGACAACACCCGCTTTCTACATGAAATGGCGGAAAATCAGTTTCAACAACCAGGCGGAAGGGCTTATCCCCAAGGACCCTGTGAAACTTCGTACCTGGATTTCTCAGAAACCCGTCGCCCACTATTCGTCAAAGTCAAAGATCCACTCGAAGCCAACGAATGGGTGCAGGTTATTGAGCAGAAGTTTGGACTCATCCGCTGCACGGAGACCCAAAAGCAGTTGTTCGCGGCTCAGCAGTTATGAGGACCTGCCAGCACCTGGTGGGGAAATTATGTGGCCATTCAGCCTGCCGGACATTAAGTTTCATGGGACGAATTTAAATTGGCTTTTCGTGAGCACTACATTCCAGAAGGAGTGCTGCACATGAAGCAGGAAGAATTTATAAGACTCGAGCAATGCAGTATCTCAATAAATTCAATCATTTGTCCAAGTACGCAATTGACCAAGTCAATACTGACCTGAAAAAGAAGAACTGCTTCATGCAAGGCCTTAATGGCCGTCTACAACGGAAGATGGCCACCTGCCTCGATCTCTCCTATAACAGGGTTGTCAGCACAGCGCTGGCAGTTGAAGCTAAGCGTGCAAGCCCAGGAAAAACGAAGGGAAATGGAGGTGACAGGTCCAGCCAGGGGCCTGAAAAGCGACAAAGGTTGGTAATCCGACCTTTCAACCAAAACCATTCTTCACCACGTCCACCCTCCTACCCCTTCAAACAACCTGTCTGTATTCGTCCCGCCACTGCCCCCACTTCAACAACTCAGCCGAGTGCCCCCAGTACTCGTTTCCCCGCCCTCCCTAGCTCCTCAATAGGCTGCTTTAATTGTGGGAAGTCCGGACATTTTATCAAGGACTGCCCATATCCGAGGCAGAACAGATCCAATAATCAGCAGAGCTCAGGAAGCTCAAATCAAGGCAAGGGAAACACAACAAATAACGCAGCGGGCAAGAATATGAAGAAGACTGGGCGAATATACTATACACAAGTGGCCACCACACCGGAGGGAGAGCCAGTTATGATGGGTACGTTTCTCGTGGCCAATCACCCAGCAATTATTCTCTTTGATTCTGGTGCTTCGCATACATTCATAAGCAAGAAGTTTGTGGAAAAATATTGCAATCCTTGCATCGAATCAAGGGAAGGGTTCATTATCCATTCACCTAGGGGACAAATATTCACTAAAGAAGTGGCTTTTCATGTGCCTGTAACATTAGTTGAACAGGACTTTCCCACAAACATGATTGTTCTGAAAGGCCAAGATATAGATGTAATTCTGGGCATGAATTGGTTAGCCTAGCACAAAGCTATCCTCAACACTGATCTGAGAACCATCATGTTGAGCTATGGCCATGAAGCGGTTCTTTTGTCCATCCCTGTAGATATTCTAGCAAAACCACATGGCAGAGTCTATGAAGCCATCATCCCAGAAATTCAAGATATTCCGATAGTATGTGAGTTTTCGGACGTCTTTCCTGAAGATCTGCCGGGGTTACCTCCAGAGAGATGTAGAATTTGTGATTGAATTGAAGCCCGGTACGGTTCCTGTTTCTAGGAGATCATACCGAATGCCTCCAAATGAGTTGGCAGAGCTCAAGACACAATTACAAGATTTACTAGAAAAATGATTCATCCGGCCCAGCTCATCACCTTGGGGTTGTCCCGTAATCTTTGTCAAGAAGAAGGATCAAACGCTTCGGATGTGCGTGGATTATAGACCCCTTAATGAGGTCACGATAAAGAATAATTAACCTCTTCCCCGGATTGATATTCTATTTGATCAACTTACTGGAGCAAGGGTATTCTCTAAAATTTACCTCCGATCAGGCTATCATCAGATCCGTATCTGCCCCGAAGATATACCAAAGACCGCATTTACTAAGCGGTACGGATTATTCGAATATCTGGTTATGTCTTTTGGATTAACAAATGCTCCTGCCCACTTCACATACCTGATGAACTCGGTATTCATGCCTGAGTTGAACAAATTTGTGGTCGTCTTCATTGATGATATCTTGATATATTCCAAAGATGAAGAAGAGCGTGCTCAACATCTATGGATCGTATTAACGTGCTTGAGGGAACATCAATTATATGATAAATTCAGTAAGTGCGTGTTTTGGCTGGAAGAAATCCAATTTCTGGGACATGTACTCTCTGCAAATGGGATTGCGGTTGATCACAGCAAAGTCAAGGATATTCTCGAGTGGAAGCCACCAACCACGGTGCATCAGGTTCTCAGTTTCCTTGGACTGGCTAGTTATTACCGCCGATTTATCCTAGATTTTTCTAAACTTGTGAAGCCAATCACAAGTCTATTGAAGAACGATACAAAATTTGACTGGTCCTCAAAGTGCAATGAAGCCTTCAAGCAGCTAAAGGTGTTATTGACCACTGCTCTGATATTAGCTGAACTGGACATTGAAAAGCCTTTTGATGTGTATTGTGACGCATCAGGCAGTGGTCTAGGATGTGTTTTAATGCAAGAGGGCCGAGTGATAGCCTACACTTCAAGACAGTTACGTTGACATGAGGAACATTATCCAACTCATGACCTAGAGTTAGCTACCGTGGTTCATGCCCTTAAGATATGGCGTCATTACCTACTAGGAAATATCTGCCATATATATATAGATCATAAAAGTTTGAAGTACATATTTACCCAGTCAGAACTAAATATGAGGCAAAGGAGATGGCTTGAGTTGATTAAAGACTATGAATTGGAGATTCATTATCACCTAGGCAAGGCCAACGTGGTGGCAGATGCACTAAGTCGCAAGACTTCCTGTCATTGTATTACGATGAAGACTTCTGACATCACATTGTGCCAAGAAATGGAGAAGTTAAACCTGGAAATGATTCACCAAGGAACAATAAATCAATTGAAACTTGAGTCGGTCCTTCTGCAAAAGATAATTGACGCATAAAAATGATGAGGGTATGAGGCACATTCATGAGAAAATAGTAGCCGGTAAAGCCAACTGTTTCAGAAGAGATGATCAAGACGTGGTATGGCTTAACAACCGCATAGTTGTGCCTAAGAATGATAAAATCCGCCAGCAAATTTTGGATGAAGCTCATCTTAGTCGCTATTCTATTCATCCCGGAAGCACTAAGATGTATCATGATCTAAAACAGCATTATTGGTGGACGAAAATGAAGATCGAAATTGCACGCTATGTGGCAAGATGCGACACTTGCAGACATGTCAAAGCCATACACATGAAAACTGCTGGTCCATTGCAATCTTTACCTATCCCGATTTGGAAATGGGAGGACAAAAGCATGGACTTTATTGTGGGATTACCCAGGACTGCAAAAGGATTTGACTCTATTTGGTTTATAAATGTCGGCTTACGAAAATAGCTCATTTTCTGCCAGTCCAGACATATTATTTGATCATCACTTATGCCCAGATGCATATTGCTCACATTCTTAGTTTGCACGGTGTTCCGAAGACAATAGTGTTGGATCGTGGACCTCAATTTGTATCCAAATTCTAGGAAGAACTTCACAAATCCTTGGGTACTAAGTTGCTCCACAGTTTGGCCTATCATCCTCAAACCAGTGGGCAGATTGAAAGAGTAAATCAAATACTTGAAGACATGTTGCGAGCATGTGTTCTAGAATTCCCACAAAAATGTGATGACTACTTACCATTAGCGGAGTTCTCATATAATAACAGCTATCAAGAGAGCATCAAAATGGCACCCTTTGAAGCTTTGTATGGATGACGGTGTCGTACTCCATTAAACTGGTCTGAACCAGCAGAAAGATGGTTTTTCAGGCCTGATATGGTAAAAGAAACAGAAGAGAAGGTTCAACGAATAATACATAATTTGAATGAAGCCCAAGCTCACCAAAAGAGTTATGTAGACAAACGACGCAAACCCTTGTACTTTCAAGTTGAAGATTATGTCTACCTGAAAGTCTCACCAATGAAGGGTGTATCACGTTTCATGGTTAAAGGGAAGCTTGCACCCCGGTACATTGGTCCTTTTCCTATTCTTGAACAATGTGGACCAGTGGCATATCCCCGGTACATTGGTCCTTTTCCTATTCTTGAACAATGTGGACCAGTGGCATATCGACTCCAATTACCTGAAACATTGTCTGTTGTGCACAATGTGTTCCATGTGTCTCAATTGAAGAAGTGTCTTGGGGTTCCAGATTGAACTATTGAAGTGATGGATGTTACCTTGGAACCAGACCTAACATATTCAGAACATCCTATTCGTGTCCTGGATCAAAAGGACATGATTACCCGAAGAAGAACTCTCAAGTTTTATAAGATACAATGGAACCAACACACGGAAGATGAAGCTACATGGGAAACTCAAGACTTTTTAGAAAAAAAATTCCCAGGCTTTTTAGCTTCATGTAAATTGTGAGATGTTTACAATTGTTATAATAAAGGAGTAGACCCCATACCACCCCTGCCTTGTATAAGAAATAAGGAAATAAAAATATGACACGTTTCCTTTTCCACTACTTACCCTAAGACTTTTCAAATCTCAGGACGAGATTCTTTTATGGGGGGAAGGTTGTAACACCCCTGGTGTTACTGTCACTAAAATTTGAGCATAACACCATGAGCATTAGCATATCATGTGTTTGTTACACTTAGAGTGCACTCACTAGGCAAAAATTTCAAACAAGTTGTATTGATGTGACTGGACATGGGTGAAACCCTAGAGTAGGGTACTTAACCCTAAACTAGACTTAGGAGTGTAAATAAAGCCCAAATAAGAGAAAACTTCAAAACCCATTAGAAGTGGTCATAAGATACCACCAGTAATGGACTTGAGTGGCATTCAAACCCTAGGAGGCCTTCAAACCCTAGCAGTACCAAAAACCCTAAGCACACCACTAGATAACCCCAAATAGAAACCCTAGGGGGGTTATTTGTAAATTTTGACCACTTTTGGATCTAAGTGCAAAAACCATGGAATTAGGGTACCTAAAACATAAGGTTCACCCATTTGAGGATTTACATGTCAAAAGATGTGAATTGGGCTTATTTGTAAAAAGCCACTCAACATCCCTCATGTGGTTAAGTCTGAAATTCAGTGCAAATGGCTGACTTTGGAGCTCTATAGATCTAAAAATACAAAGATTTTGCCTAGGGTCAACACATCAAAAGTCTAGAGCTATTATAGAAGTACAACTTTGCTTAAGGGATTAAGCATTGTTGTTATAGAAAGTTGGGAGAAAACTAAGCTCAAAGTTGTGCTGTCAGTTAGCCCTATGTCTAAATTTTCAATAACAGTGAAGTTGGATGAACTTAGAGCTTGATTTTGAGTAAGATCCTACGACTATTTGATGATGGACATTATAACAAAGTTAAAGCTGGTTTGTTAGGCTACAACTTTGCTATAGTGAGATGATCGAGTCACTGCATAAATTTTGGAACAAATCTCCCTGCCATTCGCTCTGTCAGGCTGACTGAAGAAGTTCTTGATGGTATAGTAACCAGATCAGATCGCCAGCTCAATGAACTCACCGCCGGCGACCCCCGCGTGTGGATTCACGTCGCCGTGGTGATTCATGCTTGGCACGGTTGGATAACGTAGAGGGAGTAAAAAAATATCACCACTGGATGAACTCTGGCCACTGTTCACTCCGGCCGCCATGGTCTGCTTAGCTCGCGGCCGCTTCGGATCTACCCTTGCCGGAGTTAGACACCTTGCATCCTTGCGCCACGTGCATCGGCACTTTAACCACACCACCGTGACTCATGTTAGCCCATCCGGTGATCGCCGGTGAGCTTGCCACGGTAATTGCCACCAATCGTGTGTGCCAGTGCACCTCCTCTCTGACCGCCACCGCGCGAGATCAAATTCACTGGCCACCGCTCAAGGGTCCTATAAATTGAGCATACCCTCGGCTCTGTTAGGTATTCAAGCTTCTAATCCACCCACTCGTGCCTCCAATTACTCACCAGAGCCCCTGAATTGCTCAGTTTCCCCAAATCGGGTTTCCGCCACCGTGAAAGAGTCCTCGCTGTGGCTAGCTCGTTTTAGGTCCGATCTTGCCCTCTGTTCCCTTGTTTCAGCAGTCTTACATGCTACTGATGCTCCTCGACTCGTTCAATTAAGCTATACCATGCTAGATTGCCGGGAACACGTCTGTTCATCCGTAGTTCGCACTGTCTCCGTGGGTAGGGCGATTTAGAGCTTGTATTGTGCCATTGATTGAGGGGAAACATTTGTTAGGTATTGAATTAGGTCTCAGCCGAATTAGAGCATCGGTCATTGAGTGTCGTGACCGATACAGGTTCGCTGGAGCTCGGTTCCTCGCCGCTCGCCGTCGAGGACCTCAAGCTGTAAAGAGTTAAAACGTGGAGGGCTTCGATGTAAATGTCAGCGACTGAAACAAATAGTGCGCAGGATTCTTCCCTTGTTTTTCAAATCCCTGAGGGTCTCGGTGCAAAGTCAGCACGCTGGCGCGCGCGCGAGCGCGTTTTGCCTAGGCTGGGCCGGCTCGGGCCAGATTCAGCCCAATACTGTTGACTCTTTTTCTTTTTCTTTTTCTACCAAGATTAAAGGATTTCTAGAAAATTGAAGAAAAATGCTAAAAATGCAAGACCAATTTTGCTAGGTACCTAATTTTCTATAGTATTTAATAAAAAATAGTTTTATGATTTTTATTCCAAATAGGGAATTATGGAGTATTTAAAATAGCCAAAGCCCATACTCCTGGAATTTTAGAAATTGATTATAGCTCCAAAAATCACTAAACATTTTAGATGAGTTTAAAATATTATTTAGAAGCCTTGGGTAAAGTTTGGTATGATTTGGACAATGTTTTATGCCTAAACCTCAAAACCCTAGTCTTCTAGTAATGCCTGCCCTATGAACTACAGTCCTGACGTCAAAAACCCTAGTTTCCTAGAGTACTGTGAAGGAAAGTTGTACTCAAGATACAACATGATAAACCTTTGCTATTATTGCATTTTCATAAACATCACATGAGCATTCATGATTATATATGGTTATCTATAGAAAACGAGGAGGAAATAGAAGTTGAAGAAGAAAGTGTTGCACCACCACCACCTGAAGACCCACCTTTCTGGAGCTTCTTTTACTTCGATATTTGCGGAGCAGAGCCTGACTCTCCTATAACACAAGGCAAGCCCCGGTGCATTTGCCACGTCCTTGCTATTTTAAAATCTTTCTCACTTGCTTAATGCATTAGGTGATAGGAGTTGTGTGCTAAACACTTACTGCATTTCCTTCATTGAAAGATTGATCACTTTTCCTTGATCAACTGTTTTATAAAAAGTTTTTTTCTTTTGCTTAGTCTTGCGCTAGAAAAACAAAACGTTTTGTTTTGACAAAAGATGATGCTTCAAGTGGGAAGGGATGATTTTCAAAAACAAAACTTGATGGCGGATTCATCATGGCCATGATGGGTTCAACATCTGAAAAGATGTACCTCTGCCAAGTACCAAACATTGGGTCGAAATGATAAAGCTAAGACCGGGCGGGTGACTTGCACGAGAAGAGAGTCTTGGTGTAGTGTCTCTGTCTAAGTTGATTAAGGACCTTGTCGATGTAGGCTTCATGATCGAGGACCCTTTAACTGGTCACATGCCTCGTCATGAGTAAGCTTTGCCTCGGGCAGACTAATACCAGAATAAGATAACATGCAATGGGAGTGGAGAGATGGCGAGAGTAGCGTGTACCCTCCATGGCAAGAGGCTGGACGGTGGTGTATCTGTGCTCTCGGTTGGCGTGAACCTGATATGGTCTTAAGAACCCCGGTGGCAAGTTGACATATGCAAGGATTAAGTGCTACATATGTCGTGTGATTGGAGATCCTTAGCTGAGTATTAATCAATTCGTATCATCGTTACTTCTCGGACATGAAGACTTGGTCACTGACCTACACGTAGCATTCCAGTGAACAAAAAGGGTTGATAAAAAGATGGCTAGTATAGGCCAAGTGCTTGAACTAGGGTAGAAAGAACTCTAGTGACAGATAATGACTTAACTTGCTAATAAAATTGGATTTTTAAGGATCCACCATTAGTAAGCATTTTTGCAAACATAGTCTTGATCTTTGATTAAGCCTTACCTTGACTCCCTCAAAGCCAGCATATCCTTGAGAGTCTTTTATTTTTGACGGGTAAGACTTGCGAAAGTACACTTCATACTCAGGGCTTTGTCCCATGTTGTTTTAGGAGAGGAAGTAGCAAATTTTTGTTGCTTTTGTTCCAAGGTGGTGCTGAAGGAAGAAGCTCAGGAATGAAGTTGTGGGAGGATGTTGTCCTCCTTTTAAAAACTTTTTACTGCTCTGTGGGAGGGGTTTTTGCCTCCCGGGTTTTGTAATAATATTACTTATGCACTCCTATATTGCTGGTCTGTAATAATTACACTCTTTCTATATGTTAATGTAAATTAAGTTGCTATAATTGCTTCCGCTCATTCGTTCCTCCGATGTGTTGTAATATCTGCGTGACGGGTGAAACACTCTTGGGAAAGGAAAAGAATATAGATACCAAACTTGTTAAGTGATCAAGTGCATCTACAGGGTTGTCTGAGGTCCGTTGGACAAGGACAACTGTAGGTGGGCCTAATGACTTGGGAGGTTCTGTCACAGCGATGTGGTAAAAGAGGAGGCCATCATGACGCTGCTCGGTGTGGACGACTTGATGGGACGCAAAATGGCCTGCCCTCCATATCGTGCGTAGGTGGCATGATAAGGTGGTTAACCATCTCACCCATTACTGGTGCCTACCTTGTCGTGTGTCCCCTTGGTTCTCTATCTGAGGTGGTGTGGAACCTGCAATATGAACAATTTTTCACACAAGGCCCGAGGTGGCTATGGGCTTGAAACGACAGATCCTCCCATGTTATTTGCGGGGGGCCACCTACAAACGCCGCTTGGCTTCCCTGTGCCTGCATATAAATGGAAAATAAAGATGTAACACCCCTAATGTTAAGCATACTCATACATTTCTTATGCATCATGAAAGCATTATCATGAGCATCATCAATCATTCACTACTTACATCAGAATATTAAATTGTTACTTTTTGTTGTGAAGTGAATTCATGTTTGAACTAATAGGAGGTCTATGTTGTATAATAGTAGGTTATCATTGAGTGCTTGTGTATATAAGTAATCCCACTTAGAGAATTTAGATTGGTTATGGTTAATCTTTCAACTCTTGATTTCATGTGGTGATAGTTTCTTAAACTATATGTAATTTTGTGGCTTAGTGAATGTTGTGCTTAATGAGTGAAATGTTACTAAGAACCAAAACCTAAGGAGTAAGTATTTGACTCCTAAAACTACTAATTATAGGAACTCAAGTTTCAAAAGAAATGAAGTTTAACCAAAATGAAGGTTTGGGAAATGTGTTAAAAGAAATAGGAAAAACCTGATTTTTCTAAGTCCAATTTTGTACCTCTCTTCAAACGCCAACATGCTCATATAAAAATAATATTCAAAGAAAATTTCTCCAATTACAAAAGTTGTAGATAATTACTTATGGCACACCCTGTAAAAAGTTGGCAAATTTTTGAAGTCGTTTGACATGTTTTGACATGGCTAGACTTTGGTTTTCCACTGTTTTCCGCAGCCCTGACAAAACCAAAGTTTGGATGTATTTATTTCAAAAACCAGCAGCCTAATCACCCTAGAACCTATAATAGAATTGTACGTAGCTGGTAGAGAGGGGAGCAAATGGACTGAAGTGGGCGACGCTTCAGAGCTCGTTTTTTTGTCTCTTTCACGCCTGGGAGAGCATCAGATGGAATTCGCCATGTGGCAGCCGCGGGGACGCGTGGAGCTCGAGCCCTGGTGCGCGCAGCTCTCCTGCTCGTGTGCACGCCTCATCCGCGCCGCGCCTTGAAAGGGAAATGTGCCCTTGGGCCATTTCTAAGTATTTTGGTGATTGAGTGCCAACACAAGTGCTTAAGTGTTAAATTGTGCAAAGGACTCAAGAAGTGCAAATCAAGTCAAAAGGTATGTTTCTAGACTTAGTACATTGATTTGAAGACTAATGTATTGTGTCTAAGTGCTAGAAACAGGAGAAATCAAATTGGAGAAGAGATGGCTTTGTTCAGCCAAAGTCTGCTCAGTCTGGGTGCATCGGACAGTGTCCGGTGCGCTAGGCTGGCTCTAGCGAACTCGCTGCTCTCGGGACTTCGACGGCGGTGTACGTCTATAAATCACCGGACTGTCCGGTGGTGCACCGGACTGTCCGGTGAGCCGTTTACAGGTGAAGTCGTCGCTCTCGAGAAGCAATTAATGGCGTACGGCTATAATTCACCGGACTGTCCGGTGAGCCAACGGTCGACCGGGCCAACGGTCGGCCGCGCGATCCGCGCGGGACACGTGGCCGAGCCAATGGCTAGAAGGGGGCACCGGACTGTCCGGTGCGCCAACGGCTCTGAATCGCCAACGGTCGGCTTCGCCAAAGAAGGAAAGAAATCCTCACCGGACAGTGTCCGGTGGTGCACCGGACTGTCCGGTGCGCCAGTCGACAGAAGGCAAGAATTTCCTTCCTGGAATGCTCTCAACGGCTCCTAGCTGCCTTGGGGCTATAAAAGGGACCCATAGGCGCATGGAGGAAGACACCAAGCAACCTTTGAGCATCCATGATCATTCACACTCCGTCTTTGCACACTTGTTTGACATTCTTAGTGATTCGAGCTCCGTTCTAGTGAGAACTTTGAGATAGTCATTTGAGCTCGATTCTTGGCCGTGTGTGTGCGTATTTGCTGTGGATTTGTGTGTGTTGCTTCCCTCCCTTACTCTAGTGCTTTCACTTTGATTCTCATTGTAAGGGCGAGAGACTCCAAATTGTGGAGATTCCTCGCAAACGGGAAAGAGTAAAGAAAAGAAGAACACGATGGTATTCAAGTTGATCATTAGATCACTTCAGAGGAGTTGAGTGCAACTCTCGTCCATTGGGACGCCACAACGTGGAGTAGGCAAGTGTTGTACTTGGCCGAACCACGGGATAAATTCTCGTGTCTCTTGTGCTTGTTCTCACTGTGTCTATTGTGCTTCACAAGAGCTCTCCTTAGCCACTTGATTTTATTGTGCTAACTCCTAATCAAGTTTTGTGGCTTTAAGTTTCAAGTTTTTACAGGATCACCTATTCAACCCCCCTCTAGGTGCTCTCAATTGGTATCGGAGCCGTTCTCTTCAAGAAAGGGACTAATCGCCCGAAGAGATGGATCCTAAGGGGAAGGGAATTGTGATCAATGATAAGGAGAAGGAGTCCTTCGTCAATGAACCGAAGGATGACAAGCCTACCGACTCGGGCTCGGGCTACAAACGAAAGGATGGGAAGAAGAAGAAGACAAGGCGCATTAAGGAGATCGTCTACTACGACGACAGCGACGAGTCCACTTCTTCCCAAAAGGACAACAACGACAACGACTACGAGAGAAGGAAACAGTCAATTCGAACTTTTCTTTTGACTACTCTCGTATTCCGCAAAGTACAAATACTCATTTACTCTCCATTCCACTTGGCAAACCTCCTCACTTTGATGGAGAGGACTACGGATTTTGGAGCCACAAAATGCGTAGTCACTTGTTCTCTCTCCATCCAAGAATATGGGAGATAGTCGAGAGTGGAATGAAATTTGATAGTACTGATAGTCCCATGTTTATAAATGAACAAATCCATAGAATTCACAAGCTACTACTTCCTTTTAGCATCTTTGTGCAGGGAACAGTACAATAAGGTGAGCAGCTTGGACAATGCCAAGCAGATATGGGACACCCTCAAGATCTCACAACATGAGGGGAACGACGTCACCATGCTCACCAAAATGGAATTGGTGGAGGGCGAGCTTGGAAGATTTGCTATGATCAGGGGCGAGGAGCCAACCCAAACATACAACCGGCTCAAGACCCTCGTCAACAAGATAAGGAGCTATGGAAGCACGCGATGGACGGATCACGACGTCGTCCGCCTAATGCTAAGGTCCTTTACCGTCCTTGATCCACATCTTGTGAACAATATTCGTGAGAATCCCAGGTACACGAAGATGACACCCGAGGAGGTACTTGGAAAGTTCGTAAGCGGGCGGATGATGATCAAGGAGGCTAGATATGTTGACGATGCGTTGAATGGCCCAATCCAAGAGCCTCAAACCATTGCTCTCAAAGCAACGAGGAGCAAGGAGGCGCTACCTAGCAAGCTGGTGCAAGTGGAGGTGGCGGGACTCAATGAGGAAGAAATGGCCCTCATCATCAAGCGCTTCAAGACGGCACTAAAGGGCCGCAAGGAGCATCCCAAGAAGAACAAGAAGAAGGGAAAGCGCTCCTGCTTCAAGTGCGGTAAGGTTGGTCACTTTATTGCTAACTGTCCCGATAATGATAGTGACCAGGAACAAGGAAAGAATGGTAAAAGAGAGAACAAGAAGGTTTACAAGACGGCTAAAGGCGAGGCACACCTTGGAAAGGAGTGGGATTCGGATTGCTCTTCGTCTGACTCCGACGACGAAGGACTCGCCGCCACCGCCTTCAACAAATCGTAGCATCACACTTGCCGCATGGCAAGGGAAAAGAAGGTAAGCACTCGTGATACTAGTACTTACGCTTCCTCAATTATGAAGAATCTAGCGATGATGAGAAAGGCTATTCATGCTTGTTCAAGGGATTGGATAGAACTAAAATAGATAAAATTAATGAATTGATTGATGCCTTGAATGATAAGAATAGGTTATTAGAAAAGCAAGAGGATCTATTGTATGAAGAACATGATAAGTTTGTAGAGGCTCAACAATCCCTTGCTTTAGAAATTAAAAGGAATGAAATGCTTTCTTGTGAATTGTCTACATGCCATGAGTCTATTTCTAACTTAAAGAGTATTATTGATGACTTGAATGCTAAGTTAGAAGTAGCAAATAGATCTAACTCTTATGTAGAACATGTTGCAATTTGCAATAGGTGTAAAGATTTTGATTTTGATGCTTGTAGTAAACACCTAGTTTCAATTTCTAAATTGAATGATGAGGTGGCTAGTCTTAATGCCCAACTTAAGACTAGCAAGAGTGAATTTGATAAAATAAAATTTGCAAGGGATGCCTACACGATTGGTAGACACCCCTCAATTAAGGATGGTCTTGGCTTCAAGAGGGAAGCCAAGAACTTAACAAGCCATAAGGCTTCCATCTCCACCAAGGAGAAAGGGAAGGCCCCTATGGCTCATAGTGCTCAAAAGAATCATGCTTTCATTTATGGTGTTAGAAAATTTTCTAGAAATGCTTATAAGACCTGTGCTTATGATTCATATGCTATGACTGCTTCTAGTTCCCATGTTATGCATGATATGCCTAGGAGAAATATTCATCATGTGCCTAGAAAGAATATTGTTCATGTTCCTAGGAAAGTAATTAATGAACCTTCTACAATTTTTCATACTTGTAATGCTTCTTTTGCTATTTGTAGAAAGAATAAGAAGGTAATTGCTAGGAAGTTAGGGGCAAGATGCAAGGGAGACAAAACTTGCATTTGGGTCCCTAAGACTATTGTGACTAACCTTGTAGGACCCAACAAGAGTTGGGTACCTAAAACCCAAGCCTAAATTTGCCTTGCAGGTTTATGCATCCGGGGGCTCAAGCTGGATTATCGACAGCGGATGCACAAACCACATGACGAGGGAAAAGAGGATGCTCTCTTCCTACGTCAAGAACAAGGATCCCCAAGATTCAATAATATTCGGTGATGAGAACCAAGGCAAGGTGAAAGGGTTAGGAAAAATTGCTATTTCATCCGAGCACTCTATTTCTAATGTGTTCTTAGTTGAGTCGCTTGGATATAACTTGTTATCTGTGAGTCAGTTGTGCAATATGGGATATAATTGTTTATTCACAAATGTAGATGTGTCTGTCTTTATAAGATGTGATGGTTCACTAGCTTTTAAGGGAGTACTAGACGGCAAACTTTATTTAGTTGATTTTGCAAAAGAGGAGGCCGGTCTAGATGCATGCTTAATTGCTAAGACTTGCATGGGCTGGCTGTGGCATCGCCGTTTAGCACATGTGGGAATGAAGAACCTTCACAAGCTTCTAAAGGGAGAACACGTGATAGGTCTAACTAATGTGCATTTCGAAAAAGATAGACCTTGTGCAGCTTGTCAAGCAAGAAAACAGGTGGGAAGCTATCATCATCCCAAAAATGTGATGACCACATCAAGACCCTTGGAGATGCTTCATATGGACCTCTTCGGACCCGTCGCCTATCTAAGCATAGGAGGAAGTAAGTATGGTCTTGTTATAGTTGATGATTTTTCCCGCTTCACTTGGGTATTCTTTTTGCAGGATAAATCTGAAACCCAAGGGACCCTCAAGCTTCCTCAGGAGAGCTCAAAATGAGTTTGAGCTCAAGGTGAAGAAGATAAGGAGCGACAACGGGTCCGAATTCAAGAACCTTCAAGTGGAGGAGTACCTTGAGGAGGAAGGGATCAAGCAAGAGTTCTCCGCTCCCTACACACCACAGCAAAATGGTGTGGTAGAGAGGAAGAACAGGACGCTCATAGACATGGCGAGGATAATGCTTGGAGAGTTCAAAACCCCCGAGCGGTTTTGGTCGGAAGCCGTGAACACGGTTGCCACGCCATCAACCAGGTCTACCTACACCGCCTCCTCAAGAAGACTTCGTATGAGCTTCTAACCGGTAACAAACCCAATGTGTCTTACTTTCGTGTATTTGGGAGCAAATGCTATATTCTAGTGAAGAAAGGTAGAAATTCTAAGTTTGCTCCCAAAGCTGTAGAAGGGTTTTTGTTAGGTTATGACTCAAATACAAAGGCGTATAGAGTCTTCAACAAATCATCGGGTTTGGTTGAAGTCTCTAGCGACGTTGTATTTGATGAGACTAATGGCTCTCCAAGAGAGCAAGTTGTTGATCTTGATGATGTAGATGAAGGAGACATTCTGACGGCCGCAATACGTACCATGGCGATTGGCGATGTGCGACCACAGGAACTCAAGGAGCAAGATCAACCGTCTTCCTCAACAATGGTGCAACCCCCAACTCAAAACGATGAATAGGTTCATCAAGAAGAGGCGTGTGATCAAGGGGGAGCACAAGATGACCATGAAATGGAGGAAGAAGCACAACCGGCACCTCCAACCCAAGTTCGAGCGACGATTCAAAGGAATCATCCCGTCGACCAAATTTTGGGTGACATTAGCAAGGGAGTAACTACTCGTTCTAGATTAGTTAATTTTTGTGAGCATTACTCTTTTGTCTCTTCTATTGAGCCTTTCAGGGTAGAAGAGGCCTTGCTAGATCCGGACTGGGTGTTGGCCATGCAGGAAGAGCTCAATAATTTCAAGAGAAATGAAGTTTGGACACTGGTGCCTCGTCCCAAGCAAAATGTTGTGGGAACCAAGTGGGTGTTCCACAACAAACAAGACAAGCACGGGGTGGTGACAAGGAACAAGGCTCGACTTGTGGCAAAATGTTATGCCCAAGTCGTAGGTTTGGACTTTGAGGAGACTTTTGCTCCTGTGGCTAGGCTAGAGTCTATTCGTATTTTGCTAGTATATGCCGCTCACCATTCTTTCAGGTTGTTCCAAATGGATGTGAAGAGCACTTTCCTCAATGGGCCAATCAAGGAGGAGGTGTACGTAGAGCAACCCCCTGGCTTCGAGGATGAACGATACCCCGACCACGTGTGTAAGCTCTCTAAGGCGCTCTATGGACTTAAGCAAGCCCCAAGAGCATGGTATGAATGCCTTAGAGACTTTTTAATTGCTAATGCTTTCAAGGTTGGGAAAGCTAATCCAACCTTATTCACTAAGACTTGTGATGGTGACTTATTTGTGTGCCAAATTTATGTCGATGACATAATATTTGGTTCTACTAACCAAAAGTCTTGTGAAGAGTTTAGCAGGGTGATGACGCAGAAATTCGAGATGTCGATGATGGGCGAGTTGAACTACTTCCTTGGGTTCCAAGTGAAGCAACTCAAGGACGGCACATTCATCTCCCAAACAAAGTACACGCAAGACTTGCTAAAGCGGTTTGGGATGAAGGACGCCAAGCCCGCAATGACTCCGATGGGAACCGATGGACACACCGACCTCAACAAGGGAGGTAAGTCCGTTGATCAAAAGGCATACCGGTTAATGATAGGGTCTTTACTTTATTTATGTGCTAGTAGACCGGATATTATGCTTAGCGTATGCATTTGTGCTAGATTTCAATCTGATCCAAGGGAGTGTCACCTTGTGGCCGTGAAGCGAATCCTTAGATATTTAGTCGCTACGCCTTGCTTCGAGATCTGGTATCCAAAGGGGTCTACCTTTGACTTGATTGGATATTCAGATTCCGACTATGCTGGATGTAAGGTCGATAGGAAGAGTACATCAGGGACGTGCCAATTCTTAGGAAGGTCCCTGGTGTCATGGAACTCTAAGAAACAAACTTCTGTTGCCCTATCCACCGCTGAGGCCGAGTACGTTGCCGCAGGACAGTGTTGCGCGCAACTACTTTGGATGAGGCAAACCCTCTTGGACTTTGGCTACAATCTGAGCAAAGTCTCACTCCTATGTGACAATGAGAGTGCTATCCGCATAGCGGAAAATCCTGTTGAACACAGCCGCACAAAGCACATAGACATCCGGCATCACTTTCTGAGAGACCACCAGCAAAAGGGAGATATCGAAGTGTTTTATGTTAGCACCGAGAACTAGCTAGCCGATATCTTTACCAAGCCTCTAGATGAGAAGACCTTTTGCAGGCTGCGTAGTGAGCTAAATGTCTTAGATTCGTGGAACTTGGATTGACTTATAGCATATATGTGTTTATGCCTTGATCATGTTCCTTATGCATTTTGTTGTTTAATTATGGTGCTCAAGTTGTACAAGCACTTCCCGGACCTCACAAGTCCATTTGCAAGTGATGCACATGTTTAGGGGGAGATGTGCTACAACTTGACCCTTTGAGACTAACCATGTGCTTGAGTTTTCTTAATTTAGTCTCAAAGGAGGTTTGAAAGGGAAAAGGTGGACTTGGACCATGAAAGACTTCCACTGCACTCCGATGAGAGGGTAACTTATTCCAAGTTCATCTCATGTACTCCTATTGCCTTGGTACTCTTATTTGAAGATTTTGGTGAGGCAATGGGGTTAAAGTGCCAAGATTGATCCCGTTTTGGTGCTTGATGCCAAAGGGGGAGAAAATAAGGCCAAAGCAAGAAATGGATCAGCTACCACTTGAGAAATTTTGAAAATAATAGAATAGAGCTTTTGGTTTGTCAAAACTCTCTTATTGTCTCTCTTGTCAAAAGTTGGCCTCTTGTGGGGAGAATGTTGATTATGGGAAAAAGGGGGAGTTTTTGAAATCTTTGATCAATTTCTCTTGAAACAACTCTCTTTATGTCTCTACAATTGTGTTTGAACTAGAGATAGGTGTTTGAAGTTGATTTGCAAAAACAAAACCAAGTGGTGGCAAAGAGTGATCCATATATGCCAAATTTGAATCAAAACAATTTTGAGTTCTCATTTGTATTGATGTTGCACTTCTTTTAGTTGCTTTTTGTTGTGTTGGCATAAATCACCAAAAAGGGGGAGATTGAAAGGGAAATGTGCCCTTGGGCCATTTCTAAGTATTTTGGTGATTGAGTGCCAACACAAGTGCTTAAGTGTTAAATTGTGCAAAGGACTCAAGAAGTGCAAATCAAGTCAAAAGGTATGTTTCTAGACATAGTACATTGATCTGAAGACTAATGTATTGTGTCTAAGTGCTAGAAACAGGAGAAATCAAATTGGAGAAGAGATGGCTTTGTTCAGCCAAAGTCTGCTCAGTTTGGGTGCACCGGACAGTGTCCGGTGGTGCACCGGACAGTGTCCAGTGCGCTAGGCTGGCTCTGGCGAACTCGCTGCTCTCGGGACTTCGACGGTGGTGTACGTCTATAAATCACCGGACTGTCCGGTGGTGCACAGGACTGTTCGGTGAGCCGTTTACAGGCGAAGTCGTCGCTCTCGGGAAGCAATTAACGGCGTACGGCTATAATTCACCGGACTGTCCGGTGGTGCACCGGACTGTCCGGTGAGCCAACGGTCGACCAGGCCAACGGTCAGCCGCGTGATCCGCGCGGGACACGTGGCCGAGCCAACGGCTAGAAGGGGGCACCGGACTGTCCGGTGTGCACTAGACAGTGTCCGATGCGCCAACGGCTCTGAATCGCCAACGGTCGGCTTCGCCAAAGAAGGAAAGAAATCCGCACCGGACAGTGTCCGATGGTGCACCAGACTGTCCAGTGCGCCAGTCGACAGAAGGCAAGAATTGCCTTCCTGGAATGCTCTCAACGGCTCCTAGCTGCCTTGGGGCTATAAAAGGGACCCCTAGGCGCATGGAGGAAGACACCAAGCAACCTTTGAGCATCCTTGATCATTCACACTCCGTCTTTGCACACTTGTTTGACATTCTTAGTGATTCGAGCTCCGTTCTAGTGAGAACTTTGAGATAGTCATTTGAGCTTGATTCTTGGCTATGTGTGTGCGTATTTGCTGTGGATTTGTGTGTGTTGCTTCCCTCCCTTACTCTAGTGCTTTCACTTTGATTCTCATTGTAAGGGCGAGAGACTCCAAATTGTGGAGATTCCTCGCAAATGGGAAAGAGTAAAGAAAAGAAGAACACTGTGGTATTCAAGTTGATCATTGGATCACTTGAGAGGAGTTGAGTGCAACTCTCATCCATTGGGACGCCACAATGTGGAGTAGGCAAGTGTTGTACTTGGCCGAACCACGGGATAAATCCTCGTGTCTCTTGTGCTTGTTCTCACTGTGTCTATTGTGCTTCACAAGAGCTCTCCTTAGCCACTTGATTTTATTGTGCTAACTCCTAATCAAGTTTTGTGGCTTTAAGTTTCAAGTTTTTATAGGATCACCTATTCACCCCCCCTCTAGGTGCTCTCACGCCTGGCTGCTTAGGCCGAAGTGGAGCACGCCTCACCTCTCCCACACTGCAGCGCTTCATTTCCTCCACTCTGCACTCGTTTCCCTCCTCTCATCCTCATCAGGGTAAGCCCGCCATGGCCGACGTGAGCTAAGCACATGGCTACGCTCCCACCATCCACCATTGTCTAGATCAAGCCCAGTCCTTGCTTCTCCGTTGTCAGCCAAGAACCCGGAGTCCACGCTTGAGCTTGGAGGAACCCCAAACCACACCGCCGACGTCGTCGATCTTCGGTTTGCGTCGGTGAGCGTGGACCGAGCGCCACCGCCCACCATTCGTGAAGCCGAGGACATAGTCGAGTTAGTCATCGACAATCGCTTCTCCCCGGCCCTCGGCTCATCGCCGGTAAACCGCCCGCCGAGCCGCTCCTTCTTTCATTTCTCTCTTTGTTCTGAAGAAGAAGACAAGGGTACCACGCGTGAATGGGTCAAAACCTGAGGGGTTTTCCGTGAACTGTCATAGACCCATGCAAATAGTACTCGAGGACCTTGAAGTAAGATTTGCATTTAGTTAGAACCCGAGGGGCTAACATGCAAAATGATTTACTCTTTTCTTCTTTCGGTTTTAAACGCACAAAACTTTGAAAAATTCATAACTCGAGTTTCAGAACTCGAAAAATGGTGAAGTAGATTTTGTCGTACTCCTCTGTGATAGATCTATGGTTTTAAAAATATTGCATGTCAATTTTCCAGTACTTTTATGTATGGTTTGAATTTAAATAAAAAAACCGAGTTTCCTTCTAAGTATTAATATGAATGGATTAGTTGTTAGAAAAATAGGATTTCTAATTTATTTAGGTTTCTTTTAAGATTGTGTATCCGTGGTAATTATTTTAAAGGTAAGTTCTATTGAGAAATTGATTTTTGTGAATTAAAAAGCTAAGTTGCTGATTTCTTGGAAATTAAGAAATAAATAGCAAACTCTCTGGTATCATTGTGAAACTTTTTGTGAACATACTTTTATATGATTGGCCACCTATGAAATTAATATGAATCATCAGTTGTATAGGAAAATTTTGAATTATAATTTAAAAAATAGTAAAGGCATATTTTTTTAGAATATCATGGGAAAAGATTTACAAGGAAAATGTCTACGTAGTTTTTTGTGACATATTGTTAAGCCAAGTGAAGTATAGGAAAAATCTGATAATGGCTGTTTAGCTAGTTTGGTAATACAAAGTTGTTTAAACTACTTTCTATACTATTTCTTGTTATTTTTGTGTAGTCAAAAATAATAGTCAAAATCAATTGAAATTTCTGTAGTGGAGTATAGTAGATGAACACTACCTACTATAATTTTTGTAATAATTTTAGAGAAGTCAAATTAGTATTTACTATGTAAGTACAATTAAATAGAATATAGAGGTTAAAGTAATTATAAGTAATTCTTATTTCAATTATGATTAAGACCGGATTGATTTAGGAAATACTTGCTATTATGATAGCCCATGTTATTAGCAAAAATCCTTCTTACTAAGTGATAACTAACTTTTAAAGACTAAGTGAATAATATTGCTTAAGTGTGTGTACACATGTATGTGTAAGGTAATTAGGAATAACTTGTAGTGTAATTAGTGTTAAGCTTTGTGAATTCTTAAGATTTTAGTGAGGACCAACCAAGAAAAGACATACTACATGTTCTTGGATGATGTAGACTATCTTATAAAACCAACCGGTACTAACCTATGAACACTAAATGTTCAAGAATGTGCGCACCGCATGCACCCATAAGCATGATACATCTCTTGCATTAAGCATCATTTATCCTCATACTGCATCCAAACATCATACAAGATCGCAGGAGGAAGTGCCAGTAGGGATTGTCGAGGAGCTGTAAAGAATTCTGGTGGAAGAGGGTGAACCAAAAGCTGAAACTCAAGAGTGTCCTGATCATCGCCCAGTTTCTTCGAGAAAGGCGAGCCCCGACATCTAACTCCCTATGTTTTCCAGTACCTTAATTTATTCAGTGCCTACCTATATTGTTGCATTAGGTATAGGAGTTGATTGAAACCAATTGTTGCATGTTACCCTTGACTACCATGTTTACCCTATCCTTGTCACCTAATTAAAGTAAGTACGCTTAAAAATGCTTAGGCCTACTTAGATTGTAGAAGTCGGGTGATTTCCGGTCACCTACGGGATATAGGTGGTTACTTATGCTTGATTAAGGTAAAGTCATCGAGTAATATCCATGGTAGAGTAAAAGTTAAATTTGAGGCCGGGTGGACTCTTATGGGCATCATGTAGGCCATAGTGATCCCGCCTGTGTTGATTAAGGACTGTACCATTGTGGTCCCTCCAGTCATGTCGAAATTATGCCTACACTTAGCTGGCCGGATAATTCGTGTAACACTCCAAAATCGTATCTTGGTGAATTAAGAAAATTCCCTAAAGATTCAAAATTTCAAGCATATTATAAAAAAGTTATGAATTAAAACTATCTTCTCTACAATTTAATAAATAGTAAATATAAAATGTTGGCTATATGCTCAAACTATAATAAATAGGATAGTGAGTTATTTCTATATAAATTACTCCTATTGGGTTATATAACTATGTGAATTACATGCTTATTAAATTTCATGCACAAAAATACTTATTTGAGCAAAGTAAATAAGGAGTAAATAAGTGTAAAATATTTGCATTCATGTTGGTTTTTTGGTTGTGCATATAAATATGGTTGCAAAATTTAAATTCAAATTTGAATTGGGATAATTAAATTTGCAAATAAAAAAAGAAAAAAAGAATAGCAAATAAAAGGCTTACCTATTCGGCCACTTAAGGAACACAGCCCACATGAGTTTTTCCTCCTATTTTTTATTCCACTTGTCGGATCTTGCATCCCTATGACATCATCCATGACATCAGTCATCCCTTGCTGTTCGTAACAAACTAACCACCGTAGTTATTGTAATCGACCGGCCAAACTTCTCACCTGCGCAACGGATTTGGTTTCGATTTTGTTAGAGTTCCTAATAGATAGGATATGATTGTAATAGATAAGTACCAGATTAGATCTATCATGTAACATATTTAGTTTCAAGTTTGTTAGAGTTCCTAATATATAGGATATGGTTGTAACAGATAAGTACCAGATTAGATCTATCATGTAACCACCCACATCCCAGTCTATATAAATACGTGCCACCATAACACCTCAAGCCATCAATCATAGACTCATCTCCTCCATAGCCTCGCAGCAGCACCGTTGCCATCCAAGCCACATCAGTTTGCCGCTAGCTAGGCTCGCAGCCATAAGCTGCTATGACCATCTCATCAAAGATTCACTCCCACCCAAAATCTAGCGACAACTCTGGCGAGGAATTTCTCTCCGTCCGTTCATCTTCTGGGGCAACCCAGAACATCGACGTGACTAGCTCGGCAAGAGCTTCGTTATTGTGCTTCCGGTTCGTCGACCAAGTCTCCGGTTCATCGTCAAAAAACCGAGATGACCAATATCAACACGTGATTGAAGGTCTTGATTGGAAGGTAACTTAGTGGTAGGTTAGGGGTCTTTCCTGCTTGATAAGTTTGACGCTTCCCACCTGATAGATAACACCACCATATACCCTTTTACATGCAAGATTGCCAAACAACACAAATTTAACGATAGGTACAATCATGATAAGTTGGCAACAACTAGGTCATGCATTTGTAAGCAAACTTTTCCCATCTTTAACAAACTTAACTAACCAATCAGATTGCGTCGTGTCACCTATTCTTATGTAGCCCAACTAATTTATTAAAAATGTAATATCTTCTAGGTCAAATAATTTGTTTTAATCTGTTCAAGTTGTGTTAGGTTCATATTAATTTCTGCGTACATAGTAATAACATTGTTTTAATTATGCCACATGTTTTAATTAATTAATTACTTATTTAATTAATGTTAATTAACTTTGATAATCTAGTTAATCTAATTTATAGATTTAACCTACACATTTTATAAATAATTATTAATGATTAATACCAACTCAAATATTTAAATTTAATACCTGCTTAGTTTAAATGCAATATCGGTTAGATCCCATCTATTAGATTTATAACGCCTAAATATCGTTTTATCCATAAATTCTTTGTTTTAGCTCTGATTTTAATGGTTCTCGAACCTACGATCTCGTAGCGACACATAGGATATTCTTACATTGTTTGTTCATATGCTTTGGTATAATGTTACCATACCCATTATTTGTTTGATTGTATGTATTGCTACGCATAGAAGTGAGATCATGAGAAATCTGAAGACTAATTTGGTGATGTACCTGGGAACTCGGGTCTAAGGGAAGTTGTGTCGTTGATCACTTTTCTTTACCCAATAATCTTCTTAATCACTGTGACATGCTCAAGTTAATTTGATGGGACCTAATAGGTTTCCCTAGACTTGTTTATCCCACACCTTGTTTACCACTGAACTTTTGGGTAGTTTTGCTATTGCTCTATCTAGTTTTGGGATTAATATTACAATATGATCATGTTCCAATTATACTGTTGTTTTAATTATTGTTCATGACAAGATCATTGTGTTAATTGGAACATGGATCTTAACTTGAGATATTTGTGCTACCACAAGGGTGGAATGGGACGCTATTGGCTGACTAATTAGGAACACTAGTGGAGGACTACCTTACCCGAAAGGGGCAAGGGCAGTAGGAGAGTTGTGTATAGGGAGGTTCTTGGGTTGTTCATGCTGCGATGGCTTTTTGGACGAGGGATTCCTATATTGCCCTTCCTAGAACTGTAGAGGGTTTTCTGAAGCTATTGGAACTTTGTAAAGGCCTCATAGTGGATCCCTATCCATTCACCTTGGAATTGTCTAAGGGTCTAGCTAACCCTGGCTAGATGAGATACATGACTTGTGGGTAAAGGGCGCAACCTCTACAAAAGTGTAAAACTGGTATATCAGTCGTGCTCGCGGTCATGAGCAGCTCAGGACTCTCGCATGATTAATATAAGGAACTAAATTTATTTTTTCATATGCATTGCATTGTGGGTTTTGTTATTAATTTGATCTCTTACTTATTTTGGTTGGTATCTACTTATACTTAGTAACTGTTAATAAAATTTTGACCAACTCTAAAAGCAACGCTCAGCTGTAACCATCTCCTTTGGTAAGCCTTACACTTCACATGAGCTCCCACCTTTGGTGAGTTCATGCACATTATTCCCCAACACTTGTTGAGCGATGAACGTTTGTTAGCTCACCCTTGTTGTACTCACATCCCCTAGGTCCAAGAACAGATATCACGATATGAGGCGCATGAAGGATGCTGTGATGAGTTCGTAAGTGGTCTAGGCCGTTTCCTCCCAGTTAACTTTGGTTGCTAGATTATTGTCTTCATATGATGTAATTGTTTATCTATTTTGTATAGAACCCTGTTATATATTAAAGATGTGACATTCGTTTATGTACCATGAGTCATCATATGTGTGAGACTTGATCATAGCACACTTGGTAATTATTTCGCGCTCGGGTTTTGGATCCCTAGAACTCCGGTGTGACAATTCATTCTGACCATGAAGCCAGAACACCATTTCAGTCAGATTCAACCTCGCAGTGCACTTGCTGGTGTGGTTGAGGAGTGACAAGGACATGGCAAGATGACCCATGGTGGATGGTACGCCCTAACCCTCTAGTAGTTGTGTGGTCCCTGGTTATTTTGGCCCCTGTGGAATCCATGAAGTGCAACAAGGCTGCTACTGGAATGAGTGTAGTGGTGATTGTATCTCATGAAGTACTGTGGGTACAATTTGTGTTAGGAGTATCCACCAGATGGTTAGTGTTGGGGCTGTGCTTCGGTGCGCCGAAGGTCTTACGCGAAGAAGCAGCTTCGGCTGAAGTCGTCCCCAGAAGATGGCCGAAGGTCCCTTTTCATGAAGCTTCGGCGTTACAAACCGACATAGAGATAGAATGACCTTTTTATCCATAGAGATCTGAGTCAATGTTATAAACTTTTGTAAAGGGTGTAATTGTAATTTGTCACAGGCTGCGACCTGTGCCTATAAATAGATGAACAGTACCTCTGTACTGTTCACGCGAACCTGCCATTTGCTTTCGCATCACACTTGTTCCTTTGCTTTCCTCAAGACCGAAGGTACATTTGTAACTTGAAGGCATTTATATTCGTTCATTTATGATAATAAAGATGGAAACAATTTCATGATCATGTTTAAATATTTATTTCATGCTTCATGACTTATATGATATAAATGCTTCGTTCCTTGATATTATGTTTACGAAGGTACGTCCTTCGTAACCTTCGTCCGAAATCCTTTATATCCTGAAGGGATAAAACGTTTTGGAGGACGAAGGACCTTAACACCTAACATTTTCTATGTTGCCTTGTTCTTGATTCGAAGCATTTGAGAACAAGCCCCCAACATTGGCGCCCACCTCCGGTGAACTCACTTCCACTTTTCTGAGCTGATGGCTTCGTTCAACAACCAAGCTGGAGCTGCTTCGGCTTCGAAGCTGGTGCTCCCGATAACAGGCGGTTCTTGCTCAGAGCCGGCTAACAAGAAGCAGAAGAAGGAGGCTCAGAGAAGGGTGCAGCATGTTGGAGTGCAGGGACCCTTCATCAAGTCAAAATGGTCCCATATTCCAATTACCTTCTCTCAGGAAGACCTTCAGCTTAAGGATTATCCCCACAATGATGCCATGGTTATCTCTTGTGTGATCAAAGGATTTCTGGTCCACAATGTCCTAGTTGATACAGGCAGTGCAGCTGACATTATATTTGCTAAAGCCTTCAGACAAATGCAAGAGCCCGAAGACAAGATTCATGATGCTACGCACCCTCTTTGTGGCTTCGGAGGGCGGCAGATTGTGGCACTTGGGAAGATTACCATGCCGGTAACCTTCGGATTTGTTAACAACACAAGGACTGAGCAAATTGTGTTTGATATTGTTGACATGGAGTATCCTTACAATGCTATCATCGGCCGTGGCACTCTTAATGCCTTCGAAGCAATTCTTCACCCAGCTTATCTCTGCATGAAGATACCTTCGGACCAAGGGCCTATTGCTATTCATGGAAGCCAGGAAGCTGCTAGAAGGGCCGAAGGAAGCTGGACTGACTCCAAGGCAATCCATAACATAGATGGAGTTGAAGCTTGTGAATAGTACAAATTCAGGAGGGAGAAGGCAGCTTCGGCGGATCAGCCGAAGCCCATGTTATTGTGTGAAGACATAGCAGAGCAAAAGGTGTTGTTGGGCTCGCAATTATCTGAAGACCAGGAGAAAACCTTGATAAGGTTTTTATTCAACAACAAAGATGTCTTTGCATGGTCAGCTAATGATCTCTGTGGAGTAAATCGGGATGTTATTGAACATTCGCTTAATGTTGACCCATCCTTCAGACCCCGAAAGCAGAGGCTTCGGAAAATGTCTGATGACAAGGCCGAAGGGGCTCGCAATGAAGTAAAAAGACTCCTCAGTGCAGGAGTTATCAGAGAAGTGAAGTATCCAGAGTGGCTAGCTAACACTGTTATGGTGAAGAAGGCCAATGGCAAGTGGAGAATGTGTATTGATTTCACAGATCTCAACAAGGCTTGTCCGAAGGATGAATTCCCGCTGCCAAGGATAGACTCTTTAGTTGATGCAGCAGCTTCATCGGAGCTCATGAGTCTCCTGGACTGCTACTCAGGCTATCATCAAATCTGGATGAAGAAGGAAGATGAGCCGAAGACTAGCTTCATAACCCCAAGTGGTACATATTGCTATCTTCGGATGCCTGAGGGGCTCAAGAATGCTGGAGGGAGTTTCAGCAGAATGACTGCGAAGGTTCTCCAATCTCAGATAGGCAGAAATGTGTTGACTTATGTCGATGACATCATTGTAAAAAGCACGAAGCAGGAAAATCATATTGCTGATCTGCAGGAGACCTTCGCCAGCTTCAGACAAGCTGGTCTGAAGCTGAATCCAGAAAAATGTGTCTTCGGAGTGAAGAAGGGCAAATTTCTTGGATGCTTGGTTTCAACAAAGGGGATCGAAGCTAATCCAAATAAAATCGAAGCTATACTTCGAATGGAGCCACCAACCACAAGAAAGGGGGCCCAAAGATTGACAGGAAGGCTGGCATCTCTCAACAGATTTATATCCAGATCAGCAGAAAGAAACTTACCATTCTTCGAGGTGCTGAAGTCAGCTGAAGTCTTTCAATGGGGCCCAAGTCAACAAAAAGCCTTCGAAGAGCTGAAGCAATACTTAATAGATCTCACAACATTAGCTCCACCAACGCTAGGGGCTCCTCTGTTGTTATATGTGGCAGCTTCGTACTCAGCAGTAAGTGCGGCACTTGTCCAGGAGAAGTTTGATGGACAAGTCAAGAAGCAGGTCCCAGTATATTTTGTATCTGAGGTCCTTAGTGTCTCAAAGAAAAATTATACAGAGCTGGAGAAGGTATTGTATGCCGTTTTAATGGCATCCAGGAAGCTTCGGCACTACTTTCAGGCATACAACATTATTGTTCCTTCTTCGCAGCCGTTGAAGGATATTATGAGAAATAGAGAAGCTACTGGGCGTATTGGAAAATGGGCTGCGGAGCTCAATGAATTTTACATTGATTATGTGCATAGAATCTCAATTCAGTCTCAAGCATTGGCAGATTTCATTGCCGACTGGACGCCAGGGGCTCAGGACGAAGAAGCGAATAAAGATGCCGAAGTATGGACAGTGTTTTGTGATGGCTCTTGGGGAACCTTCGGAGCAGGTGCAGCTGCTGTGTTGGTCTCACCGTCCAAGGTTAAAACTTGCTATGCAGCAAGACTTGACTTCAGCTGCACAAATAATATAACTGAGTACGAAGCCCTGCTCCTGGGTCTTCGGAAACTAAAGGCAATGGGAATCAGAAGGGCGATTCTTAAAACTGATTCCCAGGTTGTTTCGGGTCATATTGACAAAAGTTGCAAGGCTAAAGACCCGAAGCTTGAAAAGTACCTTGATACGGTCCGAAGGATCGAAGCTTCCTTCGAAGGATTTTCTGTTAAGAATATTCCTCGAGGACAAAATGAGCATGCTGATTTGTTGGCCAAGTCTGCAGCACAGGGGCTGCCGCTACCTTCGGATGTGTTTTTCGAAACAATAAAGGCACCTTCAGTGGAGCTACTTGAAAGAGCAATCCTTAATATTTCTCCTGTGTACAGTGAAGATTGGAGAACTGAAATAATCTCTTACCTTCAGGGTAACTTCCTATCAGATGACGAAGCTTATAATAAAAGAATAGAGGCAAGAGCTCGTCCGTATATCATGATAGAAGGGGAATTATACAAGCATGGAGTTTGTGCCCCGCTGCTCAAGTGCTTATCTAGAGCCGAAGGTATAGAATTGATGAAAGAGATACATGCAGGCCTATGTGGATCCCACATCGGATCCAGGCCGTTACTTGGAAAAGTTTTTCGCCAAGGGTTTTATTGGCCGAAGGCAGCTTCGGATGCAGCAGAGTTGGTTCAAAAGTGCGAAGGTTGTCAGAAATGTGCAAGAGATCAAAAGCAACCTTCGTCTTTGACACAGCTGATACAGCCCGTCTGGCCATTGCAAAGGTGGGGCCTCGACTTGCTGGGTCCATTACCACCGGCTCAAGGCAATCTGAAATATGTTATAGTGGCTGTGGAGTATTTTTCCAAGTGGATCGAGGCGAAGCCATTAGCCACGATAACTTCGGCCACTGTCCAAAAATTTTTCTGGCAGAACATTGTCTGTCGCTTCGGAGTGCCGAAGGCCATCACTGTAGATAATGGAACACAGTTCGACTCCGAAGATTTCAGAAATTTCTGTGATCAAATTGGAACGAAGATCCATTTTGCATCAGTCAGGCATCCGGAGTCGAATGGGCTTGTTGAAAGGGCCAACGGCATCATAATGACAGGAATAATGAAGCTAATCTTTAATCAACCAAGGGGAAAGTGGCCAGATCAGTTGACCAAAGTGGTGTGGAGCCACAATACAACAACATCAAGGTCTACAGGCTTTACCCCATTTAAGTTGTTATTTGGTGACGAAGCAATAACCCCGGAAGAAGCCAAAGCTGGATCAATAAGAGTGGTAGCTTCGGCAGAATCAGGCCCCGAAGATACTTGTATCATGGAAAAAGATGCCTTAGAAGGGATCAGGCTTCAAGCCGTGGAGAATATCAATAAATACCAGGCTGAAACAGTCAAATGGCGAGATAGAAAGGTCCGGCTAAAAAATATTGAGCCGGGACACTTGGTGCTTCGGAGGGTAGCTAACTCAGATACAGTGGGCAAGTTACAATTGAAATGGGAAGGGCCTTTCTTAGTAGCATCTTCGTCAAGGCCTGGTTCGTACAGACTGAAGGACATGGATGGCAATGAAATTCCAAGATCTTGGAATGCGGATGAGCTTCGGCGATTTTATGTATAACTCGATGTAATTTTTTATGTTTTTTCTTTTCTTTTTCATGGCACCCTTTTCCTTTCTAAAGGGGGAGAAAGGTTTTTAATGGGGCCATCATATGTAATTTTCCTTTTTAGTTTTATAAGAGCAAAATCCCCCAAAGAATGTAAATGTAAAAGCTGAGAGCGCACCATCGAGTGCCGAAACTGAAAAAGAGAAGAAGCTCCAAAGACGTCCCTAAGGGGATGCAGAGCTCACAGCGAAAAGTCAACGCTGATTCCGCCGAAAGTAAAAGGCGAAGAAGCTCCAAAGACGTTCCTAAGGGAATGCAGAGCTTATACCGCCTAAGTAAAAGGCGAAGAAGCTCCAAAGACGTCCCTAAGGGGATGCAGAGCTTACAGCGAAAAGTCAACGCTGATACTGCCTAAGTAAAAGGCGAAGAGGCTCCAAAGTCGTTCCTAAGGGAATGCAGAGCTAATGTGTGGTTGTTTTTAAGGAAGTAATGGCTGAGAATGTGGCTTCGGACATATGCTTCGGACATTCATTCGCGCATTACATTACATCATAACATTGGCATGCATAAGCATTCATTCATAGCATTTGTGTTCCTAAGTGGTTGTTTCGGCAAAAAGAATAATTGGTCTTTTATGCTTCGTTGATCGGCAAAGAGAAGTGGCTTTTTATGAATCGTTGTGTAAAAGAAAAGCTTCGGCAGAAGGGAGAAGTGGTATTCTATGCTTCGTTGTGTACGAAAAGAAGGGAAGGTGTTTTTTCGCTTTCAGCTCAAAATACTGATTTCGTTCACATCAAAGCACCCTAGTAGAAGGGTAAGAATATACTACAAGGTATGTACAAAGTTCCTTGAGAACAGTTTAATTGTATTTACAAAACTTGTTACAAAAGTATCCTGAGTTTTTTTTCCTATAGTACATTTCTACTGATCTCCATTAAGCTTCAACTTTGGCGACAGCTTCGGCGACATAACTTAAGCATCATCTTCACCTTCGTCATCCTACATAAACCAAGGAATCGTGAGTAAAAATCAAGTGCAAAGGAAAAGGTAAGTACGAAGTATCATTTCTTACTGGTTCAAGATGACTTCGGGCTTCGTCTCCAGCCTTCTCCCGCCCGCCTTTTGTCCATATCATTTTTATAAATCTATTTGAGATGCTTCGGGCGAGGTCAGGTATATCATCCAGGATTGATGGAGATAGGGTGAAGTTGGGCCTGTTGACAATTTTTCCATGCTCGCAGACGGTCTTCAGGAATGCAGCAGCGGTACCCCGAGAAGCTACCCAGGCACAGAAGTCACCGTGCCCGGCTATAACTTCGTCAAGTTCTTCGATTTCAGCTTCAATATGATCGAAGGCCTGTGGTAAATTTTCCGCTGAAGGGTTAAATTTCCCGCTGCTGGCTCCAACAGAGTAAAATATCTTTTTTAATCGTCCAATACAATGGTTGCTAAATTTTAAGCATTTGTCTTGAAGGCTTGCTAGCGATTTCTTCAACTCTGAGCTGGTCTGGACTTCGGCTTCAAGTTTCGAATTAAGCTCCAGCTTCTCCTGATCGAATTGTTTTGATTGACTGATAAGCTTCGAATTCAATTCTGATACCTTAGCCTCAGTCTCTGCCAGCAAGCCTTCGGCGGATTGGAGCTCGAAGTCTTTCTTTTCAATGATAGCTGATTGTTCTTTTATCTTGCTCTCTAAATTTTCGATTATAGCTTCGTGTTTTTTGTCCTCCAAGTCTTGTTGCATCTTCAGAGCTTTGCTCAGTAGCATGCTCTGTACAGAAACAACTTACGTTAGTAATATTTTCATTATTAACAGCAATAAAAACTAGAGAAAAGGTTGTTTACCCTGAAGTTGGAGTAAAATAAGCTGCCGACGATATGTTGTCGTCGGTAGCGGCTGATGTCTGTCTCTAGCTTCGGAAAACCGATACTCTTTGATAGAGTACCGATTACCTTAGCTCCAGTTTGGTCTCGAATGCAGCCTAATTTTTCGTCATCAATGCCTCCAAATAGAAGAGCTCCGGGTTTGTAGCCGCAAGATTTGGCATAGTCTTTGAGTTCTTCTATTTCATCCTTCGTCAGTTTTTGCCCAACTAAATTTTGAAAAGAGTAGGCTTCGTCGTCCGAAGTGTCTTCGGCTATTTCTTTTCCTTTTTCAGGCACTGTGGCCATGGTTTTTTCAGTAGTAGCACCAGCTTCTTCTGCAGCCATGTCTTCCAAAATTTTGTTAATATCCTCAATGGTTGTTTCTAAATTCACATCTTCGGCTGTAGCGGCTTCGGTAGCCGCGACCTCCGAAGGTGCGACTTCGACGTTTGTGGTGCCTTCGACAGCTGGTGTTTTCTGAATTGACGCTCTAGGCGGCGTCTTGTCGATCACTTCAGTTACCGCAATAATTCTTTGCCGCTTGGGTTTGCTTATCTTCGTTTGATCCGGCTCGTCCACCTTTTGAAAAAGCTTCGTCAGTTGGAGCCCTAATGGACTTAGCTTCGTGGGCATGGGTTCAGTCATTACCTTTAAAATTTCCTCCACGTCGCTGGTAGAAGGTGGTGTGGGGGTCCCCTCTTCTTCAGATATTTTTCGCTTCGGAGTTGATATTTTTCTTTTCTTGGGAATTTTCTTCTCTGTTGCTGGTCGTTCTTCATCCCTGGTCAGAGTTTCGGCCACTCTTTTTCTTTTGTGGCCCTCGGCACCCTTGTTCAATTGCTCATAGTCGGGGTACTCGAAGCCCAGGGCATCAAGTACTCGGTTCAGCCTTCGCTTCGGTCGGGCGCCGAAGGCCGCTGTCATTAGTTGATCCTCTTTTTTGGAGTAATTCCCCAGGATTTCATTGCACATCACCTCAACTGTGTCTAACCACTCTTTGCAGGGTTTTTTAAAGTACTTCTTAAACTTGAAGTGATAAGGAAGCCGGACAAGCTCCCCCTTCTTCTTCTCTCCCTCCAGCTTCGGCATTTCCCACTCTTTTAGAGTAGGGAAAACTCTGAATGCCAAGAATTCCTGAACTAGATCCCTGGTGCCAATATGTTCTGAAATAATTTCAAATTCACCCAGAGCAGCCCAGGTGGGACCTTCTAGCCTGCCGATGTGGCATCGTGGCCTTGTCTCTCCGAAGATTAAATCCAGAGGGCTTTGTACCAATTTTTCTTTGTCTTCGTCAACTTTTACATAAAACCACTCAGATTTCCAGCCTGCTGGCCATTTGCTTCGGTAGCTGATGACAGGACACTTTGTTGTCTTCCGGTAGGCAAAATTATAGCAACCGAAATTATCATGTAGCCCATCTTTTCTGGCCTTTGTTTGGTAATGTAATTCGTGAACTCGGCAGAAGCTGTCGGCAAACGGTTCCACAGCTTGGCTTCGGAGGGCCCAGATATAAACATTGAGCCTAACGATGGCGTTAGGAGTCAATTGATGAAAGTAGATACCAAACTTCTTCAGTATCTCCGCAATAATCTTGTGAAGAGGGAATCTAAGCCCAGCTTTTAAAAAGCTCTTGAAGATAACAATCTCATCCTTCTCTGGCTTCGGGGTGGTTTCTTCTCCCCCGAAGCGGAGTAGCTTCTTCTGATCTTCATTGAAATAACCTGCTTTCACCATCTTCGAAAGATCAGCCTTTGAAACAGTTGATTTCCCAAAATCCAGGTGACTGGGCTTGCTGGGCATGGCAATGTGGTAGTCATCTTCGGGATCAGTCCCTTCAATGTTTTCTTCTTCTCCTTCGGCAGTTGTCGGTTTTGCTTCAGCAGCAGGCATTTCTTCCGCAGTCACTAGACCGGAACGCTGCATCGCTTCGGAGATGGGCACAGTGCCCGAACCTTCGGCTTCGTCTCTCTCGCGTACAACTTTGGCAGTAGATCGCACTCTCACCATTTGATTCTGAGTTTGGGGAAGTCAGAAACTTTTTTCTTTTTTCTTTTGTCCCGAAGCTCTTCTTTCTGACGAAGCAGATGTTGAGATGGACCTTCGTTCGATTCTGAGAATCAAGCTTCGGCTATAGTTAAAAATTTTGGCAGCAAAACAGTGCAAATAGCAATGAATGCTGTGGTAACTTCACACCTACCCGTCTGTTTATATAGTGCTGCAGGTAAGAAGGTGAAGCGGCAGGATTTTTTACACCAAGCGGGCAGCCACTCGTATTCGCTGCGCAGTGGACCGCAAAGATCAAACAGTAACTCTGCAAGGTGGGCCCGGCACGTGCTCGGAAGCCGGATCGTTTCTCCGCAACGAGCTCAGGGAAGGTGTTTTTTGGACCTTCGGCTTCCCGAAGCTGAAGAGGCTTTTTTCACGGGTCAAGCTCGTTACGAAAAACGATCTAGCACCGTGAAAGGGGCTACTGTTGGGGCTGTGCTTCGGTGCGCCGAAGGTCTTACGCGAAGAAGCAGCTTCGGCTGAAGTCGTCCCCAGAAGATGGCCGAAGGTCCCTTTTCATGAAGCTTCGGCGTTACAAACCGACATAGAGATAGAATGACCTTTTTATCCATAGAGATCTGAGTCAATGTTATAAACTTTTGTAAAGGGTGTAATTGTAATTTGTCACAGGCTGCGACCTGTGCCTATAAATAGATGAACAGTACCTCTGTACTGTTCACGCGAACCTGCCATTTGCTTTCGCATCACACTTGTTCCTTTGCTTTCCTCAAGACCGAAGGTACATTTGTAACTTGAAGGCATTTATATTCGTTCATTTATGATAATAAAGATGGAAACAATTTCATGATCATGTTTAAATATTTATTTCATGCTTCATGACTTATATGATATAAATGCTTCGTTCCTTGATATTATGTTTACGAAGGTACGTCCTTCGTAACCTTCGTCCGAAATCCTTTATATCCTGAAGGGATATAACGTTTTGGAGGACGAAGGACCTTAACACCTAACATTTTCTATGTTGCCTTGTTCTTGATTCGAAGCATTTGAGAACAAGCCCCCAACAGTTAGTAACAGATTTGAATCGCCATCGCTCCTAGATAGTGAGCACTTGACTTGAGCTATCTCATCGTAGTAAGAACTATAATTTCTATGAGATTGATGATAGGGATAAGAAATGATGATATTCCCAACTATGATCAAGGGATGGGATAATCTTGATTGGTTAATAATGAATAGTCTTCCTTAACTTGATTCTTCACTAAAGCTATAATTAAACTAATAGTGAACTTGACAATGAACAATTAGAGAATCAGGTGCAAACCTAGTCCTACAGCAGAATAGATATTAACACTGAACTACTAAAATTGGATTAATGCACTTGATGACCCTTTAAGTTGTTGATAACTTCATTAACTCTTGTTACCCTTATAAAGTAAAGAGCCAACTCTAGATATAACTTTGCATAATCCTCGTTGTCTTTTACTTTCTTACTTCCTGGTTTTGGACGGGTCAGTCTAGCTGAATACATTCCAGTACTCACGGTGCTATACCCAATGATTGTTGAAGATGGTAAGATGTTCTATGGGTATTGTGAGCATTGTTTATACCAGGCTATGGCAGATGACTAGGCTAAGGTCAAGGCTTCTCCATTCTTCTCTCATGCTTTTGGTGGGTTGACATAACCCAAATGTTGACACAGTATTTCGAAAACCCCGCACATGTTGTGGGTGCTAGTTGAATAAATGCTTCCACTAAACTAATCATCTCGGTGATTGCTATTTGAGTTATTTGGGCATACGTGCCATCTAAGTTGTAATAACTCTATGCACTCTGACTTATTTTAAATTCTATGGAATGTTGTAACACTTGATGTAGCGAATGTCAGTTCATTACGATTTTGGTTGCGAAGAAAAAGTTTGAGATCCTTCGCGATTTCTTTAGACCCCTGGGTTTATATGGACCCAAGCGTGAGGAAATCACTACTGGGTAGATGATTTTCATACGTGATCCCTTATAAATCTGGTCGAGTCACCACAAAAGATAACCTAGGTCGGTTACACTTACTACATTCCCACGCCCAAGCATTTTTTTCCTTTGTTTCCTTAGAAGCCCTCTTGCCATTGTGTCTCCCTGTGCTTTTGTGTCCGCATAGCTCATTCCTCGCACTCATGGCGTCGACATGCTTGATTTAGGAGAGTTGCCTTCTTGGTTTGGAGAAGGAAGGGTTCATCCCTATGAAGGAGGTCTTAGGGTGGAGACTGCAAAGCAAGGCTGAGATGTTGCATCCGAGGGACGACGAGGTGGTCGTCCTCGTGTCCTTCTACAAGCGCGAGTTTGGCCTACCCCTGCATCCCTTCATGTAGGGGATCCTCCATTACTACTAGGTGGAGATCCAGAACTTCCATCCCAACACCGTCCTCCACATAGTGTGCTTCATTATGCTATGTGAGGCTTTCATGGGCATCGACCCCTACTGGAATCTGTGGCAGTACCTCTTCAGCGCACGAGTGACTCCAGGCCATGGTGGTCAACTGTACATCGGGTCAACCAACATTCAACTCTGCTCAAGCCGGAAGGTGGAGTATTTTAAGTTCCACTCCCATCCTCGATGCGGTATGAGGGCGAGTGGTTTTATGCCAAGAACATGGCCGGCAGTGCTCCACCGTTCACAAGACGGAAGCCGGTGTCAACGGAGAAGTGGCATTATGGCGTGGAGGCACGTTTCAATAGCAAGGTGGCACATTTTCTGAAAGATATCGATGCACTGAAGCAACAAGGCCTCACTGGCACACGGCTAGAGTGTAACTTTATGCATCACTGGGTTTAGCCTCTTATGGCCCGTCAAAAGCCTTTGCATAAGTATTCTGGTGTCAATGACCCCGATCGCCATTCCTACGAGCCACTCGCATTGGCCGAGATCGAAGCCCGGGTCAAGGTCGTCACGGCGTAGTCGTCGGAGACCTTTATGGATGAGGATTCACCCCTCCTCTTTCCGAAGATGTTGTAAGCAGTTTGGTAAGTTCCTTCTCCCTTGTCTTCTCCTGCTCCTTTGGCTTTTTTTGTTGGGAATGATTCACCGGGGCTCTATAGGTGACCAGGCCTATCGAGCCATGTCTTATTTCCCTTCTTGAGGATGCCACAATAAAGGTGGAAAAGAGGAAGCGGGAGGCAAAGGCGGAGGCCTTGGTGACACGCTAGAAGTGCCGCCAGTCGAGGAACAAAGAGAAGAAGGTTGCGTGCCTCGCTCGTGCGGGGTCGAGGAGGAGTAGCACTACCTCCATCGACAAGGAGGACATGACCTCCATAGCCTTCAGAGGGATGGAGGTCCTCACATTGGTGAGTGGCATGTCCCATTATGGAGACATCGAGGCCAGATCCAACATCCCGGTGTAGAGGGATGAGACGGTGCTAGACCTTATTCTGCTCACAGCATCCACAGAGCGCCACGTGGAGGACATCGGGGCTGGGCACAGCGTGAGGGAACGACACTAGTGGTATTGTAACCTTCGGTGACCTTGATGTCGTTAGTGCACCACGCAGGGAAGGAGTCGAAAGCAACTCTCACCCCTATCCCATGCCCCCTACTGTGGCGACGACTCAGGAGATGCTTCTGGCGACGTCGTAACCTCAGGCGCCCTTGGTTCCATCGGGGTGCCGTGAGGGGAAGGAGCTATAGGTAATCCCCCTCCCACATGCCTTCTACGATTGCGCTAAGAACAACGACCACCTAGAAGCGCTCCTCTCAGGCCTTCATGCCGCTGGCACCGAGCGGAGTGGCTCCTTTGGGCATTCCGGCTGCTCCACTCGTTGGCGGAATGATTTCCTCTCTCGTGGCGGGCATGTCGACCTCCTTGGTTGTCCAGGAGATGCTAGGAGTTCATGTCCCTGACATGGCCCTCCTCGAGCCACCATCTCCTGCATCGAGCCTAGAGGAGGCCTGGTGGCCATGGAAGTTGTCTCATGCAGAGCTCCATCGGTGGATGTGGTGGTCGTCGTTCCATCGTTGTCACCCCTAGCCCCCTCACCTTCGGGTGATGTGGTGGCAACTTGTCTATTTGGGGGCGACGTCGTTGCCTATGGATGTCTTTGAGTCCTAGGTCCAACCTTTGTCGGTCGATATCCCTTCATCCTCCCCTAGGGTCTACATTGCATGCGCTGCCTGCTTCAAGAGAAGGCCACAATGACCTTCCCTCCTTCAACACTGAAGGCTCAGAAGGATAGGAGATGGAGGAAGAGGAGTGGTGAATCATCATGGCAGCCTCATCTTAGGCCGACGGGATCCAAGAGACCATCGAGCACATGCTTGGTAACTTTGGAGAGACGATTTCAGTTGCATATGCTTTGATGTTGCGGGATTCAATCTCCTACGTCTAGGTGAGTATGGCTTTTGGGCCATTTTCCTTTGATTGTCACTCTTTGACCAACCTTCAACTGATCACCCGACTGCTCTTTGCAGCGCCTCTTTCTGTGGTCAATGGATCGATGAGAAGTGCTGCTAGCTGTGCGGCGGGAAGCGGAGTTGCTATGCATGGGGTCCGCCTACCTTGAGGAGTGGGAACGTGACTTTTCTGCACTCAACTTCGAGGCTTCATTGTTGAAGGAGAGAAGGTCATTGTGGATTGCCTTTGGGTGGAGAGTCCCAACTCTAGGAGGACCTTCATGGGGCAAAGCATTGGGCTGAGGAGGTTGAGTCGAGCCTTAGAGTGATTAACGCTCGTCTGGAGGAGACAAACTTGGAACTTTCGAGAGAGCACAACGCGGTAGGAGGTTAGCCTTTCTTCTATCCTTGTGTTTTCATTATCTGGGACTCCAGGTTGCTTTAGTTTGTTTCTTCTGCAGAGCTCCAAAAGATGCTCTCTCAAGCCTAGGACGCTAAAAGGTGGTGGAATAGGTGAAGATAGTGGCGGAGGACGAGGTGCGAAAGCTCTCGCTTGCTCGTGATGTTGTTGTTGTCGTGCAAGTCCAAGAGAAGACTTCGCTCTCAGAATGGAGCGTAGAGCTCCATGCCCTTAGGGCGGCGACAAATGTGGTGTGTGTCCTCCTGTCTCCCCCTCTGCTGATCGAGGTTGCCCTACTCGATCGACTGCGGGCACTGCCCAGCCATGTGGAGCATGTGATCCTTGAAGGTGCACTTCATGGGAGTAGCATGGCCCTAGGGTAGATGGTCGCTCACTTTGACAAGATCTATGCTGTTGTGATCACGGAGAACTTTGCCACGAATGGAACGATGAGGAACTGGATCATATGGAAGAATAAGTTCGCCCTCATGCCTGGTCGATCATGAGATTGGTCGACGCAAAGTTTCTCCTGACAAGCCCTTAGAGTCTAGAGCCACCTATCGGCGTCTAGACAACATTATTTCAGTGTTCTGTAACAAACTCTTTGAATGGTGAGGCCAAACAGATGTTTGTGCCTTTTGGTGTAATATTGTTTCTGGCTTGAGCATCATGATGTCGTCTTTTCTATAAGCCCTAGCCCTCGTGATCAATCATCCCATGTTTAGGAAATGTCTTCGACCGAATCGGGGTGCTTAGGAAATCTTAGGAGGCGCATGGTAGTGGGACATGAGTCCAGGCACATCTTTGTGGAGTTATCCTTGTCCCCCTATCCATTACCACCATGGACAGGCGCTTCGAGCCCACGAATGGCTCAACGATGAGGGGGTTGGTCCCAGGATGCAGGATCTTGTCCGGGTGGTCGCGTTGATTGAAGACACTTGGGAACTCCAACCACCAGAGTTATTGCAGGATGGTGGGCTCCGTTGCGTGCACCTCACGGTGGGCCACCTTGAGTCAGCACTTGTTGCCGTAGGTTTCAGTCCCATCAAAGATCATGAGGCACCATGTTGTCTCGGAAAACTCTTCGGTGGGGGCATCTGGTTTTGCCAATCTAACGGGCTCCTCTGGCTTTGCCTTCTTGCCTAACGGCTTGGAGATGAAGTGCTTCAAGAGCTCGCACTCACAAAGCTTGTGGTGGAATTGGAAGCCGTAATTTTGGTACGACGAATCCATCAGCTTCTAGAAGTGGTCACCCCCATTTTTCATTGGTGGCCTAGGTGGCCGATCTGCTATGGTGACTTCTTGCTCGTCGTGTTGGGGACAATGATTTCTCCGTCACTTGTCGGGGTGCTTGCAATGCTCCTTCTCGCTGTTTGGCTTGCAAGGGTCACATGGGCTCTTTCCGTTATAGAAAATAACTCGTACCATGTCCTTCCCATCAGTGAACTAGATCGCTATATGTCACACCCGAATTCAGGGGCCAAACCCGGGCGCGATTCACATGTGTGCTAGGATCAAGTCTCACACATATGATGACTCATGATACATAAACAAATGCCACATCATTTATATATAACGAAGTTCTGTACAAAATATTTAAATAATTACATCATCCGAAGACAACGATCCAACAACCATAGTTGACTGGGAGACGACAGCCTAGACCACTCACGAACTTATCACAACATCCTTCATGCGCCTCATCCTGTGGTACCTGTCCTTGACCTGGGGGATGTGAATACAGCATGGGTGAGCTCACATACGTTCATCGCTCAACAAGTTGTGGGGAATAATGTGCATGAACAAACCAAAGCTGGGAGCTCATGTGAAGTGTAAGGCTTACCAAAGGACTTGGTTAAAGCTCACATACGTTCATCACTCAACAAATTATATTAGCAGTTACTAAGTAAAAGTAGATACCAACCCAAATAAGTAAGAGATCAAAATTAATAACAAAACCCACAATGCAATGCATATGACAAATTAAGTTTAGTTCCATAAATTACTTATGTGAGGGTTCAAGCTGCTCATGACCGTGAGCACGGCTGATATACCAGTTTTTTACTCTGCAGAGGTGGCACATTTTTACCCACAAGTCATGTATCCTGTCTAGCCAAGGTTTGCAAGGCTCTTAGACACTGTAACAATCCAAAATCGTACCTTGGTGAGTTAAGAAAATTCCCTAAAGATTTAAAATTTCAAGCGTATTATAACAAAGTTATGAATTGAGACTTTCTTCCCTAAAATTTAATAAATAGTAAATATAAAATGTTAGCTATATAAAAACTATAATAAATAGGATAGTGAGTTGTTTTATATAAATTACTCATATTAGGTTATATAACTATGTGAATTCCATTCTTATTAAATTGCATGCATACAAATACTTATTTGAGCAAAGTAAATAAGGAGTAAATAGATGTAAAATATTTGCATTCATGTTGGTGTTTTGGTTGTGCATATAAATATGGTTTCAAAATTTAAAATCAGATTTTAATTGGGATAATTAAATCTAGAAATAAAAAAATAGGAAAAAAAGAATAGCAAATAAAAGGCTTATCTATTCGGCCACTTAAGGAACACAACCCACGTGAGTTTTTCCTTCTATTTTTTATTCCACTTGCTAGATCTTGCATCACTATTACCTATTTTAGATTCGAGTTTGTTAGAGTTCCTGATAGATATGATAGGATTGTAACAGATAAGTACCAGATTAGATCTACCATGTAACAGATTTGGGTTCGAGTTTGTTAGAGTTCCTAATATTTAGGATATGGTTGTAACAGATAAGTACCAGATTAGATCTATCATGTAACCACCCACCTTCCAACCTATATAAATATATGCCACCATAATACCTCAAGTCATCAATCAATGAATCATCTTATCCATAGCCTTGTATCAGCCACCGCTCGCCGGTGGGCCTGCCACCGCGGGCATGATGCCGTAGCCCCGTTCCAGCATGAATAGGATCGTGCGAGGGAGAAACGGCCCTGGTCGTCGATCCAATGATGAGCGCTCACGATTGAATCTCAAATACCCCATCGTGATCGAAAATCGTAGCCGTTGATCTCGGATCTGTTGGTCGAGATCAGATCGAGGGATCCTTTAATCTCGAGCGTTGATTTTAGATCTGAAGGCTGTGATGGGATCAGTCACATACTGATTCGGCAGAGGCCGTGGGCCATCCAATTCAATCTGGCGGGGGAATTTCTATCTACTATCATAAAATATATGTCGTCGATCTCTGATCCAATGACCGAAACTTCGATCTAATCTGCACTGTAGTCTATCGGTCCAATGGTCCACAAAAGCCCATACCCCTTCGGTCGTCTACTTTTACAAAAGAGACCTTGTGCTCTATATTAATCAACCCGTCGTCCACCTGTGCGGTAAGATGATTAACTAGCAGTCCCTAAGAATTGCAAATAAGTCCCTAGAGCTTGATTTAATTATAAAAATGACCGAAAACTAAATTAATTCCTATATTGCTTGTTTTAACTCAGATTAAGTCCGTTCAAGTTGTGATAGTCTCGTATTAAATTTGTCTATGCAATAACAACATTATTTACGACATATTACTTACTTTTATATTGTTTATCCTATGATTATTGATTTATCTTGCTAATTAAAATTAATTGTCCATGATTATAACCTCACTAAAAATACAACCTATAATCAAGTTATATCTTGGATTAAACTTAATTAATGTAAAGCCTAGAATTGGTATAAGGGAAATAAATAAATAAATAAATTTATAAGTGGGTGTTTTGGGGATTCTTTGATTTCCTTTTTCTTTTTTTTCTTTGCATACTCAACTAATGACATTAAATTATGCAAATAACAAATAAATAAATAAAGAAATTAAAAAGACTAAATGAAAAGTGGAAAGATCTTCATATGAATTAGATTACTTTTTTTAATTAATACGGTTGAGGGACATTCTTAAGAGGTGTAAGTAAAATCACCTTTTAATGAATGTGACACATTATAAATTATTTTCCTAAAAGTAAGTTTTGTATGGCTTGTATGTTGAGAACATTTGCTAAGAAAAGGATAATAAATAAATAACTAAAATTATACTCTTGAAATCATATTGGAGTTTTGTTTGTGCACTTAAATTGTTTTAAGATTGAACTTTATTTAAATTTGATTCGAAATTTGAATTTAAACCTGATTTGAAATTGGGATTGAAATATGAAAACCAAAAATAGAAAAAAAGAAAATAAAAGGAAATGAAGGAACTCACTTGGGCTGAATTCCCTATTTCTGGCCCATCTTCCCCTTTCCACGCCACATCCCACTTCACTCACCACGCGCGCTTGGCCTATTTCACTTCCTTTTGGGTCACTCGCGTCAGCCTCTCACCTCACGTGCCGCTCATACCACTGACCATTGGGCCACCCCGGTCAGCTCCTCCTTCTCCGCTGGCCGTTCGTAACAGACGTCGCACGCATCTCACCCTCCTCCAACCGATTCTTCCCCCCAAAATCGAACTTGGCTCTGGTATAAAACCCTTGACTGCCTCATCCTCTCTTCACCTCAGCCGCCAAGAACAGTGATTTTAGTGCCACCTGAGATATCACCGATCGGAGAGAGAGGGGCCATGCCCTCTCCCCCACCATGGATTCCCGCCTGTTTGGCCATTCGGGCACCGGGGGATGGCTTTGTCGCTTCACCGACCTGCGGGGATCATGCCAGGGCTCGTGGGGTGATGCGACTTTGTCTAGGGGGACAAGTTCCTTGCTAGGGTGAGATTCTCGCCGCCGAGCTGCTATCTAATGTCGCTAGCTGCGCCTGTCGCTACTGAAATCCGGTAAGCACACACTTCGGTTTCGCTAGTTTACCCGCATCATGTAGCTCATGTTAGATCAGGGTTTGGGTCATTGGACTACGGGCCGAATCATGCCGGAGCTGCGTCGCTGCGGAGCGTGCACAACGTCGGCCGGGGAGGGGTCGAGTTGGAGAAGAAGTGTTGGTTGCCATTGGATGGGGAGAGTACGGATTGGATTAAAACTGAGATCCCCTTCGGTGCATTGAACCTGTGTCGCTGGATCTTTGGCCAAGGGCCAGGTTAGACCTCAATGTGATAATGTCTACGCCATTGACCTTGCAACGTGCGGCAGAGACTTGGCAATCGCATACCGCTTGGGGTTGGGCGATCTGGCGCGTCAATCTTGAATGGACGGCCAAGATTAAAACAATGAATACCCCTTCGGCTGTCTACTTTTGCAAAAGAGACCATGTGCTCTATATTAATCAACCCGCTGTCCACCTGTGCGGTAAGATGATTACCTAGCAGTCCCTCTGAATTTCAGATAAGTCCCTAGAGCTCGATTTGATTATAAAAATGACCAAAAACTAAATTAATCCCTATATTGTTCGTTTTAACTCAGATATAGTCCGTTCGAGTTGTGTTAGTCTCGTATTAAATTTATCTACACAATAACAACATTATTTACAACATATTACTTACTTTTATATTGTTTATCCTATGATTATTGATTTATCTTGCTAATCAAAGTTAATTGTCCATGATTATAACTTGAGTAAAATACAACCTATAATCAAGTTATATCTCGGATTAAACTTTAATTAATTCTCACATGATTTTTATTAATTAACATATAATTTATCTTCTATTGTTTAATCACCTAAATCTTTGGAAATCATATCCTCTTAACCGTAACTTTGAATTTAGTGGTTCTCGAACCTACGACCTCATAGCAACACGTAGATTATTCTTACGTGATTTGTTCTCATGTTTGGTGTAATGTTATTTTTATGTACTCCTTGTCTGTTTGTATGTATTGCTACGAGTAGCAGCGAGGTTATGAGTCATCGAAGACCAACTTGGTGAAGTACATAGAAATTCAAGTTATAGGCAAGTTGTGCCCTTCATCAGTCTTCTTTAGCTAATAATGTCCCGGTTAATCACTATGACATGCTTAGGTTAATTTGATGGGGCCTAATAGGTTTCCCTAGATTTGTTTATCCCACACCTTGTTTACCACTGAACATTTGGGTAGTTTTGCTACTGCTCTACCTGGTTTTGGGAAATTATTGTTATATTATGATCATGTTCCAGTTATGCTATTTTTTAATTATTGTTCATGACAAGATCATTGTGTTAATTAGAACATGGAGCTTAACTTGAGATATCCATGCTACCACAAGGGTGGAATGGGACACCCTTGGCTGACTAATTAGGAAAGCTAGTGGAGGACTACCTTACCCGAAAGGTGGCAAGAGCATTAGAGGAGCTGCGTATAGGGAGGTTCTCGGGTCGATCATGCTACGATGGCTTTTTGGATGAGGGATTTCTATATTGACCTTCTTAGAAACCGTAGTGGGTTTTCTGAAGCTAGTGGAACTTTGTAAAGGCCTCGTAGTTGATCCCTAGCCATTCACTTCGGAAGTGTCTAAGTGATGAGGACATCACTTCTACACATACAATGAATGTACCGATAACACGATCACGTGCACGACAGCTAATTCTCCAGGTATGTTCTATCATAGTCAATTGTGTTTCAGAGCTTATGCTTGGGGCCATGGATGTTTTGATGATTAGGAACCTTGGAGAGGATCAGCAAGGACTTGGGAAAGGCCTAGGTGTTGAGGAGGAGCAGCAAGGGCGCCCACAACAGGAAGGCGATCAAGTCCGACTCGGTTGCGACTCCATCTCGGGTTCCAGGACCAGTCTACACTAAAATGGACCCCCAAGATGCATCCGGACTCCACTTGCAACGGACTTGATATGGTTGGAAATATAAGAGATTATCTAACCAACCCAACTGGTTCCACCCAAAAAGTCATCCGGAGTCAACGGGAAACGTCGAAATAATTTAGCATTCAGATTCTGTTTTGGTGCTGCGACACCGTCTGTTGGGTCGTTGGGCCGTGTATCGCGTCAGAGCCCATTAGGGGCGAGTCCAGGGGTCATGCACGCCCTAATACTCTATTTATTTAGCAGCCGCCGCCACATTAGGTTTGGGTTTGCTTAGATCAATTCGGTTATCGAACAGTATCGCTGTCATCGGTTTGTGAGACCCCAACCCGTAATCAATAAAATTTTGGTTGCATTTCTTTCCTTTTCTTGCTTGTGTTCTTGATTGCGCTTGCAGGTGTAAGGAAAATGGACCCCGGCCATTTGGCTAATTGAGTTTTGGTGTTTGATGAACAACACAATCCATGAACTAATAAGTTTTCTAGTGTTTATGATTGTAGTTCACAGGATGCAGGATTTACTTGGACTAAGGAATTGAGGAAAGCAACACCTCAAAAGAAGACATTAAGAAGATCCAAGAAAAGTCCAAGTGTGCTGCTGCGGACTGTCTGTGCGAAGGCGCACCGGACTGTCCGGTGCACCAGGGAACTCCAGCTCCAACGGCTAGTTCCAGGTGGCACTCGGAGAAAAGACCACCGGACTATCCGGTGGCACACCGGACATGTCCAGTGTGAAAAGCCTACACGCCCAACGGTCGGTTGCTCTATTAGAGCAACGGATAGGCGCACCGGACATGCTACAGTGCAGTGTCCGGTGGTGCACCGGACTGTCCGGTGCACCCGACGACAGAAAGTTCTAGCTTTCTGTCCAACGGCTAGTTTGGGGATTGGAGGCTATAAATACCACCCCAACCGGCCATTCTCAAGTGTGAGAGCCCAAGCAACATACCAAGGCATATAGTGCACATTTCCAAGAGCTCAAACACCCAAGTGCTTAATAGAATCACTCGGTGATTAGCGTAGGTGCTTTGCGAAGTGCTTAGGTTAGTTAGACCGCTTTAGCGCTTGCTCTAGGTGAACCCTAGTTAGTTGAGTGAGTTTTGTAAAACCAAACAACCCCTTGGCTCTTGCACGAGCCGTTGTAATTGTACCGAGTGGGGCGAGAGTCTTGCGAGACCGTGACAACCGCGTTTGTGTCACGGCCGCCACTGTGTACCGGAGGGAACGAGGCCCGCGGCGTTTCGGTCGGAAGCTCGATAGTGGAGACGACGGGGAGCGTCCGAGAGGAGCCGGAAATGGAGCAACACTTGCGCGTGGAGAAGGCCCGCAGCTCTCTACAGAGTCACTCGACCGTGGTGCTTGGCCCTCGCGTGGGCCTCCCTTTGCGTAGGGGCACCAACGAGGATTAGTTGGGACCTTGCGCGGTTCCGGATACCTCGGTAAAAATATCGGCGTCATCCACGAGAGTTTGCATCTCTACTTTGCTCTTTAAGTTTCCGCATTTACATTAAGCATTTAAGTTTCAATCTTGTATTCATACTTATCTAGTGTAGATTGAAACTTAGCCTTTGCGATAGAGATAGCAACACTTAGACAAAACCTAGTTTGCACATTCTAGTTTGATTATTTGCATAGGTTTTGCTCTAGGGATTTAATTGTGGCCTAGTTTAGAAATAGTTTTTAGAAGTCCTAATTCACCCCCCCTCTTAGGCGTCACCCGTTTCCTACAATTGGTATCGGAGCCCGGTTTGGCTCATTTGAAACGCTTTAGCTTCACCGCTAAAAGAGTCGACGCTTTTTAGAGGAAGGGATGGATACCCATAGGCCACCACACTTCGACGGCACTAACTTTCCCTATTATAGTGCTAGAATGGCTTGTTACCTAGAGGCCGTTGATCTAGGTGTTTGGAGAGTCACTCGTGACGGGATGAAACCCCTCAAAAATCCCGAGAAACCCACCACGAGCGAGGAAAGGAAATTCATTTAAATGCTAGAGCCAAAAATTGCTTGTATGAATCTCTTAGCATGGATAATTTTAACCAAGTATTTACCTTGAGAACTGCTAATGAGATTTGGCTAAAATTGCATGAGCTCCATGACGGCATATCCAATGTCCGTGAGTAAAAACATTGCCTAGTCTTAAATGAGTATAATTCTTTTGCCATGAAAGATGATGAGCTTGTTAGAGACATGTATTCTCGTTTAAATCTAATTATCAATGAGCTCAATTCTATTGGCATCAATAAGCTAGGTGATGCGGACATTGTGAGGAAGATTATCTCCGTGCTACCACAACAAAGATATGGGAGCATCATCACCATCCTTCACAACATGGAGGACTTGAGCAACATGACCCCGACCATTGTGATTGGGAAAATCGCGGCTTTTGAGATGTCGCGAAAAATGAGTCGGGGAGAGGAGCCAACTTCCTCAAGGCCATATGCTTTTGCATGTGATGAAAGGAACGACAAAAAGAAGGCTCCCACTCCAAGTTCCTCAAGTGAAGAAGAGGAAGAAGAAGAAAGTGATGATGATGAAGATAATCAACCATGCACATCATCCTCCGAGGATGAAGAAACAATCTGACACGTCAGAAAGGTAATGAGGATGATCCGCAAGATTAATCTAATGGGTGTGCCCCTATAGGTCGAGGATCTTCTCTTTAACATTGACAGGAAAAAGCAAAGGAAGAGAGGATGCTTCGCATGTGGGGAGAAGGGCCACTTCAGGGACAACTGTCCAAATATGGCCAAACCCAAAAAGGAGAGGAGCAAAGGCAAGGCGCTAACAAGTGTTAGAACTTGGGATGATTCTGCAAGTGAAGATGAACCTCCAAGGACGCGCAGCCACCGATCCTCCTCACGATCATCACGGTCATCACACAAATGCCTTATGGCAAGAGGTAACAAAAGCATTCCATCCTCTAGTGATGAAAGTAGTAGTGATGAAGGTGAGGGAAAGGCCTCTCTAGATGAGCTTGCGGAAGCCGTTAATTTTTTCCAAGATGTTTGCACTAAGCAAAAAGCTCAACTTAAAACTTTGAAAAATAAGTTGATTAGCTCTCAAAATGATTACAAAGGTTTGCTAGAAAAATTTGAAACTTTTGCAAACTTAAATAGTGAGCTATCAACCAAAATTGAGCTATTAGAATCTAGTGCTCCATTCACTGCTACCGATGATAGCCTTATTAAAAAGAATGAAAAACTTAAGGCTAAGTTAGCTAGCTCCCAAGAAGCTATTGAAAATTTGCTAGAGAAAATGGAAATTCTTAGCATACATAATAATGAGCTAACTACTATGCTAGAAAACATTGGTAGCACCCTAGCAGCATCTTTAGTTGAAATACCTGAAATAATTAAGAAAGATGCTTCTACTTCCTGCTTTGATTTAATTAATGATTCTAACCCCTGCAACCAAGTCGTTGTTGAGAATATTGTTGTAGAGACATGTTCGGATGAGGTTGCAAAGGAAAATGAACAATTAAAGCAAGAAGTGGCTTGCCTTGGCAAGGCTTTGTATGACAAGAAAGGCAAAGCCAAACAAATCCGACCTCCACAGGATAACACCACTGCGGGAGTGAACAAGCCTGTAGAGGGAGAAACTGTGGTTTGTAGGCTATGCCACAAGGAAGGCCACAAGTCTTTCCAATGCAAGGCGATGACCGGGGATAAATGGCAAAAGCTCAAGCAAAAGCCAACAAGCAAAATCTCCAACACCTACATCAAAAAGGTGAACAAAAAGGATGCTACACCCTATTTGATCAAGAAGAAAAAGAATGGAAAGGTGATAGCAATCAAGGCCAACAAGCAAGCCAACAAAGGAAACGGGGCCAAACGCATCTGGGTGCCAAAGGAAATAATTTCAACCATGAAAAGCACCAAGAAGGTTTGGATCTCGAAAGGGAAGTGAGTGGACCGAAGGTCCACGGGAAATTTGGAGACTTGGCAAAGTTAGGATGTATATCATGGAATACATCATATTAGATCAAGTCTATTGCCAAGTGGGTTAATGAAAACTTTGGACCCAAATTTCCCACCCATGACTAAGGTAACTAGATTTATTGTATTTCTTGCTTTTAGATATGCGTATCTATTTACCTTGTATCTAGTTTACCTTTCTTGCCTAGTATTAAACTTGTTATTTATTCTTGTGTAGAATCATGCATACTAGGAAAATCATATGGTAGGATTGCTTGTTTTCAATTCATATACTTAAGCAAACCTACATGGCTTAAAATGTTTATTTAAGCTCGGCACATAGCTTATATATCGCTCCATAGTAAATGATGCATCAATTGAAAACTTTTGATTCCTACAAGTGGTATCAATTGAAAATTTTGATTCCTACAAGTTGTATCATTTAACTTATATGTGCCAAAATTCAGATTATGGATAATTTGCCCCTCTTGATATCAAATCAAAATGCATGTCTCCTACAAGTATTCAAAACTCTTATGCACACCTTTAGGGGGAGGTTACTCTATAATCTAATACTTTGAGACTAACACCTTTTCAAGTTTATTTCATGTGATAGTCTCATTGTAAGGAAAATAAGGTCCCCGGAGAAAGACAACAATCTTCCACTGCAAAATCTCCAAGAACTCTCATGTCTCTCAAGCTCGCCATTGACTTTCAATTGGTATCTTTTGAGACTACTTTGTATATCATTTACATGTCTTCTCCAACATTTGATTAGACTACATTTCATATCATATGCTTCCTTGTTGCTAAAAATGCATAAGTACTTAACTCATATTCTGTTACCTATGCATAAGGGAAGTTAGTCTTTTCAAATCATGTCTTGCACCTCTAATTTTCACATGCTTTTTCCTAAGTAGAGGATCTCTGTCAGGGGAGTATTTCTTCATCTCTAAAAAGGGGAGAAACTTCTTTCTAAAGAGAACACTCGTTTAGGGGGAGTAATCCTTTCAACTGGTATCATTCATGTGGTTTAATTTAGTATCCTTCAAATGGTATCATCTTGTATGAGGGCAAGCTTTTATTTACTTCCTACATGCTTTTAATGTCTTCCTTTTCGGTGGTTGATGCCAAAGGGGGAGAAGCTTTAGGGACCAAAGCAATGAAAACTACACCAAACACCACAAATTTAAAATTTTATATCTACAAATGGTTTTACAAGTGGTTTTGGTTATTTGGTCCAAAAATAGGAAGTAAGTGAATTATGGAGTTAGGGGGAGGCTTAAGTCCATAATATCACATTGTGGGGACTATCATGCATCCTAGCAAGTAGATTGCATATTTTAATTCAAATACTTGTATTATTTGCTTGCTTTGGTTGTGTTGTCATCAATCACCAAAAAGGGGGAGATTGTAAGGAAAATGGACCCCAGCCATTTGGCTAATTGAGTTTTGGTGTTTGATGAACAACACAATCCGTGAACTAATAAGTTTTCTAGTGTTTATGATTGTAGTTCACAGGATGCAAGATTTACTTGGACTAAGGAATTGTGGAAAGCAACATCTCAAAATAAGACATTAAGAAGATCCAAGAAAAGTCCATGTGTGCTGCTGCGGACTGTCTGTGCGAAGGCGCACCGGACTGTCCGGTGGCACACCGGACTGTCCGGTGCCCACACGCCGGACTGTCCGGTGCACCAGGGAACTCTAGCTGCAACGGCTAGTTCCAGGTGGCACTCGGAGAAAAGACCACCGGACTGTCCGGTGGCACACCGGACATGTCCGGTGTGAAAAGCCTGCGCGCCCAACGGTCGGCTGCTCTGTCAGAGCAACGGATAGGCGCACTGGACATGTTACAGTGCAGTGTCCGGTGGTGCACCGGACTGTCCGGTGCACCCGACGACAGAAAGTTCCAGCTTTCTGTCCAACAACTAGTTTGGGGATTGGAGGCTATAAATACCACCCCAACCGGCCATTCTCAAGTGTGAGAGCCCAAGCAACATACCAAGGCACATAGTGCACCTTTCCAAGAGCTCAAACACCCAAGTGCTTAATAGAATCACTCGGTGATTAGCGTAGGTGCTTTGCGAAGTGCTTAGGTTAGTTAGATCGCTTTAGCGCTTGCTCTAGGTGAACCCTAGTTAGTTGAGTGAGTTTTGTAAAACCACACAACCCCTTGGTTCTTGCGCGAGCCGTTGTAATTGTACCGAGTGGGGCGAGAGTCTTGCGAGACCGTGACAACCGCGTTTGTGTCACGGCCGCCACCGTGTACTGGAGGGAACGAGGCCCGCGGCGTTTCGGTCGGAAGCTCGATAGTGGAGACGGCGGGGAGCGTCCGAGAGGAGCCGGAAACGGAGCACCACTTGCGCGTGGAGAAGGCCCGCGGCTCTCTACGAAGTCACTCGACCGTGGTGCTTGGCCCTCGCGTGGGCCTCCCTTTGCGTAGGGGCACCAACGAGGATTAGACGGGACCTTGCGCGGTTCCGGATACCTCGGTAAAAATACCGGCGTCATCCACGAGAGTTTGCATCTCTACTTTGCTCTTTAAGTTTCCGCATTTACATTAAGCATTTAAGTTTCAATCTTGTATTCATACTTATCTAGTGTAGATTGAAACTTAGCCTTTGCGGTAGAGATAGCAACACTTAGACAAAACCTAGTTTGCACATTCTAGTTTGATTATTTGCATAGGTTTTGCTCTAGGGATTTAATTGTGGCCTAGTTTAGAAATAGTTTTTAGAAGTCCTAATTCACCCCCCTCTTAGGCGTCACCCGTTTCCTACAGCAGGGATAAGCCTACATGGCGAGGTCACTCGTGTGTCACGAGTGATAACCAACGGAGCCGTGGTGTAGTGATTGCGAGGAACCGATCGCTCGGAGCCTTGGATCATTAACGTCGAGATCTCCACTCAATCAAGTTATCGTATCTCACAGAAGATCGGGCCGCGTCTTCTATCAATTGGTATTAGATTTCCAGGTTGCCCGTGAGGTATAATCCTACCTTTAGATTTGTTTTGTTTTGTCCCATAGTCCACAAAAAGCCCAAAAAATATAATTACAATCAGTTTATTCCAACCTAAAACCATCGCCTTAGCCTTTGCACAATTCAGTTTTAGAGTCTGCAGTTTTGAGTTCGTGTTCTAGATTGAGTTTGGTTGCTGGTTTAGATTTGTTTTGGTTCAGTTTGATTTTGTCCATCTGCTTCCATCCTAAAAAATCGACCCTATCCACAAAACAGATTCTATCCCAAGAACCGACCCTATCCACAAAACAGATCCTATCTCTAAAACCGACCCTATTCACAAAACAGATCATGTATCTAAACCAACCATATCCACAAAACAAATCCTATCTCTAAAACCGACCCTATCCACAAAATAGATCCTATCTCTACAACCGACCCTATCCACAAAATAGATCCTATCTTTAAAACCGACTCCATCCACAAAACCGAACCCCCACTCTTCCAACACCTCGCTAGAAACCCTGATTCGGAGTCCAAACTTAAAAAGGCCATAACTTTCGCCTCGGAACTCGAATCGGGCCTATTTTTTTCAAATTGCACAGAATTAAATTTTACATCCGATTCTTTCCGGTCTTGCCGGATTCGTTGTTTTTAAAATTCCCAAATTCGGCTTGGAAATAGAACTTCTCATTTTCCAAACATTTATTCCGATTTTAGGGCAAATTTGTAGAAATTCCAGAGGACGCTTCATTGCACAAAAAAATCTGAAATTTGGTGTTTTTTCTTCTTATGTGCTGCTGCAACAGAGAAAAATATAAAAAAAATATTTGAAAAAATCGCAAAAAAAGAAAAAAAGAAAAGCGTAGCACATAAACAGAAACACCAATGTTCTGTGCACCTCTGTGATTATTTTGCCCCAAGCCTGTTTTCTTGCTGCACCTAGATACTTGTACCTCCTTTCTTTTGCCTTGGTCAAACTATTATATTACATTTTCTGTGCCAGCAACTAGGACGAGTACTTGGAACACTTATTCAACATTGCTATTTGTTACTGACTTGTGTGCCACATATATATATTTAGTCAGCCTTCCCAGAGCTCTAGCTTTCTCTCGAGCAGAACAGGTACTCCTTTGCAATCACACCCATGCTCGTTGGACAGTCACACCGGTCACCGTTTGCCACCTGCAGTGCTGGTAAGAACCTTGTAAGAGCGGGGTAAGATGCTTCATAATTTGTATTCCACCACCACCCTGAGAGATAGTTGTAGGGTTCACATTGTTTCTTGCCTTTTTGTCTCTGTTTTGTGCTAACAATGACAGGACCAAAGAATCAAATGGACAAGGACAAAGGGCCTAAGTTTAACGACGATGAGTGTGTCTCTCAGATGGAATTGAAGAAGATGATGCGCGCGATGACTGAAGCTTTTAAAAAATACCAGGACTCTGCGACGACATCCTATGAGCAACTTGATTGACAAGTTGCTGAACTTGTTACACGCATGGATGGACTGGAGGCTCGTCCCCCACCACCAACTCCAGCCCCAGCTCACTCTCCTGTGGACGACGACGACGATGACGACGATGTTTATGCACCGCTGCGACAACGCCTCGCACGTAATCGACAAGGTATGGGAGGTAACGGTAGACGTCGTCATCATAATCCTAAACCAGACCATGATCTATTTGCTAAGATTAAGTTCTCTATTCCACCGTTCATGGGTTCTTATGATGCTGAAGCTTACTTAGACTGGGAGATGACAGTAGAACAAAAGTTTAATTCCCATCTTGTTCCTGAGCAGCATAGGGTTAGACAAGCCACTAGTGAATTTAGAGATTTTGCTATCATTTGGTGGAATGAACTTGTTAACACACGTGCTGCACCACAAACATGGAATGCGTTAAAAGAGGAGATGCGAGCTCGCTTTGTTCCCCCTTCTTATAGACGTGATCTTCGAAAAAATTGCAACGCTTAGATCAGGGAGACATGTCGATACAGGAATACTACCAAGAGCTTCAGAAAGGTATGCTACGATGTGGGGTAGTAGAGGATCTGGAGGATCAAATGGTTAGGTTTTATGGGGGATTGAGGCGGGAGATTCAGGATATTGTTGATTATAAATAATATCATTCTATACAATGCTTGTTCCATCTTTCTATGTTGGCAGAAAAAGAATTGCAGGGTCATCAACAGCGGAGGAGCAGCACTTTCGCATCACAAGGACACAATAACAAGTCCTTGGTGCCTTCGGGTGTTGCAGCAAAACCTGCTACGACAACCTCTTCCACAGGCCGCTCCTCCGACATCAAGTGCCACCGCTGCCAGGGACTTGGCCATATTCAGCGAGATTGCCCCAGTAAACGGGCATACATTGCTACTGGTGATGGTGGGTATGTGAGTGTTTCTAATGTTAAAGATGAAGATACTGTTGGAGCTAACATTACAGAGACTTATGATGGTGATGAAGAGGTTCTTGGTACAATAGCGACCGAGACCTATAAGGCCTTAATTGTGCAAACAAGCTTTGAGTGCCATGGCTAGTGATGACGACAACAGACAGCGCCACAACCTCTTCAACATGTTCCTCATCGTCAAGGACTGCCGTGTACATACCATCATTGACGTTGGTAGCTGCAACAACTTGGTGAATGTTGAGGTGGTCAAGAAGCTTGGCTTGACCACATGAGAGCATCCCCACCCTTATCACAGTCAATGGTTTAACAACAACGGTAAGTTCAAGGTAACAAAAACAGCAAGGGTGCATTTTTCTGTTGGCTCTTACCATGACTTTGCTAATTTCGATGTGGTGAGTATGGATGCTTGCTCTCTTTTACTAGGACGTCCTTGGGAGTTTGATACTGATGATATTCACCATGGTAGATCTATTAAATATACTTTCATGCATAAGGAAAAGAAAATTGTGTTGCTTCCTATGACTCCCACTGAAATTGTCCACTTTGAACATGAGAAAAAGACTAATGCTAAGCAAAAAGGTGTTTTGAACTCTGAAAATCAGCAACCTATCAAGTTATAAACTCCTACTTTGCTAGCCACTAAATCTAATCTTGATGTGTTACATGCCTCTGTTGGACTTTGCTATGCCTTAGTGTGCAAAAATGCTTTCTATTCCATTGATGATACGTCTATTGCTTTGTCACCAGCTATTGCTAACCTTTTGCAAGAGTATATGGATGTGTTTCCCTCTGAGATACCCCTGGATTACCACCTGAGTTGCCTCTAGATTTTCGGGTTAGTCCCACCTTTAACATTTCAGATTTGAAGCCATATATGGGTGATGAAGATGAGATCGAGTCGAGGACGACTCCAATTCAAGAGGAGGAGGACGATGAGGACATCACTTCTATACATACAATGAATGGACCGATAACACGATCTCGCGCATGATAGCTAATTCTCCAGGTACGTTCTACCATAGTCAATTGTGTTTCAGAGCTTACGCTTGGGGCCATGGATGTTTTGATGATTAGGAACCTTGGAGAGGATCAGAAAGGACTTGGGAAAGGCCTAGGTGTTAAGGAGGAGCAGCAAGTGCGCCCACAACAGGAAGGCAATTAAGTCTGACTCGGCTGCGACTCCATCTCGGGTTCTAGGACCAGTCTGCACTAAAATGGATGCCCAAGATGCATCCGGACTCCGATTGCAACGAACTTGATATGGTTGGAAATATAAAGAGATTATCTAACCAACCCAACTGGTTCCACCCTAAAATTCATCCGGAGTCAATGGGAATCGTCGAAACAATTCAGCGTTCAGATTCTGTTTTAGTGCTGCGACACCGTCTGTTGGGTCGTTGGGTCGTGTATCGCGTCGGAGCCCATTAGGGGCGAGTCCAGGGGTCACGCACGCCCTAATAATCTATTTATTCAGCAACTGCCGCCACATTAGGTTTGGGTTTTGCTTAGATCAATTCTATCATCGAACAGTATCGCCGTCATCGGTTTGTGAGACCCCAACCCGTAATCAATACAATTTTGGTTGCGTTTCTTTCCTGTTCTTGCTTGTGTTCTTGATTGCGCTTGCAGGGACAAGCCTTTGTGGCGAGGTCACTCGTGTGTCACGGGTGATAACCAATGGAGCCGTGGTGTAGTGATTGCGAGGAACCGATGCTCGGAGCCTTAGATCATCAACGTCGAGATCTCCACTCAATCAAGTTATCGTATCTCACGGAAGATCGGGCCGCGTCTTCTATCACTAAGGGCCTTGCAAACTCTGGCTAGATGAGATACACGACTTGTGGGTAAAGGGCGCAACCTCTGCATACAGTCAGGAGCGACTCAGGACTCTCGCATGATTAATTTATGGAACTAAACTTAATCTGTCATATGCATTGCATTGCGGGTGTTATTATTAATTTTGATCTCTTATTTAATTGGGTTGGTATCTACTTATACTTAGTAACTGCTATTAAAATTTTGACCAACTTTAAAATCAATGCTCAGCTTTAACCATCTCCTTTGGTAAGCTGTACACTTCACATGAGCTCCCACCTTTAGTGAGATCATGCACATTATTCCCCACAACTTGTTGAGCGATGAACGTATGTGAGCTCACCCATGTACTCACATCCCCCAGGTTAAGAATAGGTATCACAGGATGAGACGCGTGAAGGATGTCGTGATGAGTTAGTGAGTGGTCTAGGTCATCGTCTTCTAGTCAACTTTGTGTTGCTATATCGTTGTCTTCGCATGATGTAATTATTTAACTATTTTGTACAGAACTCTATTATATATAAATGATGTGACATTCGTTTCTGTACCATGAGTCATCATATGTGTGAGAATTGATCCTAGCACACCTAGTGATGATTCGCGTCCGGGTTTGGCCGCACCTAAAACCTGGGTGTGACAATTAATTCTCACATGATTTATATTAATTAACATATAATTTATTTTTATTGTTTAATCACCTAAATCTTTGTAAAATCATATCCTCTTAACCGTAACTTTGAATTTAGTGGTTCTCGAACCTATGACCTCATAGCAACACGTAGAATATTCTTACGTGGTTTGTTCTCATGTTTGGTGTAATGTTATTTTTATGTACTTCTTGTCTATTTGTATGTATTGCTACGAATAGCAGTGAGGTCACGAGAATTTGAAGATTGACTTGGTAGCTAGGAATCTCGAGTCTAAGGCAAGTTGTGCCCTTGATCACTCTTCTTTATCTAATAATGTTCCGATTAATCACAGTTACATGCTCAGGTTAATTTGATGGGACCTAATGAGTTTCCCGAGATTTGTTTATCCCACACCTTGTTTACAACTGAACATTTGGGTAGTTTTGCTATTGCTCTACCTGTTTTGGGAAATTGTTGTTATATTATGATCATGTTCCAGTTATGCTGTTGTTTTAATTATTGTTCATGACAAGATCATTGTGTTAATTGGAACATGGAGCTTAACTTGAGATATCTGTGCTACCACAAGGGTGGAATGGGACGCCCTTGGCTGACTAATTAGGAAAGCTAGTGGAGCACTACCTTACCCAAAAGGGGCAAGGGCGATAGAGGAGCTGCGTATAGGTAGGTTCTCGGGTCGATCATGCTATAATAGCTTTTCGAACGACGGATTCCTATATTGCCCTTCTCAGAAACCGTAGCAGGTTTTCCGAAGCTAGTGGATCTTTGTAAAGGCCTCATAGTTCCACTAGCTTCAGGAAACCCGCTATGCTTTCTGAGAAGGGCAATATAGGAATCCCTCGTCCGAAAAGCCATCGCAGCATGATCGACCCGAGAACCTCCCTATACGTAGCTCCTCTACCGCCCTTGCCCCTTTTGGGTAAGGTAGTCCTCCACTACCTTTCCTATTTAGTTAGCTAAGTGTGTCCCATACCACCCTTGTGGTAGCACTGTTTTCCCAGGTGGTGGCTCCATGTTCCAATTAACATAATTATCTTATCATGAACAATAATTAAACAACAGCATAACTGGAACATGATCATAATGTAACATTAATTTCCCAAACCAGGTAGAGCAATAGCAAAACTACCCAATAGTTCTTTTATCTGCAAGGTGTGGGATAAACAATGCTAGGGAAGCCTACTAGGTCCCATCAAATTAACCTAAGCATGTCACAGTGATCAACAGAAACATTATTGGCTAAAGAAAAAGTGATCAAGGGCACAACTTGCCTGTGACTTGAGATTCCTAGGTACCAACTTGCTCTTCAAGCGACTCGCAACCTTACTGGTACTCGTAGATGTTGGGGGCTTGTTCTCAAATGCTTCGAATTAAGAACAAGGCAACACAGGAAATGTTAAGTGTTAAAGTCCTTCGTCCTCCACAACATTATATCCCTTCAGGATATAAAGCATTTCAGACGAAGGTTACGAAGGACGTACCTTCGTAAGCATAATAACGAGGGACGAAGTATTCATATAAATCATGAGGTATGAAATAAACATTTAAATGTTATCATAGAATCGTCTCCATTTTTATTATCATGAACAAATGTAAATGACTTCAAATTATAAATGTACCTTCGGTCCTGAAGAAGGCAAAAATACAAGTGTGATACGAAGGCAAATGACAGGTTCGCGTGAACAGTACAAGGGTACTGTTCATCTATTTATAGACACAGGACGCAGCCTGTGACGAATTACAATTATGCCCCTTACAAAAGTTTACAACATTGACTCAGACCTCTATGGATAAAAAGGTCATTCTATCACTATGTCGGTTTGTAATGCCGAAGCTCCATGAAAAGGGACCTTCGGCCATCTCCTGAAGACAACTTCAGCCGAAGCTGCTTCTTCGTGTAAGACCTTCGGCGCACCGAAGCATGGCCCCAACAGTAGCCCCTTTCGCGGTGCTAGATCGTTTTTCGTAACGAGCTTGATCCGTGAAAAATGCCTCTTAAGCTTCGGGAAGCTGAAGGTCCAAAAAACACCTTCCCTGAGCTCGTTGCCGAGAAACGATTCAATGTCCGAGCTCGTGTCGGACCCACCTTGCAGAGTTACTGTTTGATCTTTGCGGTCCACTGCGCAGCGAGTACGAGTTACTGCCCGCCTGGTGTAAAAATCCTGCCACTTCGCCTTCTTACCTGCAGCACTATATAAACAGACGGGTAGGTGTGAAGTTACCACAGCATTCATTGCTATTTGCACTGTTTTGCTGCCAAAATTTTTAACTGTAGCCGAAGCTTGATTCTCAGAATCGAACGAAGGTCTGTCTCGAAGCCTGCTTCGTCAGAAAGAAAGGCTTCGGGAGAAAAGGAAGAAGAAAAAAGTAACTAACTTTCCCGAACTCAGAATCAAATGGCCAGAGTGCGATCTACTGCCAGAGTTGAACGTGAAGGAGACGAAGCCGAAGGTTCGAATACTGTGCCCATCTCCGAAGCAATGCAGCGCTCCGGACTGGTGATTGCGGAAGAAATGCCCGCTGCTGAAGCAGGCCCGACAGCTGCCGAAGGAGAAGAGAACATTAAAGAAACTGACTCCGAAGATGACTACCGCATTGCCATGCCCAGCAAGCCCAGCCACCTAGACTTCGGAAAGTCGACTGTTTCAAAGGCTGATCTCGCCAAGATGGTGAAGGCAGGTTATTTCAGTGAAAATCAGAAGAAGCTACTTCGCTTCGGGGGAGAAGAAACTACCCCGAAGCCAGAGAAGGACGAGATTGTCATTTTCAAGAGCTTTTTAAAGGCTGGGCTGAGATTTCCTCTTCATGGAATTATTGCAGATGTATTGAAAAAATTCGGTATTTACTTTCATCAATTGACTCCTAACGCTATCGTTAGGCTTAATGTTTATATCTGGGCCCTCCGAAGCCAAGCAGTGGAGCCATTTGCCGACAGTTTCTGTCGAGTTCATGAGTTGCATTATCAAACAAAGGCCAGAAAAGATGGGTTACATGACAACTTCGGCTGCTACAATTTTGCCTACCGGAAGACAACAAAGTGTCCTGTTATCAGCTACCGAAGCAAATGGCCAGCAGGCTGGAAATCTGAGTGGTTTTATGTGAAAGTTGACGAAGATGAAGAGAAGCTGGTACAAAGCCCTCTTGATTTAATCTTCGGAGAGACAAGGCCGCGATGCCACATGACATTGGAGGGTCCCACCTGGGCTGCACTAGGTGAGTTTGAAATTATTTCAGAGCATATCGGTACCAGGGATCTGGTTCAAGAATTCTTGGCGTTCAGAGTCTTCCCTACTCTGAAAGAATGGGAAATGCCCAAGCTAGAAGGGGAGAAGAAGGGGGAACTCGTCCGGCTGCCTTATCACTTCAAATTCAAGAAATACTTTAAAAAGCCATGCCAAGAGTGGCTGGACACAGTTGAGGCGATGTGCAATGAAATTCTTGGGAATTATTCCAAAAAAGAAGATCAACTGATGACCGCGGCCTTCGGCACCCGTCCGAAGCGAAGGCTGAACCGAGTGCTTGATGCCCTGGGCTTCGAGTACCCTGATTATGAACGGCTGAACAAGGGTGCTGAGGGCCAAAAAAGAAAAAGAGTGGCCGAAACTTTGAACAAGGATGAAGAAAAACCAGCAAAAGAGAAGAAAATTCCCAAGAAGAGAAAAATATCAACTCCAAAGCGAAAACTATCCGATGAAGAGGGGTCCCTCGCACCACCTTCTACCAGCGACGTGGAGGAAATTTTAAAGGTAATGACTGAACCCGTGCCCACGAAGCTAAGTCCATTAGGGCCTCAACTGACGAAGCTTTTTCGAAAGGTGGAAGAGCCGGAACAAACGAAGATAACCAAACCAAAGCGGCAAAGAATTATTGCAGTAACCGAAGTTATCGACAAGACGCCGCCGAGGGCGTCAATTCAGAAAACACCAGCTGTTGAGGGTACAACAAACGTCGAAGTCGCACCTTCGGAGGTCGCGGCTACCGAAGCCGCTACAGCCGAAGATGTGAACTTAGAAACTACCATTGAGGACATCAACAAAATTTTGCAAGACATGGCTGCAGAAGAAGCTGCTACCGCTGCTGAAGAAACCATGGCCACAGTGCCTGGGAAGGGGAAAGAAATAGCCGAAGACACTTCGAACGACGAAGCCTACACATTTCGAAATTTAGTTGGGCAAAAACTGTCGAAGGACGAAATAGAAGAGCTTAAAGACTATGCCAAATCTTGCGGATACAGGCCAGGGGCTCTTCTTTTCGGAGGTGTGGACGATGAAAAATTAGGCTGCATCCGAGACCAAACTGGAGCTAAGGTCATCGGTACTCTATCAAAGAGTATCGGTTTTCCGAAGCTAGAGACAGATATCAGCCGATACCGACGACAACATATCGTCGGCAGCTTATTTTATTCCAATTTCAAGGTAAACAACCTTTTTTCTGGTTTTTATTGCTTTTAATAATGAAAATGTTACTAACGAAAGTTGTTTCTGTGCAGAGCATGCTACTGAGCAAAGCTCTGAAGATGCAGCAAGATTTGGAGGACAAAAAACACGAAGCTATAATTGAAAATTTAGAGAGCAAGATAAAAGAACAATCAGCTATCATTGAAAAGAAAGACTTCGAGCTCCAATCAACCGAAAGCTTGCTGGCAGAGACTGAAGCCAAAGTATCAGAATTGAATTCGAAGCTTATTGGTCAATCAAAACAATTTGAACAGGAGAAGCTAGAGCTTAATTCGAAACTTGAAGCCGAAGTCCAGACCAACTCAGACTTGAAGAAATCATTAACAAGCCTTCAAGACAAGTGCTTGAAATTTAGTAACAACTGTATCCAACAATTAAAGAAGATCTTTCACTCAGTTGGAGCCAGCAGCGGGAAGTTTAACCCTTCAGCTGAAAATTTACCAAAAGCCTTCGATCATATTGAAGCTGAAATTGAAGAGCTTGACGAAGTTATAGCCGGGCACGGTGACTTCTGTGCCTGGGTAGCTTCTCGGGGTACCGCTGCAGCGTTCCTGAAGGCCGGCTGCGAGCATGGAAAAATCGTCAACAGGCCCAACTTCACCCTGTCTCCATCAATCCTGGACGATATTCCTGACCTCGCCCGAAGCATCTCAAATAGATTTATAAAAATGATATGGACAAAAGGCGGGCGGGAGAAGGCTGGAGACGAAGCTCGAAGTCATCTTGAACCAGTAAGAAATAATACTTCGTACTTACCTTCTCCTTTGCACTTGGTTTTTACTTGCGGTACCTTGATTCATGTAGGATGACGAAGCTGAAGGTGATACTTAAAGAATATGCCGCCGAAGCGGAAGCCTAATGAAGATTAGCAGGAGTAGACTAGAAAAAACTCAGGAGAATTTGTAACAACTTTTTGTAAATACAATTAAACTGTTCTTAAGGAACTTTGTACATACCTTGCAATATATTCTTACCCTTTCTATTGAGGCGCTTTGATGTGGACGAAATTAGTATTTTGAGCCGAAGGCGAAAAAACACCTTCCCTTCTTTTCGTACACAACGAAGCATAAAAGACCAGTTCTTTTTGCCGGGGCTTTTCTTTTTTGTACACAACGAAGCATAAAAGACCACTTCTTCTTTTGCCGAAGCTTTTCTTTTTTGTACATAACGAAGCATAAAAGACCACTTCTTCTTTTGCCGAAGCAACCACTTAAGAACACAAATGCTATGAATGAATGCTTATGAATGCAAATGCTATGATGTAATGTAATGTGCGAATGAATGTCCAAAGCATATGTCCGAAGCCACACTCTCAGCCATTATTTCCTTAGAAACAATCACACATCAGCTCTGCATTCCCTTAGGAACGACTTTGGAGCTTCTTCGCCTTTTACTTAGGCGGTATAAGCTCTGCATTCCCTTAGGAACGACTTTGGAGCTTCTTCGCCTTTTACTTAGGCGGTATAAGCTCTGCATTCCCTTAGGAACGTCTTTGGAGCTTCTTCGCCTTTTACTTTTGGCGGAATCAGCGTTGACTTTTCGCTGTGAGCTCTGCATCCCCTTAGGGACATCTTTGGAGCTTCTTCACCTTTTCAGTTTCGGCACTCGATGGTGCGTTCTCAGTTTTTACATTTACATTTTTTGGGGGATTTTGCTCTTATAAAACTAAAAAGGAAATTACACATGATGGCCCCATTAAAAACCTTTCTCCCCCTTTAGAAAGGAAAAGGGTGCCATGAAAAAAGAAAAGAAAAACATAAAAAAGTTACATCAATTTATACATAATATCGCCGAAGCTCATCCGCATTCCAAGATCTTGGAATTTCGTTGCCATCCATGTCCTTCAATCTGTACGAACCAGGCCTTGACGAAGATACTACTAAGAAAGGTCCTTCCCATTTCAACTGTAGCTTGCCCACTGTGTCTGGGTTGGCTACTCTCCGAAGCACCAAGTGACCCGGCTCAATATTTTTTAACCGGACCTTTCTATCTCGCCACCTGACTGTTTCAGCTTGATATTTATTGATATTCTCCACGGCCTGAAGCCTGATCCCCTCTAAAGCATCTTTTTCCACAAGGCAAGCATCTTCGGGACCTGATTCTGCCGAAGCTACCACTCTTATTGACCCAGCTTTAGCTTCTTCCGGAGTTATTGCTTCGTCACCGAATAATAATTTGAATGGGGTAAAACCTGTAGACCTTGATGTTGTTGTATTGTGGCTCCACACCACTTTGATTAACTGATCTGGCCACTTTCCCCTGGGTTGATTGAAGATTAACTTTATTATTCCTGTAATTATAATGCCGTTGGCCCTTTCAACGAGCCCATTTGACTCCGGATGCCTGACTGATGCAAAATGGATCTTCGTTCCAATTTGATCACAGAAATTTCTGAAAGCTTCGGAGTCAAACTGCGTTCCATTATCTACAGTGATTGCCTTCGGTACCCCGAAGCGACAGACAATATTCTGCCAGAAAAACTTTTGGACAGTAGCCGAAGTTATTGTGGCTAATGGCTTCGCCTCAATCCATTTGGAAAAATACTCCACAGCTACTATAACATATTTTAAATTCCCCTGGGCCGGTGGTAATGGACCCAACAAGTCAAGGCCCCACCTTTGCAATGGCCAGATGGGTTGTATCAGCTGTGTCAAAGACGAAGGTTGCTTTTGATCTCTTGCACATTTCTGACAACCTTCGCACTTTTGAACTAACTCCGCTGCATCCGAAGCTGCCTTCGGCCAATAAAACCCTTGGCGGAAAACTTTTCCAAGTAACGGCCTAGATCCGATGTGGGATCCACACAGGCCTGCATGTATTTCTTTCATTAACTCTATGCCTTCGGTTCTAGACAAGCATTTGAGCAGCGGGGCACAAACTCCATGTTTGTATAATTCCCCTTCTATCATGACATACAGACGAGCTCTTGCCTCTATTCTTTTATTGTAAGCTTCGTCATCTGAAAGGAAGTTACCCTGAAGGTAAGAGATTATTTCAGTTCTCCAATCTTCGCTGTAAACAGGAGATATGTTGAGGACTGCTCTTTCGAGAAGCTCCACTGAAGGTGCCTTTATTGTTTCGAAGAACACATCCGAAGGTAACGGCAGCCCCTGTGCTGCAGACTTGGCTAGCAAATCAGCATGCTCATTTTGTCCTCGAGGAATATTCTTGACAGAAAATCCTTCGAAGGAGGCTTCGATCCTTCGGACCGTGTCTAGATATTTTTCAAGCTTCGGATCTTTAGCCTTGCAACTTTTGTCAATATGACCCGAAACAACCTGGGAATCAGTTTTAAGAATCGCCCTTCTGATTCCCATTGCCTTTAATTTCCGAAGGCCCAGGAGCAGGGCTTCGTACTCAGTAATATTGTTTGTACAGCTGAAGTCAAGTCTTGCTGCATAACAAGTTTTAACCATGGATGGTGAAACCAACACAGCGGCTGCACCTGCTCCGAAGGTTCCCCAAGAGCCATCACAAAACACTGTCCATACTTCGGCATCTTTATTTGCTTCTTCATCCTGAGCCCCTGGCGTCCAATCGGCAATGAAATCTGCCAATGCTTGAGACTGGATCGAAGATCTATGCACATAATCAATGTAAAATTCATTGAGCTCTGCAGCCCATTTTCCAATCCGTCCAGTAGCTTCTCTATTTCTCATGATATCCTTCAACGGCTGCGAAGAAGGAACAATGATATTGTATGCCTGAAAATAATGCCGAAGCTTCCTGGATGCCATTAAAACGGCATATAATACCTTCTCCAGCTCCGTATAATTTTTCTTTGATACACTAAGGACTTCAGATACAAAGTATACTGGAACCTGCTTCTTGACTTGTCCATCAAGCTTCTCCTGGACAAGTGCTGCACTTACTGCCGAGTGCGAAGCTACCACATATAACAATAGAGGAGCCCCTGGCGTTGGTGGAGTTAATGTTGTTAGATCTATCAAGTATTGCTTCAGCTCTTCGAAGGCTTTTTGTTGACTTGGGCCCCATTGAAAGACTTCAGCTGACTTCAGCACCTCGAAGAATGGTAAATTTCTTTCTGCTGATCTGGATATAAATCTGTTGAGAGATGCCAGCCTTCCTGTCAATCTTTGGGCCCCCTTTCTTGTGGTTGGTGGCTCCATTCGCAGTATAGCTTCGATTTTATTTGGATTAGCTTCGATTCCCTTTGTTGAAACCAAGCATCCAAGAAATTTCCCCTTCTTCACTCCGAAGACACATTTTTCTGGATTCAGCTTCAGACCAGCTTGTCTGAAACTGGCGAAGGTCTCCTGCAGATCAGCAATATGATTTTCCTGCTTCGTGCTTTTTACAATGATGTCATCGACATAAGTCAACACATTTCTGCCAATCTGAGACTGGAGGACCTTCGCAGTCATTCTGCTGAAACTTCCTCCAGCATTTTTGAGCCCCTCAGGCATCCGAAGATAGCAATATGTGCCACTTGGAGTTATGAAGCTAGTCTTCGGCTCATCTTCCTTCTTCATCCAGATTTGATGATAGCCTGAGTAGCAGTCCAGGAGACTCATGAGTTCTGAAGAAGCTGCTGCATCGACTAAAGAGTCTATCCTTGGCAGCGGGAATTCGTCCTTCGGACAAGCCTTGTTGAGATCTGTGAAATCGATACACATTCTCCACTTGCCATTGGCCTTCTTCACCATAACAGTGTTAGCTAGCCACTCTGGATACTTTACTTCTCTGATAACTCCTGCACTGAGGAGTCTTTTTACTTCATTGCGAGCCCCTTCGGCCTTGTCATCCGACATCTTCCGAAGCCTCTGCTTTCGGGGTCTGAAGGATGGGTCAACATTGAGCGAATGTTCAATAACATCCTGATTTACTCCACAGAGATCATTAGCTGACCATGCAAAAACATCTTTGTTGTTGAATAAAAACCTTATCAAGGTTTTCTCCTGGTCTTCAGATAGTTGCGAGCCCAACAGCACCTTCTGCTCTGCTATGTCCTCACACAATAGCATAGGCTTCGGCTGATCTGCTGAAGCTGCTTTCTCCCTTCTGAATTTGTACTGTTCACAAGCTTCAGCTCCATCTATGTTATGGATTGCTTTGGAGTCAGTCCAGCTTCCTTCGGCCCTTCTAGCAGCTTCCTGGCTTCCATGAATAGCAATAGGCCCTTGGTCCGAAGGTATCTTCATGCAGAGATAAGCTGGGTGAAGAATTGCTTCGAAGGCATTAAGAGTACCACGGCCAATGATAGCATTGTAAGGATACTCCATGTCAACAATATCAAACACAATTTGCTCAGTCCTTGTGTTGTTAACAAATCCGAAGGTTACCGGCATGGTAATCTTCCCAAGTGCTACAATCTGCCGCCCTCCGAAGCCACAAAGAGGGTGCGTAGCATCATGAATCTTGTCTTCAGGCTCTTGCATTTGTCTGAAGGCTTTAGCAAATATAATATCAGCTGCACTGCCTGTATCAACTAAGACATTGTGGACCAGAAATCCTTTGATCACGCAAGAGATAACCATGGCATCATTGTGAGGATAATCCTTAAGCTGAAGGTCTTCCTGAGAGAAAGTAATTGGAATGTGGGACCATTTTGACTTGATGAAGGGTCCCTGCACTCCAACATGCTGCACCCTTCTCTGAGCCTCCTTCTTCTGCTTTTTGTTAGCCGGCTCTGAGCAAGAACCGCCTGTTATCGGGAGCACCATCTTCGAAGCCGAAGCAGCTCCAGCGTGATTGTTGAACGAAGCCATTAGCTCAGAAAAGTGGAAGTGAGTTCACCGGAGGTGGGCGCCAATGTTGGGGGCTTGTTCTCAAATGCTTCGAATTAAGAACAAGGCAACACAGGAAATTTTAAGTGTTAAAGTCTTTCGTCCTCCACAACATTATATCCCTTCAGGATATAAAGCATTTCAGACGAAGGTTACGAAGGACGTACCTTCGTAAGCATAATAACGAGGGACGAAGTATTCATATAAATCATGAGGTATGAAATAAACATTTAAATGTTATCATAGAATCGTCTCCATTTTTATTATCATGAACAAATGTAAATGACTTCAAATTATAAATGTACCTTCGGTCCTGAAGAAGGCAAAAATACAAGTGTGATACGAAGGCAAATGACAGGTTCGCGTGAACAGTACAGGGGTACTGTTCATCTATTTATAGACACAGGACGCAGCCTGTGATGAATTACAATTATGCCCCTTACAAAAGTTTACAACATTGACTCAGACCTCTATGGATAAAAAGGTCATTCTATCACTATGTCGGTTTGTAATGCCGAAGCTCCATGAAAAGGGACCTTCGGCCATCTCCTGAAGACAACTTCAGCCGAAGCTGCTTCTTCGTGTAAGACCTTCGGCGCACCGAAGCATGGCCCCAACAGTAGAAATACAAACAAGCATGGTATAGGCAAAATTAACATCACACCAAACATACGAACAAATAGTATAATAATGTTCTACGCATCGTACCATGACCCTAGGTTCGAGAACCACTAAATTAGAAGTTATGGTTATAAAGTTATGATTTTCCAATGGTTTAGGTGTCTATTATAAAACAAAAAAGGTACAAGTTTTAACCATATGTTTCATGGTAATACAAGGTTACTAGAGGATAAACAATATTAATATGAGATTAATGCAACTGGAATGGATCAAAAAGGAGTTAGAATGAAGTACTTACAAATTAAACAAGTTTCTAGAATTATTTTTATACTAGAAATCGTTTTCTAGGGAATTTCTCTTATTTTATAATTAATTTTGTTTATTTTAACATAACCAAGGATGGAGGGCATGATATTCTAAAGACTCGGGGTTGAATCTGTAAATACTAGGACTAATCTTTAAGACTCTTTGTACTAGGGTGTACTACGGGTGAATCAATAGAAACCAGGGGGTCCTATTTGTAAAACTGGCTCAGCGAAGGGGTATGGTTTAAGACGAATCGCATAGATTCAGATAAATGGCTTAGATTATACCGTTCACCCACGCGAACTGGTATGGCATGGTGACCGCAGGATCCCGGGTCAACGGTCCAAAATGGATCATGAAGCGGTACACACCGACCAACGCCTGATCCGAATTGAACGGCCGAGATTTTATTCTGGCCCGACCTATCCTAACTACCCAATATCCCCTCTAAGGATGTGATCAATCCTGCAAAGGGGTATGCACCCACTAATCCAAGCCATCCACTACCAAATCAATGGTCAGTGCAGTCATCTCCCACCCTTGATCAGCAGAGCAGCGGCGCCCACTCGCCCGTGGTGGCGGTCTCACCGACGACAGCCAAAATGGCCAGCTGGCAACCCAACTCCCCACCCGAGACGACCTATACAATGTGTGTATAATGGTAAACACAACGAGGTGACTTATAGAGCGTGCAGAACGATGACAGGCGCAGGTCACCAGCGGCAGTGCGTCACCTACCACAGAAGCTCAATTTTGGCGGCGCGATGTGACGGCGAGAGGAAAAAGGCTTGAGTGCGGGACAGGGGAAGGATAGGCCTAAGGGGACAACTTTATATCGTGGTGTGGGCATGATCGTTGCGAGGGAGCCACTGTGGTTGCCGAGTTCCCCGACGCGGACTCGCTAGAGCGCCCGGGGTAATCTGTTGTGAGGAAGTGTCGAAGATGATGGGCGGGCCCCACCTCATAGGGACGATGATGCCATGTGAGCACCCATCCGGCCAGTGGGCCCCGTGGTGCAGTGAGATGGACTTCGTGGGCCACAGTCGTCAGTGGCGCCAACATGCGTGGGCGCGAGGACTAGGCTGGCGGGGTGAAGTTTTGGAAATGGGCCGCAGGGTGGGGATTCGACCCAAACAATGACTTTTGTCTTTTCTTTTTTTCCTTTTTCTTTTCTATTTCACGTTCCAAATATTCAAGCCAAATTAAAATTTCTGTTTTGAATTTCAGATGTCCAATCTCAAATATAATCCAAATGTGAATATAAATCCTACTATTTTCAATATTATTATTTATTCTCCTTCCCATTATTTAATTCTAGTAATAAATGACTTTACTACAATTTCCTTTCTCAATTATTTTCTCTTTCCATTTTCAAATTCTTATTTTTCTAACTTAAACTTGTCTCACAAATTTAAATACAAATACAAAAATACAAGAACTTCATCATGAGGTGCATATTTCTGTATTTATTTATTTTGTTATTTGACTATCTTAATTCCGTTAGTTGAATATGTAAAAGCAAAAGAAACCAAATAACGTCTAAAGATTCTAACCGTATCCCTCCACCTCGGCAGGCTCCTTTCTACCTAGTTGTGGTGGAAGAAGTTCCTATGGAGTTGCATCACCTTTCCATGAGGAATGGTGTAATCTTGGAGGACTGCTCTGAGGGGATTTTGGCAACACCCACTCTATTATTAGAGTCTCATGCCTTTGTTGCTGGAGCTTCATCTTCAGTGTCACCGGTACCAGTATCTCAAGCCCCTGCTCCTGAAGGTGATGACCCTGATGATTCTAGTGATGAAGATGACGATGAAGAAGAAGAGGAAGAACAAAACAATAACAATGAGGATGCCAACACTGAACAGGAACAAGGAGACAACTTTGTTGAATTGTGGCTTGTCGCAGAGCACTACACTTCAATGTTCAAGACGGGACACTTTCCAAACTTGCTGCAAGATGTGCTGCATGCGTTGGGAAACTACATTCGACCTCTTTATGACACAAGGTGAGTTTCTAAGCCCCCTCAGGCTTATTACTACATCACTCGCATGCATATCAGAGTGTTGGATGCATGAGATAGAGGTTTTAGGACTCTATCATCTCATGATTCTTCGACGCCACTATCCACCTATGTTGCTTCGGTCAGCAATGCTGCTCAGAGAGCTCTGTGGTCCCTTAGCCACACCTATCGGCAACAGCTACATGACATGGCGTATAGGCACCTTCCCCTATGTCCTTCTGGTGAGAGTTAGACAAGCGTGGTTCTAGGTGAAGTTGGATAAGATCACCTCAACACCCTTATAGGTGTGGTGGCAAGTCTTAACACTGACCTGGACAGTGCTACCCTAGATCTCTCAAGGGTACATGAAGAGCTTGAAGATTCACATGCAAGGATTGCAGCCCTCGAAGCTCAGCTTGAAGGAAGGAATCCACCTGAAGCCCAAGTCCTTGCCATAGTTGTATCCCTGCCCTACAAGAGGATTCACTATGGAGCCCGAGGATCAATTACCAGACTACTTTAGATTTTTATGAGACAAATTGTAATAAGTTAGATCTCGCGTAGACGGTGAAACTCTATGATACTATTATTATAATAACAACAATGTGATGGTGATGTTTGCATAATGTTTGATTTGGATTTTTGCTTGAGTGCAATGATCATATGGAATGATGGCCACAAGAACATTAAAATTAACAAATAAACTTCACTTTAGTTCAAAAGCTATTCCCCCTAAAATCTTTCTCTATTCTTCACTTTTCTAAAAGGTTGCACTTTCTAACCAACCAGATGGTGAACACTCGCTCAGGTCCTAGACAGACACAAGATCAGCGTACTAGTCAACAATTGCCACCACCACCACCTAACCCAACAATGGAACAGTTCATTGCCACACAGATGCAACTTCTCCAAGGCCTTACTGCCTCAGTACATCAGATTCAACAGAATCAAAAAAACCAACAGAATCCCCAACATTAGAATGCACCCTAAGCTCGAGACAAACAAAGAGATTTCATGAGTCATCATCCCCTGCCTTTCTCATTTGGTTGATCCCTTGGATGGCGATGACTGGCTCAAGGTCATAAATAAGAAGTTGGACATTACTCAATGTAACGACCAAGAAAAGGTCTTATATGCTTCTAAAGACTTGAAGGCACTGCGTACGACTGGTGGGATGCCTTCACTGCGGCACACGTAGATGCAAATGCGATAATCTAGTAGGAATTTCAGGAGAACTTCCATGCTCATCGTATTCCCTCTAGAATAATGAAGCTAAAGAAGAAGGAATTCTTATCCCTTACTCAAGGAGGTATGTATGTCAGTGAATACTGGGATCGTTTCACACAACTTTCTCGCTATGCACCTGAAGACGTTGACACAGACGGGAAGCGCCAAGAGCGTTTCTTAGAAGGATTGATTGGACCTCTAAACTATCAACTACAAAGCCACAGTTTCCTGAATTTCCAGACTCTGCTCAATAAAGCGATTGGGTTGGAAAGCAAAAGAAGGGAGTTGATGGATCATAAAAGGAAGTTCCAGTCATAGGGACAGTGCAGCAGGAACACCTGACAATACAACAACTCTCAAGGTTCTCAGTTTCACTCTAGAAACCAGAGTGGAAATAATACTTATCAAATGCAATGCTCTGGACAGCAAGGATAGAGAAGCAACAAATACCAGATTCAGCAGAAGAACAGTTCTCATAAAGGTCAAAGATCGGGTGGTAATTTGTAGAACCATCAAGGAAGCGTCGTGAATGCACCGGCCAAAAATAACAACCCAACTACCCCAATTCAGCCTAGTGGATGTTTCAAGTATGGAGAAATTGGTCATTATGCAAACAACTATCCAAAATGCAACCCACCGACACCCTAGAGGAAAAACAATCAAAGATTTGATCAGAATACACTTGCTCCTGGTAATGCTCAGAACAAGACTCCGCAGTGATGTAGTAACAAGTCCGAGAGGATGCTGACATGGTATATGATATGTTCCTTATTAACTCCATACCTGCATCAGTTTTATTTGATTCTGGAGCATCTCATTATTTCGTAACAAAGTCATTTGTGGGAAAGCATAATTGAAAGGGAATTAGGCTTACACCTATTTCCTAATTGATTTTGGTGGTTGAATTGCCCAACACAAATAATTGAACTAACTAGTTTGCTCTAGTTTATAAGTTCTACAGGTGCCAAAGGTTCACAATAAGCCAATAAAAAGACCAAGAAAAAGGGTTCATACAAAAGAGCAAAGGGACAACCGAAGGCACCCTGGTCTAGCGCACCGGACTGTCCGGTGTGCCACCGGACAATGTCCGGTGCACCACCAGACTGTGTCCGGTGCACCAGGGAACTCAACGCCAAACTCTTCACCTTCGGCAAATCTCAGAGGCGCTTCGCTATAATTCACCGGACAGTGTCCGGTGCTCGGGGGAGAGCGACTCTGAACTCGCCAGCTTCGGGAATCCGCTCCGTTATAATTCACCGGACAGTCCCGTGAGTCACCGGACAGTGTCCGGTGCACACCGGACTGTCTGGTGTGACAGCGGGGCAACAGCTACTTCGAGCGCAACGGTCGTCTGCAACGCATTAAATGCGCGGCAGCGCGAGCAGAGGAGCAGAGCACACGCGGGTGGCACACCGGACAGCCTACAGGGCATGTCCGGTGCACCACCGGACAGCCAGGCGGGCCCACAAGACAGAGCTCCAACGATCGGAACCCTTCGGCCAGGTGATGTGGCTGGCGCACCGGACTGTCCGGTGCGCCCGTCGACTGCAGCCTTCACCAACGGTCAAGTTTGGTGGTTGGGGCTATAAATACCCCAACCACCCCCACATTCAAGTCATCCAAGTTTTCCACCTTCCAACTACTTACAAGAGCTCTAGCATTCAATTCTAGACACACCAAAGTGATCAAATCCTCTCCGATTCCACACAAAGCTTTGGTGATTAGTGAGAGAGATTTGTTGTGTTCTTTTGAGCTCTTGCGCTTGGATTGCTTCCTTCTTTCATTCTTTCTTGCGAACAACTCAATTGTAATCGAGGCAAGAGACACCAATTGTGTGGTGATCCTTACGGGGAAGTTTTGTTCCCGATTGATTGAGAAGAGAAGCTCACTCAGGTCCGAGGGACCGTTTGAGAGAGGGAAAGGGTTGAAAGAGACCCGATCTTTGTGACCACCTCAACAGGGAGTAGGTTTGAGAGAACCGAACCTCGGTAAAACAAATCCTTGTGTCTCACTTCTTTATTCGCTTGCGATTTGTTTTTACGCCCTCTCTCGGACTCGCATTATATTTCTAACGCTAACCCGACTTATAGTTGTGATTAACATTGTAAATTTCAGTCTCGCCCTATTCACCCCCCCTCTAGGCGACTTTCAATTGGTATCAGAGCCCGGTGCTTCATTAGAGCCTAACCGCTCGAAGTGATGTCGGGAGATCACGCCAAGAGGGAAATGGAGACCGGCAACAAGCCCACTACAAGCCACGGGAAGACTTCATCGGAAAAGTCCCACAACAAAGGGAAGGGGAAGGAGAAGAAACCCTCTTCCCACAAGTCGCATCGGAGTGGTGACAAAAAGAAGAAGATGAGGAAGGTTGTCTACTACAAGACCGACACTTCATCACCATCGACCTCTGGCTCCGACGCGCCGTCCGTTACTTCTAAGCGCCATGAGCGCAAGAAGTATAGTAAGATTCCCCTACGCTATCCCCGTATTTCAAAGCGTACTCCTTTACTCTCCCTTCCATTAGGCAAACCACCAGTTTTTGACGGTGAAGATTATAATATGTGGAGTGATAAAATGAGACATCATCTAACCTCACTCCACACAAGCATTTGGAATGTTGTTGAGTTTGGTGTACAGGTACCATCCGTAGGGGATGAAGACTACGACTCGGACGAAGTGGCCCAAATCCACCACTTTAACTCCCAAGCCACCACTATACTCCTCGCCTCTCTAAGTCGAGAGGAGTATAATAAGGTGCAAGGGTTAAAGAGTGCGAAGGAAATTTGGGACGTACTCAAGATCGCGCACGAAGGAGACGAGGTGACAAAGATCACCAAGCGGGAGACGATCGAGGGGGAGCTCGGTTGCTTCATGCTTCACCAAGGGGAAGATCCACAAGCTATGTACAACTGCTTGAAGACCTTGGTGAACCAAGTGCACAACCTCGGGAGCGAAAAATGGGATGACCATGAGATGGTCAAGGTTATTCTTAGATCCCTCATTTTTCTTAACCCTACACAAGTTCAATTAATTCGAGGTGATCCTAGATACAAGCTAATGTCTCCCGAGGAGGTTATAGGAAAATTTGTGAGCTTTGAGCTAATGATTAAAGGCTCAAAGAAAATCATCGAGCAAGGCACCTCCTCAACGCCCGAAGCACAACCGGTGGCATTCAAGGCGACGGAGGAAAAGAAGGAGGAGTCTACATCAAGTAGACAACCCATCGACGCCTCCAAGCTCGACAACGAGGAAATGGCGCTCATCATCAAGAGTTTCCGCCAAATCCTCAAGCAAAGGAGGGGGAAGGATTACAAGCCCCGCTCTAAGAAGGTTTGCTACAAGTGTGGTAAGCCCGGTCACTTTATTGCCAAATGTCCTATTTCTAGTGACAGTGATAGGGGCGACGACAAGAAGGGGAGAAGAAAGGAAAAGAAGAGGTACCACAAGAAGAAGGGCGGCGATGCCCATGTGTGCCGCGAGTGGGACTCCGACGAGAGCTCCACTGACTCCTCCGATGAGGACGCCACCAACATCGCCGTCACCAAGGGACTTCTCTTCCCCAACGTCGGCCACAAGTGCCTCATGGCAAAGGACGGCAAAAAGAAGAAGGTTAAATCCAAATCCTCCACTAAATATGAGTCCTCTAGTGATGATAATGCTAGTGATGAGGAGGATAATTTGCGTACTCTTTTTGCTAACCTCAACATGCAACAAAAGGAAAAACTAAATGAACTAATTAGTGCCATCCATGAGAAGGATGAACTCTTGGACTCCCAAGAGGACTTCCTAATCAAGGAAAACAAAAAACATGTTAAGGTTAAAAATGCTTATGCTCTCGAAGTTGAAAAATGTGAGAAATTAACTAGTGAGCTAAGCACATGCCATGATTTGATTGCCAACCTTAGAAATGAAAATACTAGATTAATTGCTAAGGTTGATTCTAATGTTTGTGATGATTCAATTTCCAATCTTAGATATGATAATGCTAATTTGCTTACTAATATTGAAAAATTGAATGATTCTCTTGCTAGCCTTAGAAATGAAAATGAAAAATTAATTACTAAGGCTAAAGATTTTGATGTTTGCAATGTTACTATTTCCAATCTTAGAAGTGAAAATGATATATTACATGCTAAGATTGTAGAATTAAAATCTTGCAAACCCTCTATATCTACCATTGAGCATGTTTCCATTTGCACTAGATGTAGAGATGTTGATATTGATGCTATTCATGATCATGTGGCTTTAATTAAACAACAAAATGATCATATAGAAAAATTAGATGCTAAAATTGCCGAGCATGAACTTGAAAATGAAAAATTTAAATTTGCTCGTAGTATGCTTTATAGTGGGAGACACCCTGGCATCAAGGATGGCATTGGCTTCCAAAAGGGAGACAATGTCAAACTTAATGCCCCTCCTAAGAAATTGTCTAACTTTGTTAAGGGCAAGGCTCCCATGCCTCAGGATAACGAGGGTTACATTTTGTACCCTGCCGGTTATCCCGAGAGCAAGATTAGGAGAATTCACTCTAGAAAGTCTCACTCTGGCCCTAATCATGCTTTTATGTATAAGGGTGAGACATCTAGCTCTAGGCAACCAACCCGTGCTAAGTTGCCTAAGAAGAAAACTCCTAATGCATCAAATGGTCATGACATTTCATTTAAAACTTTTGATGCATCTTATGTTTTGACTAACAAATCTGGCAAGGTAGTTGCCAAGTTTGTTGGGGGCAAACACAAGGGCTCCAAGACTTGTGTTTGGGTACCCAAAGTTCTTGTGTCTAATGCCAAAGGACCAAAAACCGTTTGGGTACCTAAAGTCAAGAACTAAATTTGTTTTGTAGGTTTATGCATCTGGGGGCACAAGTTGGATCATCGATAGCGGGTGCACAAACCACATGACAGGGGAGAAGAAAATGTTCTCCTCTTATGAGAAAAACCAAGATCCCCAACGAGCTATCACATTCGGGGATGGAAATCAAGGTTTGGTCAAAGGCTTGGGTAAAATTGCTATATCTCCTAACCATTCTATTTCCAATGTTTTTCTTGTAGATTCCTTAGATTATAACTTGCTTTCCGTTTCCCAATTATGTCAAATGGGCTACAACTGTCTGTTTACTGATGTAGGTGTCACTGTCTTTAGAAGAAGTGATGATTCAATAGCATTTAAGGGAGTGTTAGAGGGTCGGCTATACTTGGTAGATTTTGATAGAGCTGAACTCGACACTTGCTTAATTGCTAAGACTAACATGGGTTGGCTTTGGCACCGCCGACTAGCCCATGTTGGAATGAAGAATCTTCACAAGCTTCTAAAGGGAGAGCACATTTTAGGATTAACAAATGTTCATTTTAAGAAAGATAGGATTTGTAGCGCATGCCAAGCTAGGAAGCAAGTTGGTGTTCATCATCCACACAAGAATATCATGATGACTGACAGGCCACTGGAGCTCCTACACATGGACCTATTCGGCCCGATAGCTTACATAAGCATCGGCGGGAGTAAGTACTGTCTAGTTATTGTGGATGATTATTCTCGCTTCACTTGGGTGTTCTTTTTGCAGGAAAAATCACAAACCCAAGAGACTTTAAAGGGATTCTTGAGACGGGCTCAAAATGAGTTCGGCTTAAGGATCAAGAAAATAAGAAGCGACAACAGGACGGAGTTCAAGAATTCACAAATTGAAGGCTTCCTTGAGGAGGGCATCAAGCATGAGTTCTCTTCTCCCTACACCCCACAACAAAATGGTGTAGTGGAGTGGAAGAATCAAACTCTATTGGACATGGCAAGAACCATGCTTGATGAGTACAAGACGCCGGATCGGTTTTGGGCCGAGGCGGTTAACACCGCTTGCTATGCCATCAACCGGTTATATCTACACCGAATCCTCAAGAAGACATCATATGAACTCCTAACTGGTAAAAAGCCCAACATTTCATATTTTAGAGTCTTTGGTAGCAAATGCTTTATTCTTGTTAAAATAGGTAGAAAATCTAAATTTGCTCCTAAGACAGTAGAAGGCTTTTTACTAGGATATGATTCAAACACAAGGGCATATAGAGTCTTTAACAAGTCCTCAGGACTAGTTGAAGTTTCTTGTGACATTGTGTTTGATGAAACTAACGGCTCTCAAGTAGAGCAAGTTGATCTTGATGAGATAGGTGATGAAGAGGCTCCATGCATCGCGTTAAGGAACATGTCCATTAGGGATGTGTGTCCTAAGGAATCCGAAGAGCCACCACATGCACAAGATCAACCATCCTCCTCCACGCAAGCATCTTCACCAACTCAAAATGAGGATGAGGCCCAAGTTGATGAAGGAGAAAATCAAAATGATGAGCCACCTCAAAATGACGGCAATAATCAAGGGGGAGATGCAAATGATCAAGACAAGGAGGATGAAGAACCAAGGCCGCCACACCCAAGTGTCTACCAAGCAATCCAATGAGATCACCCCGTCGACACCATCCTCGGCGATATTCATAAGGGAGTAACCACTAGATCTCGTGTTGCACATTTTTGTGAGCATTACTCTTTTGTTTCCTCTATTGAGCCACACAGGGTAGAGGAAGCACTCCAAGATTTGGATTGGGTGATGGCGATGCAAGAGGAGCTCAACAACTTCACTAGGAATGAGGTATGGCATTTAGTTCCACGTCCTAACCAAAATGTTGTAGGAACCAAGTGGGTCTTCCGCAACAAGCAAGATGAGCATGGTGTGGTGACAAGGAACAAAGCTCGACTTGTGGCCAAGGGATACTCCCAAGTCAAAGGTTTGGATTTTGGTGAAACCTATGCACCCGTAGCTAGGCTTAAGTCAATTCGTATATTATTAGCCTATGCTACTTACCATGGCTTCAAGCTTTATCAAATGGACATAAAGAGTGCCTTCCTCAATGGACCAATCAAGGAAGAAGTCTATGTTGAGCAACCTCCCGACTTTGAAGACAGTGAGTACCCTAACCATGTCTATAGGCTCTCTAAGGCGCTTTATGGGCTCAAGCAAGCCCCAAGAGCATGGTATGAATGCCTAAGAGATTTCTTTATTGCTAATGGCTTCAAAGTCGGCAAGGCCGATCCTACTTTATTTACTAAAATTCTTGACAACGATTTGTTTGTATGCCAAATTTATGTTGGTGATATTATATTTGGGTCTACTAACGAATCTACATGTGAGGAATTTAGTAGGATCATGACACAAAAATTTGAGATGTCAATGATGGGGGAGTTGAAGTATTTCTTGGGATTTCAAGTAAAGCAACTCCAAGAGGGCACCTTCATTAGCCAAACAAAGTATACTCAAGACATTCTAAACAAGTTTGGAATGAAGGATGCCAAGCCCATCAAGACTCCCATGGGAACCAATGGGCATCACCTCGACACGGAAGGTAAATCCGTCGATCAAAAGGTATACCGATCGATGATAGGTTCATTACTCTATTTATACGCATCTCGACCAGACATTATGCTTTCTGTATGCATGTGTGCAAGATTCCAAGCCGACCCTAAGGAATCTCACCTTATGGCCGTAAAACGAATCTTGAGATATTTGGCTTATACTCCTAAGTTTGGGCTTTGGTACCCTCGGTGATCCACATTTGATTTAATTGGTTATTCCAATGCCGATTGGGCAGGATGCAAAATCAATAGAAAGAGCACATCGGGGACTTGCCAGTTCTTGGGAAGGTCCTTGGTGTCTTGGGCTTCAAAGTAGCAAAATTCTGTGGCTCTTTCAACCGCTGAAGCCGAGTATATTGCCGCAGGCCATTGTTGCGCGCAATTGCTTTGGATGAGGCAAACCCTTAGGGACTATGGTTACAAATTAACCAAAGTTCCTCTTCTATGTCATAATGAGAGTGCAATCCGCATGGCGGATAATCCCGTTGAGCATAGCCGCACTAAACACATAGCCATTCGGCATCACTTCTTATGGGATCACCAACAAAAGGGAGATATCGAGATTGCATACAATAATACTAAAGATCAATTGGCCGATATCTTTACCAAGCAATTAGATGAACAAACTTTTACCAAACTTAGGCATGAGCTAAATATTCTTGATTCTAGAAATTTCTTTTGATACCTTGCACACATAGCTCATAAATATACCTTTGATCATGTCTCTTTTATATATACTATGACTAATGTGTTTTCAAGTGATTTTCAAACCAAGTCATAGGTGTATTGAAAGGGAATTGGAGTCTTCGGCGAAAACAAAGGCTTCCACTTCGTAACTCATCCTTTGTCGTCACTCCGAGCATCTCTCCGTCTCTTGGTATAATATTCTCTCATATTATTTGCCAAAGGGGGAGAAAGTAGTTCATGAAAGGGCTTATATTTCACTCTAACTATTCGTTTTTAGCGATTCATGCCAAAGGGGGAGAGTATTAAGCCCAAAGCAAAAGGACCGCACCACCACCAAATTTTAAAACTTATGATTTTCAAATTGGTATATCTTTGTGTTCTAAAGGGGGAGAAAGTAGCACCTTAAAAAATTGGTATCTTAAAACCCTCTTGAACACTAAGAGGAGAATTTTATTGAAGGGGAGTTTTGTTTAGTCAAAGGAAAACGCATTTGAAACAGGGGGAGAAAATTTCAAATCTTGAAAATGCTTCTCAAATTCGTACTCATTTACCTTTGACTGTTTGCAAAAGAACTTTGAAAAGAATTTACAAAAGTATTTACAAAAACAAAACATGTGGTGCAAGCGTGGTCCAAAATGTTAAAAATAAAGAAACAATCCATGTTTATCTTATGAGAAGTTATATTGGCTCAATTCTAAGTAACCTTTGCACTTACATTTTGCAAACTAGTTCAACTATGCACTTCTATATTTGCTTTGGTTTGTGTTGGCATCAATCACCAAAAAGGGGGAGATTGAAAGGGAATTAGGCTTACACCTATTTCCTAATTGATTTTGGTGGTTGAATTGCCCAACACAAATAATTGGACTAACTAGTTTGCTCTAGTTTATAAGTTCTACAGGTGCCAAAGGTTCACAATAAGCCAATAAAAAGACCAAGAAAAAGGGTTCATACAAAAGAGTAAAGGGACAACCGAAGGCACCCTGGTCTGGTGCACCGGACTGTCCGGTGCACCACCGGACAGTGTCCGGTGCACTAGGGAACTCAACGTCAAACTCTTCACCTTCGGGAAATCTCAGAGGCGCTTCGCTATAATTCACCGGACTGTCCGGTGCACCACCGGATAGTGTCCGGTGCTCCGGGGGAGAGCGACTTTGAACTCGCCAGCTTCGGGAATCTGCTCTGTTATAATTCACCGGACTGTCCGGTGAGTTACCGGACAGTGTCCGGTGCACACCGGACTGTCCGGTGTGACAGCGGGGCAATGACTACTTCGAGTGTCCGGTAACTCACCGGACAGTCCGGTGTGACAGCGGGGCAACGACTACTTCGAGCGCAATGGTCGTCTGCAACGCATTAAATGCGCGCTAGCACGCGCAGAGGAGCAGAGCACGCGCGGGTGGCACACCGGACAACCTACAGGGCATGTCCGGTGCACCACCGGACAGCCAGGCGGGCCCACAAGACAGAGCTCCAACGGTCGGAACCCTTCAGCTAGGTGACGTGGCTGGCGCACCGGATAGTGTCTGGTGGCGCACCGGACTGTCCGGTGCGCCCATCGACTACAGCCTTCACCAACGGTCAAGTTTGGTGGTTGGGGCTATAAATACCCCAACCACCCCCACATTCAAGTCATCCAAGTTTTCCACCTTCCAACTACTTACAAGAGCTCTAGCATTCAATTCTAGACACACCAAAGTGATCAAATCCTCTACAATTCCACACAAAGCTTTGGTGATTAGTGAGAGAGATTTGTTGTGTTCTTTTGAGCTCTTGCGCTTGGATTGCTTCCTTCTTTCATTCTTTCTTGCGAACAACTCAATTGTAATCGAGGCAAGAGACACCAATTGTGTGGTGATCCTTGCGGGGAAGTTTTGTTCCCGATTGATTGATAAGAGAAGCTCACTCAGGTCCGAGGGACCGTTTGAGAGAGGGAAAGGGTTGAAAGAGAACCGGTCTTTGTGACCACCTCAACGGGGAGTAGGTTTGAGAGAACCGAACCTCGGTAAAACAAATCCTTGTGTCTCACTTCTTTATTCGCTTGTGATTTGTTTTTACGCCCTCTCTCGGACTCGCATTATATTTCTAACGCTAACTCGGCTTGTAATTGTGATTAACTTTGTAAATTTCAGTCTCGCCCTATTCACCCCCCCTCTAGGCGACTTTCAATAATATATCAAACTATCCTTTGAAGAGGAAATTATTAATTAGATCACCAGGAGGTGAAATTAGAGCCACTCACTCATGCCCTCAAACTAAGCTTGAGATTAGAGGAATAAGCTTCCTAGTAGATCTAATAATTTTGGAGTCAAGTGGAATCAATGTGATACTTGGAATAGATTACTTAACCAAGTATGATGGAGTAATATCTTGTGCTAAGAGAATGGTTAAATTAACATGTCCGCAAGGAAAGAAAATTGAAGTCAATGTTAGTATGCCAGTAGAAGCAGCAACCATGGTAAATCAATTAGAGGAGAAATCTTTGGAAAACATCAGAATAGTGTGTGAATACCCAGACGCTTTTCTGGAGGAATTACCAGGTATGCCGCTCAATCGTGATATAGAGTTCTCTATCGAATTATTACCCGGAACAGCATCCATTTCAAATAGACTTTGTAGAATGGATTCCAAGGATCTAGGTGAACTTAAGAAACAAATAGAAGAATTATTAGAAAAAGGTTTTATCCGTCCATGCTCGTCCCCTTGGGGAGCCCCAATTCTATTTGTGGATAAAAAGATGGTTCAAGAAGAATGTGTGTTGACTACAGAAGCTTAAATGAAGTGACCATTAAGAACAAATACCCTTTACCTCGGATCGAAGATCTATTTGATCAGATGAGAGGAGCTAAGATATTCTCTAAGATCTAAGATTAGGTTATCATTAGTTGAAGATTCGAGCTGAAATCGTACCCAAGACAACATTTACCACAAGATACAAGCTTTATGATTTTTTTGGTCATGTCATTTGGACTAACCAATGCACTGGCTTACTTTATGAACTTAATGAATAAAGTATTCATGGAATACCTTGACCAGTTTGTGGTTGTATTCATTGATGATATACTGGTATATATACTCCCAGAATGAAGAAATACATGAAGAACATCTGAGACAAGTTCTACAGAAGCTTTGTGACAATAAATTGTATGCAAGTTTCTCAAAGTGTGATTTTGGCTAAAGGAAGTCGCTTTCCTAGGACATATCATCATAGATGGAGGAATCAAGGTAGACCTAGGTAAAATAAGTGAAATACTAAATTTGAAGCAACCAACAAATGTGTCAAAGATTAGGAGTTTTCTTGGCATAGCTCGATATTATAGAAGATTTATTGAAGGCTTCTCTAAGCTAGTGAAACCTCTTACTTCACTGCTGGAGAAAGGTAAAGAGTTTAAGTGGGATGGAGTTTGCCAGAAATGTTTTGAAGAATTAAAGGAAAAGCTAACCACTGCACCAGTTTTGGTGATGCCAGATATTTACAAATGATTTGATGTATATTGTGATGCATGACATCTAGGACTTGGATGTGTGTTAATGCAGGAAGGAAAAGTAATAGCTTATGCTTTAATGTAGTTGAGAAAACATGAAAATAATTACCCGACACATGATTTGGAATTAGCTGCGGTAGTACACACTTTGAAAATTTGGAGGCAATATATGATTGGAAATAAGTGCAAAATCTTCACTGGTCACAAAAGTTTGAAATACATATTCACTTAGAAAGAACTCAACCTAAGACAATGAAGATGGCTTAAGTTAATAAAAGATTATGATTTGGATATTCAATATCACCTAGGAAAAGCAAATGTCGTGGCAGATGCTTTAAGCCGTAAATGTCAAGTGAACAATGTTACTATTTATCTGATGTCGCAAGAATTATGTTGGGAAATGAAACAACTTAATCATGGTATGGTTAATAATATGGAAGAAACAGTTATAGAAGTAGAATCTACATTGAAGCAAGAGATTCATAAAGGATAGGAATCTGATGAGAAAATTAAGGAAATTAAAACACAAATTAATTTTGGAAAAGCCCCTAACTTAATAGAAGATGGACATGACACAATTTGGTTTAAAAAGGGGATCTGTGTACCAGAAATCGAACATCTACGTCAACTTATTTTGAGAGAAGCTCACGATTCAGCTTATACCTAGAAGTACTAAGTATTAAGATGTACCAGGACCTAAAACAAAATATTGGTGGTATGGTTTGAAAAGAGATATTGCTACTTATGTTGCACTATGTGACGTATGTCAACGAGTTATGGCAGAACATCAAAGACCAGTAGGTTTGCTACAACCTCTTAAAGTACCTGAATGAAAATGGGAAGAAATTGGTATGGATTTTATAGTCGGATTACCCCATACCTGTGAAGGTTATGATTTTATATGGTGTAATACTCAAAATTGGGTACAAGAAATACATGGTGATTTCCTTATTTGATGTGCCTTATTTGCATCATGAAAAGAACACATATAAAATGAAGAGTGATTAAATCAAACCAAAGACACTAAGATAAAAGAAAGTGCATCTCGTTGGAGTTTTATTGTTTGTGCATTAAATAAAATAATAATTCTAAAGGTTGAGTTGATCCCTAAATTAAAACTTAGGGTTTTGGAAGGAGAAGAAGGAAAAATGGTATGAAAAATATAAATAATATACATAAATAAAATATATCCAGAATTAATACCCCTAAATCCACAAACATAAGTTGTAGTGATGAACTTAATTTTGAATTCAAAGTTGGATTTGAAAATAGAGAAAAAGGAAAAGGAATAGAAAATAAAAAGAAAAAAAAGAAAACCTCACCTGGGCCGGCTTACCATATTTCAGCCCACTCCACCATCTCTACACCTCGCGCGGCCCAATTCCTGCCCACTGCTCGCGTGGAAGTTCACTATCGTGCGGGCCCCACGTCGCAGCCCCTCCTCTGCCCCCTTGCAAGCCTTAGTGTTGGGGACCTTCGTCTTCCGAAGGTCCTCAAAAACATGATTTAACAATGTTTCTGGAAGTATAATGTGTGAACAGGTACCTTCGGACTTGAATTGAAACCACAGCGTGAAGAAGCATAAGGAGTATGAAGGACAGCGTGAAGCCGAAGTTGTGTGTAGAAGAGCTTCGGCAAGGTAGCAGAAAAGGAAACCGACTTAAGGATGAAAAGGCTATTCAGACCCCAGCGGATTACTATAGAGTTATTAGCAAATGTAAAGGGCATGGATGTAATTTTACATGGGCTGTGTCCCGTGCCTATAAATAGATGAACAGTATTCCTGTACTGCTCAGGCTGACTTGGCATTGGCTTTTGCGTCATACTTGTACTTTTGCCTTCCCTCAAGCCGAAGGTACATTTGTAATCTACAGTCATTTCTATTTTTCCATGTTAATAAAATAGAAATGATCTTATAATAATATTTGTATTAAGCTTTATACCCTATATAAATTCTTCGTCATTATCTCTTGTGATTACGAAGGTATGTCCTTCGCAACCTTCGTCCGAAATTCATTATATCCCGAAGGGAAATAATGTTTCGAAGACGAAGGACTTTAACATTTAACACTTTTTATGTTGCCTTGTTCTTAACACTTAGCATTTGAGAACAAGTCCCCAACACTTAGCGACCGACTGACGCGTGGGTCCCACGTTGTCATCCCCCACCTCCGCCGAGTTCGGAATCACGCCGCCGATCGCGTCCATCGTAACTAGGAACCCAACGACCTCTCCATGATTTGCTCGGCGATAACGGACCTCACTTCACCTTATATAGCTCAGTCAATCCCTCGTGCCTTTCCCTTCTTCCCATCCGCACTGTAAGGAGCCGCCATAGCCATCTAACGCCACCGTTTCCGATTGACACCGGGGTGCTGCGGGATTGTACTCTGCCGCGTGTGCTAAAGCTCCCCAGAACCTTCTCGGGTGACGGCGCAGCTGTCCTCGGGTGCGGTGGTGACCGGGGATCCTGGGATTTCGTCGTCGTCGAATCCACGCCTCCACCAGACCAATTTTCGCGGCCGCCAACGGTGAGACCCCAACTGTGCTCGCGCCCTGCCCCAGGATTTCGATCGGATAGCGTCACCAGGACCCAGGGAAGGTGTGCGTGCACCGGCATCGGGTTGGCGGGCGATCTACACCGGCGAATTCTTCACCGGAGCTTCACCACCGCCTCGGATCCACCGCGCACAGTGGTCACGTCTACACAATCCAGAAACACAGGTGAGAACTCCACTCCTACCTTCACCATGTCGGTCTCGTTGTGTAGAGCGGTCCAATTTTGGGCATGGGTAGTGATTAGCCGGATTGCGTGCCGCCGGCGAGCTATCCGCCGCGGCACCAGTGCGCCACCGCCGCCGTGCTCACTGTATGTTGGTATGCGCGATCTCGACCATCGATCCCTGGTTGGATGGTCGGGATTAGAAACCAAATAACGTTTCGGCCATGGCGTATAGAGACCGTGGGATCTTGATCCGATGTTCAGTGCGGCGTACCGGTTCGCGGGCGTGGAGATCTAATCCGGGCCCCTGATTCCCGATCGGACGGCCAGAAACCTTAGATACCTCTTCGCGGATCCATTTTGCATAAGAGTCCCTGGACAATTTAATAACAAACCCGCAGTCCATTGGCCACTGTTCCCTGAGTCTAGGTTATCTTGCGCAGAGACCCTTGAGCTTTCTGAAAATTGATGCCCAGTCCAGAACCTGTATAAAATGAATAAATGAATTAGTAAATGTATTTTTAATGCAAAAACAAATCTAGAAACTTGTAAAATTCATAGAAATTCCATTTTTGCTCCAAATTGAGCCATTCCAATTTCTAAAATTTTGTAACAATATTATCTATCATTTAGTGTCTCTGTTTTGACGTGAAAACAGTTAGAAAATTAATTTATCATTTAATCCTATTTTAAGCACATTAAGTCTTAGGAAATTCATAACTTGAAATCTATAACTCCAAAATTAGTGATTCCAGTTCCTATGATCTCATTTTAATGTGTAGATTTTTACTGTATATTTTATTTGCATGTTTGATGTGATGTTAATTTATGCTATACTATGTATGTATTGTGTTGATGCGAGTAGACGAGCAAGCCACTGTGGATTCTGAGGTTCAACAAGTAGAGGTAGCTGAGCAGGAGCTCATTGAAGGCAAGTTGTGCCCTTGATCACTTACTTTTTTCCAGCCATGTTCTTATTAATTATAATGATCTGCATAGGTTAATTTTGATGGGATCCTTTATGTTACCCCAGTCTTGGTTATCTTTATACCTTGTTCACCACTGAAACATTTTTGGGTAGTACTTGCTATTGCTTTATGTGGATTGGGTATGGAGATACAACATTCATGATTACTCTTTTATTATCTTGTTATTATTACTGTTCATGTTAAGATTATTAAATTAATGGGAACATGGAGCGACCACCCGGGAAAACAGTGCTACCACAAGGGTTTAATGGGACGCCCTTGGCTGATTAACTAGGAAAGCTAGTGGAGGTCTTCCTTACCCGAAAGGGGCAAGGGCAGTAAGGGAGTGGTCAGTGTAGGGAGGTCCTTGGGTTGATTTTGCTGCGATGGCGGTCAGGCGAGGGATTCCTGCACTGGAGCTTCCTATAAACTGTAGCGGGATTTCTGAAGCTAGTGGAACTTTGTAAAGGCCTCGTAGTGTTACCCTGCCTCGCCTCCTCGGTAGAGGTGTATGGGATTGGCCGTCTCTTGGCAGATGGGTAACATGACTTGTGGGTAAAGATGTGCAACCTCTGCAAAGTGTAAAACTAGTATACTAGCCGTGCTCACGGTCATGAGCGGCTCGGACCCTCACATGATTAACTATGGAACTTAAATTTAATTTGACATTTGCATCGCATTTGGGATTATTTTACTATTACTTTTCTTTATTTTTATTAAGGTTTGGTATTTACTTACACTTCGTAATTGCTAATAAAATTTTGACCAACTTATAAAAGCAATGCTCAGCTTCAGCCTTTATTTCATTGATCAGCCTTACATTTCATGAACTCCCACCTTTGGTGAGTCCATGCCACATTATTCCCCACGACTTGTTGAGCTATGAACGTATGTGAGCTCACTCTTGCTGTCTCACGCCCCCCCCATAGGAGAAGAACAGGTGGTCGAAGAGGAGCCGCCTAACACTAAGGCATTCGACTTGATCTAGGTGGCGTTTCTCAGTTGGCATTGGCGCCATCGATCCTTATTTCGTTTTATATTTATTATTTTATTTTGTAATAAGTCTTCCGCTATGTAATAAGTACTCTGATGTTTTATGACATTTATCTCTATACACTCTGTTATTATATATGTTGTCTTCTTTGGCGCATGTATGAGATACACCCGGCTTTGTCCTTAAATCCGGGTGTGACAGAAGTGGTATCAGAGCAAATGTTGACTGTAGGACGAAACCTAGATAGAAATGGACAAAACCCTTACCTACTTATCTTATTCTGATTCATTCTACACTTACCTTACTCTGATTCTTTCTATACTTACCTTGATCCTGTCTCACCTTCTACTGTTCTACTCTGATCATTCTTACCTTTTCTATTCTGATACAAGACGGATTTCACCCCTTGGAATCCCTATCCCTGTGACATTTTTAAGAGATAGGAAGCCTAAGACAAAAATCAAAACTATTTTCTATATTTAAAAATGTTGTTTGATTGTTCTGATGAAAAATGTCTGATTTGCTTCTTTGATTGATTGAAATATTATATTTGGACATCTTAGTATGTACCACTATAAGGTAATGAATTAGCTATGATAGGTAAAACATTAATCTGCTTAGCTAATAAATCCTCCAAAGTAACATGATTCGTAATTACTGCCTTGTTTACTACTCTCTCTTACCATATGTATCTAACTCAGATGGTCAATACCAGGAGGGGTGGTGGAATTGATTTGCCTCCTAATCGACACACTCGAAGGATATATAGACAACCTTAGCCACAGCCAGCAGAGATGAATCCTCCTAATCCCCCACCAGGCGGAGTTGATCCATTGATTGCAGCTCAGATGGCGGTGATGCAGCAAATGGCGGACACTATGGCTGATATGCGTGCTCAGATGCAGCAAGAACGCCAGGAGATGCGTCAGGAAAGAGAAGATATACGCCGGGAGTTGCGCCAGGAGAGAGAGGAGATACGCCAGGAGAGAAGGGCGCAACAACAGCAGTTGCAACAACAACTTCAACAACAGCAGCAACAGCAATAAGTGCCATTGCCTCCACCACCACCACCAGTTCCACCTCGTGATAAGCACCGGGAGTTTATGAGTCATAAGCCACCGACCTTCGCCAGTTCACCAGATCCCCTTGATGCAGATGATTGGCTGAAGTCAATTGAGAAGATGCTCAACATTGCACAATGCTTAGACCAGGAGAAAGTTCTTTATGCCTCGGGTCGTCTGACAGGTCCTGCTGCTAACTGGTGGGATTTTTATACTGTTGCCCATGATGCTGCTGATAATATTACTTGGGCAGAGTTCTAGGAGGACCACGCCCAGTTCAGTATGCTCCATAGGGCTCTCCACGGACACCTACTCGTCAGGCCACTCCCACTGGCACCCCGACGAGGCCTATAGGACAGAAGACCGGCCCTACATGCTTCAAGTGCAGTCAGATTGGGCACTACGCTAACGCTTGTCCGATGGGAAATTCTGGTACACCAGCTAAGAACAAGCAACAGACTCCTGGCAAGGGATATTCTATAGCCAGGGTGAATCAAGTCAGCGTTGATGATACTCCTGATGGTGCTGAAATCGTACTCGGTATGTTTTACATTAATGCCCTTCCTGCAACAATATTATTTGATTCTGGTGCTACACATTCATTCATGTCTGCTCGATATGCCAACACTAATGAGATACCCCTGCTAAATATGAGAAAACCAATGATAGTAATCACACCTAAAGGGCCTATTGAGGCGAATCAAATGACACGTAGATTGACATTATCAATTATGGGAAGAGAATTTGGAGCTACTGCTATAATATTAGATGCCAGCAGTATAGATCTGATTCTTGGTATGTCATGGTTAAGGAAGGCAAAGGCCATTATAGCATGTGGTAGAGGTACTATAGAGCTCACTAGTCCTAAAGGAGAAACATTTCAAGTTAATATTGCAGTAACCACCTCATCCATGCGTGCAATGTTCTTTATGCCCGAGGAGTTCGTTGGTGACAACATCTGGGTGGTTAGAGATTTTCCGGATGTCTTTCCAGAGGAGTTACCAGGGATGCCACCAGATAGGGAAGTTGAGTTTGTGATTGATCTTTTACCTGGAACTGCCCCTATTTCTAAGCGACCATACAGGATGGCTGTAGAAGAACTGAAGGAGCTTAAGAAGCAGTTAACTGAGTTACAAGAAGCGGGGTACATTCGTCCAAGTTCCTCACCTTGGGGAGCACCGGTGTTATTTGTGCAGAAGAAGGATGGATCGCAACGGATGTGTGTGGACTATAGATCACTTAATGATGTCACGGTAAAGAACAAGTATCCATTACCCCGTATTGAGGATTTGTTTGATCAGATGAGAGGAGCCAGGGTATTCTCGAAGATTGATCTCCGATCGGGATACCATCAGATGAAGATTAGACCCTCAGATATTCCTAAGACGGCTTTCTCAACCCGATATGGATTATATGAGTTCACTGTCATGTCATTTGGATTGACCAATGCACCAGCTTATTTCATGAATTTGATGAATAAGGTGTTTATGGAGTATTTGGACAGATTCGTCGTGGTGTTCATCGACGATATTCTTATCTATTCTAAGAATGAGAGTGATCATGAAGAACATCTAAGGTTGGTGCTACAAAAGCTGCGAGATAATCAACTCTATGCTAAGTTCAGCAAGTGTGAGTTTTAGATTGACAAGGTGCCGTTCCTTGGTCATATTATTTCTAACGGAGCAATAGCAGTGGATCTTGCTAAAGTGAAGGAGATTATGGAGTGGAGAGTGCCCACTACAGTTACGGAGATTCGAAGCTTCTTGGGACTCACAGGATATTATCGGAGATTTATTGAAGGGTTCTCTAAAATTGCCAAGCCTATGACATCGCTTTTGGAGAAAGGAAGAGAATTCAAGTGGGATGAGAAATGCCAAGAGAGCTTTGATCAATTGAAGGGGAGACTAATGTCACCACCAGTATTGATTATGCCAGATCTGCAGAAGGGATTTGACATTTACTGTGATGCATGTGGCCAAGGACTTGGATGTGTGCTCATGCAAGAAGGACATGTGATTACCTATGCATCTCGTCAGTTGCGGAAACATGAAGTGAACTACCCCACCCATGACTTGGAACTGGCTGCCGTTGTGCTTGCACTTAAGATTTGGAGACACTACATCATGGGAACTAAGTGCCAAGTATACACGGATCATAAGAGTTTGAAGTACATATTCACTCAGAAGGATCTCAACCTTAGGCAACGCCGTTGATTGGAGCTTATTAAGGATTATGATTTGGAGATTCACTATCACCCAGGCAAGGCAAATTTGGTCGCAGATGCCTTGAGTCGGAAGGAGCATGTTCACTCCACTTTCGTTGTCCAGCTACCTGATGAATTAGCAAAAGATTTTGAGAGACTCAACCTAGGAATTGTTACACATACGGAAGGAGTTACCATTGAGTTGGAACCTACCTTAGAGCAAGAAATTCGTAAAGGTCAGATTGGTGATGCCAAAATCCAGGAGATCAAGGATCTGATAACAGAGGGTAGAGGCCCAGAATTCACAGAGGATGAGCAAGGCACGATATGGTTCAAGAATTGGATTTGTGTTCCCGATATCGATAGTCTTCGGGAAACCATCTTGAAGGAGGCACATGATTCAGTTTATTCTATTCATCCTGGGAGTACTAAGATGTATCAGGATTTGAAGCAAAAGTATTGGTGGTGTTGGGACCATGCTTCGTCGCCGAAGGTCCTTTAAGAAGAAACAGCTTCGGAGAAAGCTGCTTATACGAAATGCCGAAGCTACCACTTGTGAAGCTTCGGAGTTATAACGTGCCCGAAGGTGAAGGATTGAACCAACTTAAAGATAGAATGACCCTTTAGTCCATAAGGGCCTGGGTCATCATTGTAAATTTTTGTAAAGGGCATGAATGTAATTCTGCATGGGCTGCGTCCCTTGCCTATAATTAGATGAACAGTACTCCCGTACTGTTCACGCTGACTTGGCATTTGCTTTTGTGTCACGCTTGTACTTTTTGTCTTCAATCAGGACCGAAGGTACATTTGTAATTTGAAATCATTTCTATTTTTCCATGATAATGAAATAGAAATGATTCTATGATGATGTTTAAATGTTTATATTATATCTCATGCTTTATATGAATCCTTCGTCATTACTTGTTATATTTACGAAGGTATGTTTCTTGTGACCTTCGGCCGAAACTCATTATTTCCCGAAGGGGCATAATGTTTCGAAGGACGAAGGACTTTTACACTTAACACTTTTTATGTTGTCTTGTTCTTAACTCTTAGCATTTGAGAACAAGTCCCCAACATTGGCGCCCACCTCCGGTCAACTCACTTCCACTTTTTTGAGCTGATGGCTTCGTTCAACAACCAAGCTGGAGCTGCTTCGGCCTCGAAGCTGGTGTTCCCGATAACAGGCGGTTCTTGCTCAGAGCCAGCTAACAAGAAGCAGAAGAAGGAGGCTCAGAGAAGGGTGCAGCATGTTGGAGTGCAGGGACCCTTCATCAAGTCAAAATGGTCCCACATTCCAATCACTTTCTCTCAGGAAGACCTTCAGCTTAAGGATTATCCTCACAATGATGCCATGGTTATTTCTTGTGTCATTAAGGGGTTTCTGGTCCACAATGTTCTGGTTGACACAGGCAGTGCAGCGGATATCATATTTGCCAAAGCCTTCAGACAGATGCAAGAGCCTGAAGACAAGATCCATGATGCTACACATCCTCTCTATGGCTTCGGAGGAAGGCAGATTGTGGCACTCGGCAAGATCACCATGCCAGTGACCTTCGGGTTTGTTCATAACACAAGGATTGAGCAAATTGTGTTTGATATTGTTGACATGGAATATCCCTACGATGCAATCATTGGTCATGGGACACTTAATGCTTTTGAAGCAATTCTTCATCCTGCATATCTTTGCATGAAGATACCTTCGGACCAAGGACCTATTGCTATTCATGGAAGTCAGGAAGCCGCCAGAAGGGCCGAAGGAAGCTGGACTGACTCAAAAGCAATCCATAACATAGATGGAGCTGAAGCTTGTGAGCAATACAAGTTCAGAAGGGAGAAAGCAGCTTCGGCAGATCAGCCGAAGCCCATGCTCCTATGCGAGGACATAGCAGAGCAGAAGGTGCTGTTGGGATCCCAACTATCCGAAGAGCAAGAGAAAACCTTGATAAGGTTTTTGTTCAACAACAAAGATGTTTTTGCATGGTCAGCTAATGATCTTTGCGGAGTTAACAGGGATGTTATTGAACACTCGCTCAATGTTGACCCATCCTTCAGACCCAGAAAGTAGAGGCTTCGGAAGATGTCTGATGACAAGGCCGAAGGTGCTCGAAATGAAGTCAAAAGACTCCTCAGTGCAGGAGTTATCAGAGAAGTAAAATATCCAGAATGGCTAGCTAACACTGTTATGGTAAAAAAGGCCAATGGCAAATGGAGAATGTGTATTGATTTTACTGATCTCAACAAGGCATGTCCGAAGGACGAATTCCCATTGCCAAGGATAGATTCCTTAGTTGATGCAGCAGCTTCATCAGAGCTTATGAGTCTGCTAGATTGTTATTCAGGCTATCACCAAATTTGGATGAAGAAGGAGGATGAGCCGAAGACCAGTTTTATAACCCCTAGTGGAACATATTGTTACCTTCGGATGCCTGAGGGGCTCAAGAATGCTGGAGGAAGTTTCAGCAGAATGACAGCGAAGGTTCTCCAGTCTCAGATAGGCAGAAATGTGCTAACTTATGTTGATGATATCATTGTAAAAAGCACGAAGCAAGAAAATCACATTGCTGATTTGCAGGAGACCTTCGCCAATTTTAGGCAGGCTGGTCTAAAGCTGAATCCAGAAAAATGTGTCTTCGGAGTAAAGAAGGGGAAATTTCTTGGTTGTCTGGTTTCAACAAATGGAATTGAGGCTAATCTAAGTAAAATTGAAGCTATACTTCGAATGGAGCCACCAAGTACAAAAAAGGGGGCCCAAAGATTGACGGGGAGGCTGGCATCTCTCAATAGATTCATATCCAGATCAGCAGAGAGAAACTTACCATTCTTCGAAGTGCTGAAATCAGCCGAAGTCTTTCAATGGGGACCAATCCAACAAAAAGCCTTCGAAGAGCTAAAGCAGTACCTGATAGACTTAACAACGTTAACTCCACCCATGCCAGGGGCTCCTCTGTTATTATATGTGGCAGCTTCGCATTCTGCAGTAAGTGCAGCGGTTGTGCAGGAAAAGCTTGAAGGACAAACCAAAAAGCAAGCCCCAGTATACTTCGTCTCTGAAGTCCTCAGCTCATCAAAGAAAAACTATACAGAATTGGAGAAGGTGTTATATGCTGTTTTGATGGCCTCCAGGAAGCTTCGGCATTATTTTCAAGCATACAATATTGTTGTTCCTTCTTCGCAACCGTTGAAGGATATTATGAGAAATAGAGAAGCTACTGGACGGATTGGAAAATGGGCTGCGGAGCTCAATGAATTTTGCATTGATTACGTGCATAGATCTTCGATCCAGTCCCAAGCGTTGGCAGACTTCATTGCTGACTGGACGCTAGGGGCTCAGGATGAAGAAACGAATAAAGATGCCGAAGCATGGACAGTGTTTTGCGATGGATCTTGGGGAACCTTCGGAGCAGGAGCGGCTGCTGTGTTGGTTTCACCTTCCAAAGTTAAAACTTGTTATGCGGCAAGACTTGATTTTAGCTGCACAAATAATATCGCTGAGTACGAAGCTCTGCTTTTGGGTCTTCGGAAGTTAAAAGCAATGGGAATCAGAAGGGCCATTCTTAAAACTGATTCCCAGGTTGTTTCGGGTCATATTGACAAGAGTTGTAAGGCTAGAGACCCGAAGCTTGAGAAATATCTAGACACGGTCCGAAGGATTGAAGCTTCCTTCGAAGGATTTTCTGTAAAAAATATTTCTCGAGGAGAAAATGAGCATGCTGATTTGCTAGCCAAGTCAGCAGCACAGGGGCTACCTCTACCTTCGGATGTATTTTTTGAAACAATAAAAGCACCTTCGGTTGAACTCCTTGAAAGAGCAGTCCTCAATATATCTCCTGTTTATAGTGAAGACTGGAGAACTGAGATCATCTCTTACCTTCAGGGTAACTTTCTTTCAGATGACGAAACTTATAACAGGAGGATAGAGGCAAGAGCTCGACCATATGTTATAATAGAAGGGGAGATGTACAAGCATGGAGTCTGTGCTCCATTACTCAAGTGTTTATCTAGAGCCGAAGGCATAGAATTGATGAAGGAAATACATGCAGGCCGGTGTGGATCTCACATTGGATCTAGGCCGTTGCTTGGAAAAGTTTTTCGACAAGGGTTTTATTGGCCGAAGGCAGCTTCGGATGCAGCGGAGTTAGTCCAAAAGTGCGAAGGTTGTCAGAAATGTGCAAGAGATCAAAAGCAACCTTCGTCTCTGACTCAGCTAATACAACCCACTTGGCCATTGCAAAGGTGGGGCCTTGATTTGTTAGGTCCGTTACCACCAGCCCAAGGAAACTTGAGATATGTTGTGGTGGCAGTGGAATATTTTTCTAAATGGATTGAGGCAAAGCCTTTAGCCACAATAACTTCGGCCACCATTCAAAAGTTTTTTTGGCAGAACATTGTTTGTCGTTTCGGAGTACCAAAGGCTATCACTGTAGATAATGGGACACAGTTCGACTCCGAAGCTTTCAGAGAATTTTGTGATCAAATTGGCACGAAGATCCATTTTGCATCAGTTAGACATCCGGAGTCAAATGGACTTGTTGAAAGAGCTAATGGCATCATAATGACAGGAATAATGAAGTTAATCTTCAATCAACCCAGGGGAAAGTGGCCAGATCAATTAATCAAAGTGGTGTGGAGCCACAACACAACAACATCAAGGTCAATAGGTTTTACCCCATTCAAATTATTGTTTGGTGATGAAGCAATAACTCCGGAAGAAGCTAAAACTGGATCAATAAGAGTAGTAGATTCGGCAGAATCAGAATCTGAAGCTGATTACTCTGTGGAAAAAGATGCTATAGAAGGGATCAGGCTTCAAGCTGTGGAAAACATCAATAAATATCAAGCCGAAACAATAAAATGGCGTGATAGAAAGGTTCGGCTAAAGAATATTGAGCCAGGACATTTGGTGCTTCAGAGAGTGGCTAACCCAGATACAGTGGGCAAATTGCAGCTGAAATGGGAAGGCCCCTTTTTGGTAGTATCTTCGTCAAGACCCGGTTCCTACAGATTGAAGGATATGGACGGCAACGACATTCCTAGATCTTGGAATGCGGATGAGCTTCGGCGATACTATGTATAGATTGATGTATTTTTTTATATTTTATTTTATTTTTCTTTTATGGAACCCTTTTCCTTTCTGAAGGGGGAGAAAGGTTTTTAATGGGGCCATAGCATGTAATTTCTCTTTTATTTCAGCTCTATAAGAGCAAAATCCCCCAAAAATGTAAATGTAAAAACTGAGAACGCACCATCGAGTGCCAAAGAAAAAAAACAGGGGAGAAGCTCGAAAGTCGTCCCTAAGGGGATGCAGAGCACGACGAAGCTACTAAAGAAGTCGCTCCAAAGGGGGCGCAGTGTAAGTTTTCTGCTCAAAAGTCGTTCCAAAGGGAATGCAGAGCTTACAGCGAAAAATAAACGCTGATACCGCCGAAAGTAAAAGGCGAAGAAGCTCCTAAGGGAGGCTTACAGCGAAAAATAAACGCTGATACCGCCGAGAGTAAAAGGCGAAGAAGCTCCTAAGGGAGGCTTACAGCGAAAAATAAACGCTGATTCCGCTGAAAGTAAAAGGCGAAGAAGCTCCTAAGGGAGGCTTACAGCGAAAAGTCAGCGCTGATATGTGGTTATTTCTAAGGAAATAACGGTTGTGGTTATGGCTTCGGATATGTGTTTGGTCATTCATTTGCACACCACATTACATCATAACATTTGCATTCATAAACATTCATCCAGGCATATGTAGGATAACCATCATCATAGCATAAGTGGTTGCTTCGGTGTTAAAGAAAGGCTTCGGCAAAAAGAAGAAGCAGTCTTTTGTGCTTCGTTGTGTACAAAAAAAAGGTTTCGGAAAAAAGAGGAAGCAGTCTTTTGTGCTTCATTGTGTACAAAAAAGAAAGATTTCGAAAAAAAAGAAGCAGTCTTTTGTGCTTCGTCGTGTACGGAAAGAAGGGCTTCGGCGAAAAGAAAAAACTGTCTTTTATGCTTCGTTGTGTACGAAAAGAAGGGAAGGTGTTTTTTCGCCTTCGGCTCAAAATGCTAATTTCGTCCACATCAAAGCACCTCATACACTGATGGAGGGGTAAGAATATATTACAAGGTATGAACAAAGTTCATTAAGAACAGTTTAGTTGTATTTACAAAAGTTATTACAAAAGTCTCTTGAGTTTTTCTACAGTCTACTTCTACTGATCTTCATGGGGCCTCAGCTTTGGCGTCGTACTTTTCAAGCACCGTTCTCAGCTTCGTCATCCTACATGAATTGAGGTGTTGTGACTCTGAGCTTCGTCTCCAGTCTTTTCTTGCTCGCCTTTTGTCCATATCATTTTTATAAATCTATTTGAAATACTTCGGGCGAGGTCAGGAATGTCATCTAAAATTGATGGTGATAGAGTGAAATTGGGCCTGTTGACAATTCTTCCATGGTCGCAGCCAGCCTTCAGAAATGCTGCAGCAGTGCCCCGAGAAGCTACCCAGGCACAGAAGTCACCGTGCCCGGCTATAACTTCGTCAAGCTCATCAATTTCACCTTCGATGTGTTCGAAGGTCCTTGATAAATCTTTAGCTGACGGGGTGAATTTTCTGCTGCTGGCTCCAACTAAATAAAAGATCTTTTTTAATCGTTGAATACAGTTATTGCTAAACCCCAAACATTTGTCTTGAAGGCTGGCCAATAATTTTTTCAAATCTGAATTTTGCTGGACTTCGGCCTCAAATTTTGCATTAAGTTCTTGCTTTTCTTGTTCAAAGTGTTCTGATTGGCAGAGAAGCTTCGTATTTAATTCCGCTACTTTAGCTTCGGCTTCTGTCAATAAGCCTTCAGTTATCTGAAGCTTGAAGTCTTTCTTTTCAATAGCAGTTGTTTGCTCCTTTATTTTGCCCTCTAAATTTTCAATTATAACCTCGTGTTTTTTATCTTCCAAATCCTGCTGCATCTTCAAAGCTTTGCTCAGCAGCATGCTCTGCACATAAACAACCTTCGTTAGAAACATTTTTACTATTAAAAACAAAAAAAGTCAGAGAAAAGTTGTTTACCTTGAAATTGGAATAAAATAAACTACCAACGATATGTTGTCGTCGGTAGCGGCTGATATCCGTTTCCAGCTTCGGAAAGCCGATACTCTTTGATAGAGTATCGATAACCTTAGCTCCGGTTTGATCCTGAATACAGTTTAATTTCTCATCGTCAATACCCCCGAAGAGAAGAGCTCCTGGCTTATATCCGCAAGATTTGGCATATTCTTTAAGTTCTTCCATTTCGGTTTTTGACAATTCTTGTCCAATTAAATTTTGAAACATGAAAGCTTCGTCCTCCGAAGTATCCCCGGCTATTTCCTTTCCTTTCCCAGGCGCTGTGGCCATGGTCTCTTCGGCGGCAGTAGTAGCTTCTTCTGCAGCCATGTCTAGCAGTATTTTGTCAATGTGTTCAATTGTGGTCTCCATGTTCAAATCTTCGGCCGAGATAGCTTCGGTAGCCGCGACCTCCGAAGGTGTGACTTCGACATTTGTTGCACCCTCAGCCGCTGGCGTCTTCCGAGCTGAAGCCCTTGGCGGCGTCTTGTCAATTACTTCTATCACTGCAATAATTCTTCGTCTCTTTGTTTTAGTTGTTTTCTTCATTTTTTCGTGTTCCTCTTCCTTCTGAAAAAGCTTCGTCAGTTGAGGCCCTAATGGACTTAGCTTCACGGGCAGGGATTCAGTCATTACCTTTAAAATCTCCTCCACGTCGGTGGTAGAGGGTGATGCAGGAGTCCCCTCTTCATCGGATAATTTTCGCTTCGGAGATGATACTCTTCTCTTCTTTGGAATACTCTTCTCTTTTGGTGGTTCTTTGTCATCTTTATTCAAAGCTTCGGCCACTCTTTTCCTTTTCTGGCCCTCAGCACCCTTATTCAGTCGTTCATAGTCAGGGTATTCAAAACCCAAGGCATCTAGCACTCGGTTCAGTCTTCGCTTCGGGCGGGTGCCGAAGGCCGCAGTCATTAGCTGATCTTCTTTTTTGGAGTAATTACCGAGTATTTCATTGCACATTACTTCAACTGTATCCAGCCACTCTTGACAAGGTGTTTTAAAGTATTTCTTGAACTTGAAAAAGTAAGGTAACCGGACAAGTTCCCCTTCTTTCTTCTCCCCCTCAAGCTTCGGCATTTCCCATTCCTTCAGAGTCGGGAAAACTCTGAAGGCCAAGAACTCTTGCACCAGGTCCCTAGTGCCGATATGCTCTGAAATAATTTTATATTCAGCCAAAGCAGTTTGGGCTGGACCTTTTGGTGTCATATTGCAGGGGGGTCTGGTTTCTCCAAAAGTCAATTCAAGTGGACTCTGCACCAACTTCTCCTTGTCATCTTCAACTTTAACATAGAACCATTCCGACTTCCAGCCTGCTGGCCATTTGCTTCGGTAGCTGATTACAGGAAATTTTGAAGTCTTTCGGTAAGCAAAATTGTAGCAACCAAAATTTTCATGTAACCCATCCTTTCTGGCCTTCGTTTGGTAGTGCAGTTCGTGCACCCGGCAGAACCCATCAGGAAATGGTTCCACCCCCTGGCTTCGGAGGGCCCAAATGTAGACACTGAGCCTAACGATGGCATTAGGAGTCAGCTGATGGAAGAAAATCCCAAACTTCTTCAATACATCTGCAATCATTCCATGGAATGGAAGTCTTAGTCCAGCTTTGAAGAAACTCTTAAAAACCACTATTTCATCTGTTTCTGGCTTCGGGGTGGTTTCTTCTCCACCGAAGCGAATTAGTTTCTTCTCTGCTTCACGAAGATATCCTAACTTTACCATTTTTGCAAAATCAGCTTTGGAAATTGTAGATTTGCCGAAATCCAGGTGGCTGGGTTTGCTCGGCACTGCGCTGCTGTAATCATCTTCGGAGTCAATCTCTTCAGCAGCAGCGCGTTCTGTTTCGACGGCAGCGGTGTCTTCGGCAACTTGTGCGTCTTCCGACCTTACGAGCCTAGAACGCCTCATTGCTTCGGAGATTGGAACAGTATCAGCAGCTTCGGCTTCGTCTCCTTCACGCTCAACCCTAGCAGTGGAGCGTAATCGGGCCATTTGATTTTGAGTTTTCTTGAATTTTTTTTGCAAATTAATAACCTTTTTCTTCCGAAGCTCCTCTTGTCACGAAGCAGATTCTAAGCTGTAGCTTCGTTTGAATGCGAAAGTCAAGCTTCGGCTATGGTTAAAATTTTTGGCAGCGAAACAGTGCAATAGCAATGAATGCTGTGGTAACTTCACACCTACTTGTCTGTTTTTATACTGCTGCAGGTAAGGAGGTGGATCGTCAAGATTTTTACACCGGGCAAACAGTCGCTCGCACTCGCTGAATGGTGGGACCGCTCCGCACTCGGAAGCTTTATCGTTTCTCGACAACGAGCTCAGGGAAGGTGTTTTTTCGGACCTTCGGCTTCCCGAAGCCTAGAAGACTTTTTTCACGGATCAAGCTCGTTACGAAAAACGATCTAGCACCGCGAAGGGGCTACTGTTGGGACCATGCTTCATCGCCGAAGGTCCTTTAAGAAGAAACAGCTTCGGAGAAAGCTGCTTATACGAAATGCCGAAGCTACCACTTGTGAAGCTTCGGAGTTATAACGTGCCCGAAGGTGAAGGATTGAACCGACTTAAAGATAGAATGACCCTTTAGTCCATAAGGGCCTGGGTCATCATTGTAAATTTTTGTAAAGGGCATGAATGTAATTCTGCATGGGCTAGGTCCCTTGCCTATAAATAGATGAACAGTACTCTCGTACTGTTCACGCTGACTTGGCATTTGCTTTTGCGTCACGCTTGTACTTTTTGTCTTCTCTCAGGACCGAAGGTACATTTGTAATTTGAAATCATTTCTATTTTTCCATGATAATGAAATAGAAATGATTCTATGATGATGTTTAAATGTTTATATTATATCTCATGCTTTATATGAATCCTTCATCATTACTTGTTATATTTACGAAGGTATGTTTCTTGTGACCTTCGTCCGAAACTCATTATTTCCCGAAGGGGCATAATGTTTCGAAGGACGAAGGACCTTTACACTTAACACTTTTTATGTTGTCTTGTTCTTAACTCTTAGCATTTGAGAACAAGTCCCCAACAGGTGGTATAGACTGAAGAGAGATGTGGCTGCACATGTGGCTATGTGCGATGTATGCCAAAGAGTTAAGGCTGAACACCAGAGGCCAGCCGGACTACTGCATCCACTGAAGATACCTGAGTGGAAATGGGAAGAGATTGGCATGGACTTCATTGTTGGATTACCCCGCACGTCTGCTGGATATGATTCTATATGGGTGATTGTGGACAGGCTAACTAAAGTAGCCCACTTTATTCCAGTGAAGACCACATATTCAGGAGCCAAGTTAGCAGAGTTGTACATGGCCCGGATTGTCTACTTGCATGGTGTGCCAAAGAAGATTGTGTCAGACCAGGGATCACAGTTTCCCTCTCGATATTGGAAGAAGTTGCACGAGTCCTTGGATACAAGATTGAATTTTAGTTCGGCTTACCATCCACAAACTGATGGACAGACTGAGAGGACTAACCAAGTGCTGGAAGATATGTTAAGAGCTTGTGCCCTTAAGCATGGTGGTAGTTGGGATAAGAGTTTGCCATATGCGGAGTTCTCTTACAATAATAGCTATCAGGCCAGTTTGAAGATGTCACCGTTTGAGGCTTTGTATGGCAGAAAGTGCAGGACTCCACTGTATTGGGATCAAACTGGTGAAAGACAGTTGTTTGGGCCTGAAATTATACAAGAAGCAGAGGAACAAGTTCAGCAAATAAGGGAAAACTTGAGAACTGCACAGTCCAGGCAGAAAAGCTATGCTGATACCCGGAGAAGACTGCTAGAGTTTAAAGAGGGAGATTATGTCTATTTGAAGGTGTCACCACTCCGGGGTATGAGAAGATTCAAAGTCAAAGGAAAGTTGTCCCCTCGCTTTATTGGACCCTTCTTAATCTTAAAGCGAGTGGGAGAAGTGGCATATCAACTGGAGTTACCGGATCATCTTGCGGATGTCCATGATGTCTTTCATGTATCTCAGCTGAAGAAATATCTCAGGGTGCCTGAAGAACAGTTACCAATGGAAGACCTTAGTGTTCAAGAGGATTTGACTTATGCTGAGTACCCCATCAAGATTCTGGATACACTGACTCGTGTCACGAGGAATAAGGTTATAAAGATGTGCAAAGTTCAATGGAGTCACCACGGTGAAGATGAAGCAACTTGGGAAAGAGAAGAAGAGCTTCGCATAGATTTTCCCCACCTTTTCCCTAGATCTTCTTCAATCTTGAGGACGAGATTATTTTTAAGGGGGGTAGGATTTGTAATACTCAAAATTGGGTACAAGAAATACATGGTGATTTCCTTATTTGATGTGCCTTATTTTCATCATGAAAAGAACACATATAAAATGAAGAGTGATTAAATCAAACCAAAGACACTAAGATAAAAGAAAGTGCATCTCGTTGGAGTTTTATTGTTTGTGCATTAAATAAAATAATAATTCTAAAGGTTGAGTTGATCCCTAAATTAAAACTTAGGGTTTTGGAAGGAGAAGAAGGAAAAATGGTATGAAAAATATAAATAATATACATAAATAAAATATATCCAGAATTAATACCCCTAAATCCACAAACATAAGTTGTAGTGATGAACTTAATTTTGAATTCAAAGTTGGATTTGAAAATAGAGAAAAAGGAAAAGGAATAGAAAATAAAAAGAAAAAAAAGAAAACCTCACCTGGGCCGGCTTACCATATTTCAGCCCACTCCACCATCTCTGCACCTCGCGCGGCCCAATTCCTGCCCACTGCTCGCGTGGAAGTTCACTGCCGTGCGGGCCCCACGTCGCAGCCCCTCCTCTGCCCCCTTGCAAGCCTTAGCGACCGACTGACGCGTGGGTCCCACGTTGTCATCCCCCACCTCTGCCGAGTTCGGAATCACGCCGCCGATCGCGTCCATCGTAACTGGGAACCCAACGACCTCTCTGTGATTCGCTCGGCGATAACGGACCTCACTTCACCTTATATAGCTCAGTCAACCCCTCGTGCCTTTCCCTTCTTCCCATCCGCACCGTAAGGAGCCGCCATAGCCATCTAACGCCACCGTTTCCGATTGACACCGGGGTGCTGCGGGATTGTACTCTACCGCGTGTGCTAAAGCTCCCTAGAACCTTCTCGGGTGAGGGCGCAGCTGTCCTCAGGTGCGGTGGTGACCGGGGATCCTGGGATTTCGTCGCCGTCGAATCCACGCCTCCGCCAGACCAATTTTCGTGGCCGCCAACGGTGAGACCCCTACTGTGCTCGCGCCCCGCCCCAGGATTTCGATCGGATAGCGTCGCCAGGACCCAGGGAAGGTGTGCGTGCACCGGCATCGAGTTGGGGGGCGATCTACACCGGCGAATTCTTCACCGGAGCTTCACCACCGCCTCGGATCCACCGCGCACCGTGGTCACGTCTACGCGATCCAGAAATGCAGGTGAGAACTCCACTCCTACCTTCACCATGTCGGTCTCGTTGTGTAGAGCGGTCCAATTTTGGGCATGGGTAGTGATTAGCCGGATTGCATGCCGCCGGCGAGCTATCCACCGCGGCACCAGTGCGCCACCGCCGCCGTGCTCACTGTATGTTGGTATGCGCGATCTCGACCGTCGATCCCTGGTTGGATGGTCGGGATTAGAAACCAAATAACGTTTCGGCCATGGCGTATAGAGACCGTGGGATCTTGATCCGATGGTCAGTGCGGCGTACTGGTTCGCGGGCGTGGAGATCTAATCCGGGCCCCTGATTCCCGATCGGACGGCCAGAAACCTTAGATACCTCTTCGCGGATCTGTTTTGCATAAGAGTCCCTGGACAATTTAATAACAAACCCGCAGTCCATTGGCCACTGTTCCCTGAGACTAGGTTATCTTGCGCAGAGACCCTTGAGCTTTCTGAAAATTGATGCCCAGTCCAGAACCTGTATAAAATGAATAAATGAATTAGTAAATGTATTTTTAATGCAAAAACAAATCTAGAAACTTGTAAAATTCATAGAAATTCCATTTTTGCTCCAAATTGAGCCATTCCAATTTCTAAAATTTTGTAACAATATTATCTATCATTTAGTGTCTCTGTTTTGACTTGAAAACAGTTAGAAAATTAATTTATCATTTAATCCTATTTTAAGCACATTAAATCTTAGGAAATTCATAACTTGAAATCTATAACTCCAAAATTAGTGATTCCAGTTCCTATGATCTCATTTTAATGTGTAGATTTTTACTGTATATTTTATTTGCATGTTTGATGTGATGTTAATTTATGCTATACTATGTATGTATTGTGTTGATGCGAGTAGACGAGCAAGCCACTGTTGATTCTGAGGTTCAACAAGTAGAGGTAGCTGAGCAGGAGCTCATTGAAGGCAAGTTGTGCCCTTGATCACTTACTTTTTTCCAGCCATGTTCTTATTAATTATAATGATCTGCATAGGTTAATTTTGATGGGATCCTTTATGTTACCCCAGTCTTGGTTATCTTTATACCTTGTTCACCACTGAAACATTTTTGGGTAGTACTTGCTATTGCTTTATGTGGATTGGGTATGGAGATACAACATTCATGATTACTCTTTTATTATCTTGTTATTATTACTGTTCATGTTAAGATGATTAAATTAATGGGAACATGGAGCGACCACCCGGGAAAACAGTGCTACCACAAGGGTTTAATGGGACGCCCTTGGCTGATTAACTAGGAAAGCTAGTGGAGGTCTTCCTTACCCGAAAGGGGCAAGGGCAGTAAGGGAGTGGTCAGTGTAGGGAGGTCCTTGGGTTGATTTTGCTGCGATGGCGGTCAGGCGAGGGATTCCTGTACTGGAGCTTCCTATAAACTGTAGCGGGATTTCTGAAGCTAGTGGAACTTTGTAAAGGCCTCGTAGTGTTACCCTGCCTCGCCTCCTCGGTAGAGGTGTATGGGATTGGCCGTCTCTTGGCAGATGGGTAACATGACTTGTGGGTAAAGATGTGCAACCTCTGCAAAGTGTAAACCTAGTATACTAGCCGTGCTCACGGTCATGAGCGGCTCGGACCCTCACATGATTAACTATGGAACTTAAATTTAATTTGACATTTGCATCGCATTTGGGATTATTTTACTATTACTTTTCTTTATTATTATTAAGGTTTGGTATTTACTTACACTTAGTAATTGCTAATAAAATTTTGACCAACTTATAAAAGCAATGCTCAGCTTTAGCCTTTATTTCATCGATCAGCCTTACATTTCATGAACTCCCACCTTTGTTGAGTCCATGCCACATTATTCCCTATGACTTGTTGAGCTATGAACGTATGTGAGCTCACTCTTGCTGTCTCACACCCCCCACAGGAGAAGAACAGGTGGTCGAAGAGGAGCCGCCTAACACTGAGGCATTCGACTTGATCTAGGTGGCGTTTCTCAGTTGGCATTGGCGCCGTCGATCCTTATTTCGTTTTATATTTATTCTTTTATTTTGTAATAAGTCTTCCGCTATGTAATAAGTACTCTGATGTTTTATGACATTTATCTCTATACACTCTATTATTATATATGTTGTCTTCTTTGGCGCATGTATGAGATACACCCGGCTTTGTCCCTTAAATCCGGGTGTGACATATGGGTCATTGTAGACAGGTTAATAAAGATTGCAAATTTCATACCTGTGAAGACCACATACTTAGGAACCCAGTTAGCAGAACTGTATATGTCAAGGATTGTTTGTTTACATGGTGTACCCAAGAAAATTGTATCAGATAGAGGAACCCAATTTACCTCGCGTTTTTAGAAAAGGTTACATGAATCTATGAATACTAAGCTAAATTTTAGCTCATCTTATCATCCACAGAAAGATGGACAAACATAAAGAACAAATCAAGTGTTAGAGGATATGTTAAGAGCTTGTGCTTTAAAATTTGGTAAAAGTTGGGATAAGAGTTTGCCCTATGCAGAGTTTTCTTTCAACAATAGTTACCAAGCAAATCTAAAGATGGCACCGTTTGAAGCTCTCTATGGACGGAAATGCAGAACACCACTATATTGGAATCAAACGGAAGAAAGTCAAATATTTGGTATAGAAATTCTTCAAGAAGCAGAAAAGCTATGCTGACAATAGAAGAAGAGAATTAACCTTTGAAGTTGGAGACTTTGTATATCTTAAGGTTTCCCCAATGAGAGTAATGAGAAGATTTAAAGTTAAAGGTAAATTATATCCCCGTTATATTGGTCCATTCAAGATCTTGGAAAGGAAAGGAGAGGTAGCATATCAGTTGGAACTATTCGACACTTTATCGGATGTACATGATGTGTTACATGTGTCACAACTCAAAAAAATATTACACTTGTGACGTTAACATATTTGTGGAAAATGGATAATGGCACACAAATGTTATGTATTCGGTTTTGCCCCTAAAACCGGGTGTGACAGACGGCGGGGAGGGGGCCGGGAATTGAAGATCTGGGTAGGGGCTAGGGCTAGGGTGGGAGGAAGGGAGAAGCGGGATGCGAGGAGGCAGGGGTGGATGCGGAGGTGGAGAAGAGGAGGCTGCGTGACTAGAATTGCTCTGTACGCAGATAGAACATGACACATGAAAATGCCCCTAAAACCAGAGAAAGGCAGAACCAGGGAGCAGACTAACCCTTACGTTTTAATAAATAATAGAGAATCACTAAAATTATTGTTCTATAAAATTAGAGAAAATGAGGTGGTGAACGATCGTGTCCACTAAAGCCTGCTCGGTCTGTTCCAGCGTTATTGGACACATCCGCTCGATGTCGGGATAACACATCCGCTCGATGTCAGCAGCCCGTGTCCTTTATTTGTTATATTAAATTCCAGTATATATTTCAAAGGGTTTTCTTCAATTTATTTGGATGGCGTATTTCTGATTGACCCTATTTCAAATGCATTTCATCTTATAAATTAGAATAAAATAGGATAGAAGTCAAAGAAGAGGGAAAACTAATAAACCCAACCTTATGTTAGCCGCCCATGAGGCCATGAGCAACTACCCTTACCGCCTTATTCAAGCTATCAGTGATGAGATGAGGTGGCAGATTCTCTTTTAAGCCAATGTGCCCTTCTGAATCATTTGATGGATGGTTGATCAAAATTATTGTAGTTACCATTTGCCGATCAAAATGATTGTAGTTATATAAGACATTATAGTTGTATTTAATATCTAGTTGATCTGTTCCTGACATAATAATCACATGCATCCATATATTGAGCTTTACCAGTTGCACTAATTAGACGATTAACCTAATTGTCCTTGATTCCATCATGGATATGAAAACGTTTTTAAGCTCCTGGCTCAACTTACTCCGGTCAACTATAGTACCACAGTTAAAGCATTAAATATATAAAGATGTTGCATATGGGCTGCCACTGTCATACGAAGAACCTAGCAGCCATGAATCGATTATATTATAACTAAAATTGGTGTGATTTAGACATAAGTGAAGGACAATGCAAACAACTGACACTTATGACATTACTAACATAACTAAATATATAACACACCACAAATGGTGGTAATTGTCGGGGTGCAAATCTAGCGTATCTGAAAAGTTGACTAGTACAATGCATGTGTTACAAGTGCACACAATCATATTTGATCATATTGGTCAAGCTGGATCAGATCTTGCCATAGTGTAATGGCTGAACGACACGCGAGACATAACTCAGTGTGGTGGACCTTCCCAAAAAATACCCATGATAAATTTAATATCAATGTGAACATATTATTCATATAGTAGATAGTAAACTCTACACTATATAAAATCTCAAATCTCATCATAATTTAAAACACAACAATCGAAGGATTCCATGCTCCTTAATTCAACAAACCATAAATTTTAACACGGTTTAAACAACATTAACCCTAAATCACAATATTACACTTTGACGACAATAAAAAGCCTCCGACAACTAGGCTTGCAGCTGGTGATCTTTTGAACGATCAAACACAGCCCCTTTGTCTGACGAGGCTCTGCTTCGGCATCCGCAGCTCAGCTGTCATTGACTGGCTTCACGTTTATTATGTTGGATAAGAATCAAGGACTAGTTTATTATGTTGGATAAGAATATATGATCCTTTTCCACGAGCGGAAGATGGACGGCAGGAACTGAAAATTCAAGGACTAGTTTATTATGTTGGATAAGAATATATAATCCTATTTATATCTTATTTGTCTATATAAATAGTCTCCCTTGTACCCTATACGACACACCACATGATAGATCTATTTTTTCCGTAATTTTTCTTTTTTTCCACATTAAACTTTATGTCTCCTTTTCCTCACCTACCATCCTAACCATTGATATCTACGTCCAGGTTAGACACATAGTTTTTTTATTGGCCGCCGCCGGTTGTTTTCCGATAGATCTTCAACGCTGTGGAATTCTCCGCCGCCGTCCCTGTCGATTCTTCGTTTCATCAGATCTCCGGAGTCGTCGCCTCCAGTTCTTCGTTCGTCGGTCCCGCCGTGCTCTGTTTCCAGCGAATCATCGTGTGCATCGCTCTGGCCCTTCTCTTAAGATCGCTGCACCGAGGGCGCTGCATCAATCGATGCCCCTGCAGCAGCAATCTGACGCATCATATCCCTGCAGTCACGTAATTTGCAGTCTCCACCACGTGAAGTTGCTGTTGTACTCACGCAAGGATCAAAACTATTGATTTTTTATTCTCTCGCTACATGCACTCATAAATTTGCACACGGATTTCTGTTTTGCTTAGAATTTTTATCTCCAATTATAAATATCGACTAAAGTTGATATTAGGAAGTTTGATGGTGTTAGGGACTTGTTTACAAATGATATAAATTAAAAACAAGGCAACACAAAAAAAAGTTAATGGTTAATAGCCTTCGTCATTCGAAGCATTATTTCTCTTAGAATATAACGATCTTCGGACGAAGGTCATGAAGGACATACCTTCGTCATCACAGTTTATATTGATGAAAGAAGAATTATATGAAACATGAGAAATAACATAAATAAATATATAACATCATTTATATCTCCTTTTTATATAATCATGAATGAATAAAAACAATATTGAATTACAGTTGTACCTTCGGCTTGACAGAAGACAAAGATACGAGTGTGACGCACGAGCGAATACAAGTCAGCGTGAATGGTATAGGGGTACTATTCACCTATTTATAAGCACGGGACGCAGCCCGGTTAAAATTACATTTACGTCCTCTACAACTAGTTACAATTATGACACAAATTACCATGAGCCGATTGGTCTTTTCATCTTTAAGTCGGTGCAACCCTTCGTATTAAGGCATGTCGCTATGCCGAAGCTCCCTGGAAGGTAGCTTCGGCGTGTACCTTCGCACTATGCTTGCTTCTGTTTTGATCTTTCGAAGGTGTTTCTTCTCAAAAGGACCTTCGGCGACGAAGCAGACCCCCAACAGTAGCCCCTTCGCGATGCTAGATCGTTTTTCGTAACGAGCTTGATCCGTAAAAATATCTCCAAAGCTTCGGAATGCCAAAGGTCTGAAAACACCTCCCCTAAGCTTGTTGTCGAGAAACGATTAAAATATTCCAAGCGCGAGATGGCGCACCATACGGCGGGTACGCACGGTCTGGCGATTCTCCTCCCAAGCGTCGGGTGGTCCACCGTTCAACGGGTGCGAGTAACTGTTCAGCGGGTGTGGGCAACTTGGCGATCCACCTTCCCACTTGCAGCACTATATAAACAGACGGGTAGGTGTGAAGTTACCACATCATTCATTGCCATTGCACTGTTGTGCTGTTGAAAATTTTAACCATATCCGAAGCTTTTTCACTGCATTTTCGAGCAAGCCATCGTTCTGAATTAGCTTTGGCAAAAGAGGGAGCTTCGTCAAAATACTGTAAAAACATCAACTTCATAAGAATTGCAATAAATTCAACATCAGATGGCCAGAGTACGCTCAACTGCGAGGGTGACCCATGATGGAGAGGAGGCCGAAGCCGCCGAGATTGCTCCGATCTCCGAAGTGATGAGATAATCGGGACTAGTTGTGACAGAAAGATCCAATGAGGAAGGTGCACCTGCTGTCGAAGCTGAACAAGCAGATGTTGATCAAGAAAATGTTGATGAAGAAGAAGAAGATTATAGCATTCTGATCCCATCAAAGCCCAACCATTTGAATTTTGAAAAATCTACTGTTTCTGAAGCTGATATGCCCATGATGATGAAGTTGGGCTACTTCGGAGAAGCTGAGAAGAAGCTGATTCGTTTTGCCGGGGAAGAAACCACTCCGACGCCGAAAGATGATGAAGTAGTAGTTTTTAGAAGCTTTTTCAGAGCAGGATTACGATTTCCCCTACACGAGATGATTGGAGAAGTTTTGGAAAATTATGAAATCTATCTCCATCAGCTGACCCCTAATGCAATCGTTAGGCTCAGCATCTTCATCTGGGCCCTTCGAAGTCAAGGAATGGAGCCGAATGTTGAAGCCTTCTGCCGAGTGCATGAGCTGCATTACCAGACAAAGGCAAGAGAAGACGGTCTGCATGAAAATTTTGGTTGCTATAACTTCGCGTATCACAAGGATACGAAGGCTCCGGTCCTGAACTATCGGACCAAATGGCCAACTGGCTGGAAAAGTGAGTGGTTTTATATCAAGGCCGATGAGAAGAAGAGAGAGAAACTGATGACGATGGTAATGAGCCCGCTAGCGTTGAGCTTCGGCATGACTAGACCTTTGTGCAACATGAAGCCAGGGTTACCATGCCAGATAGCCGTAGCAGAATTTAGAGTGGTGGCTGAACATGTCAGCACTAGGGATCTAGTGCAAGAATACTTGGCAAACAAGATATCTCCAACATTGAGTGAATGGAGTATGCCGAAGCTGAAAGGGACAAAAAAGAAGGGTGAGCTTGTTCGATTGCCTTATAAATTTAAATTTGAGAAACAGTTCATAGAGCCCTGTAAAGAATGGCTAGAGGTGATTGAAACTATGTGCAACAAAATTTTGGGTAACTATACCAAAAAAGAAGATCAACTAATGACTGCAGCCTTTGACACCCGTCAAAAACGAAGGTTGAATCGGGTAATGGATGCTTTAAACTTTGAATACCCTGATTATGAACGATTGAACAAAGGTGCCGAAGGGACGAAGAGAAAGAGAGTTGTCAGTGTTCTGAGCAGACAAGCTGTTAGAATGATAAAAGAGGACGAAAAAGATTTAAAAAAGAGAAAATCCAGTCCTGAGCCGAAGGTGACAACCTTAAAGAAAAGAAAATTAGCAAGTCCGGAGCCGAAGATGGCTGAAATAGAAGAAGAAACTCCTTCGACGCCTTCTGCTGTCGAAGTAGAAGAAATTTTAAAGATAATGGTCGAATCCTTACCTATCAAGCTGCTAAGTCCTCTAGGGCCGGATCTGACGAAGCTTTTGCAGAAGAAGGATGAGCCTTTGGCAGCGAAGAAGACGGTTGGGCAAAAAAGGCGAAGAATTGTTACTGTTATGCAAGCTATTGAAGAAACGCCACCGCCGCCCTTAGCGTCAAAAATAACACCAGCTGCCGAAGTTGCTGCTTTTGACGAAACTGTGACTGCCGAAGCTGCCAATCTTCAGAGTACATTATCTGATATCGATAGAGTGCTCTTAGATTTGGCCGCGAAGGAGACTGTCGCGGCTTCAAAGGGAGTCCAGGCTGCAGAAGAGACTGCTGCAGTCACAGAAAAAACCATGGCCGTAGTGCCTAGAAAAGGAAAAGAAATTGACGAAGATACTACGGAAGATCAAGGCTTCTGCTTTCAAAATTTAATTGGTCAAGAATTATCCCAGGCTGAAAAAGAGGAGCTGCAGGAGTATGCTATATCATGTGGCTACCAGCCAGGAGCCATGCTCTTCGGCGGAATTAATGAAGAAGCCTTGGGATGCATTTGAGATCGGACTGGAGCAAAGATTATCAGCACTCTGTCGAAGAGTGTCGGTTTTCCGAAGCTCGAAGCTGACATCAGCAGCTATCGACGACAACATATCATCGGCAACTTATTCTATGCTAATTTCAAGGTAAAATTTTTCCCTCAACTTTTTATTGTTTTGCGATGAAGGTGATTTTTTATGAAGGTTATTTTGCTCAGAGTATGCTACTAAGTAAAGCCTTAAGGATTTAACAGGACCTCGAAGATAAAAAAATGAGGTTATAATTGGAGGCTTGAAAAATAAAATCAAAGATTATGAAGCTGCTCCTGAAAAGAAAGATTTTGTTCTTCAAACAATGGAGGGTTTATTGGCAGAAGCCCAAGCCGAAATTGCCAGATTAAACAGTGAACTTTGCCTAAAGTCAGAAAGCTTTGAGCAAGAAAAGAAGAATTTTGATATGAAGCTTGCAACCGAAGTTGAAAAAAAGTTTGAATTTGCAAAAATCCTTGAAGGAGCTTCAACATAAATGCCTAAACTTCGGCACCCGGTGCGTGCAATGGCTGAAGCAGGTTTTCAACTTAGTTGGTGCCAGTTCTGAAACATTTGAACCTTCGGCTGAAGACCTGCCAAGCACCTTCGAACATATTGAGGGCGAAGTTGAGGCACTTGACGAAGTTATAGCTGGGCATGGCGACTTCTATGCCCTGCTAGCTTCTCGCGGCACAGCTGTAGCTTTCATGAAGACTAGTTGCATGCACGGGAAGATCGTAAACAGGCCAAACTTCAGCCTATCACCCGCAGACTTGATTGACATCCCCAACTTGGCTCGAAGCATTGGAAATAGATTTATAACACAATTTTGGACGAAGGGTGGGCGAGACTTAGCTGGTGACGAAGCTCGAAGTCATCTTAAGCCGGTATTTAAACTTTGCACCTGTTGCTTACCTTCTCCTGAGATTTCTTTTTTACCTTGTACTGCTTTGTTGTGTACAAGATGACGAAGCTGAAGGTCAATGATCCAAAGCTTGACGGATACTGATGAAGCTGCTGCAGAAAGCTCTAGAGGAATTTGAATTATCTTTGTGGAAAATATTGTAATTTAGAAATTAAACATTGCACTTGTAAATTTGTCCATACCTTGTAATGTATTTTTACCTTTCCATCCGTGTATGAATTGCTTTGATGTGGACGAAACTTGTATTTTTGAGTCGAAGGCGAAAAACACCTTCCCTTCTTTTCGTACATAACGAAGCATACCCTTGCCTCTTTATATTCATCGATGTTTTATCATTAGAGCCAAAGCATTTGTTTGCACTCTATGTTATGATGATGATGATCCTACAAATGCCTAAATGAATGTGTATGAATGCAATGAAGGATGTGATGTAATGTGCAAATGAATGTCCTAACACATGCATACGAAGCCATATCCGGACTCTGCATCTCCTTAGAAACATCTTTTCAGTCTTAAGCTCTGCATCCCCTTAGGAACGTCTTTTGAGCTTCTTCACCTTCTATTTCGGTGGTATAAGTTCTGCATCCCCTTAGGAACGACTTTTGAACTTCTTCGCCTTCTATTTCAGCGGTATAAGTTCTGCATCCCCTTAGGAACGACTTTTGAACTTCTTCGCCTTATATTTTGGCAGTATTTGGCTCTGCATTCCCTTAAGAATGACTTTTGAGCAGAAAACTTACGCTGCGCTCCCTTAGGAACGACTTTCTGTAGCTTCGTCATGCTCTGCATCCCCTTGGGGATGACTTTTGAGCTTCTCCCTGCTTTTTTTCTTCTTGCACTCGATGGTGCATGCTCAGATTTTATATTTTACATTCTTTTGGGGGATTTGGCTCTCGTGGAGCTAAATAAGAAAGAAAAAATTACAAGCTATGGCCCCATTAAAATCCTTTCTCCCCCTTCGGAAAGGAAAAGGGTGACATAGAGAAAATGAAAAAAGATTACATCAAATTATACATAATATTGCCGAAGTTCATCTGTATTCCAAGATCTAGGTATGTCGTTGCCATCCATATTCTTCAATCTGTAAGAACCGGGCCTCGACAAAGATACCACCAGAAAAGGCCCTTCTCACTTTAGCTGCAATTTGCCTACTGTGTCCGGATTGGCCACTCTCCGAAGCACCAAATGCCCTGGCTTAATATTTTTCAACCGAACCTTTCTGTCGCGCCATTTTATTGTCTCGGCTTGATATTTATTGATGTTCTCCGCAGCCTGAAGTATAGTCCCTTCTATAGCATCTTTTGCAATGTGATAATCAGCTTCGTCTTCTACCGAAGCTGTTGTTCTTATTGACCCTGCTTAGCTTCTTCTGGAGTTATAGCTTCATCACCAAATAATAGTTTGAAGGGTGTGAATCTTGTTGATCTTGATATGGTTGTATTGTGGCTCCACACCACTTTAATCAACTCATCTGCCACTTTTCTCTGAGCTAATTGAAGATTAGCTTCATTATTCCCATCATAATAATGCCATTTGCTCTTTCCACCAGCCCGTTTGACTCCGGATGCCTAACTGATGCAAAATGAATCTTCGTGCCAATTTGGTCACAGAAATCCTTGAATGTTTCGGCATCAAACTGTGTTCCATTGTCCACAGTTATAGCCTTCGGCACGCCGAAGCAACAAACAATATTTTGCCAGAAGAATTTCTGGACTATAACCAAAGTTATTGTAGCCAAAGGCTTCGCTTCAATCCACTTAGAAAAATTTTCTATAGCTACCACAACGTATTTCAAATTACCTTGTGCTGGTGGAAGTGGGCCTAACAAATCCAGGCCCCATCTTTGCAATGGCCAAGTAGGCTGTATTAGCTAGGTGAGAGATGGAGGTTGTTTCTAGTCTTTTGTACATTTTTGACAATTTTCACATTTCTGAACTAGCTCTGCTGCATCCGAAGCTGCCTTTGGCCAGTAAAATCCTTGTCTAAACACTTTTCCTAGCAAGGGCCTAGACCCAATATGAGATCCACAGAGACCTGCATGTATCTCCTTCATTAATTCAATACCTTCAGCTCTTGATAAACACTTAAGGAGTGGAGAACAGACTCATTGTTTATATAATTCCCCTTCTATTATCACATACAGTCTTGTCCTTGCTTCCATTCTATTATTATAAGTTTCGTCATCCGTAAGACAATTACCTTGGAGGAAAGATATAATTTCAGTCCTCCAATCTTCACTATGTACTGGAGAAATTGCAAGCACTGCTCTCTCCATGAGTTCAACCGAAGGAGCTTTTATTGTTTCAAAAAATACTTCCGAAGGTAGAGGGAGCCCCTGAGCCGCTGATTTGTCTAGCAGATCTGCATGCTCATTTTCACCTCTTGAAATATTTTTGACAGAAAAACCTTCGAAAGAGGCCTCCAACCTTCGAACTGTATCCAGATATTTTCAAGCTTCGGGTCTCTTGCCTTGCTACTTTTGTCTACATGGCCAGAAATGACTTGAGAATCAGTTTTCAGGATGGCCCTTCTTATTCCCATTGCCCTTAACTTTCGAAGCCCCAACAGAAGTGCTTCGTATTCAACAATATTATTTGTACAACTAAAGTCAAGCCTGGCTGCAAAACATGTTCTGACTTTCGAAGGCACTACTAGGACAGCAGCCGCTCCTGCACCGAAGGTTCCCCAAGAACCATTGTAGAACACTGTCCAAGCTTCGGTGTCTTTGTTTATTTCTTCTTCCTGAGCCCCTGGCGTCCAATCAGTGATGAAGTCTGCTAACACCTGGGACTAAATCGAGGATCTATGCATATAGTCAATAGTGAATTTGTTAAGCTCTGCAGCCCATTTACCAATCCTTCCAGTAGCTTCTCTATTCCTCATTATGTCCTTCAGAGGCTGTGACGAAGGAACAATTATGTGATATGCTTGAAAATAATGTCGAAGCTTCCTGGAGGCCATTAGCACAGCATACAACACCTTTTCTAGCTCTGTGTAATTTTCCTTTGATGAACTTAAAACTTTGGAGATGAAGTATACTGGAGACTACTTTTTGACTTGACCATCTAACTTCTCCTGCACAAGTGCTGCACTAATTACATAGTGCGAAGCTGCCACATATAAGAGCAATGGAGCCCCTAGCGAAGGTGGAGTTAGTGCTGTTAAATCAATCAAATATTACTTCAACTCTTCGAAGGCTTTTTGCTGAGCCGGGCCCCATTGAAAAACTTCGGCTGACTTCAATATTTCAAAGAATGGCAGATTTCTTTCTGCTGATCTGGATATGAATCTATTTAATGATGTTAATCTACCTGCCAGCCGTTGAGCCCCTTTCTTTGTGCTAGGCGGCTCCATCCGAAGGATAGCTTCAATCTTGCTTGGGTTGGCTTCAATTCCCTTTGTTGATACTAGACAGCTAAGGAACTTGCCCTTTTTCACCCCAAAAACACACTTTTCTGGATTTAACTTCAGGCCAGCTTGCCTGAAATTGGCAAATGTCTCTTGCAGATCAGCAATGTGATTTTCTTGCTTCGTGCTTTTGACTATGATATCATCAACATAGGTCAGCACATTCTTTCCTATTTGAGAATGAAGGACCCTGGCTATCATTCTGCTGAAGCTTCCTCCATCATTTTTAGGCCCCTCAGGAATCCGAAGATAACAATATGTGCCGCTGGGGGTTATGAAGCTAGTCTTCGGCTCATCTTCCTTCTTCATCCAAATTTGGTGGTAGCCTGAGTAACAGTCCAGTAGACTCATGAGCTTTGAAGAAGCTGCTGCATCTACTAGAGAGTCTATTCTTGGTAATGGGAACTTGTCCTTTGGACAAGCCTTGTTGAGTCTGTAAAATCAATGCACATTCTCCATTTGTCGTGGCCTTTTTCACCATCACAGTGTTGGCTAGCCATTCTGGGTATTTGACCTCTCTGATAACACCAGCACTAAGAAGTCTCTTCACTTCGTTCCGGGCACCTTCAGCTTTATCTTTAGACATTTTTCAAAGCCTTTGCTTTCTTGGCCTGAAGGATGGATCCACATTGAGTGAATGTTCAATGACATCTCTATTGACACCACAGAGATCATTAACTGACTAGGCAAAGACATCTTTGTTATTGAATAAAAATCTTAGCAAAGTCTTCTCTTGCTCCTCAGATAGCTGAGACCCCAACAGTACCCTTTGTTCTGCTATGTCTTCACATAGGAGCATAGGCTTCAGCTGATCTACTGAAGCAGCCTTCTCTCTTTTGTGCTTAAACTGTTGAGAAGCTTCGGCTTTGTCTATGTTATGGATTGCTTTTGAATCTGTCCAATTTCTTTCAGCCTTTCTGGCAGCCTCTTGACTTCTATGGATAGCAATGGGCCCTTGCTCCGAGGGTATCTTCATACATAAGTATGCTGGATGGAGTATAGCTTCAAAAGCATTGAGTGTCCCTTGGCCAATGATTGTATTGTATGGGTACTCCATATCAACAATGTCAAAAACAACTTGTTCAGTTCTTATATTATGGACATAGCCGAAGGTAACTGGCATTGGGATTTTGCCAAGTGCCACAATCTGCCTTCCTTCGAAGCCACAAAGAGGATGTGTAGCATCATGAATCTTGTCTTCTGGCTCTTGCATCTGTCTGAAGGCCTTAGCAAATATGATATCCGCTGCACTGCTTGTGTCAACCAGAACATTATGGACCAGAAACCCCTTAATGACACAAGATATGACCATAGCATCATTGTGAGGATAATCCTTGAGCTGAAGGTCCTCCTGGGAGAAGGTGATTAGGATGTGAGACCATTTGGACTTGATGAAGGGTCCCTGCAACCCAACATGCTGCACCCTTCTTTGTGCTTCTTTCTTCTGCTTCTTGTTGGCTGGCTCTGAGTTTGAACCGCCTGTTATCGGGAGCACCAGCTTCGTAGCCGAAGGTGCTACAGCTTGGTTGCTGAACGAAGCCATCAGCTCAAAAGTGGAAGTGAGTTCACCAGAGCTGGGCGCCAATGTTGGGGACATGTTCTCAAATGCTATGAATTAAGAACAAGGCAACACAAGAAGAAGTTAATGGTTAATGGCCTTCGTCCTTCGAAGCATTATTTCCCTTAGGGTATAACGATCTTTGGACAAAGGTCATGAAGGACATACCTTCATCATCACAGTTTGCATTGATGAAACAAGAATTATATGAAACATGAGAAATAACATGAATAAACATATAACATCATTTATATCTCCTTTTTATATAATCATGAATGAATAAGAACAATATTGAATTACAGTTGTACCTTTGGCTTGACAGAAGACAAAGATACGAGTGTGACGCACGAGCGAATACAAGTCAGCGTGAACAGTACAGGGGTACTGTTCACCTATTTATAGGCATGGGACGCAGCCTGGTTAAAATTACATTTACGTCCTCTACAACTAGTTACAATCATGACACAAATTACCATGGGTCGATTGGTCTTTTCATCTTTAAGTCGGTGCAACCCTTCGTATCAAGGCATGTCGCTATGCCGAAGCTCCCTGGAAGGTAGCTTCAGCGTGTACCTTCGCGCTATGCTTGCTTCTGTGTTGATCTTTCGAAGGTGTTTCTTCTCAAAAAGACCTTCGGCGATGAAGCAGACCCCCAACAGATGGCAAGATCATCTTTGCTATTTGGTAGATTCAGATGAAGGCTATCCTTACTCAGTTATGTGTACGAAATGCGTTGTAACCGCGACCTGCTGATATGGCTGATGATAAATGGGAAGATCTTAATGAAAAAACTTTGTCTGCCTTACAGCTCAGTTTATCTCCCGATGTTCTACGTGAAGTAATGAATGCAAAATCTGCGACAGAATTGTGGAAGAAATTGGAGGAGCTATATATGACCAAGAGTCTTGCTAATAAGCTATGTCTCAAAGTGCGCCTTTATACTATTCATATGGCAGATGTACATCTATTCAATCATATCTCAATGAATTTAATTCTATTTGTCTCAATCTTGAGAGTCTGGATGTGAAGAAAGATGATGAAGATAAGACAATTTTGTTGGTAGTCTCGTTGCCCTCCTCTTTAAGCATTTTAATGAAATTATGCTCTATGGAAATCATACTTCACTGATATTTGAGAATGTTAAGTCAAATTTATTATCAAAGGAAAAAAATTTGATGTTGATTCTTGTTCTGAGTCTAAAGGTGAAGGTTTTATTGTTTGAGGTAGATGTAACACCCCACTGGTCACACACAATGGATATTACCAAAACTCCTCCCACCAAACTTACTCAACACAAGAGATGTAATAAAGAGAGAAATATTGCAAAATCCGGCAGCACCTCCTTTGAAACTAGCATAACAAGGAGGGGAAACATGTGGTTCATACAGGATATAAAGACAGATAATTCATGTAGTAGAATCTAAATGCAAAAGTGGTAAAACACATTCATGACCCAACAGAAGCAAAATAAATAAGATAAGGAACTCAGCCCACCCCAAAACAAACGCTCAACCAAGAACAAAGTAATTCACTAGACTTGACCCTCTCTGATTAACAACATTATTAAGTGGTGGTTCCTTTATTAAAGGTGTAGTGGCCATGCTGCTACATCCCTCTTTTCCCAAAGCAGAAATTAGGTGCCTGCATCAAACAATGCAAGATGTGAGATGACACATCTCAGCAAGTAAACATAACAACAACAGATTGGACATTGTAAATCAACTATGCTTAAACAACCACATGGTTCAAAACTTCATTTTGAACATTAAATTGCAGCAAGTAAACAAGTAACTAAATACTTAACGCCAAGAAGAAACACCATGCACAAGTCCAGATTATCCACATCCACATAATAGATTCCACACCTCTCCCATGAATGCACATGGCTACAGATGCAATAATGACTTCTGCCTCCATATCTCTAAGGATATGAAGCTGCATCATACCCCTTCTCAGGCAACATATGATGCTCAATATACCGGTACGGTCGGACCATAAGATCGCAACAAAACTTCAATGCAATGGATGATGAGTGCATTATGCATGACAACATCATGAGTTCTTCCCAAATAAAATGTGCTAGACATATACTTCCACCCATTCCACATAATAACCACTTGAGTAACATAATCAAACCTCAAACTCAACATATGAAATCCATGAAACATGAACATTTTCAAATGATGGTACTCAATAAAAAAATATGAATATGAACACAATAGCACGACATAATCAAGTATAAGACTCCTCATTTGACAGACGGAATAACCATCACAGTTTTACTTGCCTTCACCGGAAGTTTGGGCAAATCCCTAAGAACGATCCGGAAGTCCACCACCTGTTTTTGACACCCAACTTAGTGCACCAAATTCACATAATAAGCCTCAAGAACAATGCCGCACCTACGCGCAATCTCAAACCCCGCAGCGGTAACAATTCTCCCCACACCAACCAAACTGCAGCGGCGCTGCTTAACAATTCCATAACTTTAAAATTAAGACAGCAGTGGTGTCAAACAAAAACTCCAGAGACAACTACATAAAATTCCCCACAAATTTTGTATACAATTTATGATTAAATTCTAACATCTAATTACCCCTAAACTGTCCACAAAATAAACCCTGCAATCTGTTTTTTTCCTGATTTGGGCAGCGACATACTCGAATTCAAACAGAGATAACTTTTAAAATATAATTCCGAATCGAGCGCATAAGTACTTGTTGGAAAGATAAGAAAAAGCCCTACATGATTCTCATACTGATTAACACTAATTACTCCCAAAAAATCCCCAGACCCTGCTAATCCTGCTGCTGTTCATCCCCCTGAAAATCTATTTTTTTTGGACAGCCACATACCCGGATTCAAACGGTGATTACTTTTAATTTATAACTCCAAATTGAGCTCATAAATACTCATTAGAAAGGTAAGACAAAGTTCTACATGATCCCAAACTGATTCCCATTAATTTCCCACGAAAAATATCCAGAAACTGCTAGAACTACTACTGTTCATCTACCACCTAAAATTCTGGACAGCCCCTCTACCCAATCGCACACGCAGCATCTAATCAATTGGATTGCAGCGCAAATGAACAAGAGATGAACACAAAAAATCACCTTGGATTCTCCCCCTTTCCTTCCTCCCTTCTTCCCTCCACCAAAACTATTGAAGATTCGCACCACGCGACGACGATCCGAGCGGCAAGGAATGGCACCTTGGGAGGAGGAGATGGGGGGGCGGCTAGGGCTTGGTGGTGTGGCTGCAAGGATTGAGAGAGGAGGAGATGGAGGGGGGGCCAAAGGGTGGGGAAGTGGGGGGCGGCTGCACAAAGGGGAAGGGGGTTAGGGGGGAGGGCGGCTAGGGTTTGGGAAGGATAGTGGGCCGAATCACTAATCGCGGCCCAACTAGCCCACGCGACAGCTCCCGACCCCATCGCAAGCGCCAAACCAAAGAAATTCTACTGCCCTAGTTGTGAATGTTTTCCACAAATTCGAAATCCCCAAAATGCAACAACCAAATGAGGAAAAAAACCAAAAAGAACAACCCCCAATTTCTCTTCTTTGCAAACCGGGTATCACAGTAGAACTCAACAAGCGGGCAGTTCTAATAAACCAAAATCAAGGTCTAAGTCAAGAGATCGTAAACCCAACAATTTTTGTTGTTATTGCGAAGCTGATAATCATGTGATGTCCCAGTGTCATAAGTTAAAAAATAAGGAAGAAAGACAAAAGAAAAAGGAAGCTGATAAATCAGCTGCTGAGGCTAGTATTGTTGAAAATAGTGATGGTGGAGAAGCTCTTATGATCACTTCTAATGATGAAAAAGCGTATGGCTTGGGTTCTTGATTTAGTTTGCTCTTTTCACATTTTCTCACATCGAGAATGGTTTTCTGATTATTCTCATGTTCATGATGGTGATGTTATTACTGGTGATGAATCTCCACTTGAAATTTCTGTAATTGGTTCTGTTCAGATTAAAGCTCATGATGACATATTCAAGACCCTTACTAATGTTCATTATGTTCCTAAGATGAAGAGGAATCTTATTTCTTTGGGCACCTTAGAAGCAATGAGATTCAAATTTTCTGTTGAGAATGGTTTTCTTAAGGTTTCTAAAGGCAACCATGTTGTGTTAAATACTGAACGTATAAATAATCTCTATTATTTGCAAGGTTCCACAATTACAAGTACTACATCTGTTTCTATTGCGTCCAACACTTTAAACACCAAGCTTTAGCATATGCGCTTGGGACAAATGAGTGAAAATGGTATGCATCTCTTGCACAAGAGATGTTATTTAAATGATATTGGCAATTTGGAATTTTGTGAACATTGTGTATTTGGCAAACAGAAGAGAGTCAGTTTTTCTTTATCTACTCACTGCACCAAGGGCATTCTTGATTATATTCATTCTGATCTTTGGGGTCGGGCTTCTCATTCTTCTATTGGATGTTGTGATTATATGATCACTTTTATTGATGATTTCTCTCGCTAAGTTTGGGTTTATTTTTTGAAGCATAAAAATGATGCTCTGACTGCATTCAAGCAATGGAAACAAGAAACTGAGAACCAATAATGGATTAGAATTTTGCAGTAGTGAGTTTAATTCTCTTTGTGTTGATCATGGTATTGCTAGACACAAGACTATTCCAGGTACTCCCCAGCAGAATGGTGTTGCTGAAAGAATGAATTGTACTATTCTAGAACATGTTCGTTGTATGCTTTATAATGCTGGTTTATGGGATAAGCATGGTTTGTGGGCAGAAGTTGCTAATGTCGCCTGCTATTTGATTAATCGCTCTCCCAATTCAGCTATTGATTTTAAAATTCCAGAAGAGGTATGTACAAGTAAACCAGTTGATTATTCTTATCTTAGATTCTTTGGTTGTCCTACTTATGCTCATGTGAACAATGGGAAGCTAGTGCCTATAGCCCAAAAATGCACTTTTATTGGCTATGGTTCTAGTGTCAAAGGATATCGTTTATTGTGTGCTGATTCTAAGAAGGTGATTGTCACTCGTGTTGTTACTTTTGATGAAAGTAAATTTTCTTCCACTAGAGGTGTTTCTAATAGTGGTTCATCATCCACATCTAAGCCTAAAACTACTGATGAGAATCTTGAGGTAGATGTACCTATTAATGTTGATTCTATTACTCCTATTACACAGTCAGTTTTAGTTTCTATACCTCCGATTAGCAAAAATCACTCTATTGCTCAAGATAGACCTAGAAGAAATATTGTTTTGCCACATCGATATTGTGACACTAATAGTGTCGGGGGTGGTAATTAGGGACACCCTGATTATCCCCCTAAACAAACAAACTCAAAGAAATAAGGACCAAACCCCCGAAGGGTGACAACCGAGCCTCCAATAACAAAACCGAGACGCCCCCCGAGGGTCCCCCACCTCGAGCAGGGCCCCACCTAGCTCGAGGTCGACACCACTTGCTCTGCTTCGCCCAAAGCCGCCTCAACCCGGTCTGTCTCGCCCGAGCCAGCCTCAAGCGAATAGGACAAGGGCACTCAAAAACAAACAGGGGACAGGCGCATTTAATGCATGTGCCAACCCGCACTGTGGCAGCAGAAGACAGTAGCGGACAAGACAACAATCACATCCGGCGCAGCGGTATGATTACGCCTACATCACAGTGTGGGCACACTGCCTGACACCCTCCGATGGGACGCCTAACGTGACAAGCTGGGCGGACGAGCCTTTGCGCGCAACCGCTCTGCCTTGCCCGACCACAGGTTCAGCTCTCGGGCAAGTTCTCCATCTCACTTGAGCTCAGCCTTGGCCACCGACTACGCCGCGAATCCTGTAGACAACCACTCCGCCTGACTATAGCACACAGCTTGGCCAGCGCCTCGGGAAGACTTATGCATCAACCAAGCAGGGACTCTGATCTTGATGAGCACTATAGGGAATCTCGACGTCATCACACGCCAGGACAATGACGCGCCCTATAAGCAGCCTTTGGCCCATACCCCGATGTTGTTTACAACCACTACGGCATGGGCGGCCTCTCCCTCGAGGGCTCAGGCGTACGAACAACCCCTCAGCCTCGGCACTCTATGTAGAGTCAGTAGGCACGAATCTACTGCATGGTTCGCGTCACATCAAACGCTAGGGCATCTCTCCTTCAAATACAAGACTCAACTTTACTGCGGACGCTCCCCTTGGTGTATAAATAGGGCAGTGGTCCCTCCATGGACAAAGAGGGCACACGTAGAGGAACTCTTGCTTTCTCACTTTGTCTTAGATATTGGCACTTGCCTCAATCATCTCTAGGGACTTGGGGACTTCCCCTCTCCCACTGTGATTGTAAACATTTACTACAGGCACCACAGTGCTAGTAATATAAGCCTCATCCCCTCTGCTAGAAGTAGGGCCTTGAGAAGCCCAAACCAGGATAATCGTTTGTGTCACCTCGCACACCATCTAGAGCCAGCCACATGACACATTTACTGGTTGGTTAAGGACCCGTTGTCCAAACACCGATAGTTGGCGCGCCAGGTACGGGGTAGTCGCGTGAAACGTCCCTAGTTCTCTTTAGCGCTCTAGATGGCAGGTTCTCACCACCTACTCAGGCTTGGGACGATGATCGGGTTTGGGAGTCTTGAGTTCATGTCTCTCGGCATTGAGTACGACATGGTACTCCTCCTGCCTGCCCCTCCTGAGGATCAAAGCTCCTGTCACCGCCCTGCTCGTCGTAGGAGGCAAAGATGGAGCAACCACAATCGTGCCCCATAGGTCACTCTATGCGCAGAAGATGTCGCTAGGAATGATGACGGCATTGAGTCTCTCTCAAGGGACTTGGCTGGCGTCAACATTTCGCCCAGAGTGCCGCCACCCGCATCTACGCCAACATTCCTGGCGCCGCCTGCTCCAACGTGGGAATCACCATTCCTGATAGGAACGGGGGTGCCCGATCTTCCTTCAGGTGATCGTAACTATCGATTTGATGGAGATGTCAAACAGACGATCTGGCTTCCAACCAACAAGACTAGAACCCCGCAATCACAGCACCACTTCTCCTCTGGTTATCAACCGTGCGCTGCTCGATTGACCTCGCCATGAAGGCTAATCCTTGCCTGTGAATCGAAGACACAAGCAAGAACGAGAAAGAAAATAATCTGAAAATTTTAGATGGATGATTAAGCTCTCGAGTTAGCGTCTCACAAACCGATCTACGGCGAACTGTTCTTGACAAATCTAACTTAAGCAAAACCCGCCTCTAACAAGAATGTGGCGGCTATTAATAAAGACTCTAGGGTTATGCAAAACCCTAGATGCGCCCCTATGGCTCAATGAGATACACGGCCCAAAAGGCCCAAAAGACGACGTCGCGACTTGGGCGCCCATTTTATTACGGGCTATTCTTGGAATCTAAAACTGAAATGAACTCGAATCGGTTTGGGCCTCCATCTTGATCCAGACGTCCTGGCTGGTCCTCCCCACCTGCAAGGACTTTTATACACCTATGCTGGTCCTCTCCTTCATTCCTAAGTACAATTAAATCATTAGGTAGCATACTACTCTCAAATACACAAGAATAATTACTTAGGAACGAGATCACCTGTAAATTCAATTGTCGAGCGCGTGCACAAGTAATTGGGGAGTCAACTTGAGGAGTGTTGTTTGTATCCATGGGAGTGATGTCCTCATCATCCTCCCCCTCTTGAAGTGGAGTTGTTCTCGACTCAAGCTCATCTTCTTCTCCCAAATATGGCTTTAAATCTGAAATATTAAAGGTGCGACTAATCCCAAACTCAGGGGGCAACTCAAGTTTATATGCATTGTCATTAATCTTCTCCAAAATTTTATATGGTCCAGCAGCACGGGGCATTAATTTAGACTTTCTCAAATCTAGAAATCTATCCTTCCATAAATGTAACCACACTAAATCACCTGGTTCAAGTTTTACTGCCTTTCTACCTTGACTACCAGCAAGTTTATATTTCTCGGTCATCTTTTCTATGTTCTCTTTAGTTGAAGCATGCAATTTGAAAATAAAATCAGCACGCTCCTTAGCATCACTATGTACACGCTCCATAGTAGGTAGAGGCAAAAGATCAATAGGCCCACGAGGGTTAAAGCCATACACTACCTGAAAAGGACTTACCTTGGTGGTGGAGTGTTCCGCCCTATTATACGAGAACTCCACATGTGGCAGACACTTCCCACATCTTCAAATTGTGCTTCAATATCGCTCGCAACATTGTAGACAATGTGCGATTCACAACCTCTGTTTGTCCATCCATTTGGGGGTGGCAAGTAGTAGAAAACAACAACTTTGTCCCCAATTTGTTGCATAGTGTACGCCAAAAGTGACTCAAAAACTTTGCATCATGATCTGAAACAATAGTAGAAGGCATACCATGCAAGCGTACAATCTCTTTGAAAAAGAGGTTAGCAATATGAATGGCATCATCCGTTTTATGACAAGGTATAAAATGTGCCATCTTAGAAAAACGATCAACCACCACAAAAACACTATCGCTCCCCCTCTTCGTTCGAGACAATCCCAAAACAAAGTCCATCGAAATATCAGCCCATGGAACCAAAGGAATAGGGAGAGGCATATACAAACCATGTGGATTCAACCGCGACTTGGCCTTTTGACATGTTGTGCATCTAGCAACAAAGCGCTCAACATCTCGTCTCAAATGGGGCCAAAAGAAGTGTGTGGACAGCACAGCCTCCGTCTTCTTAGCACCAAAGTGGCCCATCAAACCACCACCATGCGCTTCCTGCAACAAGAGACGAACGAAACCAACTGGAATGCATAGGCGGTGAGCTCTAAATAAGTATCCATCATTAAGAACATATTTATTCCATGTATGTCCCTCTTTGCAATTTAATAACATATCTTTAAAATCATCATCTAATGCATATTGTCCTTTAATCGATTGAAGTCCAAAAATGCGATAATCAAGTTGAGACAACAAGGCATAGCGTCTAGATAAAGCATCAGCAATCACATTATCACTCCCCTTTTTGTGTTTAATGATGTAGGGAAATGTCTCAAGAAACTCCACCCATGTAGCATGTCTACGATTCAGATTTGTTTGGCTACGAAGATGCTTAATTGATTCATGATCCGAATGAATAACAAATTCCTTAGACCATAAATAATGTTTCCACGTATGTAAAGCACGAATGAGAGCATACAATTCTTTATCATATGTAGAATAATTAAGAACAGTTCCATGCAGTTTCTCACTAAAGTAAGCAACGGGTTTACCTCCTTGCAACAAAACAGCACCAATACCAACTCCACTTGCATCACATTCAAGCTCAAAAGTCTTACCAAAGTCAGGAAGTTGGAGTAGTGGCGCATGAGTAAGCTTCTCTTTTAAAAGAGCAAAAGAATCCTCTTGTGATTGCCCCCAATTAAATGAAACACCCTTCTTGATCAACTCATGTAATGGGGCAGCGATGGTGCTGAAATCCTTCACGAAACGACAATAAAATCCTACAAATCCAAGAAAACTCCGCACTTGTGTCACTGTCGATGGTGTTGGCCAACTCTGAATAGCATGCACCTTGGCCTCATCAACCTCAATACCCTATGGAGTGACAACATAGCCAAGAAACGATACTCATTCGGTGCAAAAGGTGCATTTCTCAAGGTTAGCAAATAAGCGCGCGACACACAGAGCATCAAAAACAACACGTAGATGGTCAAGATGTTCAGATGAACAAGTGCTGTAGATCAAGATATCATCAAAATAAACCACCACAAATTTTCCAATAAATGGGCGCAAAACCTCGTTCATCAAACGCATAAAAGTACTAGGCTCATTAGTTAATCCAAAAGGCATCACTAACCACTCATACAAAGTCGAACTTGGTTTTAAAAGCAGTTTTCCATTCATCACCTAATTTCATTCTAATTTGGTGGTACCCACTGCGCAAATCAATCTTAGAAAATATTTTAGAACCACTTAAATCATCAAGCTTATCATCTAATCGAGGAATAGAATGATGGTACCAGATAGTGATGTTGTTAATGGCTCTACAATCTACACACATGTGCCAACTGCCATCTTTCTTTGGAACCAAAATGACTGGAATAGAACAAGGACTAAGGCTCTCATGTACATAACCGCGGTCCAAAAGGTCTTGGAGTTGGCGCTGAATCTCCTTAGTCTCCTCAGGATTTGCTCGATATGCAGCACGACTGGGCAAGCATGCTCCAGGAATCAAATCAATCTGGTGCTCAATCCCACGAATGGAAGGAAGTCCTAGAGGTAACTCAGAGGGAAAAACATCTTGGAACTGCTGCAAAAGGTTAGTCACAGATGCAGGCAAAGTGCTAGGAATATCATCAATAGAAAAGAAAGCATCTTTGCAAACCAAGGCATAGCAGCAAGTATCATCAGCATAGATTTCAGCAAGATCAGACTTCTTAACAAGCATTACAGGAGCTTTCAAATGAATGGCTTGCTGATTTTCAGATTTAACAGGTGGTTCATTATTTGTATTTGCAGCTCTATCCTTGTCAGCTTGTAGAATCTTAGCAGGAGTCAAAGGAAGCAAAGTAATTTTCTTGCCCTTATGCATGAAAGTGTATTTATTACTCCAACCATGCTGATGTGCATCATTATCATATTCCCAAGGTCTACCCAACAAAAGAGAGCATGCTTCCATAGGTACAACATCACAATCCGCATAATCAGAATATATACCAATGGAAAAATGCACGCGTACCATTTGTGTTACCTTAACCTTGCCGGTATCATTAAACCATTGAATGTGGTATGGATGCAGACGTGGGCGTGTGGGCAAGCTAAGCTTCTTGACCAAATCTGAACTCACCAAATTGTTACAGCTTCCTCCATCAATAATAACACGAGCACATCGATCCTTGATGACGAAGAAAGTCTAGAACAAATTATGGCACTGCTGCTGCCCGGAGGTCTTTGGCTGAGCACTGACGACACGCTGCACAATGATGTTCCGGAAATTTGCTGTGGTAGCATCACCATCAATGGCACCATCATCCTCCACATCCGACGCACTAATGTACCCATCGTCCGTAGCAATGTACGTCCGTTGGCTAGGACAATCCTTCTTCACGTGACCAAGCCCATGGTAGCGGTGGCACTGAATGCTCGATGTGCGTCCACTTGAAGGCGCCGCCGAATCTGGTTTCTTGGCAGGTACCTACAAAGTAGATGTACCTACGGTGGTAGCGGAAGACGAAGGTCGCGTGTGCGCTGGAGGAGTCGGAGGTGTGCGAGGTGTCGTCTTTGGCAAGGGGGTGGCACCAAAGGTACTTCGGGATCGATGCTGTGACTGATATCGTCCCTGCATGTGGCGGAACTGCCCGAATTATTCCAACTTAAGTGCCAAAGCCCTGCCTTAGAGGCTAGACCACACTTAAATGGGAATAACCCGTCAATCCCTCGGATCTAGTCCGACACGGCCACTGACAGGATCAAGTACCACACTCTCACTCGATGGTGAGTCACAGAGCAAATACAATAAAGCATAAAACCATACATGCCAGAGTATTAATTTATTACATCATCATCATCAGAGTTTTGCCAAAAGTAGTCATCATTGTTCGAAGTGCAGCGGAATAAAACTAACGATAATTAAACGGAGAGATGGGGAAGCCTGTCCCATCACTCCTCATGCTCCTCCTCAGCCGAGGCAGGGTCCCACTCGACAGTCCAACCCGGTGGCAGGGTGGACGGCCAAGTCACTCCAGCAACCATGTCCTCCAGAGAACCTGTAAAATTATGCCACAAGCAAGGCTGAGTATACTAATACTCAGCTAGACTTACCCGGTGTGAGGAGTCTACTCCTCTACCTCTAGACATGCAGCTGTTTGGCTGTGGGGTTTGGTTGCCAAAAGCACTAGCTGAGTTTCTAAATCAAGATTTTAACTTTGTCAAAATTAAGTGTGACTCTCTTAAGGCTAAAAGTGTACTATCTACTCATACATAGTAGCAAGCATTTTTAGCAATCAACAGCTTGTATCATCTCATCACAGTTCCACTTGTTACTCAATGCAGTACAATGGATCAAGCAGTCTCATTAGCTGCGAGAAGCAGACGATTCGAATCGAGTTTTTATCCTTGCAAGGTAAACCTAAACACACGACGTGGCGAGGCACTCTGTCCCCACACACATCAACCGTCCCCATCGATTCCCTGGCAACAGATCAGGGCTCACCGCCTTGGCGTACAATGCCTCACTGACCCCGACTGGCCGTCGTGCAGTGACCGCACTTGTACCCACCATAACCAGAATGGGAGACCTCGTCTCAGGTCGCGTGAGGGGATATGTCTGCGGGCAGGTTCACTCAGGTACTAGGCTTACCGATTTACCATATTTCTCGGTATGTGTTTAGTACATTCAAACGCTTGACACAGGTATCCGCACGTTAATCCTTATTCCATTTTCCATCTCGTGGACAACCAATCCCCATGGATTGTTGTCCACCAACTAGTATCATGACAGTGTGAAAGTGGGTACAATCAATTTCCTGATCTCGCGCGAGTGCTAGAAAAATCACTCGACTTCTACCGAGATCCTAATTAAATAAAGCAACTACTCGACCTGTCATACTAGTATTCATCTCAAAAGGATTCCTGAGATCATGCAACTAGGGTTTCAAACAATTCCTACACTTAAGTGCACAGTACAAGCCTACAAACATTAAGTGTAGTAAAATAGCATATATAAACGGTTATGCATAAAACTGGGGCTTGCCTTCCAAAGCAGTGGCAGGCAGGTCCTCTGGTGCAGGCTCTGGTGCTGGATCCGGGGCAACCTCCTGGGCAGCTCCTTGCTCCGGCACGAGGATGTACTCTCCGTCAGCAAGATTACAGTCTATCGAAATGCAATGAACATGTATGTCATGATTATGTAGGATTTAATAACATTATACTAAAAGAAACTAAGTCAAGAAATAACTTAGGGTTTCTCGGACATGCGGGGTTTTAGTGGTTTATACTTATCACTTTTATATTCAAGTTTTATTTGGGGTAAACAAAGAGGATTGGTATGGCATTTGTATATTTCAGGGAACAATTTACAAGGGTCTTAGGAGGATACTAATTTCCATTGTTCATTTTTCCTCTCTTTAATGTTTATTTATGAATTCTAGTGGGGTTTGAACTACGACAGTGTTTTAATAATTTCCAAAAACTCTGTAAAAATTACAGTGGGTTGTCACTTGCTATTCTAGCTGGTTTTAAGAATTTGAGGCTTAAAGTACAAAAGCTAGGCTTTAAACAAAAAATAACAATAGTTAGGCAAAATGGGCCACTTTACACTACACCTCTCAGTTAGGGGTAGGTTCTGTCCTAAAGGTTATTTTTGTTGGCCTCTAATAGTGATAATAAGCTCTTGTACCAAAAATGACAGAGAGCAACATGATGGTTATTTAATGGTGGATTTCTAAAGTTTGGTGCAAAAAGGGTGTTTAGAACTAACTTGTCATTTGAAAAATATCAAACAACATATTTCAGATTTTTTTAAGTTCTTATTATCAAAACATTAGTTATCCCAAGGGTTGGGGTGTTTTCACCATGAGGTTATTTTTGTAGGGTTTTTCTAAGTTTCCCTTGTTTTCTTAAAATAAAAGGTATCCTATTTATTTTATACTAAACCAGGGTGTGATAGATTTTTCCAGTGAACTATATTGATTAAGTACCCTAACAAAAATAGGGATGCCCTCTGGTTCACTATTTAAATCACATTTTCTATTTTTCTTAACTTTAAGCATAATGCAAAAGAAGGAGTAAAAACTAACTCAATGTAGTGGACAGAGGGGTTTAACATTTTTAAATAGGTCAGTAGGTAGATATAAACTTCTCCAAATTTTTCTAACCCTCGTTAAATAGTACAACCATTTTTCTTGCTATTATTGAGCTCTTGGTCAAAACTATAATTAAATCAGAACCTTATAGTTTTCTATAGTACCTATGGGGTTTTATATTTTTCTTAAGTAGGTTACATTATTTAGAGTCTGGCAAAATTGGTTTGACCAAATTTGGATAAACCAAACAGAAGTTATGGATTTTTAAAGTTTCTGTTTGAATTTAAATCAGGTTTTAATAAGGTTTTTCTGAAAAAGCAGTTTGCGCTGAGGTCCCTGGGTTTAAACCGAATCAACCTTCGCAGTTCTACCCTTGCGCCACTATTCACTTGGGTCTCTGACATTTCACTTAACCCCCTGACCTTCTCTTCCTCTCACCCACAGTCCTTCCCCCAACTGGAACAGTAGCCACGGAAAAGAAAAGGGTGGCGCGGCTTACCGGCGGCGAGGGAGGTCCGGCGAAGGGCAGGGTTTGCTCGGGGAGGTTCTGGCGATCACGTCGAGGTACGGCTCGTCGTCGAGGATGGCCGGAGTCGCTCGGTCCACGAGCGCAGGCGGGCGAGCTCGTCGGCGGCGTGTGCTCCGGCCTATCCACGGCGGTACAGTTCAATCCAAGGGCATAGGGAGCTTCATGGAGGTCTAAGGAGTCTAACCGTGCAAGGAATCGAAGAGAGATTCACCGTGTACCTCGGTCCACGGTTGCCGGCGGTCGGTGAAGTCCGGTGACCTTGTTCCGGCGTCTCCGGTGAAGCAGAGCCCGATTCTTTGCTCGGGGAGCTTCACGGAGGCGTGCACAGTCTTCTCCGAGGGCTGGACGGGGCTGGGAATGACTGGGCCGGCCGGTCTACGGTGGCAGGGGGATCGGGTGGCCGCGGACACGCTGTGCACTGGCCAGCGGCGGTGAACTAAGCTCCGGCGAGGGTCGGGCGGGTGCGGAAGGGTACGGTCGCGGCCTGGGAGGGTTTTATAGGCGCGGACGCGGACCAGGGCGCTGGCTTGGCTCGGGCGCGGCGCGGGGCTCACGGGGGCGCGCGGGCGTGCTCTGGCGCGGCAGAACGCGTCGAACACGTGGCGGTTTGTTTCTTCCATTGTTCAAACGTCGGCAGAGGTCGCAAACGTGCGAATCTTTGCAAAAGTTCGGCGCAGACCTCTTCCTGGCACCTAGGGCTATCACTCAACTGTGAGACATCGGGGCAGATATGGCCTAGGGAGGGAGATCTTCGAGTGCCAAATCGGGTGTGTCACACTGCGCACTTCGCGACAAAAGCCATGCCATGGCATGTCAAACGTCCGAGTCTCGGGCTCAACTTTTTCCAGTGGGTGCCCTAGGTGGTATGCCACGTTTTTGGTATAGAACACAAGTGGATTTGATGCCAGCTTCAAGGTGAACACAACTGATCTTTAGTATAGGTATAGTTTTTAACTTAGAGAGAAATAGAGAGCTCTAGCTCTCTCTCCACTTAGTGATTTGATTTGAGGTTTCTTCAGGGGTCTTTTTGCAATATTTCCTTCCTCTAATTGCTGGTTATAAGGTTACTTAAGGTTGGTTTAAGGATTACTCATGTTTTGCATATTTGCTCATTTTCTTCTCCCTCTTATCCATGGCTTTGGAAAGGAGGGTTCAAGAGGGGCCTAGGGTTCTCCCTTTTCTTATCAAATGTAGCAAATGCACAAAAGCTTAAATGGTGCCCTTAGGTCCTTAGAATTCTTGGTTAGCACATAATCTCCAAGGTTCTTTGTTCCCCTCAAGTTATTTCCACATGTGATCACAATCCTTAGCATTCAGGGTATGTTCTAGTCATGGTAACACCTGAGGTGTTACACTGCACTTCCTTCTCTACAAGCATAGAAAACTGGAACAACTTGTCGATAGTGTCAAAATCTTTATAATCAAGAATATCCTGTATTTCATGCCTCAAACCCGAACAAAAATGACAAATAGCATCCTCGGTCCCCTCGACTATTTTACAATGCTGAAACCCCTTTTGAAGCTCACCATAATAATCCTGAACAGACTTATCCCCTTGATCTAAACGCATTAGTTTCTTATGCAATTCTCTATGATAAGATGGGGGAAAAAATCTATCACACATAGCATCCTTTAGGTCATCCCAAGTAGTTGGTTCTCTACCATCACCCACTAAACCAGTCCACCAAATGATAGCAAAATCTTTGAACTCACTAGTGGCTTGTGTAACCTGATGGTGTTCAGGCACAAGATGGGAGGAAAATTTTTGCTCTACTGTCATCTCCCAATCAAGATATGCCTCAGCATCATAATGACCCAAAAAGAAGGTATGCTAAACTTAATCTTAGCAAAAGGGTCATCGGGAATATGATTGTTATTACCTCGCTGGTTGTCACCCATACCTACTCTGTTCCGATGAAGACGACGTCGTAGGCGGGCGTCTTTGGTAGCTGCCTCATCAAAATTGCCACGTGCATCGAAAATGGTATCATCTTGAGCCTGTGGTGGAGGTTGCTAATGTCGTGGTGGATGATGCTGGGGTTGTGGTGGTGGAGGAGGCTGTTGATGTAGTGGACATGTCTCCAACGTGGCAACCCAATCGACAAGCTCGGTTATCCGTCTCTCCACCCTATCTAGCACTTTGCCAAGATCCATTACAATAATCACGTCATGAATAGACTTGTGGACCGTTTCTTCCATATGCTTGCAAATAACATCGAAGTCCTCGCGGCTGACACAATTAGAAAATTGTGTGGGAATGACTACCTTAATCTCGTCATCGGATCCTGCCATTAGAAACACCAAAACAGGAACAAATAGTAAAGGTTATCCCAAATAAGCAACTACGCGCTCTCTAGGTGAATAGGAACACACACTACCGTGTCTTACCAAGTTCTTACTAGTATCTAATGAAAACACAATGCAAAGGACGGTACAATCGGAGGCTGGTTCGTGATACATACTAAGAGGTAGTGAAACTACGATTGCAAGGTCAAATCTGTATTGATCAGAAGATATAGTATGTGGAGCTGTAGGACAGGCACAATATGTATGTGACACAACAACACTGTAAATGATTTTCGGCGGCCATAATTATTTTCGGCGGCAAGGGGTAGGCCGCCGAAAATAATATATTATTTTCGGCGACATATGTTGGCCGCCGAAAATAATAATGGAACTATGACCGAATAGCTAATTTTCTTGTTTTTCAAGATATTATATGTTTATCGGTGTTATCGATTCAACGGAGTTGCGTTCTCGTGACGGCTCTTCATCGCAAGCGGGCTGTGGTAGTAGCAGCCGTAGTCGCCGCTCTGTATCTAACATGGAGGAGGCTATGAGGGAGCAGCAAGAAAAGTTTCGCGAAGAGCTGCGGCAACAATAAATGGCATTCCTCCAACAGCAATCAGAGTACATGGCTGCTTACAACGCACAGGCGCAACAAGCAATGAACATGAGTGTCTTATTTATTCTCAACACGCTCGATATTGGTTCTATAACTAATATATTATATTTGCAACAGTCTTGGTTTCCACAGCAGGCACAGCAGCAACTATTTGTTTTCCCTCAGTTTCAGCCACCCATGCCTTAGTGGGGATTACATGCTCTGCCGCCTCCACCTCCACCTCAGGTTCTTCAATTTAGTTAAGACTTGTCGTTTGTATCAACCTAATTTCAAATCTTTACTAAACTTGATTTTGTAGGGATCCAGGGTCATGGGCCACAACACGCCACCACCGGTCATACCAGCACCAGGAGGAGCTTATGCAGGGGAGGGAGCTACTCCATGAGAGGTTAGTTTGAGAAACAATTTGTTTGAATAGTGGTCATACATGTAACCAATGTCGTTATGAATGTCTTCTTTTCCTTTAGGATCCAAACCCGTTACATGACTTCGTCAACGAGTTTTTCGCTTCTGGAGGTAGTGGACACAACTCCAATGACCCCGATATGTGTTGGAGTTAGCTTTGTGTCGCATTGTGCGTTGTAATGAACTATTTGTGGATTTTATGTTTGTATGAACTATTTGTGGACTTTATATTTGTATGGACTCAAGTTTTATGTTGTCAACTCAATTATGAATTTTCTGTTATTGTATGAAATTTCTGTTATTGTATGAATTTTCTGTTATTTTTTGTATTTTTTCAAAAAAATTTTGCTCTGAAATTGTTAATTTTCTGCGGCCACCCTAGCCGCTGAAAATAAGAAATAATATTTTCGGCATTTCTTATTTTCAGCGGCTGACTCTCTGGCCGCCGGAAACTACGTGTTATTTTCGGCGGCCTCCCTGACCGTCGAAATTAAGAAATAATATTTTCGACATTTCTTATTTTCGGCGGCTGACTCCCTGGCCGCCGGAAACTACATGTTATTTTCGGCGGCTGTCGTGGGGCCGCCGAAAATATGGCCTTATTTTCGGCTATTTTTTCTGGCGGCCAGGAACCGCCGAAAATAAGCCTAAAGCTGCCGAAAATAGCTTTTTTCGGCGGCAAACGCCTTATTTTCGGCCGCCGAAAATGACTGTAGCTCTTGTAGTATGAATGTGGAACAAAATCGAGTGCAGATGAGCGAAGTTCAATAAATATCCAAAGCACAAGTCACAATTGCTGGCTAAGAGATGTATCCGAGGCGTAGCACAACAAGTTGGAACAAAAACAATGGAACTAGTAGAATGGCAGTACCGTAAATATTGTACTAGCGAGGCCAAAAAGGCACTAGTAGGAATCACAGGTGATTTTTTTTCTTTTTTGTATGATTTTTTTGATATTTTTTTAGTATAAGAAGCAAGAAAATAAGAGCTACACCAAGTTTCACCTAAAACAGAGATCAGATGTGGTCTACAGGAAATCAGCAAGTTCTCTGAAAAGCGTGAAAGAGCTTTGACTATTTTGTTTTTATTTTCCTGAATTTTTTTGATAATTTTATCGAAACCAAACAGGCCAAACGCCAATTTGGTTGGCCTCAGAATCACGTCACCAAGCTCCTGTAATAATTTCAGATTTTTGGACAACCGAGCAAAAAGTTATGCCCGGTTTAAGAAAGGTACCTCAAGTTATGTTTTTGGGAGGCAGGACTAGAAAGCAGCGGTTAGGGCAAACTGGCGCGGCGGTGGCTAGCGAGGGCAAGTCGATTAATGGGGTGGATCGACTTGTGATCTGGGTAATGGTGGATGGGATAGCGGAGAAGGTGCAGTTGAACTACGATGAAGATACACTCTAAACCAGCAACACGACTCGACCACGGACACGAACTGAACAAAGCCAAACTGAAAACGAAATTGCAAAGGCTAAACAAGGGTTATAGGACAGCGGAATTTTTTTGTATGGCAATTTTCTGGAGTTATAGGATGAAAAACATAAACTAAACTAGGGTAAACTTGACGGTAATACCTGAGTCTTTGAATACCACTTGATTGGAACGGGGGTGCCCGATCTTCCGTCTAGTGATGGTAACTATCGATTTGATGGAGATGTCATACAGGCGATCTGGCTTCCAATCAACAAGACTAGAACCCCGCAATCGTAGCACCACTTCTCCTTTGGTTATCAACCGTGCGCTGCTCGATTGACCTCGCCACGAAGGCTAATCCTTGCCTGCGAATTAAAGACACAAGCAAGAAAGAGAAAGAACACAATATGAAAAATTGCAAATGGATGATTAAGCTCTCGAGTTGGGTCTCACAAACCGATCTACGACAAACTGTTCTTGACAGATCTAACTTAAGCAAAACCCGCCTCTAACAAGAATGTGGCAGCTATTAATAAAGACTCTAGGGTTCTGCAAAACCCTGGACGCGCCCCTATGGGCTCAACGAGATACACGACCCAAAAGGTCCAAAGACGGCGTCGCAACTTGGGCGCCCATTTTATTACAGGCTGTTCCTGGAATCCGAAACTGAAATGAACTCTAATCAGTTTGGGCCTCCATCTTGATCCAGACATCCTGGCTGGTCCTCCCCGCCTCCAAGGACTTTTATACACCTGTGTTGGTCCTATCCTTCATTCCTAAGTACAATTAAATCATTAAGTAGCATACTACTCTCAAATGCATAAGAATAAATACTTAGGAATGAGATCACCTATAAATTCAATTGTCGAGCGCGTACACGAGTAATTGGGGAGTCAACTTGAGGAGTGTTGTTTGTATCCATGAGAGTGATGTCCTCATCAATTCCCCCATGGCGTCGAGCAAGGTGCGTTAGCTGCACCTACCCTCCCACCCATGGGTCGGGAGGAGCCGGATGCTCCCTAGAGAGACATGGGAGGAGATGGAGGAGAACCGTCTATGTTCAACCCCATCCCCTTCCAACCGCGTTTCAACACCAGCTATGACGCTTAGATGTACGTCGGGCTGTCGTTCCCCTCTGGGTGCTTGGACTTCAAGGAAGAAGATGGCCCAAGCTTCGCCGTGGACTTCTCTGGGCTAAGGGACCCCGAGTCTATGCTATAGTTCCTGTACGCATGTGATGAGATGCTCTCTGAAAGCTCGGAGGGTTACAGCTCCGGTGGTGAAGGCTATGATCTGACCCGAGAGTGCTTCCACATCGACTCAGGGCTCCTCGAGGAAGGAGATCACATCGGCATGCTACAGGAGGGCAACCAGCCTCCATCACACAACCCATACGGGGCCCAGACCCCTCTAGGGAGCCGTGAGGCTCACCTCGAGCAACTCTGGGAGTTGCACGACAAGCTCGGGGAAGAACAACAACACCTGCAGCAACTACGACAGGCTTTCGAGGGAGAGGTCGCGGGCAAAGCCATAGACGAAGGCGCGTGGGCGAAGGCACTCGACGTCATACATCGCATTGAGGAAGACATTGATGCCACTGAGCCCCTCGTCCTCAACTGGGCAAGCCAATGCCTAGCAGCAGCTGTGCTCCTACTCCGCACCATGTTGTAGCCCTCCACCACCGAGGGACGCCGCATCCACGGTGAGCTTCAGGGGCTTCTGGAATGCGTTATGGTCTAGCAGGTCGAGAGTTTCGCCTCTCGGCTCTAGGGACCCGCTTTGAGCCTCTAGCCAGGGCCCTCTCGCTTCGAGAGGGAAGCCTCGGTGCATCCTGTGCATACCAGGCAAAGGGCAGCCATGGTGCACGACCGTCTTCGAGACAATCGCCAACCCTAGGTGGTCCAGGACCGTCTCGGTGGATGTACCCGGTAGCACGAAACATTTGGCTACTGCCCATGGCAGGGCGGACGCTATGATAGCCAGGAGGACCGAAGTCCTTCTCCCAAGCCACCAGCCCCAAGTCTTCAGCATGGCCATTCGTAGGGTGCCGTTCCCGCCTCGGTTCCGGGCCCCAACTACTGTCACCAAGTACTCAGGAGAAACGAAGCCGGGGCTATGGCTCGTGGATTATCAGCTCACTTGCCAGCTCGAGGGAATGAGTGATGACAACCTCATTATCCGGAACCTCCCTCTCTTCTCTCCAACTCTACCCGAGCATGGCTCGAGCACATCCCATCAGCGCAAATCCACGACTGGGAAGACCTGGTCGAGGTCTTCGGAGGGAAGTTCTAGGGCACGTACATTCGCTCGGGGAACTCTTGGGACCTCCAAAGCTACTGATAGAAATTCGATGAAAGCCTTCGCGATTACATCCATAGGTTCTCAAAATAGCGCATTGTGCTCCCCAACATCACCGACTTTGACGTCATAGGGGCTTTTCTCGTGGGCACCTCCTACCGGGACCTGGTCAGCAAGTTGGGTCGCAAGACGCCAACTAAGGCCAACGAGCTAATGGACATCACCAGGAAGTTCACTTCGGGGCAGGAGGCAGTCGAGGCCCTTTACCACAAGGACAAAGGGGATGGGAAGCGAAAGGAGGGTGCCCCCGAGGCGTCCGGCCCACGTAACCTGGAAAAGGCCAAAAAGAATAAGAAGACATAGTAGGGCCCACCCGAGGCCCTCGCCACCGAGGTCGTCGCTGCTGTGGAAAACGCAATCCTCGAGTACCCCAAGGGGGACCAGGGGTCTTCGACAAGATGTTGTAGGAGTTGTGCCCTTATCATAAGGGCCCAGTCAAGCACACCCTCGACAAATGCGACATGCTCTGGCGCTTCTACAATAAGCCCAGCCCCTCAACGGAGGGAGGAAACAAGAAGGCCTCTGACGCTGGAGACGACGACGACAAGGGCGATGGCTTCCCTGACATACATAACTGCTACATGATCTTCAGGGGGGACACTGTCAACAAGTCCTCAAGACAACGAAAGCAGAGCGCCGAGAAGTCTTCTCGGTTGAAGCAGCGACCCCGGTCCACCTAGACTGGTCGAATCGCGACATCACCTTCAACCGGGATGACCAACCAGACCACGTCCCAAACCCTAGGAAGTATCCACTCATTGTCGACCCCATCATCTACAACACGCGCCTCACAAAGGTGCTCATAGATGGAGGCAGTAGCCTCAACATCATCTATGCAGACACTCTGGATCTCCTAGGGGTCGGGCGATCTCAGATCCGACCTAGGGCCACACCTTTCCACGGGATCACCCCAGGCAAGAGGGTGCATCTCCTCATGTAGATTGACCTGCAGTTTGCTTTGGGACCCCCACTAATTACCGAAAGAAACCCTCACGTTCGAGGTGGTAGGGTTCTGAGGTATGTACCATGCTGTGCTCGGGCGGCCATGTTACGCCAGGTTCATGGTCGTCCCAAACTACATGTACTTGAGTGTGACACAGAATGCATTGAATATGCCGAGGAGCCGTTAACTCAGAGGCCCTCGTCACAGATCTGGAGAACCTCGCTGGAGAGGTGCCCAACGCCAAGAAGCACGTCAACAACTTCGAGCCGGCCGAAGCCATGAAGACCGTCCCCCTCGACCCTAGCAGCTCTGTGGAGAAGGCGCTACGGATTAGCTCTTAGCTTGAGCCCAAATAGGAAGCAGTGCTCGTCAACTTTCTCCGCACGAACGCCGAAGTATTCGCGTGGAGTCCCTCAGGCATGCCAGGCATACTGAGGGAAGTCGTCGAGCACTCCTTGGACATCCGAGCCAACTCCAGACCGGTGAGGGCCCTGTGCCTGTTCGACGAGGAGAAACATAGGGTCATCGGGGAGGAGGTCCACAAGCTATTGGAGGCCGGGTTCATCAAGGAAGTGTTCCATCCAGAGTGGTTAGCAAACACTGTATTAGTTAGGAAAAAGGGAGGGAAATGGAGGATGTGTGTAGACTACACTGGTTTAAATAAAGCATGTCCAAACGTTCCTTATCCTCTTCATCAAATAGATCAGATCGTAGACTCTACTACAGGGTGTGAAACACTTTCCTTCCTTGATGTGTACTCGGGCTACCACCAAATCCAGATGAAAGAGTCCGACCAGCTTGCGACCTCTTTCATCACCCCATAGGGCATGTATTGTTACACAACCATGCCCTTCGGGCTGCACAACGCAGGAGCCACATATCAATGTTGCATAAACCACGTGTTTGGTGACCACATAGGCTCCACAGTTTGTAACACCCCAAGTGTTACCATGGCTATGGCACCTCTATACACCAATGACTGTGATCACATGTGGAAGAAACTTAAGGAGAAGAGCATAAGAACCTTGGAGACCCTGTGTTAACTAAGAATGTTAATGACCTAAAAGCATTACTCAGGCTTTTGTGCACTATTACCCTGGGCAAGGAGGGAGTAAACCCTGGACCTCTCTTGAACCCCTATCTCCTAAAACCATGGTTGAAGGGAGGGAGAGATTAAGCAAATGTGCAAATCATGACCTAACCTTTGGCAAAAGTTAAGTAACATATTAATCAACAAATATAGAGAGGAAACATTGCAAAAAGACCCCTTAAGAAACCCCAAATCCATTCTTCATGTAGAGAAAGAGCTAGAGCTCTCTAATTCTCTCTAAGTCAAAATCTACACCTAATCTAAAGATCCACCGTGTTCACCTTGAAGATGGCACCAAAACCACCTAAGTTCTATACCAAAAATGTAGCATACCACCTAAGGCACCCCCTGGAAAAAGTTGAGCCCGAGCCTTTGACGTTTGACATGTATTGGCATCATTTTTGTCGTGATGTGGGCAGAGAGACAAGCTAGATTTGGCGCCCACATATCTCCTGATCTAGGGCATATATTCCATTGGAACTCACATATAAGAGATAGCCCTAGGTGCCAGGAAGAGGTCTGCTCCAGATTCATGGCAAGATTCGCACGCTTGCGATCTCTACAGTCGTTTGAACAATGGAAGAAACAAACCTCCACGTGTTCGACGTGTTCTGCGCGTGCCAGAGCACGCCCGTGCCCCCCCCCCCCCGCACGACTAGCGCCGCGCCTAAGCCAAACCGGTGCCATGGCCCGCGCCCGCGCCTATAAAGTGCCCAGGAACCCTGACCGTACCCCTCCGCACACGCTCGACCTCACCGGAGCCCAATCTCTCCGGCGTTTGCCCATGCACGGCGTGCCAGCGGCCACCCGACAACCCACCACCGTAGACCGGCCAACCGAGCCATTCCCAGCCCTGTCTGGCCCTCAAGAGAGACTTTGCGTGCCTTGGTGAAGCTCCTAGAGAGAGGAATCGAGCTCTGCCTCGCCGGAGACACCGGATCAAGGTCACCGGACTTCACCCGACCGTCGGCGAGCGTGGACCGAGCTGTACGGTGAGTCTTTCTTCGATTCCTTGCACGGTTAGACTCCTTAGCACCCCGTGAAGCTCCCCGTGCCCTTGGATTAAACTATACCACCGTGGATAGGCCGGAGCACACACCGCCGACGAGCTCGCTCGCCTGCGCGCGTGGACCGATCGATTCTGGCCATCACCAACGGCAAGCCGTACCTCGACGTGACCGCAAAGACTTCCCGAAGCCAACCCTACCCTTCGCTGGACCTCCCTCGCCGCCGGTAAGCCGCGCCACCCTTTTTTCCTTTCGCGGGTACTGTTCAAAGGGGGGAGGGACCTCAGGAGAGAAGGGATAGAAGTCGGGGGGATTTTTGAATTGTCAGAGACTCAAATGAATAGTGGCGCAAGGGTATAAGTGGGAGGATTAGTTTAGGAAAAGCTCAGGGTCCTCGGTGTAAACTGGTTTTCCAGAAAACCTTTTAATATTTCTAAATTAAATATAAACACAACTTGTAAAATGCATAACTTTAGTTTTATTCAACCAAATTTGGTCAAACCAATTTTGTCTGACTCTACATAATGTGAACTACCTAGGAAAAATACAAAACCCCCTTATTATTGCAGAAGAATTTAAAGTTTGGAATTAAATATTGTTTTGGCCAAAAGCTAAATAATAGAGGGAAAAATGGTTACACTATTAGACTGGGGTTAAGAAAATTTGGAGAAGTACATGACCACCTACTGGCCTAATAGAAAATGCTAAACCTCTCTGTACACCCCATTAAGGTAGAGTTTGCCATTTATTTTATATTTTGCTTAAGGTTAAAGAAAATAGGAAAGGGAATTTAAATAAAGAACCAGAGAGCCCCCATATTTTTGTTAGTATACTTATTCAGTGTAGTTTACTAGAAAAATTATTATACCATGGTTTAGTATAAAATGAATATGATACCTTTTATTTTAAGAAAACAAGGAAAACTTAGAAAACCCCTAGAAAAATAACCTCAAGGTGAAAACACCCCAAACCTTGGGATAACTAATAGGTTGTTATTATGAACATAGGAAAAATATGAAATCTTTTGTTTGATACTTTTCAAATGACAAGTTAGTTATAAGCACCTTTTTAGCATAAAACTTTGGAAAATCACAACTAAATAACCATCCCTTAGCCTTCTGTGATTCTTGGCACCGAGGCTTAATATTTTTGTTAGATGCCAACAAAAATAACTCTTGGGACAGAACCTACCCCTAGTTAGGAGTTGTAGTACAAAGTGGCCCATTGACACAACTTTTGTTATTTTTGTCTAAAGCCTAGCCTTTTTATTTTGAACTTCAAATTCCTAGAGTAGATTATATTGACCTATGGCAACCCACTGTAATTTTTGCAGAATTTTTGGAAAAAGTTAAACTACTGTCGTAGTTCAAACCCAGACTAGAATTCATAGACAGAAAATAAAGAGAGGAAAAAGAATAATGGAAGTTAGTGTCATCTTAAAACCCTTTGTAAATTGTCCACTGAGATATATAAAGGAAATACCAATCCACTATGTTTATCCTCAACAAAAACCTAAACCTAGAGTGCTAAGCATAAACTACTAAAAGCCACGTATACCCAGGAAACCCTAAGTTACTCATTAACTTAGTTTTTCTTTCTCTAGCATAATGTGGTTCAATCCTGCATAATCATGACATACATATTCATCGCATTTGATAGACTGTAACCTCGCTGACGAAGAGTACGTCCTCATGCCAGAGCAAGGAGCTGCTCAGGAGGTAGCCCCGGATCCCGCACCAGAGCCTGCATCAGAGGATCTGCCTGCCACTGCTTTGGAAGGCAAGCCCCGGTTTTATGCATAACCTGTTATTTATGCTATTTTACTACACTTGTTGATTGTAGGATTGAATGTGCACTTAAGTGTAGGAATTGTTTGAAACCCTAGTTGCATGATCTCAGGAATCCTGTTGAAATGACTACTAGTATGCTCGGACGAGTAGCTGCTTTCTTAATTAGGATCTCGGTAGAAGTCGAGTGATTTTTCTAGCACTCGCGCGAGTTCAGGAGTTGACTGTATCCACTTTCATATCATATTGGTGTTGGTCTGTGGACAACAATCCATGGGGATTGGTTGTCTACGAAATGGAAAATTTGAATAAGGATTATGGTGTGGTACCGTGTGTCAAGCGTTTGAACGTACTAAGCACATACCGAGAAATATGGTAAATCGGTAAGCCTAGTACCTGAGTGAACCTGCCCGCAGATTGCCCTCCTCACGCGACCTGAGACGTGGTCTCCCATTCCGGTTATGGTGGGTACAAGTGCGGTCACTGCACGACGGCAGTCGGGGTCAATGAGGCATTGTACTCCAAGGCGGTGAGCCCCTTTCTGTTGCCAGGGAATCGATGGGGACGGTTGATGTGTGTGGGGACAGAGTGCCTCGCCACGTCGTGTGTTTAGGTTTACCTTGCAAGGTTTAAAAACTCGATTCGAATCGTCTGCTTCTCGCAGCTAATGAGACTGCTTGATCCATGCTGCTACATTGAGTAACAAGTGGAAATATGATGAGTTGATACAAGATGTTGATTGCTAAAAATGTTTGCTACTATGTATGAGTAGATAGTACATATTTAGCCTTAAGAGAGTCACACTTAAATTTGACAAAGTTAAAAACTTGATTTAGAAATTCAGCTAGTGCTTTTGTCAACCAAACCCCCACAGCCAAACAACTGCATGTCTAGAGGTAGAGGAGTAGACTCCTCACACCGGGTAAGTCTAGCTGAGTATTAGTATACTCAGCCTTGCTTGTGGCATAATTTTACAGGTTCCTTGGAGGACATGGTTGCTGGAGTGACTTGGCTGTCCACCTTACCACCGGGTTGGACAGTCGAGTGGGATCCTGCCTCGGCCGAGGAGGAGCATGAGGAGTGATGGGATAGGCTTCCCCATCTCTCTGTTTAATTATCGTTAGTTTCATTCCGCTGCACTCCGAACAATGATGACTACTTTTGCTAAAACTCCGATGATGATGTAATAATTTAGTACTCCTTAATGTATGGTTTTATGCTTTATTGTATTTGCTCTGTGACTCACCATCGAGTGAGACTGTGGTACTTGATCCTGTCAGTGGCCTCGTCGGACTAGATCCGAGGGATTGACGGGTTATTCCCATTTAAGTGTGGTCTAGCCTCTAAGGCGGGACTTAGGCACTTAAGTTGGAATAATTCGGGCAGTTCCGCCACACAGTTGAGGCCTATGTTGACGATATAGTGGTTAAAACTAGGAAGGCCAACAGCCTTGTTGCCGACCTAGAGACTGCATTTGCTTGTCTCCAAGCCAAGAACGTTCGACTCAACCCTGAAAAGTGTGTCTTCGGTGTCGCTCGAGGCATGCTCTTAGGGTTCATAGTCTCGAAGCAGGGAATCAAAGCCAACCGGGAGAAGGTCTCGACCATCACCAAGATGGGGCCCATCAAAGACGTCAAGAGAGTTCAGCGGGTCATGGGATGCCTCGCGGCCTTGAGCCACTTCATCTCATGACTCAGCGAGAAGGGTCTACCCCTGTATCGCCTCTTGAGCAAGACCGAGCGCTTCGCTTGGATGCCCAAAGCCAAAGAGGCCCTCAAGAACCTCAAGAAGCTTCTCTCTAACGCCCCATCCTGGTACCTCCTGCTGAAGGGGAGCCCCTTTTACTGTACATAGTCGCAACCACCCAGGTGGTCAGCGCCACTATCATGGTAGAAAGAAAGGAGGAGGGACACACCTTGCTGGTCTAAAGGCTGTTGTACTTCGTTAGCGAGGTGCTGTCAGAAACAAAGGTGTGCTACCCACAAGTCTAGAAGCTACTATATGCGGTGATCCTAACTCGAAGAGAATTGTGTTGTTATTTTGAGTCCCATCCCTTAACGGTGGTATCGTCCTTTCCTCTAGGAGAGATCGTCCAAAATAGGGAAGCCTCAGGCAGGGTAGCCAAGTGGGCCATCAAACTCATGGGAGAAGCTCTCTCGTTCGCCCTAAGAAGGCCGTCAAATCCCAAGCCCTGGCTGACTTTCTAGCCGAATGGACTGATACCTAGTTACCAATGACCCCGTTCCAGGCTGAGTTATGGACCATGTATTTTGATGGATCACTAAAGAAAATCAGGGATAGCGCTGGTTTACTTTTTATCTCACCCCTCAGTGTACATTTGCGATACGTCGTGTGTCTCCCCTTCGCTGTGTCCAACAACGTTGCCGAGTATGAAGCCTTGGTCAATGTTTTGTGCATCGCCATCGAGCTAGGAGTTAGACGCCTCGACATCCAAGGTGATTCCCAGCTCGTCATTGACTAGGTCATGAAAAACTCGAGCTGCCATGACGCAAAGATGGAGGTGTATTGTAAGGAAGTTTGACGCCTCGAAGACAAATTCTTTGGCCTGGAGCCCAACCATGTTGCGCAAAGGTACATCGAGATAGCACACGAACCGGCAAAGATCACCACGAGATGGACCACGTGTCCCCCCGAACGTCTTTGCCAGGGATAGCTTTGAACCCTCAGTGTTGCCCAAGGAGGTGTCTGATCTCACCCCCACGAAAAAACACCCCTGGTCGATGGGCCCAAGGCGATGCAGGTCGAGGGCAACAAGGACCGAGCTGCTCCAGTCTCAGACTGGAGGGCACCCTTCCTAGAGTATCTCCTCCGAGGAGAGCTCCCTCTAGGGAAGACTGAGGCCCGACGCCTCGCCCACCGAGCAAAGTCCTTCATGCTGATAGGAAAAGAAAAGGGCTTGTATCGATGCAGCCCCTCGGGAATACTTTAACGATGTATACTAATCAGCCTAGGATAGGAGTTGCTGGGAGAAATCCACTTGAGGGCTTGCAGGCACCACGAGGCACCCTAGACCCTCGTCGGCAACACCTCTAGACAAGGATTTTACTGGCCAACTATAGTGGCAGACGCTATCAAGATCGCGCGGTCTTGCCAAGGCTGCCAGTTCTACGCAAAGCAGACACATATGCTAGCATAGGCCCTTCAGATGATCCCCATAACGTGGCCATTCGTGGTCTACGATTGGATCTCGTCGGTCCCCTGCAGAAGGCACCCAAGGGCTTAACGCACTTGATGGTCGCCATCGACAAATTCTCCAAGTGGATCGAGGTCTAGCCCCTTAACAACATTAGATTCGAGCAAGTGGTCGCATTCTTCACGGATATCATTCATCGCTTCGAGGTCCCCAACTCAATCATCACCAATAATGGCACCAAGATCATAGGGAATTAGAAGTTCCTCGGCTTCTGCAGTGACCATCATATCCAAGTGGATTGGTCAGTAGTGGTAGACCGCACACTCGAGGTGCAACGAGCAAGTGAAGTGTGCCAACGGCATGATCCTGCAAGGCCTGAAGCCAAGGATGTTCAATGACCTAAACAAGTTCGGAAGGCGATGGCTCGCCGAACTTCCATCGGTGATCTGGAGCCAAAGGACCACCCCGAGTCGAGCCACGGGATTTACGCCATTCTTCTTGGTCTAAGGGGTTGAGGCTATCCTACCCACCGACCTAGAGTATGGCTCCCCGAGGCTGCAGGCATACAACGAATGAAGCAACCAGGTCAGCCGTGAAGACTCACTCGACCAGCTAGATGAAGCTCAGGACGTAACTCTCCTTCACTCAGCAAAATACCAGCAGTCTCTTTGGTGCTACCATGAATGACGCGTCCGACCCTAGGGGTTCTAGGAAGGCGACCTGGTGCTTCGGCTATGACAAGACAACCGAGGATGCCACAAGCTCACTCCCTCTTGGGAAGGACCCTTTGTCATCGCTAAGGTGCTGAAGTCGGGAACATACAAGCTCTGCAACGAGGAAGGAGAAGTCTACAACAACGCCTGGAATATAGAGTAGCTACGTCGCTTTTACCCTTAGGCATACAGGCCCAGGCCTGGTTCTACTATGTTCTGCGCATTTAATAAAGGACAGTTCTCAAGATAGGCTCAGCCTTGCTCTCAAAACAGAGGCTCCCTCGGAGGCTAGAAGGGGGAACCCCTCCTCTGTGTGCCTTTTTTCTTGCAATTTTGAAAAACGAACACGTTTCGTGGCCTCGCCCTAAGTCGTAACGTGAAAACCCCTAGGAACAGAGGACATCCTGACTAAGCAAGAATAGCCAAGCTACTGGAACACCTACGCCTTAGGGATACAGTTTCCTCACTCACTACTCTCTCCCCAAAGGGTAACTCACGTTCTAACGAGGATGTCGCTCTATGACTAAGTGAAATAGGCGCAAAATAGCAGAAAAACACACAGTAAACGAATACGAGTTTAAACACTTAGTATATGCAAAGAGTCTTAGCATATATTACAAATAGATTGATAATTCCTCGCAGGGCTAGGGCTGTCTTTCACGCTGCTGGAGGAGGTCCCACAGAAGGCTCAGTAGCCACAGGCGATTGGGAAGAGGCAATGCCTCGTCCTTGAAGTGACAAGCCGGTAAGGTCCCCAGCCCCTCGATGGCGTCCATCAACCTCTGCCCTTTGGTAGCAACCAGCTCGGGCTCATCGGGGAGCATGAAGCCATTGCACACTCGCTCGAGGTCGATCTCGTAGTGGGAAGCGACCACGACCAGGGCTCGCTTGACCCCAAGGTGGATAGTCCTGCGAAGCTCACCCCATACGAAGTCGCCCAGGGCTTGTATGCAAGACCACATGGGTTCACCCCGAGGTACGCCCACCACATCAACATCTCAAAAGAGATCCGCCATCGCCTCAGACAACTCCCTTAGCTCGGCCCTCTATTTATCCATGGTTCGGGCCGCACCCTTCAGACTCTTCTCAAGACGTGGAAAGTTGACAAAGGGATCAAGCCAAGGCTAAGACAAAGAGCCAAAGCCAAAAAGTGAAAACAAGATGACAGCAACACACTATCACTCCCGGTTCTGGGGGCAAAACCGAATGCATAGCATATGTGGGCCATGATCCATTTTTGTCACACCCGGATTTAAGGAATAAAGCCAGGTGCATCTCATATGTGCGCCAAGGAAGAACAACACATACAATTACAGAGTGCATAGAGATAAATGTCATAAATATCATAAATGTACTTATTACATAGCAGAAGTCTTACAAAATATATGATAAATATAAAACAAACTAAATCTTATTTCCCTGGCGCCACAAAGCTGACTAGGAGATGCCACCTAGATCAAGTTGAAAGCCTCAGTGTTAGGTGGCTCCTCTTCAACCACATGTTCTTCTCCTATGAGGGGGTGTGAGACAGCAAGGGTGAGCTCACACATGTTCATCGCTCAACAAGTTGTGGGGAATAATGTGTATGAACTCACCAAAGGTGGGAGTTCATGTGAAGTGTAAGGCTGATCAACAAAATAAAGGTTGAAGATGAGCATTGCTTTTATAAGTTGGTCAAAATTTTATTAGCAGTTACTAAGTGTAAGTAAATACCAAACCATAGTAATAATAAATAAAGTAATAATAAAATAATCCCAATGCGATGCAAATGACAAATTGAGTTTTAATTCCATATATTAATCATGTGAGGGTCCAAGCTGCTCATGACCGTGAGCACGGCTAGTATACTAGTTTTACACTCTGCAGAGGTTACGCATCTTTACCCACAAGTCATGTTTCCCATCTACCAAGAGATAGCCAATCCCATACACCTCTACCAAGGAGGCGAGGCAGGATAACACTACGAGGCCTTTACAAAGTTCCACTAGCTTCAGAAAACCCGCTATAGTTATAGGAAGCTCCAGTGCAGGGATCCCTCACCTGACCGCCATCGCAGCAAAATCAACCCAAGGACCTCCCTACACTGACCACTCCCCTACTTCCGTTTCCCCTATCGAGTAAGGTAGTCATCCACTAGCTTTCCTAGTTAATCAGCCAAGGGCATCCCATACTACCCTTGTGGTAGCACTATTTTCCCGGGTGGTCGCTCCATGTTCCCATTAACATAATGATCTTAACATGAATAGTAATAATAAACTGATAATAAAAGTGTAATCATGAATAATGTATCTCCATACCCAAAACCACATAAAGCAATAGCAAATACTACCCAAAAAGTTCAGTGGATTCAAGGTACAAAGATATTCAAACTAGGGTAACCTAAAGGATCCCATTAAAATTAACCTATGCAGATCATTATGATTAATAAGAACATGACTGGGTAAAAAGAAGTGATCAAGGGCACAACTTGCCTTCAATGAGCTCCTGCTCAGCAATCTCTACCAGCTGAACCTCTGGATCCTCAGTAGCTTGCTCGTCTACTTGCATCAATACAAACAAACATAGTATAGCAGAAATTAACATCACCAAACATGTAAACAAAATACATAATAATATTCTACACATTAAAATAAGATCCTAGGAACATGAATCATTAATTTTGGAGTTATGGATTTTAAGTTATGAATTTCCAAAGGTATTATGTATTTGATACAAGATTAATTAAGAAATAAATTTTGTTACTGTTTTCATGCCAAAATAGAGACACTAGGTGATAAACAATAATATTATAAAATTATAGAAATTGGAATTGATTAATTTGAAATAAGTATGAATTTTCTAGGAATTTAACAAGTTCTAGGAATTGTTTTTGTATTAAAAATGCATTTTCTAATTCATTTACCCTGATTTTTCCCTTCCCTGGACTGCGCATCAAATTCTAGAAAGGCTAAGGGCTATCCTATAAAAATCTCTAGACTCAGGCTACTGTTACTGTGGACGGCGGGTTCTATTTTCTAAGAACATAAGGACCTTTCTGCAACATGTGAACAACGAAGGGGTATCGTGGATCATGGGTCGTCGGATTAGAAACGAACGCCCTCGATCTAATCTAATGATCACCGAACTGGTATGATCACAGAGCAGACCGATCTAGAATCTACGACCCAGATTTAAAATAGCCACGACCTAATTTCTCTCGCCCGATCCTTATTCAATGGTTCAGATTCAATAACGCTCGAGTTTCTTGGAACCGTCCGATTCAATCCAACGGATCAGACCGAACGCCACGAAAGGGTATGCGATCATCCAATCTTAGTCATCCACTAACGAATCCACGGTTCTCAATCCGTCTTCTACCTCCGGTCATAACCCCGGCGGCGCCGCCCATTCTCTACGGTGATGCGTCCCCGGCGAGTGGCAATCGCATCAATTATGCCCTAATTCGACCCCCGAAAGGGTCCTACTCTATGCGGATGTAACACCCCTGGTGTTACTATTACTAAAACTTGAGCATAACATCATCAGCATTAGCATTTCATATGTTTGATACACCTAGAGTGCATTCACTAGGCAAAATCTCAAACAAGTTGTATTGCTATGGCATTTTGCAAATAAAACCCTGGAATAGGGTACTTAACCATAAATGAGATTTAGAAGGGGTAAAACAAAACCCAAATAGAGAAAACCCAAAAGCTTAAGTAAAATAGTTATAAAATGTTACTAAGAATAGACTTGAATTACATTCACCCCCCTGAAATACCAAAAACCCTAATTGGAACCCTGGTAAACCCTAAACCTAAACCCTAGGGGGCTAAGTGCAAAATTATGGCACTTTTGGACTAAAGTGTAAAAACTATGATGTTAAAGCATATAAAGTCATATGGTTCACAATCATGAAGATTTGCAAGCTAAACCCTAAATTTTGGACCTATTTGCAAAAAAGACCCTATTGGTGTTCTAAAGGCTAAGTCTGTAATTCAGTATTTGAGCTCATCTTTGAGGCTTTGTAACTTTCAAATTCTAAGGTTTTTACCCTAGATCACCACATCAACTTTGTAGATCTATCAAAGGTGAACAACTTTGCTTAAGGGGTTAAACATTGTTGTTATGAAGAAATTGGAGAAAAATGCACTCAAAGTTGGGCTGTCAGGCTTTTGGATGTCTGAAGTTCAGGCTAACAGTGTACCTGCAAGCACTTTGGGCATGAATTAATGCATGATCGAGCAAGAATTTGCCTAGGGTTGCTATAACAAGATTATAGCTGGATCCTAAGGCTACAACTTTTCTAAAGAGTGTCGATCATGTTACTACATAAAATCAAGAGAAAATCTGCCCTAAATCTTGGCTGTCAGATGCACTGCATTGAGTTCGCCATGGTATAGTATTATAACTAAATCAGATCATTTGATTTCGCCCCCCTCGCCGCCGATGATCCCTTCGCCGCGATTCGTGCCATCGTCGTCCCGATTTGTGCTCGGGGTAAATGGATAACGTCTCGGGGTAGAAAGATCATCACCGCCGATGGGGCATGGATACCAATCCGGCTAGCCACCATACCCCCCATGCTCATCGATTACACAGATAAGATCTCACCACCGTTGAGCCATCACTGCCATCTGCCGCGTGTCCAAACACTTTACCACATCGCGACTAACCGTGCTACGCATATCCGGTGATCACCGGAGAAGTCGCCACGGTAATGACCATGTTGTGCGGCCACCAGTGACTCACCCCGTTTTACCGCTCACAATCTACCACTCGAATTCGCTGTGCTCGCAACCGATCGCTATAAATTAGAGCCACAGTGAGCTCCGTAGGGTAGTCGAGCAACCAGCCACCAAGAATCACCCTCAATCGTTCACTGAGGAGCTCTAATTCCGGATTTCCCCCAAACCGAGTTTCCGCCACCGTGAAAGCAACCTCGCCGTGGCCAACGCGATACAGGTCAGCTCATTCTCTCTGCTCTCGTTTGAGTGCTCTCATGAACCCGTGATGCTCGTCGACCAACCCGATTGAACTAGACCGCCACCAATCGCCGGGAACACATTATTCTTTGGATCATCCGCGCGATCACCGTGGCCATGGACATTTTGGTAGCCATTCATGAAGTTGACTTAGGGGAAACAAGGGTTAGGACTTGAATTTGGTTTTGGCCGAAGTAGGGCATCAGTCCTTGCCCCGTTTGGCCAGTCTACGAGCTCGCCGGAGCTCTGTCACGTCGCTCACTGTCGGGGACCCTGGTCTGTGAAGAAACAGAACTAGCAGGGGTTCTCTGTAATATGTCAGCGACTCGGTTGAATAGTGCTTCAGTCTCGCTTCTAGTTATTCATTAAGCCAAGGTCCTTTCTGCAAAGTCCGCAGCGCGGGCGCGGGCGCGCGCGCTTTCCCCTGGAATTGGGCCGCTTGGGCTGCTTCCGGCCCAGCACTTTTCCAGCTTTTTCCTTTTCTTTTTCTATGAAACTTTGGAAATCTGTAGAAAATTGTAGAAAAATGATAAATATATCAAACCAATTTTCCTAGATTCCTAATTTTCCATAGTATTTAATAAAAATAGTTTCATGATTTTTAGAACAAATAAGGAATTTTGGAGCATTTAAAATAGCCTAAAACATTGTTTCTAGATTTGTAAAAAAATAGAATGATTTCAAAATTCCCCAAACTTTTTAGATGACCTTTATACATCATTTAGAAGCCTTAGGTAGAGATTGGTATGATTTGGACCTTGTTTGATACTTAGAGCCCAAAATCCTACCCCCTGCCCTTTGAATTCCTTTACTAACTCTAGAAACCCTAGTTTCTCGGAGAACCGTGAAGGAAAATTGTATTCAAGACCTTAGATAATAAACTCTTATTATCTTTGCACTCTCATGAGCATTACATGGGCATTCATTATTATGTCTGGTTATATTTAGAAACCGAGGAAGAAGTTGAAGTAGAAGGAGAGAAGACTTCACCACCACCACCTCAGGAACATCAGGTAGACAGCTGTTTTTATTTTGACATCTGTGGAACTGAACCTGAATCACCTATAAAACCAAGGCAAGCCCTGGTGCATTTGCCACCTCCTTGACTCTTTTAAAATCTTTCTCACTTGCTTGATGCATTAGGTGATAGGAGTTGATTGCTAAAACAATTCCTGCATTACCTTCCTTGAATTTGATTACCCTCCTTTGAATCCCTATTTTATAAAAGGTTTTTACTATGCTTAGTCTTGCTCTTGCAATGAAAAAGGTTTTGTTTTTACAAAAGATGATGTGGCAAAATGGGAGGGGTGTTTTTGGAAAATAAAACTTGATGGCGGATCCATCATGGCGATGATGGGTTCAACATCAGAAAAGATGTACCTCTGACAGGTACCAAACTTTGGGTTGAAATGATTAAGCTGAGACCGGGTGGGTGACTTGCACGAGAAGAGAGAGTCTCGGTGTAGTGTCTCCGTCTGAGTCAATTAAGGACCGTGTCGATGTAGGATTGATGACCGAGGACCCTTTTACTGGTCACATGCCTCGTCATGGGTAAGCTTTGCCTCGGGTAGACTAAGGCCAGAATAAGATACCACACAATGGGAGTGGAGAGATGGCGAGAGTAGCGTGTACCCTCCGTGGCAAGAGGCTGGACAGTGGTATATCTGTGCTCTTAGTTGGCGTGAACTTGATCTGGTCTTAAGAACCCCGGTGGCGGGTTGACATATGCAAGGGTTAAGTGCTACATATGTCATGTGATTGGAGATCCTTAGCTGAGTATAATCGATTCGGATCGCCGTACCTTTGCGGTTATGAAGACTTGGTCATTGACCTATACGTAGAACTCCAGTAAAGATGAAGGATTGTTAAGAAATTGGCTAGTATAGGTCAAGTGAATGAACTAGGATAGAAAGAACTCTAGTGCAGGTAATTTCACTTAACTTGCCAAATAAAACTGGATTTTTAAGGATCCATTTTTAGTAAGCATTTCTGCAAACAGAGTCTTTGAATATTGAGAGACCTGACTTTGACTCCCTTATAACCAGCACACCCTTGAGAGTCTTTTCTTTAGTCGGGTAAGTTTTGCTGTGTAATTCCATACTCAGGGTTTTATTCCCTATTGTTTTAGGTGAAGAAGCGACAAACTTTTGTTGTTTCTGTTCCAAGGTGGTCTCAAAAGAAGAAAACCAAGAGTAAAGCTGCGGGAGGAAGGGTTCCTCCATAAAAACTTTTGTTTGTTACTTATCGGGAGGGGTTTTTGCCTCCCTTGGCTTGTAATAATATTACTCTGCACTCGTATGTTATATCCTGGTCTGTAATAATATAACTCTGTCCTACTTTTAAATAAAGGTAAGTTTATGTAACCGCTTCCGCATTTTTGTATCTCCGATGATTTGTAAAGTCTGCGTGATAGGTAAAACGCTCTTGGGAAAGGTAAGAAAAGCAGATACCAAACTTGTCAAGTGATTCAGGAACACCTATAGGGTTGTTTGAGGTCTGTTGGACAAGGACAACTGTAGGTGGGTCTAATGACTTGGGAGGGTCTGTCACAGCGGACGCCTACAGGAATCGGATGGATGAACACGTACCGGTGATCGAAGTCCCAGCGATGCTGGCCACACGACGGTGCGGTTCCGCGGGGGAGACTCGACTACGGCGAGGAATTCCCACCCAGTTGATGTCACGCTCTCCCGGCTTCTGCCCTGAGCATGATCCGTGCAACCCCACGAACGTCTAGGACGAGGCTATCGGAGTAGATGGGCGGTGATGATGTGGTTCAACGACGGCGGCGGTGAACTACCGTGTTTCTCTCTGGTGGCGTATGGAAGGAGGTGTAAAGGAAGAAATGTTTCAACTGGACGAGGAGGAGGGGAGGTTGGCCGAGAGTCTTATGCCGCCCAGGCCGGGTAGTGGGGTCGTTCACGGAAGCCAAGATCTCCGGCGAGCTCCTCGCGCGAGGTGGGCGTGGTCCGTGCGGAGAGGTCTGTTACGCTCCTGACGACTGGGTCCCAGCGGCAGAGATCGAGCCCAAGGTGGCTGGCATGTGGGTCCAGCGAATCGGCGTCCAGACCGAGGGCGCTCACCCATCAAGTGATCGAGGGGTCCCGCTTGTCAGGTCCGTGGCACGCAGAGAGTGAGTGACTGCAAGAGCTGGTCCACTTGTCGGCGCGCAGCGCGGGCATGTAGGAGGGATAATGGGTCGCACGCGTGTTTCTGTAGGTGGGCCAAAACGTATACCAAAGCCCAATTAGATTTTCTTCTCCTTTTTCTTTTATCTTTTATTTTCTTCTCTCCTCTCTTCTCTTTTAAATTTAAATTTCCAATTTGAATCTATGTGTTTGAAGTTCAAACTTAGGTTAAATGTCTATATTTACATAACAATATGAACTGAATTTTAGTTCATTTATATTTTTATTTTTATCCTATTTGTATAGTGTTTTCCTTCTCTTTTTCTCAATTCTAGAATTTCCTTTAGGATTTAAATCCCAATTTGGATATTAACATATTTCTTTTTACATTATTTTTAGATTATCATAAAATGCACACAAAATAAAACCTCAGTATGATGCATATTCCGTTTTAGTATCATTTGTTTTAATTCATCACTCTTAATTATAGGTATGCTCTTTTTATGATGAATATATGGCACACAAAATAAGGAGATCAACTATACTCTCATTGAATACATTTATGGGTATTACAAATCCTACCCCCCTTACAAAGAATCTCGTCCTCAAGGTTTAGGAAGGACTAAGAAAGATGTGGGGAAAATTTATTTGTATTTCTTCTTCTCTTTCCCATGTAGCCTCATCTTCCCCATGGTGGCTCCATTGTACTTTGCACATTTTTATCACTTTACTCCTTTGACACGAGCCAAAGTATCAAGAATATTGATAGAATATTTAGTATAAGTCAGGTCATCTTGAACAGTAAGGTCCTCCATAGGTAGCTGCTCTTCAGGTACCCTAAGACACTTCTTCAATTGTGATACATGGAAGACATCATGTACATCTGCAAGATGATCAGGTAGTTCCAATTGATATGCAACCTCTCCCACTCGCTTTAGGATTAAGAAGGGTCCAATGAAGCGAGGAGACAGCTTCCCTTTGACTTTGAATCTTCTCATACCCCGGAGTGGTGACACCTTCAAATATACATGATCACCCTCCTTAAACTCTAGCAGTCTTCTCCGGGTATCAGCATAGCTTTTCTGCCTTGATTGTGCAGTTATCAAATTCTCCCTTATTTGTTGGACTTGTTCTTCTGCCTCTTGTATAATTTCAGGTCCAAAGAACCGCCTTTCACCAGTTTGATCCCAATACAGTGGAGTCATGCATTTTCTGCCATACAAAGCCTCAAACGGGGACATCTTCAAACTGGCCTAGTAGCTATTATTGTAAGAGAACTTTGCATACGGTAAACTCTTATCCCAACTACCACCATGTTTAAGAGCACAAGCTCTTAACATATCCTCCAGTACTTGGTTGGTTCTCTCGGTCTGTCCATTAGTTTGAGGATGGTAGGCCGAACTAAAATTCAATCTTGTATCCAAGCACTCATGCAACCTCTTCCAATACCGAGAAGTAAACTGTGATCCGCAGTTTGACACAATTTTCTTAGGCACCCCATGTAAGCATACAATGGTGCCATGTACAACTCTGCTAGCTTGGCTCCTGAATATGTGGTCTTCACTGGAATAAAGTGGGCTATTAGTTAGCCTGTCCACAATCACCCATATAGAGTCATACCTAGCAGATGTGCGGGGTAATCCCATAATGAAATCCATGCTAATCTCTTCCCATTTCCACTCAGGTATCTTAAGTGGTTGTAGTAAACTAGCAACATCCTTCTTTAGTCCATACCACCATACTTCTGCTTCAAGTCTTGGTACATCTTAGTACTACACGGGTGGATGGAGTAAATTGAGTCATGTGCCTCCTTCAATATGGTTTCATGAAGACTGTCAATCTCAAAAACACAAATTCAGTTCTTGAACCATACCGTGCCTTGCTCGTCCTTCGTGAAATCTGGGCCTCTACCTTCCATTATCAGATCCTTGATCTCCTAAATTTTGGCATCACCGATTTGACCTTTACGGATTTCCTGCTCTGAGGTAGGTTCCACTTCTATGGTAATTCCTTCAGTATGAGCAACTATTCCCAGATTGAGCCTCTCAAAATCTTCTACTAACTCATCGGGTAACTGGGTGACAATAGCTACATGGACCTGCCCCTTCCGACTCAAGGCATTCGCAACCAGATTCGCCTTGCCCGGATGATAGTGAATTTCCAGGTCATAATCCTTGATGAGCTCCAACCATCGGTGTTGCCTAAGGTTGAGATTCTTCTGAGTGAAGATGTATTTTAAGCTCTTGTGATCAGTGTAGACTCGACACTTGGTTCCCATAATATAGTGTCTCTAGATCTTGAGAGCATGCACAACGGCTGCCAGTTCTAAGTCATGAGTGGGGTAATTCAACTCATGTTTTCGCAACTGACGAGACACGTAGGTAATGATGTGTCCTTCTTGCATAAGCACACATCCTAGGCCTTGGCGACTTGCATCACAATATATATCAAAATTCTTCTGTAGATCTGGCATAATTAGCACTACAGCTGCCATCAACTTAGAACTCAATTTGTCAAAACTCTCTTGGCATTCCACAGTCCACTTAAACTCCTTGCCCTTCTCTAACAATGAGGTCATAGGCTTAGCAATCTTGGAGAACCCTTCAATGAATCGCTGGTAATATCCTGTGAGTCATAAGAAACTCCGGATCTCCGAGATTGTACTTGGTATCTTCCAATCAACTATCGTTGTTACTTTAGCCGGATCCACAACAATTCCTCCTTTGGAGATGATATGCCCAAGAAAATGTACTTCATCAAGCCAGAAATCACACTTAGTAAATTTGGCATAAAGCTGATTATCCCGTAATTTCTGTAGCACCATCCGCAAATGCTCCTCATGCTCACTATCATTCTTGGAATAAATAAGAATGTCGTCGATGAATACCACGATGAATTTATGAAGTTACTCCATGAACACCTTATTCATCAGATTCATAAAATAAGCCGGTGCATTGGTTAACCAAATGACATGACTATGAATTCATATAGACCATATCGAGTAGAAAAAGCCGTCTTGGGAATATCAGATGGCCTAATCTTCAATTGATGGTAGCCCGACCTAAGGTCAATCTTAGAGAACACCCTAGCACCTCTCATCTGATCAAATAAGTCATCAATACGAGGTAACGGGTACTTGTTCTTAATGGTGACATCATTAAGTAATCTATAGTCCACACACATCCGTTGCGAACCATCCTTCTTCTGTACAAATAGTACCGGTGCTCCCCAAGGTGAGGAACTCGGACGAATGTACCCTGCCTCCTACAACTCCGTTAACTGCTTCTTAAGTTCTTGTAACTCTTCTATGGACATTTAGTAGGGGCATTTAGAAATAGGAGCAATCCCAGGTAAGAGATCAATGACAAACTCAACTTCCCTCTCCGGTGGCATCCCTGGTAACACCTCTAGAAAGACATCTAGAAAATACCTAACCACACGGATGTTGTCACCAACAAACTTCTCATCTATAAAGAATGCCGCACGTTGGGTAGAAGTAGTTACTGCAATTTCAACTTGAAACCTTTCTCCTTTAGGGCTGGTGAGTTCTACAGTACCCCTACCACATTGTATAATGGCCTTTTCCTTTGTTAGCCATGACATACCAAGAATCAGATCTATACTGCTTGCCTCTAATATTATAGCGGTAGCCTAGAATTATTTTCCCATAATTGTTAATGCCAATTTATGTGTCATATGATTTGCCTCAACAGGCCCTTTAGGTGTAGTTACTAGCATTGGTGTTTTCATATTTTTTAGTGGTAACTCATTTGTGTTGGCATATCGAGCAGACATGAATGAATGTGTAGCACCAGTGTTGGGGACTTGTTCTCAAGTGCTATGAATGAAGAACAAGGCAACATAGAAATTGTTAAATGTTATAGTTCTTCGTCCTTCGAAGCATTATTTCCCTCAGGATATAATGGATTCTAGACGAAGGTTATGAAGGTTATACCTTCATAAACACAACAAATAATGAGGAAGGGTAAAAAATATGTAAAATAATTTAAACACATGATTATTATTATTAACTCATTTCTATTTCATTATTGTAAAAATGATAACAAATTACAAATGTACCTTTGGCTCGAGGAAAAGCAAAAATACCAGCGTGAAGCAAAAGCAAATGCCCAATGCGTGATTACAGGAGAGCGTGAACAGTACAGGGGTATTGTTCACCTATTTATAGGCACAGGGTGCAGCCTGTGTATAATTACATTTATGCCCTTTACAATGAACTACAATAATGACACAGAATATCATGGGTCTTTAAGTCATTTCATCTTTAAGTCGGTTCACCCCTTCGTCTTGAGACATGTCACTGTGTCGAAGCTTTATAGGCGATAGCTTCGGCGCTGCTTTGGAGAGGATCTGTCGAAGGTGTTTATTTCCTTAGGATCTTCGGCTACGAAGCATACCCCCAACAGTAGCCCCTTCGTGGTGCTAGATTGTTTTTCGTAACGAGCTTGATCCATGAAAAATCTTCTAGGCTTCGGGATGCCGAAGATCCAAAAAACACCTTCCCTGAGCTTGTTGGCGAGAAACGATTAAAATAATCGTCGCACGTGCGACCCATCTTGCACCAATTATGCGCTCGCCAGCGATTCACCTTCTCGAACTATGTGGCCCACCGTTCAGTGAGTGCGAGTGACTGTTTGTTGGTGCTAGAGACCTTGCCGATTCACCTTCCCACCTGCAACACTATATAAACAGATGGGTAGGTGTGAAGTTACCACAGCATTCATTGCTATTGTACTGTTTTGCTTCCAAATTTTTAGTCATAGCCGAAGCTTGATCATCGTGCTCAGACGAAACCTTGCTTGTGAATCTGCTTCGGCACAAGTGTAAGAGCTTCGAAAAAGACAAATAAGCCAACACCAAAAATTTTAAGTAAGTCATAATCAAATGGCCAGAGTTCGCTCTACTGCAAGAGTCGATCGTGAGGGAGACGAGACCGAAGCTGTTGAAACTGTTCCTATTTCGAAAGCAATGAAGCGATCTAGGTTGGTAAACCGGAAGACGTCCCTGTTGCTGAAGCAGAGCAAGCTGGTATTGAAGAGACCGATTCTGAAGATTATTACAACATCGCAGTGCCGAGAAAGCCTAGCCACCTGGACTTCGGAAAGTCCACCATCTCCGAAGCTGATTTCCCTAAGATGGTGAAGTTGGGCTATTTTAGCGAAGATAAGAAAGAGTTGATTCGCTTCGGTGGAGAAGAAACTACTCCGAAGCCAGAAAAAGATGAAATAGTAGTTTTCAAGAGTTTCCTCAAAGCTGGTTTGAGATTCCCTTTAAATAGGATGATTGCCGATGTGCTAAAGAAGTTTGGGATCCACTTTCATCAACTAACTCCTAACGCTATTGTTAGGCTTAGTGTTTATATTTGGGCTCTCCGAAGCCAGGGTGGAACCATTTGCCGAAGGTTTCTGCCGGGTGCACGAGCTACATTACCAAACCAAGGCCAGAAAGGATGGGCTACATGAAAATTTTGGTTGTTACAATTTTGCCTATCAGAAAACTACAAAATTTCCTGTGATCAGCTACCGAAGCAAGTGGCCGGCAGGCTGGAAATCGGAATGGTTCTATGTCAAAGTTGATGATGACAAGGAGAAGCTGGTCCAGAGTCCGCTTGAACTGATATTCGGAGAAACCAGACCCCAATGCAATATGACACCAGAAGGTCCAACGCAAACTGCGTTGGCTGAATTTAGGATTATCGCAGAACTCATTGGCACTAGACATTTAGTGCAGGAATTTCTGGCTTACAAAATATTTCCAACTATGAAGGAATGGGCTATGCCGAAGCTTGAAAAAGAGAAGAAAGAGGGGGAGCTTGTCCGACTGCCCTACCACTATAAGTTCAAGAAATATTTCAAAGCACCCTGCCAAGAATGGCTCAAAACAATCGAAGTAATGTGCACTGAAATTCTTGGGAACTATTCTAAAAAGGAGGATCAATTGATGATAGCAGCCTTCGGCACCCGACCGAAACGAAGGCTAAACAGAGTGCTTGATGCTATAGGCTTTGAATATCCTGATTACGAGCGACTCGACAAGGGTGCCGAAGGGCAGAAAAGGAAAAGAGTAGCTGGCGCTTTGATCAAAGACGACGAAGATCAATCAAAAAAGAAGAAAGAAAAGTTTGAATCGAAAGTGTTAACTTCGAAGAAAAGAAAGGAATCAATCCCGGAACAAAAATCAATTGATGAAGAGAAGACTTCTGCGACATCCTCTGATGCTGAAATAGAGGAAATTCTAAAGGTAATGACTGAAACTTTGCCTGTCAAACTAAGTCCATTGGGGCTTCATCTGACGAAGCTTTTTCATAATGAAAAGGAGCCCACAAAGACAAAGGCATCTAGGCCAAAAAGACAAAGGATTGTTACCGTGACTGAAGTAATTGAAACAACACCACCAAGAGCTCCAACTCTGAAGATGCCGGCAATTGAAATCATGACAGCTACTGAAGCTGTACCTTTGGAGGATGCCGCAGAAGAGGCCAGAGCCGAAGATGCTAACTCCGAAGGTATTAATTTAGGGAGCATAGCCGCTGATATAGATAAAATGCTGCTAAACATGGCCGCTGAAGAAACTGCTGCAGCCACCAAAAAAACCATGGCTGCCAAACCCGATAAAGGAGGAACAACCGAAGATACCTCGGAAGATGAAACTTTTGACTTCCGAAACTTAGTTGGCCAGGAGCTGACTGAAGCTGAAAAAGAGGAATTAAAAGAGTATGCTATATCTTGTGGATATCGGCCGGGGGCGCTTCTCTTTGGTGGTATTGATGATGAAGGGTTAGGCTGTATACGAAACCAAACTGGTGCGAAGGTTGTTGGTACTTTATCGAAGAGTATCGGGTTCCCGAAGCTTGAAGCGGATATCAGCCGCTACCGTCGACAGCATATTGTCGGCAGTTTATTCTATTCTAATTTCAAGGTAAACATTTTGTGTCTAACTCTTATTACTTGTGGTACGAAAATATTTTCTAACAAAGGCTATTTGTTCACAGAGCATGCTTTTGAGCAAGGCATTAAAAATGCAACAAGATTTAGAGGATAAAAGGCAAGAAGTTATAATTGAAAATTTAGAAAACAAAATAAAGGAGCAATCTGCTGCCATTGAGAAGAAAGACTTCGAGCTACAAACAGTCGAAGGCTTATTAGTGGATGTTGAAGCAAAAATAACAGAATTAAATTCGAAGCTTCTTTCCAAGTCAGAGAATTTTGAACAAGAGAAACTGAAGCTTGATGCAAGGCTTGAAGCCGAAACTCAAAGAAACTTGGAATTGAAAGAATCTTTGAAAAATCTTCAAAATAAATGTTTGGAGTTCTGCACTCGATGCATTCATCAGCTAAAGCAAGTGTTCCATTTTGTCGGAGCCAGTAGTGAAGAGTTTACTCCTTCGGCCGAAGACCTGCCTGGTGCCTTCGAGCACATTGAAGGTGAAATTAAAGATCTTGACGAAATTATAGCTGGGCATAGCGACTTTTGTGCCCTGGCAGCTTCTCGGGGCACAGCTGTTGCTTTTTTGAAGTCTGGCTGTGAACACGGCGAGATTGTTAATAGACCCAACTTCAGCCTGTCACCGGCAGACTTAGTTGATGTTCCAAATCTGGCTCGAAGTATTGCAAACAGATTTATAAAGTTAGTATGGACAAAGGGTGGTCGGAGCAAAGCTGGTGACAAAGCTCGGAGTCACCTCAAGCTGGTAACAAAATCATACCTTATTCTTACATTTTCCTTTGATTTTTTGAATTTGGCTTATAATACTTTCGTACAGATTGACCAGGCCGGAGCTGCAGCTGCAGAGTAGAAGAACGAAGCTCTAGAGATAGTGTCGAAGCTTGAATGGTCTTGTAAAAGTAGCTCAAAAAACTCCTATAATAACTTGTACAAAATATGCTGTAATCTGAGTTTTACTTTGTAATATAATCTTACTTTTCCGTCCATATAAGAAATGCTTTGGTGTGTACGAAATTAATACTTTTGAGCCATAGGCGAAAAACACCTTCCCTTCTTTGCGTACACAGCGAAGCATAAAATTGCCTTCCTTTTGGGACCGAAGCATGTTTGTACGTTATGCTGATGATGATCCTATGTATGTCTAAGTGAATGTTTATGAATGCAAATGTCATGATGTAATGTATCGTGCAAATGAATGTTCAAATACATATTCGAAGCCATATTCCCTTGAGAATGACTCAAACCTTCTTTGCCGCTTATTTTTCGGCTTCACCGTTTATTTTTCGGTGTATCAGCGCTGACTTTTCGCTGTAAGCATCCCTTAGGAGCTTCTTCGCCTTTTACTTTCGGCGGAATCAGCGTTTATTTTTCGCTGTAAGCCTCCCTTAGGAGCTTCTTCGCCTTTTACTTTCGGCAGAATCAGCATTTATTTTTCGCTATAAGCCTCCCTTAGGAGCTTCTTCGCCTTTTACTTTCGGCGGAATCAGCATTTATTTTTCGCTGTAAGCTCTGCATTCCCTTAGGAACGACTTTTGAGCTTCTCCATGTTTTCTTTTCTTTTTACTTTGCACTCGATGGTGCGTTGTCAGCTTTTACATTTACATCTTTGGGGGATATCACTCTTATAGAATTGAAATAAGGAAAAGAAAAATTACATGTTGTGGCCCCATTAAAAACCTTTCTCCCCCTTTGGAAAGGAAAAGGGTGCCACAAGAAAGAATAGAAAAAATTACATCAAGCTAAACATAATATCGCCGAAGCTCGTCCGCATTCCATGATCTAGGAATGTCGTTGCCGTCCATATCCTTCAACCTGTAGGAACCGGGTCTTGACGAAGATACTACCAGAAAAGGTCCTTCCCACTTCAGCTGTAATTTGCCTACTGTCTCTGGGTTGGCTACTCTTCGAAGCACCAAATGTCCTGGCTCGATGTTCTTTAGCCTAACCTTTCTATCACACCATTTTATTGTTTCAGCTTGGTATTTGTTGATGTTTTCCATAGCTTGAAGCCTGATCCCCTCTATAGCATCTTTTTCCACAGAGTAATCAGCTTCAGCTTCGCCTTCTGTCGAAGCTACTATTCTTATTGATCCTGTTTTGGCTTCTTCCGGAGTTATTGCTTCGTCACCAAACAATAGTTTGAATGGGGTAAAGCCTGTTGATCTTGATATTGTTGTGTTGTGGCTCCACACCACTTTGATTAATTCGTCTGACCACTTTCCCCTGGGCTGATTGAAGATTAACTTCATTATTCCTGTCATTATGATGCCATTAGCCCTTTCAAGAAGTCCATTTGACTCCGGATGTCGAACTGATGCGAAATGGATCTTCGTGCCAATTTGATCACAAAATTCTCTGAAAGCTTCGGAATCAGACTGTGTCCCATTATCTACGGTAATAGCCTTCGGTACTCCGAAACGACAAACAATATTTTGCCAGAAAAACTTTTGAATAGTGACCGAAGTTATTGTGGCTAAAGGCTTTGCCTCAATCCATTTAGAAAATATTCCACTGCCACTACAACATATCTTAAGTTTCCTTGTGCTGGTGGTAACGGACCTAACAAATCAAGGCCCCACCTTTGCAACGGCCAAGTGGGTTGTATTAACTGAGTTAGAGACGAAGGTTGTTTTTGATCTCTTGCACATTTCTGACAACCTTCGCACTTTTGGACTAATTCTGCTGCATCTGAAGCTGCCTTTGGCCAATAAAATCCTTGACGAAAAACTTTTCCAAGCAAAGGCCTAGATCCAATGTGAGATCCACACAGGCCTGCGTGTATTTCCTTCATCAGTTCTATACCTTCGGCTCTGGATAAACACTTGAGTAACGGAGAACAGACCCCACGCTTGTATAGCTCCCCTTCTATTATAACATATGGTCGAGCTCTTGCCTCTATCCTCCTATTATAAGCTTCATCATCTGAGAGAAAGTTACCCTGAAGGAAGGAGATGATCTCAGTTCTCCAGTCTTCACTATAGACAGGGGATATGTTGAGGACTGCTCTTTCAAGAAGCTCAACCGAAGGTGCTTTTATTGTTTCGAAAAATACTTCCGAAGGTAAGGGCAGCCCTTGTGCTGCTGACTTGGCTAATAAATCAGCATATTCATTTTCTCCACGAGGAATATTTTTAACAGAAAACCCCTCAAAGGAAGCCTCAATCCTTCGGACCGTGTCTAAATATTTTTCAAGCTTCGGATCTCTTGCTTTATAACTTTTGTCAATATGACCAGAAATAACCTGGGAATCAGTTTTAAGAACCGCCCTTCTGATTCCCATTGCCTTTAACTTCCGAAGACCCAAGAGCAAAGCTTCGTACTCAGCAATGTTATTTCTGCAACTGAAATCAAGTCTTGTTGCGTAACAAGTTTTAACTTTGGAAGGAGCGACCAACACAGCAGCTGCTCCTGCTCCGAAGGTTCCCCAAGATCCATCGCAAAATATTGTCCAAACTTTGGCATCTTTACTTGTTTCTTCTTCCTGAGCCCCTGGCGTCCAGTCAGCAATGAAGTCTGCCAACGCTTGGGACTGAATCGAAGATCTCTGCACATAATCAATACAAAATTCATTGAGCTCCGCAGCCCATTTTACAACCCTTCCAGTAGCTTCTCTATTTCTCATAATATCCTTCAATGGTTGTGAAGAAGGAACAACTATATTGTATGCTTGAAAGTAGTGCCGAAGCTTCCTGGAGGCCATCAAAACAGCATATAGCACCTTCTCCAATTCTGTATAATTTTTCTTTGATAAACTAAGAACTTTGGATACAAAGTATATTGGGGCTTGCTTTTTGACTTGGCCTTCAAGCTTCTCCTGAACAAGTGCTGCACTCACCGCTGAGTGCGAAGCTGCCACATATAGCAACAGAGGAGCCCCTGGCGTTGGTGGAGTTAGTGTTGTTAGGTCTATCAAATATTGCTTCAGCTCTTCGAAGGCTCTCTGTTGGACAGGTCCCCATTGAAAAACTTCGGCTGACTTCAGCACTTCGAAAAATGGTAAATTTCTCTCTGCTGATCTAGATATGAATCTGTTAAGAGATGCCAGTCTTCCTGTTAATCTTTGAGCCCCCTTCTTTGTACTTGGTGGTTCCATTCGAAGGATAGCTTCGATTTTATTTGGATTAGCCTCAATCCCTTTTGTTGAAACTAGGCAGCCAAGAAATTTCCCTTTCTTTACCCCGAAGACACATTTTTCTGGATTCAACTTTAAACCGGCCTGTCTAAAATTAGTGAAGGTCTCCTGCAGATCAGTAATGTGATTTTCTTGCTTCGTGCTTTTTACAATGATATCATCAACGTAAGTTAGCACATTTCTGCCTATCTGATATTGAAGAACCTTCGCTGTCATTCTACTGAAGCTTCCTCTAGCATTCTTGAGCCCCTCAGGCATCCGAAGGTAACAATATGTTCCACTAGGGGTTATGAAGCTGGTCTTCGGCTCATCCTCCTTCTTCATCCAAATTTGATGATAGCCTGAATAACAATCCAGCAGACTCATAAGCTCTGATGAAGCTGATGCATCAACTAGGGAATCTATCCTTGGCAATGGAAACTCGTCCTTCGGACAGGCCTTGTTGAGATCAGTAAAATCGATACACATCCTCCATTTACCATTGGCCTTCTTTACCATAACAGTGTTAGCCAGCCATTCTGGGTATTTTACCTCTCTGATAACTCCGGCACTGAGGAGTCTTTTCACTTCATTCCGAGCACCTTCGGCCTTGTCATCAGACATCTTCCGAAGCCTCTGCTTTCTGGGTCTGAAGGATGGATCAACATTGAGCGAGTGTTCAATAACATCCCTGTTAACTCCACAAAGATCATTAGCTGACCATGCAAAAACATCTTTGTTGTTGAACAGAAACCTTATCAAGGTTTTCTCCTGTTCTTCGGACAGTTGGGATCCCAACAGCACCTTCTGCTCTGCTATGTCCTCGCATAAGAGCATGGGCTTCGTCTGATCGGCCGAAGCAGCTTTCTCCCTTCTGAACTTGTATTGCTCACAAGCTTCAGCTCCATCTATGTTATGGATTGCTTTTGAGTCTGTCCAGTTTCCTTCGGCCCTTCTGGCAGCTTCCTGACTTCCATGAATAGCAATGGGTCCTTGGTCTGAAGGTATCTTCATGCAAAGATATGATGGATGAAGAATTGCTTCGAAGGCATTGAGAGTACCACAACCAATGATTGCATTGTAAGGGTATTCCATGTCAACAATATCGAACACAACTTGTTCAGTCCTTGTGTTGTTGATAAATCCGAAGGTTATTGGCATTGTGATTTTTCCGAGTGCTACAATCTGCCTTCCTCCGAAGCCACAAAGGGGATGTGTGGCATCATGGATCTTGTCTTCGGGCTCTTGCATCTGTCTGAAGGCCTTAGCAAATATGATATCAGCTGCACTGCCTGTATCAACCAAAACATTATGGACCAGAAATCCTTTGATCACACAAGAGATAACCATAGCATCATTGTGTGGGTAATCCTTGAGCTGAAGATTCTCTTGAGAAAAGGTAATTGGGATGTGAGACCATCTTGATTTGATGAAGGGTCCTTGTACCCCTACATGTTGTACTCTTCTCTGTGCCTCCTTCTGTTTCTTGTTGGCCGGCTCTGAGCATGAACCGCCTGTTATCGGAAGAACCAGCTTTGGAGCCGAAGCAATTCCATCTTGATTCTTGATCAAAGCCATCATCTCAAAAAAGTGGAAGTGAGTTCACCGGAGGTGGGCGCCAATGTTGGGGACTTGTTCTCAAGTGCTATGAATCAAGAACAAGGCAACATAGAAATTGTTAAATGTTATAGTTCTTCGTCCTTCGAAGCATTATTTCCCTCAGGATATAATGGATTCCAGACGAAGGTTATGAAGGTTATACCTTCATAAACACAACAAATAATGAGGAAGGGTAAAAAATATGTAAAATAATTTAAACACATGATTATTATTATTAACTCATTTCTATTTCATTATTGTAAAAATGATAACAAATTATAAATGTACCTTCGGCTCGAGGAAAAGCAAAAATACCAGCGTGAAGCAAATGCCCAATGCGTGATTACAGGAGAGCGTGAACAGTACAGGGGTATTGTTCACCTATTTATAGGCACAGGGCGCAGCCTGTGTATAATTACATTTATGCCCTTTACAATGAACTACAATAATGACACCGAATATCATGGGTCTTTAAGTCATTTCATCTTTAAGTCTGTCGGCGTTTCGAGACCGGGGGGTCCCTAAGCCGACGAGTGAATGTCGCCACGTGCCCCAGCCCAGATGCGTCGACGCGAGGCCGAGCGCGAAGGGGGGAAGAGAGGTGGCCGGAAGTGGGCATGAGAGAGGAGTGGGAATCCCGCGGCCTTCGTGTTCGTCCCACGCCCAGGTCGGGTGCGCTTGCAGTAGGGGGTTAAAAGCGTCCACGCGGGAGAGGGAGCGAGCGGCCTCACGCGAGCGCCTGTCTCGTCCTCGTCCCCGCGCGGCCAACCCTCTCTAAGAGGGCTCTGGTCCTTCCTTTTATAGGCGTAAGGAGAGGACACAGGTGTACAATGGGGGGGTGTAGCAGAGTGCTACGTGTCTAGCGGGGGAGAGCTAGCGCCCTAAGTACATGTCGTCGTGGCAGCCGGAGAGATTTTGGCACCCTGCTGGCGTGATGTCGTGGCCGTCGGAGGAGCGCTGGAGCCTGGCGGAGGGACAGCTGTTGGAGCTGTCGAGTCCTTGCTGACGTCCTCTTGCTTCCGTAAGGGGGCTGAGAGCTGCCATCGTCACTGAGCATGCGGGGCGCCATCATTGCCTATCTGGTGGAGTGAGCCAGATGGGACGCCGGTCTTGTTCCCTGTGGCTCGAGTCAGCTCGAGGTAGGGTGATGATGGCGCCTCCTGTTGACGTAGCCGGTCCGCGCCCTAGGTTGGGCGATGTGGAAGCTCCTCCGAAGCCGAGGTCGAGTCTGTCTTCTGTGGCCGAGGTCGAGTCCGAACCCCTGGGTCGGGCGAGACGGAGATCGTCGACTGAGGCCAGAGCGGAGTCCGAGCCTTGGGGTCGGGCGAAGCGGAGTTCGTCGTCTTCTGGGGCTGAGCCCGAGTCCGAGCCCTGGGGTCGGGCGGAGCGGAGTTCGCCGTCTTCCGGGACTTAGCCCGAGTCCGAGCCCTGGGTCGGGCGGAGCGGAGTTCGCCGTCTTCCGGGACTTAGCCCGAGTCCGAGCCCTGGGGTCGGGTGGAGCGGAGTTCGCCGTCTTCCAGGACTTAGCCTGAGTCCGAGCCCTGAATCGGGCGGAGCGGAGTTCGCCGTCTTCCGGGACTTAGCCCGAGTCCGAGCCCTGGGTCGGGCGGAGCGGAGTTCGCCGTCTTCCGGGACTTAGCCCGAGTCCGAGCCCTGGGTCGGGCGGAGCGAAGTTCGCCGTCTTCCGGGACTTAGCCCGAGTCCGAGCCCTGGGTCGGGTGGAGCGGAGTTTCCTATGGTGCCTACGGCCGGGCCTGACCGCTTGTCAGCCTCACTCTGTCAGGCGGCACCGCAGTCGGAGTGGCGCAGGCAGCGCTGTCTTTCTGCCAGGCTGGTCAGTGGAGTGGCGAAGTGACGGCTGTCACTTTGGCTCTGTCGACTGCAGGGCGCGCGTCAGGATAAGGGCATCAGGCTGCCTTCGCATTAAATGCTCCTGCGATTTGGTCGGTCGGCGCGGCGACTTGGTCAGGGTTGCTTCTTGGCGAAGACAGGGCCTCGGACGAGCCGGAGATGCATTAGCCGCTGGAGGGGGGCCTCGGGCGAGGCAGAGATCCTCCGGGGTCGGCCGCCCTTGTCCGAGGCTAGGCTCGGGCGAGGTGTGATCACGTCCTTCGAATGGACTGATCCCTGACTTAATCGCACCCATCAGGCCTTTGCAGCTTTATACTGATGGGGGTTACCAGCTGAGAATTAGGAACCTCGGGGGTACCCCTAATTATGGTCCCCGACAGTAGCCCCCGAGCCTCCAAGGGAGTGTTAATACTCGCTTGGAGGCTTTTGTCGCACTTTTTTGCAAGGGGACCAGCCTTTCTCGGTTGCTGTTTGTTCCGGCGGGGGCGCGCGAGCGCACCCGCCGGGTGTAGCCCCCGAGGCCTCGGAGGAGTGGTTAGACTCCTTCGAGGTCTTAATGCGTTTCGTGATGCTTTGGCCAGTCTGGTTATCCCCTCATGCGAACGGGCCGTAACCTGGGTGCACCGTCGAGTCCCAAGTTCTCGGGCTGATATGTTGACGCTGTCAACAGTTTGGCCGGAGCCGAGTTTGCGAGAGTAGCCCCCGAGCCTCCGCACAGAGCGAGAGGACGATCAAGGACAGACTCGACTTTTTTACATACGCCCCTGCGTCGCCTTTTCGCAAGGAGGAGGGGGGGAAAGCGCCATGTTTCCCTCGGTGGGCGTCGAACATGGTGTCTCCAGCGAGCTGCGAACGGGTGATCCGAGTGGACGCCCGTGCCCCATTCGTTAGGGGTCGGCTGTGGCCCGGAGGCATGCCCAAAAGTACCTGCGGGTGATTTGCTAGACCCGGTCCCCTGGCGACGGGGTTCGAGGGCTCGATGCCTCCCTTTGATGGGATTCCGTTACAAGATCGTTCCCACTGGTCTCGGAAATGTCCTAGGGTACCTCGGGAGCGCAGCCCGAGCCTTGGTTATGTATCGAACGTACCCATGGCCATCCCTCGCTCTGTGTCTGAGGCGGCTGTGAACCCTTCGGGGGCCAGCCTTCGAACCCCTGATCAGTAGTGGGCGCGGAGCCCAAGTAGCCTGAGGCGGTCATTGAACCCTTTCGAGGGGCTGGCCTTCGAAACTAGACCAGTAGTGGGTGTAGAGCCCACGCGATCTGAGGTGGCTGTCGAACCCTTCCGAGGGGCCAGCCTTCGAACCTCTGATCAGTAGGGAGGCTTGGAGCCTGGTTCCTTCACGGAGAAGGATCCTTTTCGGGGTATCCCCCTTTCCCGGTCCCTGTTGCAAGAGAGAGAAAGAGGAAAAAAGGAAAAGGTTACGAAATCGAACGACGTGGCGTACCTTTTTCGACGCGGTTATTGTGGCGAAGGCGAAGCGTCGCTCGCTTCTCCTGCCAGAGGCGCCGCCTGCCCTGCCGCAGAGTTAATGCGACAGGACAAGTGGTTCGCGGGGCAGCCGTTGCGCGTGCGCAAGCCGTTCGAGGAACGGCTGTTTTGCTTCGTGTTTTTGAATCCTGCGACCGGTCCAGACGGAACGTTGAACGGGTCTCGCCTGGTTCTTTATATATTCGGGAGAGGGAGCGGTGATGGTTCTTCACTCTGCTGCTCGCTTCCCACTTAGGTTTTCGCAACCTGAAGGAATAGCCAGAGAAAGGAAACCACGCACCTCGCCCTCTCCGCCGCCACCTCCTCTGCTTGGTGATGGCCGACCGGGTGACCATTGTTCCGCCGCGTGACCCGTGGCCTTTCTCCACCGTCACGGCGGATGATCTGGAGGCCCTTGTTGCTGATGGTCTGCTTCGCCCTCTCTCCGATGACTCGCAGCCGGAGTGGCTGGCCCCTCCGAGCGAGGCCGCCCCGTCCCCACCGTCGGGGTACGTGCTGAGCTTCGTCTCCTTCCACGAGCGGGGGTTCGGAGTGCCTGCGAGCCGTTTTATGCGGGTGATTCTGCACGCCTATGGGGTGGAGCTGCACAATCTCAGTCCCAACTCCATTTCGCAAGCAGCCATCTTCGCGGCGGTTTGCGAAGGGTATTTGGGGATCGCCCCCCACTGGGACCTATGGACCCATCTCTTCTCCGCGGAGCTTTTTGCCTCGTTGATGGGGGAAAGAAGAGTCCGCATGGCGGTGCGGGCCAGCGGCTGCATCCTCCAGTTGAGGCAGGCGCGGGCGCTGCAGTACATCCTCGTCGTCCTCGTGTCTTCGAACAAAGGGTGGCAGCGCCGGTGGTTTTATCTCCGAAACGACAACGGGAGGCTCCCGTCGTTTTCCCAACGAGTGGTGACCGCCGCCGGTGATAACTGGCGCTACGGGGCCCCGTGCGAGAGGCAGAAGAATCTCCAGCCCCTCTTGAAGGCCCTGGAGGAGCTGCGAGAAGGAGGGCTCACCGCCGCGGGGGTGGTTGCCGCCATCCACCGCCGGAGGGTGCTCCCCTTAACAGAGCGACGGCTGCTACTTTCGGAGATGACGCCGGTGGTCGGCTTGGAGGGTTCGCAGATGTCCTCGATCCCCCTCCCCACCGATGACCTCCATAGGCAGGTGGCTGGCGCATTAGGGAAGCCTGACGCCGGCGCCCTCACCCAGCTTCCTATGCGTCCCGATCGTGGGTGCATGTCCCTGGTGAGTGTCCGCTCCTCCTTCTTTCTTGTGTCGGATCGCACCTGGTCCTCTTGGCCGAGACTTTTCGTTTATCTCTAGGAGCTAGGGTCTCACAAGCCTTCCCCGCCACCGGTCTCGGAGGACGCGGTGGACCGAGCCGCGCGGAGGGTTGCTGCGGAGAGGAAGAAGGAGAAGAAGGACATGGAGAAGGCTCGGGCCCGCGAGCGGATGCGGGCTTGGGACGCCTTGGAGAAGTGTCGTCGACGGCAGGAGAGGGACGGGCTCCCGAGGGAGCCGTCGCCGGAGACGCTTGATGATGATGACGACGATGATGATGAAGACGACGGCATGGTGGCCCGCCTTGGCCTCAGCCCAGATCTGAGGCTAGGCCAGGGGTCGCCGAGCTAGCCCCCGAGCGGGTCGGCACCGTCGGTATCCGGGGCCGGGACGTTGGGGTCTCGGTCCGAAGAGCGGGGGCAGGCCGAGGGGGCACTTGACCCCGTGGCCGAGGTGGTCGAGGTGACCCCAGGGAGCCAGGCCGACCTGCCTGTCCCTGAAGAGGCGTTGCCCATGCTGGTAGCACAGAAGGCTGATCCTCAGGTCACCATGTCTGTGCTTGGGCGGACCGTCCCTTTGGCGCCTCGGGCGCCCGAGGCAGGGAGGGTGCCAAAGCCGGCAGCGGGGCAAACCTCGGCGGTGCCTGCGAGGACCAAGGCTCGAGGGGCCTCCCCACAGGCACGATTGGTCGTGGCTCGGAGCGGGTAAGTATCGGAGAATACCTCTGTTTTGGTTCCTTCTTTGTGTGTCCTGATCTTGCTCTTCCCTTCCTTCTCAGCAAACGGAGGCACGGTTCGACCAGTCTGGCTCCGCGGAAGGCTCTTAAGATGGCGCCGGCCTCTGCAGCCGATGCCGTACCGGGCCTCGCCAGCTGGCTAGCCTCCGCACAAGGTGCCTCCGAGCGGGGGGCACAGGCAGCACAAGCTGCCGTGGGGCAAGCCCTCGAGGCTGACCCCTCCGTTGAGGCGGTCACCATGCCGAGGGAGACTGCTAGCGCAGCCGCGGTCCTGAGCCCTCCAGATGCGTTGCCGACGCTGGCACCGGCTTCCACCGAGGCGGTTGCCGTTCTGGCCGTGGAACCATCCGCCGCCGCCGATGCGGAGATGGCCGAGGCGTCGCTACCTGGTGCTTCGAAGGAGGGGGCGCGGAACCGCGACCCGTCCTGGGGAGCGGCGACCTCGTCCCCGCGTGGCACAGTGCCGACGAGCGGCGTGGGTCGCTCCGGTTCTGGACCGGTGGGGCTTCAGATCCCCTCTTCGTTCTTGATGACGAGCGAGAGGAGCAATCTTGGGACAGGCTTTGTGAGTGTGCCGAGGCGACGGTGGGGTCGCTTCGATCGACTTTGGAGGTCCTTCGCAGGGACGTTCCCCAGATCCTCCAGGTAATAAGCTTGAGCATACCTTTCACGTGATCAAGGCATCCCTTGTGACGCCTCGCTTCCCTTCTTCAGGATCTGACGGATCTGAGCGCCGCCAAGTCGTCGTTCATCCGCCGAGAGGCCGATGTCTGGGGTTCGCTGTGGTCCCTGAGGGCCATGCTTGCCGGGGCTACCGAACGCATCTCCCAACGGAACGCCGAGGCGGCGGACCTTTGGTTGCTCTACGCCGATCTGGGAGCGGAGGCAGTGGCGGCGCGCGCGGAAGCGCAGCGGCAGCAGCTGGAGCTTGGCCGGGTCATCGGTGAGCGGGACCAGGCCGAGCGCCGGGCTGAGGCTCTCGGTGTCCAGTTGGCCGAGGCATCTGCTCGGGCCGGAACCCTCGTAGCAGACCTAGCCGTGGCCCGAGCCGCATCCTCGGAGCAGCGTGCCTGAGCCGAAGGCATGTCTTGGCTGTTTTAGGATTTTGACCCAGCTTCGTTCCTTAACCAGTGTTTGAAGTCTTCTGTTTTGGCTGTTTTCAGAGCTCGAGTCTGCCCTCGGTGAGTCCACCAAGGCGCTTGCCCAGAAGGAGGCCGACAGTGCGGCCATGTCTGAGGCCATCTTGGCCTTCGGCCAGACCTTAGGCCTCGACGATGTTCCCTCGGGGAGTTCCCCTCAGAGTCGCCTGCAGGCCTTGGGCGACCGCGCGCGCGCCCGACTCCACGAGGCGCTGCATCACGGCGTTAGGCGGGCCTTCGCCGTGCTCGCATCCCACTATGACGTGGATCTAGAGCGGGTCAGCGAGGGGTACTGCCTTCCCAATGAAGACGAGGCTGCCCTGGCCGAAGTCCAGAGGCTCGATGCGGCCGCCGCGGGCCCGGGCGCGGTGCTGGCGTCCATCTTCGAGGTGGAGATCCTTCCGCCTGCGCCGTCGTTCAAGGCTGAGGTGGGTCTCGCCGGGGGTGGAGACGGCGCTGAAGTTGGGGATGACGCCAAGGGTGCCGCCCCTCCCCCGGGGCGATGCTTGATTCTGCCAGAGCAGTTTATTTTGGACACGTGTGTGCCTTTCGCGGCCGCTGAGGCCTAGACACTTTTACCATCGTGATATGAAGTTGCGTCTTTTCCCTCCTGTTCTGCGTATCCGAGCTCGTTCGTCAGTAACAAGATTTCTTACCCAAGTAAGAGTTATTTTTCGCGGTAGGCGACGAGTGAGGTATCCGTATCCCAGAGGCGTAGGAGTTCCTCGGCTCGGTCGGCCTTGCCACTTACATGCACTCTTCTTCGTTTCTTGGGGTCTTGTTACTGATATAGCCGGGAGACACGAAAGTCGTTTCAATGTAAGACTTTTTTTGAGGAAAGTTTTGGCGCAGAGGGGATTCCCCCCTTTTAGCCCCCGAGGGAGGGTCGGGCTTTGCCGAGGCAAGGCTGACCCTTCCTTGATGACTAAACTTTGCGTAGGAGCGAGGTATATGAACAACTTGAAAACATCTTAAGGGTAGAAGCGACGTAGCTGTTGGATGTTCCAAGCGTTGCCGTAGACCTCGCCCTGACTGTTGGCCAGCTTGTATGTTCTGGGCTTCAGAGCCTTGGCGATGACGAACGGCCCCTCCCAGGGGGGCGTGAGCTTGTGCCGCCCTCGGGCGTCTTGTCGCAGCCGAAGCACCAGATCGCCCACCTGGAGGTCTCAGGACCGGACCCCTCGGGTGCGGTAGCATCGCATGGACTGCTGGTACCGTGCCGAGTGTAGTAAGACCCTGTCCCGAGCCTCTTCCAGCTGGTCCAGCGAGTCTTCTCGACTAGCTTGGTTGCTTTGGTCGGCATAGGCCTTCGCTCTCGGGGAACGGTATTCTAAGTCCGTGGGCAAGATGGCCTCGGCCCCATAGACCAGAAAGAACGGCATGAAGCCCGTGGCTCGGCTCGGTGTTGTCCTCAGGCTCCAGACCACCGATGGGAGTTCCTTTATCCATCGCTTGCCAAACCTGTTGAGGTCGTTGTAGATCCGAGACTTGAGCCCTTGTAGAATCATGCCGTTGGCACGCTCTACTTGCCCATTCGTCATGGGATGAGCCACGGCGGCCTAGTCCACCCGGATGTGGTGATCCTCGTAGAAGTCCAGGAACTATCTGCCGGTGAACTGGGTGCCATTGTCGGTGATGATGGAGTTCGGGACCCCGAAACGATGGACAATGTTGGTGAACAACGCTACCGCCTGCTTGGACCTGATGCTGTTTAGGGGTCGGACCTCGATCCACTTGGAGAATTTGTCGATGGCGACCAACAGGTGCGTGTAGCCCCTGGGTGCCTTCTGCAAGGGGCCGACGAGGTCCAGACCCCACACAGCAAAAGGCCAGGTGATGGGAATCGTCTGCAGAGCCTGAGCGGGCAGGTGAGTCTGCCTTGCGTAGAATTGGCACCCTTGGTAGGTGCGGACAATCCTAATGGCGTCGGCCACCACGGTCGGCCAGTAGAAACCTTGTTGGAAAGCATTCCCGACAAGGGCTCGAGGTGCTGCGTGATGGCCGCAAGCCCCCGAGTGTATCTCTTGAAGGAGTTTCTGACCTTCGGTGATGGAGATGCATCGTTGGAGGATGCCTGAGGGGCTGCGGTGGTAGAGCTCCTTCCCGTCTCCCAGCAAGACGAACGACTTGGCGCGGCGCGCCAACCACCGAGCTTCGGCTTGGTCGGGGGGTAGTTCCCCTTGGTGGAGATACTGCAGGTACGGGGTCTGCCAGTTTCGATTAGGCACGACCCCGCTCCACTCCTCCTCGACGCGCAGTGCCTCACCCTCGAGGGCCGAGGGTGCCTCGGGCGGAGCCGAGGGCGCCTCGGGCTCGGCCGAAGGTGCCTCGGGCTGGACCGAGGCCTTGTCGGGCTCGGGCGAGTCGTCGGTCTTGACTGAGGGTTGATGTAGGTCTCGGGAGAAGATGTCCGGGGGGACCGTTGTTCGCCTCGAGGCTATCTTAGCCAGCTCGTCCGCAGTCTCGTTGTAGCGTCGGGCGACGTGGTTGAGCTCGAGCCCGTAGAACTTGTCTTCCAAGCGCCGAACCTCATCGCAATAGGCCTCCATCTTCGGGTCGTGGCAGTGGGAGTTCTTCATGACTTGGTCGATGACGAGCTGCGAGTCACCGCGAGCGTCGAGGCGTCGGACCCCTAGCTCGATGGCGATCCGCAACCCGTTGACCAGAGCCTCATATTCGGCCATATTGTTGGACGCCGGGAAATGGAGGCGTAGTACATAGCGTATGTGCTTCCCGAGGGGCGAGATGAAGAGCAGGCCCGCGCCCGCTCCTGTTTTCATCAGCGACCCGTCAAAGAACATGGTCCAGAGCTCCGGCTGGATCGGAGCTGCTGGGAGCTGGGTGTCGACCCATTCAGCCACAAAGTCTGCCAAGAGACGGGGTTTCGCACCCAGCAGTGGAATCCACAATTTGATTGATACAGGTCGCGGCAAGTGGTGTCGGCGAGGAACGCGCCGATGACATCCGAGTCAGTGTCGCTGGGTAGCTCGGTGCGCTGCTTCGAGAATCGCCGGATGCAGTCCCGGAGAGACTCTCCCAGCTGCTGTCGGCAGCTTCGGAGGTCCCAGGAATTCCCGGGGCGCACGTATGTGCCCTGGAAATTGCCGGCGAAGGCTTGGACTAGGTCGTCCCAGTTGGAGATCTGCCCCGGAGGCAGGTGCTCCAACCAGGCGCGAGCGGTGTTGGAGAGGAACAGGGGGAGGTTGCGGATGATGAGGTTGTCATCGTCCGTTCCACCCAGTTGGCAGGCCAGACGGTAGTCCACGAGCCACAGTTCCGGCCTCGTCTCCCCCGAGTACTTTGTGATAGTAGTCGGGGGTCGGAACCGGGTCAGGAACGGCGCCCGTCGTATGGCCCGGCTGAAAACCTGCGGACCGGGTGGTTCGGGCGAAGGACTCCGATCCTCCCCGCTGTCGTAGCGTCCCCCACGCCTGGGGTGGTAGCCTCGGCGCACTCTTTCGTCGAGGTGGGCCCGACGGTCGCGGTGAGGGTGCTTGTTGCCGAGGCGACCCGGGTCGCAGGCGTTGTGTGGCTCGTGCGCCCGGTGTAGACCGAGGCTTCCCGCGTGAATCAGGAAGTTGCGGCATGATGTTCCGAGGGGTACCCCTGCCTTCGGGAGGCGGAGCTCTCGGCCCATCGGACCGCGGCGCCTTCTAGGAGATTCTTGAGCTCTCCCTGGATTCGCCGCCCCTCGGTGGTTGATGGCTCCGGCATCGAGCGGAGGAGCATTGCTGCTGCGGCCAGGTTCTAGCCAACCCCACTGGATGTGGGTGGCGGCCTGACCCTGACATCGTCGGTGATGCGGTGCTGGAAGCCTTGGGGTAGATGACGTATCTCTCCGGCTGGAGGTTGGGCCACCCCTGCCTGCCCAACGTCCCGGCGGATCAGCTCAAGCGCTCCTGCTCCCTCGTCGAGCCTGGCCTGCACCTCGTGGATTTGCTCGAGCTGTGTGTCCTGACCCCCCGCAGGGACTGGGACCACAGCTAGCTCCCGAAGGATATCAACGCGAGGCACCGGCCTAGGGAGATCACCGTCCTCTGGCATGCCGAGATGGTTGCCTTCGGAGGGACCCCCTAGATCGACGTGGAAACATTCGCGGCTCGGGCCGCAGTCCTCATCGCCGAGGCTACGGCTACCGTCGGAACAGTCGGAGAGGCAGTAGTCGCATGCGGTCATAAAGTCCCGCATGGCACTGGGGTTCCCAAGTCCAGAGAAATCCCAACAGAAGCTGGGCTCGTCGTCTTCCTCGAACCTAGAGGGCCCGTAGGTCGAGACGTCCGTCAGCCGGTCCCAAGGTGACCGCATACGAAACCCCAAAGGGTTGGGACTCGCCTCTACGAGAGCGTCCGCCAAAGCGAGGCCGCTTGGCGGGTCGAGGCTGAATGCGAAAGACGCGAGACGGGAATCGGTCGGTACCTCTTGGTCGATGGGCGGTGATGAAGTCATGTCGGGGGCTGACTGCACCGTCGTCCTAGGAACGAGGGTGACGCCCAGCAAGCCTTCCGCAAGCGTGCTGGCGTCGTCCGTCTGCTTGGAGTAGGCGTGTCGCGGGGAAACGGCGCTCGTCTTCGTCTCAGATGCGAGGGCGACGCTCGACGTGTCCCCCGTTGGGGCGCCAACGTCATCGACTCGCTCGACAGCCGACGAGGTGCCGCCTCCTGCTTAACCTTGGTAGCCCCGTCCCCTCCTCCGTCGGCGGGGGAGGCGATGGGACAAGCTCGAATGTAGCTCTTCCGCCACGTGGGGAAGACGTCGTCGATTCCGCCATCGGCGGACGGGTTGTCGGCCGCCATTGCTGCTGTCGCCCGGCGGTGGAATGAGTATCATGTCGTAGCCGCCGTCGAGGGACATGAACTCAAGGCTCTCGAAACGGAGCACCGTCCCGGGTCGGAGAAGTTGCTGGAGACTGCCCATCTGGAGCTTGACGGGAAGTTGTTCGTCAGCACGCAGCAGGCCCCTACCTGGCGCGCCAACTGTTGGCGTTTCGAGACCGGGGGGTCCCTAAGCCGACAAGTGAATGTCGTCGCGTGCCCCAGCCCAGATGGGTCGACGCGAGGCCGAGCGCGAAGGGGGGAAGAGAGGTGGCCAGAAGTGGGCGTGAGAGAGGAGTGGGAATCCCGCGGCCTTCGTGTTCGTCCCGTGCCCAGGTCGGGTGCACTTGCAGTAGGGGGTTACAAGCGTCCACGCGGGAGAGGGAGCGAGCGGCCTCACGCGAGCGCCTGTCTCGTCCTCGTCCCCGCGCGGCCAACCCTCTCTAAGAGGGCTCTGGTCCTTCCTTTTATAGGCGTAAGGAGAGGACACAGGTGTACAATGGGGGGTGTAGCAGAGTGCTACGTGTCTAGCGGGGGAGAGCTAGCGCCCTAAGTACATGCCGTCATGGCAGCCGGAGAGATTTTAGCACCCTGCTGGCGTGATGTCGTGGCCGTCGGAGGAGCGCTGGAGCCTAGCGGAGGGATAGCTGTCGGAGCTGTCGAGTCCTTGCTGACGTCCTCTTGCTTCCGTAAGGGGGCTGAGAGCTGCCATCGTCACTGAGCGTGCGGGGCACCATCATTGCCTACTTGGTGGAGTGAGCCAGATGGGACGCCGGTCTTGTTCCCTGTGGCTCGAGTCAGCTCGGGGTAGGGTGATGATGGCGCCTCCTGTTGACGTAGTCGGTCCGCGCCCTAGGTTGGGCGATGTGGAAGCTCCTCCCAAGCCGAGGTCGAGTCTGTCTTCTGTGGCCGAGGTCGAGTTCGAACCCCTGGGTCGGGCGAGACGGAGATCGTCGGCTGAGGCCAGAGCGGAGTCCGAGCCCTGGGGTCGGGCGAAGCGGAGTTCGTCGTCTTCTGGGGCTGAGCCCGAGTCCGAGCCCTGGGGTCGGGCGGAGCGGAGTTCGCCGTCTTCCGGGACTTAGCTCGAGTCCGAGCCCTGGGTCGGGCGGAGCAGTATTCGCCGTCTTCCGGGACTTAGCCCGAGTCCGAGCCCTGGGGTTGGGCGAAGCGGAGTTCGCCGTCTTCCGGGACTTAGCCCGAGTCCGAGCCCTGGGTCGGGCGGAGCGGAGTTCGCCATCTTCCGGGACTTAGCCCGAGTCCAAGCCCTGGGTCGGGCAGAGCGGAGTTCGCCGTCTTCCGGGACTTAGCCCAAGTCCGAGCCCTGGGTCGGGCGGAGCAGAGTTCGCCGTCTTCCTGGACTTAGCCCGAGTCCGAGCCCTGGGTCGGGCGGAGCGGAGTTTCCTATGGTGCCCGCGGCCGGGCCTGACCGCCTGTCAGCCTCACTCTGTCAGGCGGCACCGCAGTCGGAGTGGCGCAGGCGGCGCTGTCTTTCTGCCAGGCTGGTCAGTGGAGCGGCGAAGTGACGGCGGTCACTTCGGCTCTGTCGACTGCAGGGCGCGCGTCAGGATAAGGGCGTCAGGCTGCCTTCGCATTAAATGCTCCTGCGATTTGGTCGGTCGGCGCGGCGACTTGGTCAGGGTTGCTTCCTGGCGAAGACAGGGCCTCGGACGAGCCGGAGATGCATTAGCCGCTGGAGGGGGGCCTCGGGCGAGGCGGAGATCCTCCGGGGTCGGCCGCCCTTGTCCGAGGCTAGGCTCGGGCGAGGTGTGATCGCGTCCTTCGAATGGACTGATCCCTGACTTAATCGCACCCATCAGGCCTTTGCAGCTTTATGCTGATGGGGGTTACCAGCTGAGAATTAGGAACCCCGGGGGTACCCCTAATTATGGTCCCCGACAAAGTCGGTTCACCCCTTCGTCTTGAGACATGTCACAGTGCCGAAGCTTTATAGGCGATAGCTTCGGCGCTGCTTTGGAGAGGATCTGCCGAAGGTGTTTATTTCCTTAGGATCTTCGGCTACGAAGCATACCCCCAACACCACCGTTGAACACTGGTGAATGGACCATCACAGTGGATAATGTCTTTTGGCACGCTAACGGTCCCCTACCTGGCATGCCAACTAGCATGGTTTTGCTAACTGGGGGGACAATAGAATTTGTGTTCGGTGGGGGATGTTAGCATAGACTCACTCCAAATGGTGAATCACGGGGATTTTAGAAGAGGGCATGCGAAATAGAGAGTTATACTGGTTTAGGCTTGCGCCCTAGTCCAGTGTAGTGTTGATCGTAGTATTGATTGAGTACCGTGTTACATCTGGTGCATGTGTGTAGAAGTAGGAGGAGGGCCTTCCCTTTTATAGCTCAAGGTAAGAACCTTATAGAGGAGACATGTTTTCTATTAGAGAGGGAGAGATCTGCAACCCCGGGTTGACGTGGTATCCCTAAGGTTGTCCGTAGGGTCATGCATAGCCATACTCTCGGTATGGCGTACCGCCTTGCTAGTCTATCATACAGGTCCTGTAGCGAGTCCATTGTTGATTTCTTCATAGTAGTGCATGGTGGGTCCCGTGGGTCAATCTTATGTTGTGGTCGTGTGTGGCGTGGCTTCGCCTGTTGTCATGAGCCCTACGTCACCTGCCAGCATGTGTAGGCATACACTTGATATGTCATACTATCCTATCTTTCATGATATATGAGTCACTATTGAGACTCTGGTGCTGAGGTCCTCCCATGACTAAGGTTGATTGACCCCACAGGGAAGTGGGGATACGCTTGAGACCTTTCAAGACGGCATACAGTCGTGTTGATGGTGACCTCCCGATGCCTATTCTGTATGTTGTTGGTATGTCCGGACGTGGCTTGGTGATGATTGACCTGTCTTTGCTGTCATGGGGCAATAGCGCTAGAGTGGGACTTCTTCCTCGTGGGTTTTGCTCGGTTGGGAGTTGGTCAGCAGCTTTGCCTCGCTGGGTAGCTCAACGGGGACTTGCTCGCTGGGGACTTGGTCAGCTGCTCCACCTTGTAGGGTTGCTTGACGGAGGACTTGGTCAGCCTCTTCACCTTGTAGGCTTGCTAGCCTCGCGGGGTTGATCGGTCAGGAGTTGGTCGGCAGCTATGTCTCGCAGGGTTGCTCGGTGGGGACTTGATCGGCAGCTCCACCTTGTAGGGTTGCTCGACGGAGGACTTGGTTGGTCGCTCTGCCTCACAGGCAAGCATGGCAAATGGGCCAGGTCGGTCGCTCCACCTTACAGGCTTGCTCGGCAAATGGGCAGAAAGGAGGTCATGGGCCTACTTTGGGTACCTTGTTCCTAGGTACCTGATAGATGGTGATACCCACTTGAGAACTACAAGAAATGAAGGGTTGGATAACAGTGATGAAGGAAACAGGTAATGCCTAAGAGGGGGTGAATTAGGACTTCTAAAACTTTATCTAAACAAGGCCACAAATAAATCCATAGAGCAATACCTATGCAAGTAAACAAACTAGAATGTACAAACTAGGTTTTGTCTAAGTGTTGCTATCTCTACCGTAGTGGCTAAGTTTCAATCCTAAACAATCTAAGTATAAAGACAAGATTGGAACTTAAATACTTAATATAAATGCGGAAGCTAAAGAGCAAGGTAGAGATGCAAACTCTCGTGGATGACACCGGTATTATTATCGAGGTATCCGGAACCACGCAAGGTCCCGAGTAATCCTCATTGGTGCCCCTGCGGAAAGGGAAGCCCACGCCAGGGCCAACACCACGGTCGAGTAACTCCGTAGAGAGCCGCGGGCCTTCTCCACGCGCAAGTGGTGCTCCGCTTCCGGCTCCTCTCGGACACTCCCCGCTGTTTCCACTATCGAGCTTTCAGCCGAAAACGTCGTGGGCCTCGTTCCCTCTGGTACATGGTAGAGGTCATGACACAAACATGGTTGTCACGGTCTCGCAATACTCTCGCCCCACTCGATACAATTACAATGGCTCACGCAAGAGCCGAGGGGTTGTGTGGTTTTCTAAACTCACTCAACTAACTAGGATTCACCTAGAGCAAGCGCTAAAGCGGTCTAACTAACCTAGCACTTCGTAAAGCACCTCCTCCAATCATAGAATGATTCTATTAAGCACATGGGTGTATGAGCACTTGGAAATGTCTATACTATGCCTTGGTATGTTGCTTGGGCTCCCACACATTGAAATGGCCAGTTGGGGTGGTATTTATAGGCTCCAACACAATTCTAGCCATTGGAGACAAGCTGTTGCTCTGAGGCACACCGGACAGTCCAGTGCCCCTGCCCGGTGCACCTAGCCATTGGACCTGACACGCAGGTGACCGTTGCCGTTGTAGGCTTTTACCCCGGATAGTCCGGACGTCACACCGTACAGTCTGGTGGCTTCTCTCCACCAGTGCCACCAGGAACTAGTCATTGGGCTACAGTTCCTTGGTGCACCAGACAGTCCGGCATGTGGCACCGGGCAATCCAGTGTGCCACTGGACAGTCCGATGCTATTAGCCAGACAGTCTGCCAGTGGCAACACTATTCTTTGTTTCTTGGACTTTGCTTGATACTTGTTGATCTTCACTTGTGATCTTCATAATGTCTTCTTTTGAGGTGTTGTTTTCCTCAATGGCTTAGTCCAAGTAACTTTAGCATCATGTGAACTACAATCATAAACACTAGCAAACACATTAGGGTCTGTTTGGTTGGGCTGTGGCTGTGAAAAAAGCTGCTGTGGGCTGTGAGCTGTGAAAAAAGCTGCTGTGAGCTATGAACTGCTAAAAAGCTAAAAACCATTTGGTGGAAACCACTAAAAGTCGCTAAGAATTATTTCATATATATTTTCACACTTCCACCTAAAAGCTGCTAAAAGCAGGTCCAGAAGTGCTTTCAGTTTTGCACTACAAGAAAGTCGGCTTTTAGAAAAAAGCTGCTTTCTAGATTCAGCCCTTTGGTTTGACTTTTGGCTTTTATGGGGTAAAAGCCAAAGCCAAAAGCCAAACCAAACACACCCTTAGTGCACAGGTTATGTTGATCATCAAACAGCAAAACCTTTTAAACCAAATGGCCTGGGGTCTATTTTCCTTACAAGTGATATCAAGATTATCACCGAGAACACCATGAGTATGGACTACAGATCCATCAACACATCATCCTTCTTCTTCATGTAGAGCCATGTATTAATGATGACCGACTTTGCCCTTTAAAACCTATACGCCATTAGAAAATAATTGCTCTGAATAAACACCACCCTTGAGTGAATGATGAGTGATGGAGAACCATGAAGGAAGCACGTACACCTTCCATCCAATGTCGCTAGTGAGGTCAATGAAGTTGAGATCACACGGTAGCTTGAAGAATATGTGTATCAGATCTAGACTGACAAGTTTTGGAAGCTATAGAAATGATGAGTTGGATGAAGAAGAAAAGGGAACGGGGCACACTTATTGTCCTACGTGACGAGGGAAATCGAAGGCGGAGAGGTTGATGAACCAATCCCATTATGAGCTGCCGTAGCCGGCGTGGCCCCATAAGAAGGCAGGCATAGAGCGTGTTGGAGACCATGGTGGGCCCATGGTAGGTTACGATGTTAGCATGGTCGATGACACACATGTTGGTCGTGGAGGCGATGGTGGGGGTAGGAGGCGAGGTCGGCGGCGAGGTTGCTATGGTCGGAGTCGGGCGTCAAGGTGTAAGATGTAGCGGTTCCTTGGGTGCCAGAGGGTGAGGAGGAGGATGCAGTAGAGCAAGGAGGCATCTTTCGTAGATCTGAACATGAGGACGACGATGCGGGGCAGCAAGGCCACGAGGGACGATGGGGAGGGGCGGGAATCGAAGATCTAGGTAGGGGCTTGGGCTAGGGTGGGAGGAAGGGAGAAGCGCGATGCGGGGAGGCAGGGGTTGATGCAGAGGTGGAGCAGAGGAGGTTGCATGACTGTAATTGCTCCGTACGTAGGGATGGCAATTGGACCCATGGGTATGGATACCCACGGGTTTCGTACCCGATGGATATGGATACGGGTTGGAAAACTCACCCGTGGATCCTGTCGGGTCGGGTACCCGAAATACATCGGGTAGGGTACAAATAGTATATTTTACCCATGGGTATCCACTGGATACCCGAAATATTAATACACAATTTCACATGTTATGTTTTTGGCCCATGAAGCAAAGCAAAAAAGCCCAAAGGCAGTGGACTCGATGTTGGGCCGTCCTATTCCTATTCTCCTAACCCTAATCGGCTAACCCTGACTCCCTGCGACACAGCGATAGCCAGACAGGCAGCCGCCAGTGGCCAGCCGCAGAGCCGCTCGCCCACTGCCCCGCTCCCGCCCGAGTGCGCTACCGCTACTGCGTCGTCGGCCACTCGCCCGCTCCAGCATCCCGACACCGCCGCCGGCCCCCACTCCCCTTGTCGTTCCTCCCGTCGCGCGTCGCTCACGCAATGCAACAATGGCGCTGCTCGTGCAGTCGGACAGCGGCACAGGTCCATCTTCCTCAACAACCAGCAGATCAACGCCGACCAGCAGATCAACGCTGCCCCTCAGACCCTCAGGTACTCAGTAGCAGATCAATTTACATGCAGATTTATATTTACAACAGTACATCCACCGGATACCCGATACCCGACGGATACCCGGTGGGCACGGGTACGGGTCCATTTTTTTACCCGATTGGCTTGGTGGGTATAGATATTTGTATAAGGGTCGGGTATGCTATCGGGTCGGGTATTATTATACCCGAACACAACCCGACCCGCTGCCATCCCTATCCGTACGCATACAGAAAGATGATGCATGAAAATGACATGGGGGACTCACCTGTTAGAGTCAGTATCGTCGAGGTGAGCAAAACCAGAGAAAGGCAGAACCAGGGGCAGACTAACTCTTACGTTCTTAATAAGTAATAGAGAATCACTAAAATTACTGTTCTAGAAAATTAGAGAAACTGAGGTGGTGAGCGATCGTGTCTAGTGGAGCCTGCTCGGTCTCTTCACAGCGTTATTGGACACATCCGCTCCATGTCAGTAGCCCGTGTACTTTTATTTGTTATATTAAATTCCAGTATATATTTCAAAGGGTTTTCTTCAATTTATTTAGATGGCATTTTTCTGATTGACCCTATTTCAATTGCATTTCTTCGTATAAATCAGAATAAAACAGGATAGAAGTCAAAGAAGAGGGAAAACCAATAAACCCAACCTTATGTTAGCCGCCCATGAGGCCATTTGCAACTACCCTAACCGCCTTATTCAAGCTATCAGTGATGAGATGAGGTGGCAGATTCTCTTTTAAGCGAATGTGCCCGGCTGAATCATTTGATGGATGGTTGATACCATATGTCGATCAAAATGATTGTAGTTATATAAGACATTATAGTAGTATTTAATATCTAGTTGATCTGTTTGACATAATAATCACATGCATCCATATATTGAGCTTTACCAGTTGCACTAATTAGACTATTAACCTAAATGTCCTTGATTCCATCATGGATATGAAAACGTTTTTAAGATCCTAGCTCAACTTACTCTGGTCAACTAATAGTACCATAGTTAAAGCATTACATAAAACAGATCAAGGAACGATCTGCATTCAGAGGACGACGATGTTGCATATGGGCTGCCACTGCCATACGAAGATCCTAGCAGCCATGAGTCGATTATATTATAACTAAAATTGGTGTGATTTTGACATAAGTGAAAGATAATGCAAACAACTCACACTTATATGACATTACTAACATAACTAAATATATAACACACCACAAATAGTGGTCATTGTCGGGGTGCAAATCTAGCGTATCTTAAAAGTTGACTAGTACAATACATGTTTGTCGCAACAACATACAATCATATTTGATCATATCGGTTAAGGTGGATCAGATCTTACCGCAGTGCAATAGTTGAGCAACACGTGAGACATAAACTAATGTGGTAGAGCCTCCTCACAAAAAATACCCATAATAAATTTAATATAATTGTGAATATATTGTTCATTTACCAGATATTAAACTCTACCCCTATATGAAATCTCAATTCTCATCACAATTTAAAACACAACAATCAAAGGATTCCCTGCTCCTTAATTCAAGAAACCATAAATTTTAATACGATTTAAACAACATTAACCCCAAATCACGATGTTACTTTCCTTATTTTAATCAATGGACACGAAAATTCACCAGCAATGATTTGAATGCTAGTAGTAGTATAAACTGCACAACAGTAACAAATGAACACATTCTTACACTAGTAGAAAATGACTCTAAGCCTGTGGTCCTATGTCACACCTGGGCTTTAAAGAAAAAGGCCGGGTACATCTCATACCTACGCCAAGAGGATAACATATATAATAACAGAGTGTATAAAGATAAATGTCACAATATCATCAGAGTATTTATTACATAGCGGAAGTCTTACAAAATAAATGATAAATATAAAACGAACTAAGGATCATCCTTGGCGCCAAAGTCAACTGGGAAACGCCACCTAGATCAGATCAAACTCCTCGCTTTGTGGCTCCTCCTGAACCACATGTTCTTCTCCTGTGGGGGTGTGAGACAGCAAGGGTGAGCTCACACATGAACATAGCTCAACAAGTTGGGGGAAAACCAGTGGACATGAACTCACCAAAGATAGGAGTTCATGTGGTGTGTAAGACTAATCAACAACAGGGGTTAAAGCTGAGCATTGCTTTTAATTAGTTGGTCAAAATTTTATTAGCAGTTACTAGATATAATTAAATATCAAACCTTAAATGAAGTAATAGAACAAAATTAATAATAATCCCATGCAATGCAAATGACAAAATTAAATTTAGGTTACATAAATTAATCATGCAAGAGTCTTGAGCTGCTCTTGACCGTGAGCTCGGCTAGTATACCAGTTTTACACTCTGCAGAGGTTGTACCCTTTACCCACAAGTCATGTTACCCATCTGCCATGGGGTTGTACGGGCCCCATACACCTCTACTAAGGAAGCGAGGCAGGGCAACACTACGAGGCCTTTACAAAGTTCCACTAGCTTCCGAAACCCGCTACAGTTTATGGGAAAAGCACTTGTGTCGGGGACCATAATTAGGGGTACCCCCGAGGTTCCTAAATCTCAGCTGGTAACCCTCATCAGCATAAAGCTGCAAAGGCCTGATGGGTACGATTAAGTCAGGGATCGGTCCATTCGAAGGACGCGATCACGCCTCGCCCGAGCCTAGCCTCGGACAAGGGCAGCCGACCCCGGGGGACCTCCGCCTCGCCCGAGGCCCGCCTCCAGAGCCTAATGTATTCCCGGCTCGCCCGAGGCCCTGCCTTCGCCAAGAAGCAACCCAGACCAAATCTCCGCACCGACCGACCAAATCGCAGGGGCATTTAATGCAAAGATGGTCTGACACCTTATCCTGACGCGCGTCCTGCGGTCGACAGGGCCGAAGTGACCGTCGTCACTTCGCCGCTCCACTGACCGGCCTACCAGAAAGACAGCGCCGCCTGCGTCACTCCGACTGCGGTGCCACTCGACAGAGTGAGGCTGACAGGCAGTCAGACCCGGCTGCAGACACCATAGGAAACTCCGCTCCGCCCGACCCAGGGCTCGGACTAGGCTACGGCCTCGGAAGACGGCGAACTCTGCCCGACCCAGGGCTCAGACTAGGCTACGGCCTCAGAAGACGGCGAACTCCGCCCGACCCAGGGCTCGAACTAGGCTACGGCCTCGGAAGACGGCGAACTCCGCCCGACCCAGGGCTTGGACTAGGCTACGGCCTCGGAAGACGGCGAACTCCGCCTGACCCAGGGCTCGGACTAGGCTACAGCCTCGGAAGACGGCGAACTCCGCCCGACCCAGGGCTTGGACTAGGCTACGGCCCCAGAAGACGACGAACTCCGCTCCGCCCGACCCCAGGGCTCGGACTCGAGCTAAGTCCCAGAAGACGACGAACTCCGCCTCGCTCGACCCTAGAGCTCGGACTCCGCCCTGGCCTCTGCCGACGAATTCCGCCTCGCCCGACCCCAGGGCTCAGAATCCGCCCTGGCCTTTGCCGATGACCTCCGCCTCGCCCGACCCCAGGGCTCGGACTCCGCCAGGGCTTCAGCCGACGGTCTCCGCCTCGCCCGACCCAGGGGTTCGGACTCGACCTCGACCACAGAAGACAGACTCGACTTCAACTTCGGAGGAGCTCCCACGTCGCCCAACCTAGGGCGCGGACCGGCCACGACAACAGGAGGCGCCATCATCACCCTACCCCGAGCTGACTCGAACCACGGGGGACAAGACCGGCGTCCCATCTGGCGCGCTCCGCCAGACAGGCAATGATGGCATCCCCGCGTACTCAGTGACGGAGGCAGCTCGCAGCCCCCTTACGGAAGCAAGAGGACGTCAGCAAGGACTCGACGGCTCCGACAGCTGTCCCTCCACCAGGCTCCAATGCTCCTCCAACGGCCACGACATCACACCAACAGGGTGCCCAGATCTCTCCGGCTGCCACAATGGCATGTACTTAGGGCGCTAGCTCTCCCCCGCTAGACACGTAGCACTCTGCTACACCCCCCATTGTACACCTGGATCCTCTCCTTACGCCTATAAAAGGAAGGACCAGGGCCCTCTTAGAGAGGGTCGGCCGCGCGGGGACGAGGACGAGACGAAGGCGCTCGCGTGAGGCCGCTCGCTCCCTCTCCCGCGTGGACGCTTGTAACCCCCTACTGCAAGCGCACCCGACCTGGACGCGGGACGAACACGAAGGCCGCAGGACTTCCACCTCTCTCTCTCTCGCCGTCTCCGGCCGCCTCGCTCTCCCCCCTTCGCGCTCGGCCTCGCGCTCGACCCATCTGGGCTGGGGCACGCGGCGACATTCACTCGTCGGCATTAGGGACCCCCGGTCTCGAAACACCGACAATTGGCGCGCCAGGTAGGGGCCTGCTGTGTGTTGACGAACAACTACCCGTCAAGCTCCAGATGGGCAGTCTTCATCGGCCTCTTCGACCCGGGACGGTGCTCCGTTTCGGGAGCCTTGAGTTCATGTCCCTCGACGGTGGCTATGACATGATACTCCTTCTTCCGCTGCGCGACGACGACAATGGCGGCCAACAACCCGCACGTCGGCGGCGGAATCGACGACATCTTCCCCACGTGGCGGAAGAACTACCTTCGAGCTCGCCCCGTCGCCTCCCCCGCCGCCGGAGGAGGAGGCGGGGTCACCAAGGCCAAGCGGGAGGCAGCGCCTCGTCGACCGTCGAGCGAGTCGACGGCCCCAACGCCCCAACGAGGGGCGCGCCGGGCATCGACCTCATGTTTGGGGCGGAGACGAGCGTCGTTTCCCCGCGACGCGCCTACTCCAAGCAGACGGACGACGCCAGCACGCTCGCGGAAGGCTTGCTGGGTGTCACCCTTGTACCCGGGACGACGGTGCAATCGGCCCCCGCCGCGACTTTATCACCGCCCGTCGACCAGGAGGTACCGACTGACTCCCATCTCACACCTTTCAGATTCAGCCTCGACTCGCCAAGCGGCGCCGCTTTGGTGGACGCTCTCGTAGAGGCAAGTCCAGACCCTTTAGGGTTTCGTATGCGGTCACCTTGGGACCGGCTGACGGACGTCTCGACCTGTGGGCCCTCTGGGTCCGAGGAAGACGACGAACCCAGCTTCTGTTGGGATTTCTCTGGGCATGGCAACCCCGGTGCCATGCGGGACTTTATGACCGCGTGCGACTACTGTCTTTCCGACTGTTCCGACGGTAGCCGCGGCTTCGGTGACGAAGACTGCGGCTCGAGTCGTGAATGTTTCCACGTCGATCTAGGGGGTCCCGGCGAAGGCAACCATCTTGGTATGCCGGTGGACGGTGATCCCCCTAGGCCGGTGCCTCGCATTGACATCCTCCGAGAGGTAGCTGTGGTCCTAGTCCCTGCGGGGGGTCAGGACACACATCTCGAGCAAATCCGCGAGGTGCAGGCCAGGCTCGACGAGGAGGCAGGAGCGCTTGAGCCGATCTGCCAGGACGTCAGACAGGCATGGGTGGTCCAACCTCCACCTGGAGAAATACGTCATCTACCCCAGGGCTTCCAGCACCGCGTCACCGACGATGTCAGGGTCAGGCCGCCACCCACATCTAGCGGGGTTGGCCAGAACCTGGCTGCAGCAGCAATGCTCCTCTGTGCGATGCCGGAGCCTTCAACCACCGAGGGGCGACGCATTCAGGGGGAGCTCAAGGATCTCCTGGAAGGTGCCGCAGTCCGACAGGCCGAGAGCTCTGCCTCCCGAAGGCAGGGCTACCCCTCGGAACCTCATGCCGCGACTTCCCGATTCATGCGGGAAGCCTCGGTCTACACCGGGCGCACGCGCCACACGGCGCCTGCGGCCTCGTGTCACCTCGGCAACGAGCAACCTCGCCGCGACCGTCGAACCCGCCTCGACGAGAGGGTGCGCCGAGGCTACCACCCCAGGCGTGGGGGACGCTACGACAGCGGGGAGGATCGGAGTCCTTCGCCCGAACCACCCGGTCCACAGGCCTTCAGTCGGGCCATATGACGGGCGCCGTTCCCAACCCGGTTCCGACCCCCGGCTACTATCACAAAGTACTTGGGGGAGACGAGGCCGGAACTGTGGCTCACGGACTACCGTCTGGCCTGCCAGCTAGGTGGAACGGACGATGACAACCTCATCATCCGCAACCTCCCCCTGTTCCTCTTCGACACCGCTCGCGCCTGGTTGGAGCACCTGCCTCCGGGGCAGATCTCCAACTGGGACGACCTAGTCCAAGCTTTCGCCGGCAACTTCGAGGACACGTACGTGCGCCCCGGGAACTCCTGGGACCTCCGAAGCTGCCGACAGCAGCCGGGAGAGTCTCTCCGGGACTACATCCGGCGATTCTCGAAGCAGCGCACCGAGCTGCCCAACGTCACTGACTCGGATGTCATCGGCGCGTTCCTCGCTGGCACCACCTGCCGCGACCTGGTGAGCAAGCTGGGTCGCAAGACCCCCACCAGGGCGAGCGAGCTGATGGACATCGCCACCAAGTTTGCCTCTGGCCAGGAGGCGGTCGAGGCTATCTTTCGGAAGGACAAGCAGCCCCAGGGCTGCCCATCGGAAGATGCCCCCGAGGCGTCAACTCAGTGCGGTGCCAAAAAGAAGGGCAAGAAGAAGTCGCAAGCGAAACGCGACGCCGCCGACGCGGACCTCGTCGCCGCCGCCGAGTTCAAGAACCCTCGGAAACCCCCAGGAGGTGCCAACCTCTTCGACAAGATGCTCAAGGAGCCGTGCCCCTATCACCAGGGGCCCGTCAAGCACACCCTTGAGGAGTGCATCATGCTTCGACGCCACTTCCACAAGGCCGAGCCACCCGCGGAGGGTGGCAGGGCCCACGACGACGACAAGAAGGAAGATCACCAAGCAGGAGAGTTCCCTGAGGTCCGCGACTGCTTCATGATTTACGGTGGGCAAGCGGTGAATCCTCGGCTCGGCACCGCAAGCAAGAGCGCCGGGAGGTCTGCTCGGTGAAGGTGGCGGCGCCAATCTACTTAGACTGGTCCGACAAGCCCATCACGTTTGACCGAGCCAACCACCCCGACCATGTGCCGAGCCCGGGGAAATACCCGCTCGCCGTCGACCCCGTCATCGGCAACGTCAGACTCACCAAGGTCCTCATGGATGGAGGCAGCAGCCTCAACATCATCTACGCCGAGACCCTCGGGCTCCTGCGTGTCGATCTGTCCTCTGTCCAGGCAGGCGCTGCGCCCTTCCACGGGATCATTCCCGGGAAACGCGTCTAGCCCCTCGGACAACTCGACCTTCCCGTCTGCTTCGGAACACCCTCCAACTTCCGAAGGGAGGCACTGACATTCGAGGTGGTCGGGTTCCGAGGAACCTACCACGCGGTACTGGGAAGACCGTGCTACGCGAAGTTCATGGCCGTCCCCAACTACACCTACCTGAAGCTCAAGATGTCGGGCCCCAACGGGGTCATCACCGTCAGCTCCACATACAAACACGCATTCGAATGCGACGTGGAGTGCGTGGAGTACGCTGAGGCCCTCGCCGAATCCGAGGCCCTCATCGCCGACCTGGAGAGCCTCGCTAAGGAGGTACCAGACGTGAAGTGTCATGCCGGCAATTTCGAGCCAGTAGAGACAGTCAAGTCTGTCCCTCTCGACTCCAGCAACGACGTCTCCATGCAAGTTCGGATCGGTTCTGAGCTCGACCCCAAATAGGAAGCAGTGCTCGTCGACTTCCTCCGCGCAAACGCCGACGTTTTCACGTGGAGTCCCTCGGACATGCCTGGCATACCGAGGGAGGTCGCCGAGCACTCGCTGGATATCCGAGCTGGAGTCCGACCCGTCAAGCAGCCTCTGCGCCGATTCGATGAGGAGAAGCGCAGAGCCATAGGCGAAGAGATCCACAAGCTATTGGCGGCAGGGTTCATCAAAGAGGTATTCCACCCCGAATGGCTTGCCAACCCTGTGCTTGTGAGAAAGAAAGGTGGGAAATGGAGGATGTGCGTAGACTACACTGGTCTGAACAAAGCATGTCCAAAGGTTCCCTACCCTCTGCCTCGCATCGACCAAATTGTGGATTCCACTGCTGGGTGCGAAACCCTGCCTTTCCTCGATGCCTACTCAGGGTATCACCAAATCAGGATGAAAGAGTCCGACCAGCTCGCGACTTCTTTCATCACACCCTTCGGCATGTACTGCTATGTCACTATGCCGTTCGGCTTGAGGAATGCGGGCGCGACGTACCAGCGGTGCATGAACCATGTGTTCGGCGAACACATCGGCCGCACGGTCGAGGCTTACGTCGATGACATCGTAGTCAAGATGAGGAAAGCCTCCGACCTCCTTTCCGACCTCGAAGTGACATTACGATGTCTCAAGGCGAAAGGCGTCAAGCTCAATCCCGAAAAGTGTGTCTTCGGAGTGCCCCGAGGCATGCTCTTGGGGTTCATCGTCTCCGAGCGGGGCATCGAAGCCAACCCGGAGAAGATCGCAGCCATCACTGGCATGGGGCCCATCAAGGACTTGAAGGGCGTACAGAGGGTCATGGGGTGTCTCGCGGCTCTGAGCCGTTTCATCTCACGCCTCAGCAAAAGAGGTCTGCCTCTGTACCGCCTCCTAAGGAAGGCCGAGTGCTTCACCTGGACCCCTGAGGCCGAGGAAGCCCTCGGGAACCTAAAGGCGCTCCTCACGAAGGCGCCTATCTTGGTGCCTCCAGCCGTCGGAGAAGCCCTCTTGGTCTACGTCGCCGCAACCACTCAGATGGTTAGCGCCGCGATTATGGTCGAGAGGCAAGAAGAGGGGCACGCATTGCCCGTTCAGAGGCCAGTCTACTTCGTCAGCGAGGTACTGTCCGAAACCAAGATCCGCTACCCACAAGTTCAGAAGCCGCTGTATGTGGTGATTCTGACACGGCGCAAGTTGCGACACTACTTCGAGTCTCATCCGGTAACTGTGGTGTCTTCCTTCCCCCTGGGAGAGATCATCCAGTGCCGGGAGGCCTCGGGGAGAATTGCAAAGTGGGCGGTGGAAATCATGGGCGAGACAATCTCGTTCGCCCCCCGGAAGGCTATCAAGTCCCAGGTCTTAGCGGACTTCGTAGCTGAATGGGTCGACACCCAGCTCCCAACAGCTCTGATCCAGCCGGAGCTCTGGACCATGTTCTTCGACGGGTCACTGATGAAGACAGGAGCCGGCGCAGGCCTACTCTTCATTTCGCCCCTTGGAAAGCACATACGCTATGTGCTACGCCTCCATTTCCCGGCGTCCAACAATGTGGCCGAATATGAGGCTCTGGTCAACGGGTTGCGGATCGCCATCGAGCTAGGGGTCCGACGCCTCGACGCTCGCGGTGACTCGCAGCTCGTCATCGACTAAGTCATGAAGAACTCCCACTGCCGCGACCCGAAGATGGAGGCCTATTGCGATGAGGTTCGGCGCCTGGAAGACAAGTTCAACGGGCTCGAGCTCAACCACATCGCCCGACGCTACAACGAGACTACGGACGAGCTGGCTAAGATAGCCTCGGGGCGGACAACGGTTCCCCCAGACGTCTTCTCCCGAGACTTACATCAACCCTCAGTCAAGACTGACGACTCGCCTGAGCCCGAGAAGGCCTCGGCCCAGCCCGAGGCACCCTCGGCTCCACCCGAGGCACCCTCGGCCCTCGAGGGTGAGGCACTGCGCGTCGAGGAGGAGCGGAGCGGGGTCGCGCCTAATCGAAACTGGCAGACCCCGTACCTGCAATATCTCTGCCGAGGAGAGCTACCACCTGATCAAGCCGAAGCTCGGCGATTGGCACGGCGTGCCAAGTCGTTCGTCCTGCTGGGGGATGACAAGGAGCTCTACCACCGCAGCCCTTCAGGCATCCTCCAGCGGTGCATCTCCATCACCGAAGGTCAGGAACTCCTTCGAGAGATACACTCGGGGGCTTGCGGCCATCACGCAGCACCTCGAGCACTTGTCGGAAATGCTTTCCGACAAGGCTTCTACTGGCCGACGGCGGTGGCTGACGCCACTAGAATTGTCTGCACCTGCGAGGGGTGTCAGTTCTACGCAAGGCAGACCCACATGCCTGCTCAGGCTCTGCAGACGATACCTATCACCTGGCCTTTTGCTGTATGGGGTCTGGACCTCGTCGGCCCCTTGCAGAGGGCACCCGGGGGCTACACGCACCTGTTGGTCGCCATCGACAAATTCTCCAAGTGGATCGAGGTCCGACCCCAGAACAGCATCAGGTCCGAGCAGGCGGTGGCGTTCTTCACCAACATCATCCATCGTTTCGGGGTCCCGAACTCCATCATCACCGACAACGGCACCCAGTTCACCGGCAGAAAGTTCCTGGACTTCTGCGAGGATCACCACATCCGGGTGGACTGGGCCGCCGTAGCTCATCCCATGATGAATGGGCAAGTAGAGCGTGCCAACGGCATGATTCTACAAGGACTCAAGCCTCGGATCTACAACGACCTCAACAAGTTCGGCAAGCGATGGATAAAGGAACTCCCCTCGGTGGTCTGGAGCCTGAGGACAACACCGAGCCGAGCCACGGGCTTCACGCCGTTCTTTCTAGTCTATGGGGCCGAGGCCATCTTGCCCACAGACATAGAATACGGTTCCACGAGGACGAGGGCCTACGCCGATCAAAGCAACCAAGCTAGCCGAGAAGACTCACTGGACCAGCTGGAAGAGGCTCGGGACAGGGCCTTACTGCACTCGGCACGGTATCAGCAGTCCATGCGACGCTACCACGCCCGAGGGGTCCAGTCCCGAGACCTCCAGGTGGGCGATCTGGTGCTTCGGCTGCGACAAGACGCCTGAGGGCGACACAAGCTCACGCCCCCCTGGGAGGGGCCGTTCGTCACCGCCAAAGTTCTGAAGCCCGGAACGTACAAGCTGGCCAATAGTCAAGGCGAGATCCACGGCAACGCTTGGAACATCCAACAGCTACGTCGCTTCTACCCTTAAGATGTTTTCAAGTCGTTCATATATCTCGCTCCTATGCAAAGTTTAGTCGTCAAGGAAGGGTCAACCTTGCCTCGGCAAAGTCCGACCCTCCCTCGGGGGCTAAAAGGGGGGACCCCCCCCTCTGCGTCGAATTTTTTCCTCGAAAAAAGATCCTTTCTGCCGGAATGCCTTTCGTGCTTTTTGACTACTTCGAAAGTGGATCCTGAAAACGGCGGGGTACATGTAAGCAGCCAAGGCTGACCGAGCCGAGGGACTCCTACGCCCCCAGGATACGGATACCTCACTCATCACCTTCTGCGATAAGTAACTCGCGCTCGGATAAGTGACTCCGCGGACCGAACAAGTCTTCACGCTCGGAAGCTCTTCTGCCCAAGCGATCTTTCAAGTCTTCAGGACTGCGTCGGTGACAGAACCCCATGGACGGGTAAGAGTGCGCGTAAGCAGTAAGGCCGGCCGAGCCGAGGGACTCCTACGCCTCCGGGATACGGATACCTCACTCGCCACCTTCCGCAAAAAGCCACTCTCGCCCGCACAAACAATTCTGTTACCGACAAATAAGTCTGGATACTCGAAACAAGAGGAAAGGGAACGCAGCTTTACAACACGACGACGGTGTGTTTAGGCCTCGGCGGCCGCAGAAGACATACACACACTATAAGACAACCTGATCCTGCAGGCTCGGACGTCGACAGCCGAAGGGGGCGGCAGCACCCTCGGCGTCAACCACACCTTCGGTGGGGTCTGACCTAGCCTCGGACGGCGACGCGGTCGAAAGGCCCCCACTCCGAAGGATGGCATCAGCACCACACCCGGGCCATCGACGTCAGGGTCTTCTTCGAGAATCTGGCCCGAGCAGGCGGCTCGGCCGGCTACCCCGAGGCCTCGGCCCACTATCCTCCGAGGACATTAGCCCGACCCGAAGCCTCGGTAACTCAACTCCGGTGCCGGTTCCGCAAGTGGATAACCCGGTCTGGCTCTAGCCAATCACACTTCCTTCTCGGGCCAACTCTGCCTCTGTTCGTGCTGACACCGCTACCCCCGGCCTCGGCTCATCGAAGAGCGGCCGAGGGGTTCCTCTAACCAAGCGAGGGAAGCCTCGGACAACAAGGCTGACCGAGCCGAGGGACTCCTACGCCTCCGGGATACGGATACCTCACTCGTCACCTTTACATGGGGCGACTCACGCTTGGTAAAGCGGTTCAAGCAATCAACAGGCGAGTCTTAGCGCTCGAAAAAGAGGAAGAAACACGGCCCCGTGCCGGAATTACATACATGTTCAGGTTCCGAAAGCCACAATGAACAGACGCCGGCTCACAAGGTGCTATTACAAACGGAACTCCGGTTCCACCTCCGCGGGTACGAACAACCCCCCACAAGGGAGGGCCTGCGGAGCAACAGAAGACCGACGAACGGCCTGTCGTCGCCCGCCCCGGTAGCGGCAGCGACGACGACTTCTGCTCCGGAGGGCCGAACAGCAGCAGCAATGACCTCAGGGCGGATGCTGCTGCTATGAGACCCTCGCCCATGCCCCCAACTCGAGAGGCAAGGACGGGCAGAAGGCCGTAGAGTTGGAGGTCAGTCCATGGGTGGTGCCGGCAAGCCCATCGATGGCGGAACCTCTTCCAGCTGCCATGGCGGAGGACGGCACCGGGAGCAGCTCCGAAGCTGCTCGGCTCGGAAAGCCGGGCACGCTGCAGCTGCCCATGCCGCGAAAGGCAGACATCCTTCCTCTCGATCACTGAGGGAAGGAGCGGGCCGCCGCACGCACGGGGACTGACCCCAACTCGGCACGCTCCCCTCCTCAGCCCGGATGACGAAAATCCTTGAAGCTGAGGGAGGGGCACGGGCCGCAGCTTGGCTCGCTCCCCCGCCATCAAACTGGAGGTCACCGCCTTGGGTGACCACCGGCGAGGGGATGCAGCTGGGCTACCTGACGAAAATCCTTGAAGCCGAACGATGGCTGAAAGGTACCAACTCCTATGGAGTTGCGTTCCTCCAATGACAAAGCGGGAAGACTGCAAGCGTCCCCCATCCGGGGGCTTGGAAGGAGGAGAGACACGATGCATAAGGGGAGCATGAAGACACAGTCGCTTTCGAAGGGGGTCACCCTCCTTTTAAAGGCGACTCTTCCCACTTGCGTCCTCAGCCGTCGCGCACCGAGTCTTCTCCAACACACTCCAAGGTCCTTCCCCCCACGACGCGGGGGCTAGGTCCCACACGTCATGCAAGCTGCCCCAAGACGGAAGAAGCCAAACCGCCACGCGAGGTGCGTGTAACTGCCCAGCGGTTACGGGCGCTCCTCCACTTTTGCCCAGACCAGCGGGTGAAAGGGCAGACAGCCGTGCAGGCGGCATGCAACCGTGCCAAGTGGACGCGCCCTTTCGACTCCAATGAGCCCAGCATGGAGGTCCAGGCCCACGTGTCATGCATCCGGCGCGTCGGGTGCCACGTGCAAGAAACTGCACCGCCGCTCACGCCACTACCGTGCCTCCTCGACTGTGGAGTCGAGACCATGACTCGAGGCGACCCAGCGGCGCCAGCCTGGCGCGACGGTCGAAAGCGGTCAAAAATGGGCTGACGGTAATGGCGGTGCCAGGCGGGCAGGAGCAGCGGTCAAGTCGTCTGCAAGCTCACGTCCTCTCCAGGGACAGCGAGAGAACTCTCTCTCACGACGTGAAGACGACGCGCCCGCGATCCGTACCTCGAACGGCTCGCGCATGCGCAACGACTACCCCGCGAACCACTCGTCCCGTCGCATCAACTCTGTGGCAGGGCACGCGGCGCCTCTGGCAGGAGAAGCGAGCGACGCTTCGCCTTCGCCACAATGACCGCATCGAAAAAAGGTACGCCACGTCGTTCGATTTCGTATCCCTTTCCCTTTTTCCTCTTTCTCTCTCTTGCAACAGGGACCGGGAAAGGGGGATACCCCGGAAAGGATCCTTCTCCGTGAAGGAACCAGGCTCCGAGCCTCCCTACTGATCAGAGGTTCGAAGGCTGGCCCCTCGGAAGGGTTCGACAGCCGCCTCAGATCGCGTGGGCTCTACACCCACTACTGGTCAGGGGTTCGAAGGTCGGCCCCTCGAAAGGGTTCAACGACCGCCTCAGGCTACTCGGGCTCTGCGCCCACTACTGATCAGGGGTTCGAAGGCTGGCCCCCGAAGGGTTCACAGTCACCTCAGACACAGAGCGAGGGATGACCAGGGGTACGTTCGATACATAACCAAGGCTCAAGCTACGCTCCCGAGGTACCCTAGGACATTTCCGAGACCAGCGGGAGCGATCTTGTAACAGAATCCCATCGGAGGGAGGCATCGAGCCCTCGGACCCCGTCGCCAGGGGACCGGGTCTGGCAGATCACCCGCAGGTACTTTTAGGCACGCCTCCGGGCCACAGCCGACCCCTAACGAATGGGGCACGGGCATCCACTCGGATCACCCGTTCGCAGCTCACCGGAGACACCATGATTCGTCGCCCATCGAGGGCAACATGGCGCTTTCCCCCCCCCCTCCTCCTTGCGGAAAGGCGACGCAGGGGCGTATGTAAAAAAGTCGAGTCTGTCCTTAATCGTCCTCTCGCTCTGTGCGGAGGCTTGGGGGCTGCTCTCGCAAACTCGGTTCCGGCCAAACCGTTGACAGCGTCAACATACCAGCCCGAGAACTTGGGACTCGACGGTGCACCCGGGCTACGGCCAGCTCGCATGAGGGAACGACCAGACCAGCCGAGCCGTCGCGCGAGGCATTAAGACCTCGGAGGAGTTTAACCACTCCTCCGAGGCCTCGGGGGCTACACCCGGCGGGTGCACTCGCGCGCCCCCGTCGGAACAAACGGCAACCGAGAAAGGCTGGTCCCCTTGCAAAAAAGTGCGACAAAAGCCTCCAAGCGAGTGATGACACTCCCTTGGAGGCTCGGGGGCTACTGTCGGGGACCATAATTAGGGGTACCCCCGAGGTTCCTAAATCTCAGCTGGTAACCCCCATCAGCATAAAGCTGCAAAGGCCTGATGGGTACGATTAAGTCAGGGATCGGTCCATTCGAAGGACGCGATCACGCCTCGCCCGAGCCTAGCCTCGGACAAGGGCAGCCGACCCCGGGGGACCTCCGCCTCGCCCGAGGCCCCCCTCCAGAGCCTAATGTATTCCTGGCTCGCCCGAGGCCCTGCCTTCGCCAAGAAGCAACCTAGACCAAATCTTCGCACTGACCGACCAAATCGCAGGGGCATTTAATGCAAAGATGGCCTGACACCTTATCCTGACGCGCGTCCTGCGGTCGACAGGGCCGAAGTGACCGCCGTCATTCGCCGCTCCACTGACCGGCCTGCCAGAAAGACAGCGTCGCCTGTGCCACTCCGACTGCGGTGCCACTCGACAGAGTGAGGCTGACAGGCAGTCAGACCCGGCTGCAGACACCATAGGAAACTCCGCTCCGCCCGACCAAGGGCTCGGACTAGGCTACGGCCTCGGAAGACGACGAACTCCGCCCGACCCAGGGCTCGGACTAGGCTACGGCCTCGGAAGACGGCGAACTCCGCCCGACCCAGGGCTCGGACTAGGCTACGGCCTCGGAAGACGGCGAACTCCGCCCGACCCAGGGCTCGGACTAGGCTACGGCGTTGGAAGACGGCGAACTTCGCCCGACCCAGGGCTCGGACTAGGCTACGGCCTCAGAAGACGGCGAACTCCGCCCGACCCAGGGCTTGGACTAGGCTACGGCCCCAGAAGACGACGAACTCCGCTCCGCCCGACCCTAGGGCTCGGACTCGGGCTAAGTCCCAGAAGACGACGAACTCCGCCTCGCCCGACCCCAGAGCTCGGACTCCGCCCTGGCCTCTGCCGACGGTCTCCGCCTCGCCCAACCCAGGGGTTCGGACTCGACCTCGACCACAGAAGACAGACTCGACTTCGGCTTCGGAGGAGCTCCCACGTCGCCCAACCTAGGGCGCGGACCGGCCACGACAACAGGAGGCGCCATCATCACCCTACCCCGAGCTGACTCGAACCACGGGGGACAAGACCGGCGTCCCATCTGGCGTGCTCCGCCAGACAGGCAATGATGGTGTCCCCGCGTACTCAGTGACGGAGGCAGCTCGCAGCCCCCTTACGGAAGCAAGAGGACGTCAGCAAGGACTCGACGGCTCCGACAGCTATCCCTCCACCAGGCTCCAATGCTCCTCCGATGGCCACGACATCACACCAACAGGGGGCCCAGATCTCTCCGGCTGCCACAATGGCATGTACTTAGGGCGCTAGCTCTCCCCCGCTAGACACGTAGCACTCTGCTACACCCCCCCATTGTACACCTGGATCCTCTCCTTACACCTATAAAAGGAAGGACCAGGGCCCTCTTAGAGAGGGTCGGCCGCGCGGGGACGAGGACGAGACGAAGGCGCTCGCGTGAGGCCGCTCGCTCCCTCTCCCGCGTGGACGCTTGTAACCCCCTACTGCAAGCGCACCCGACCTGGGCACGGGACGAACACGAAGGCCGCGGGACTTCCACCTCTCTCTCTCGCCGTCTCCGGCCGCCTCGCTCTCCCCCCTTCGCGCTCGGCCTCGCGCTCGACCCATCTAGGCTGGGGCACGCGGCGACATTCACTCGTCGGCATTAGGGACCCCCGGTCTCGAAACGCCGACAACTTGCAAGAATCCCTTGTCCGACCGCCATCGCAGCAAAATCAACCCGAGAACCCCCTTGCATGCAACTCCCCTACTGCCCTTGCCCTTTTCGGGTAAGGTAGTCTTCCACTAGCTTTCCTAATTAGTTAGCCAAGGGGTCACATTCCACCCTTGTGGTGGCACGTGTTTCTCAAGTTAAGCTCCATCTTCCAACTAACAATAATGATCTTGACATGAACATATATAATAAAAAATAATTGGAACATGGATATAATGAAATATTAGCCCAAAAACCATGTAAAGCAATAGCAAAACTACCCATGTGATTCAGAGATAACAAGGTAAAGAGATAAAAAGTTTAGGATGACCTATTGGGTCCCATCAGAATTAAACCTATGCATGAGTAATGACATTAAAGAACATTATTGGGTATAAAAGTGGTCAAGGGCACAACTTACCTTCAATAAGCTCCTGCTCAGCTACTTCTATCTGCTGGTGACTAGGATCCTCAGTCACAGGCTCTTCTACTCGTCACAACACAAACAAGCACAGTATATAGAGAAAATCAACATCACACCAAACATGTAAACAAAATACATCATAATAATCTATACATTAAAATAAGAACCTAGGAACATGAACCATTAATTTTTGGAGTTATAGATTTTAATATATGAATTTACAAAGGTTTTATGTGCTTGAAATAGAATTAAATGATAAATTATTTTCCTTGCTGTTTTCATGTCAAAACAGAGATTCTAAGTGATAGAGAATAATATTACAAAATTTTAGAAACTGGAATGAGGTAATTTGGAGTTCATATGAGTTTTCTATGAAATAAACAAGTTCTAGCCTTTTATTTTTACACTAGAATTTCCATTTCTAAACCAATTTCTCTATTATATTATCTATCTGGCCTGCGCACCAAAATTTGAGAAGCACAGGGGTTATTCTACAAATACACCCGAGACTCAGTCCAACCCTGCTGCGGACCGCGGGTTTATTTCCTAATTCTAGAAGGGCTCTTAAGCAAAACAAATGCGCCGCGAAGGGCTATCGTGAACTTTGGGCCGCAGGATCGCACACCAATGGTGTGGATTAGATCGGCCCCGGGCCCGATCTAGATCTCACTCACAGTCGTCAGATATGGATCTAACGGTCCAGACTACCTAGTGATCGCGATCGATCCCCAAGCGTGCGATCGCAATCGGACGGACCAAGCAATCCGGATGAAACGTTATCCTCGGTTCTAATCTGTGCCGCAGATCTCACGATCGACAGCCAGGAACCAGCTTTCCTCCCTCCGGCGACAGCACACGGCGGCGATCTGGTACCCGCGGCGGCGCGCCATGCCCAACGACCCCAAGCTCAAACCCGTGCAGAGTGTTCTAATCCAAGTAGTCCACTACAATGCCCTAAGGAAGGAGACTACGATAAAAATATACATACCCTACTGCGCGCCGCAGGGGACCTTGGTCACGGCGAGAGGCGAATCCGGGACGTCGATGCGGCTCCGATGAGCAATTCGGACCAGAGTTGCTCACGGTTCCGCACAAAAACGTGTCGCACCGAATCCCCAAATGGTGCTGAAGCGCCTGCGTTGCTTCCCACGACTTCGTGACGGTGGTCACACAATTTTCTCTGCGCGCGATAGTGGTGGACTCGACGGGAGCGAAAAGAACGGCTCGGTAGGAGTCGGGGAGGCGCTTATATGCAAAAGGGTGGAACCGCAAGGGTGGCGGGCGAGGCCAAAAACCCCGGCGGCTATTACGGCACGAAGCGCCCGAGAACGGGGTAAAGCATCGGCCGAAGGAACGCAAGGTGCGCGCGTAAGCTGCGGGAGGCCGTTTCGGTAGGTTGGGGACGGCACTGACGGTGCAGGCCCACGCGCAGTGAGATGGTGCGGACGTGCGTGAGAGAGAGACCGCCCAGTGGGGCCCCCATGTCGGCACACACGCGTGCGTGTGGTAATGGGCCACGCAGGAGAAGGGAAAGGTGGGCCGGCGGGAGAGGTTTGGGCCTGGGTGCAATTCTTTTCTTTTTTCCTTTTATATTTTCCTTTCTCTTTTCCTTTTAGATTTTTTTTTTCAATTCAAATTTAAATTCTAGTTTAAATTCAAACTTGTGACAAATTTATCCTTAGATTATATTGTGCCATGACAAGTTCCAATTTGGAGATATATTTATAAATATTATTTATATTTTTATATCACATAATATTTGTTTGCTTATTTTTTCTAAATTCTAGAATCTCTTTTAGGTTTTAAATTCCACTTTGAGCTTTTTAATATATTCCTTGTCACATTGTTATTTTATATTGTCACAATATGCTCACAAAATACAAAATCCAGCATGATGCATAATTTAGAGGCATGTATTTTATTAATTATTTGTTTTTAAAGAGGGTGTTCACATGTAATGATTAGTAGATTCAACTCACACATATAAATAAAGGAAAAACTTTTCTCCTCTCATATTATCTTTCACAAATTACAAGTTAGGTATTACATCCCACTAATTAATAGATATAGGCGGATTCCATTAATGTGCGCAAGCGGTAGTAAACTAGTGGCCCCGACACGAAGAACTGCAAGTGAGAACACATTTTCACTTGCGGTTCAGGTAACTAAATTGCTACTGAAAATCGTGTGTTTTCACTAGCGGTTGGTTTAAGGAACCACTAGTTAAACTCTGTTTTACACAGGTGGTTTAGTCAAAGAAACTGCCTATGAAAATGTCACGACTTTCATTGTTGGTTTATTAAGATAACCGGCAGCGAAAAGATTTTTTTCACATTCGGTTATTTAATCCAACTGCCAGTGGTATTTTTTTATAAATATCCCTTCTCCCTGAACACTGTTGTTTCTCGCTACTATGAGTGTAAATGGTATGGATATTATTTGTTTGTATTCGAATTCTGTATGTCTAAGAGGGCTAAGATCCGATTCACATCTGAGTCCGGGTACTCAGTATCCAATCTGTATCCGATTTTTATCCATATTTGTATTCTTAAAGTTGGTTATTTAAGAAGTCGATATCCATTAAAATCTTATCCAACACAATGTTATAATATATGTATCTAATTTGAATCCAAAGAGAAAATATGAAAACAAATATGGAATGAGTAATATCCGTCCATATCCAATCTGATTGCAACCCTACTCGCTGCCACCTGCCATTGGAGGCGGTTTTGGAGTTCTAGATTTCACAAAATACAAGGGTATAGGTTTTAATCTTCATTTTTTGGAAGAGGGTTGCTAAAAAAGTTGGTTTATATTTCTCTTGCCATTTTTTCATTCTTTCACAATTTTAGTCACATTTTGGATCTAGGATTTAACCATGTGTTAGAGAGAAATTAGATAGGTTATTATCTCTATTTCCTCAAATGGGGTTGCTTAAGATGGTTAGATTTTGTCTCTTCTCTCTCCTATTTTTCATGTTTACTTCTCGATTTAGTTTATCCATTATATATTTAGTTGTTTAATGAATAGTGTGTGTCAGGAAAAGATCATTGGGCCCCTGGGGCCCACTAGTCAATAGAAGGACAAGGGAAAGGTTCGCCCCCAAATAAGTCCCAAGACACCTAGCCTGGGGTCAGGCGATGCAGAGCCAGAAGGGGGTCGGGCGGATCGAGAGGAAGCCACTCGAGTGGATTCCGTGCCTGACCCAAGACTAACCCACCGTAAGTGATCGCCCGCAATAACCGCACCTAGCATCGAGCCACAGACAGAGAGTCAGTCCACCTTCCACTCATGACCTATGAACCCCTAGACCTATGGCCCACTCATGACCTATCGAGCCTAGGCCTGAGTGCACTAGCCGCCTATAGGACCCACAAGACGAGGGGTCACACCGAGACCCAGGAGGCTAGGGGTCGGCATAGCACAGAGGCGGTAAAGATGATAGAGCTCTTCGTCGCCCACATCGCCAGCCATAAAGAGCGCGACTAGGGAAGCCCAGACGACCAAGGCACATGTGGAGAAACAAGACTTTACCATGGTAGAACCCTCGTTTTACCATAGTGTCTTAGCTCCTTCCTTGAGAAGCTACCGATAGCCGACCCCTACCTTGGCCTATAAAAAGGGGGAGGTCGACCGACACATATAAAGAGACGCACACGCAGACAGAGGGACGACCACACTAAAAGACCCGGAGGACCACGAAGGCCGAAGCCAATGAGCGAACCACCACGACACCCAAGGCTTAGTAGAGAGCACCAGACCCGTAGTCCTTAGGTCTAACCACTCATAAGAGACTTGGGAGCTTCTTCCTCTCTCACACGCTTGTAACCCCTACTAGGAGCATTGAGCAACAAGGTGTCGGTAGCGTGAGCCACCGAAGACTGGATGTAGGGACGTTCTGCCCGAACCAGTATAAATCTTATGCCCACTAAACACACCATTCGGACCTAGAACGTGCATAAACAAATTTACTTGTCTGAGCTAGTTCGAAACACCGATAGTGTGTTTGTATGGAGAGAGGAAGATAGATTTAATTGGTAATTAATTTTTTTGTTTATTAGTTGCTAAGAAAGGTTGGCTTATGTTTATCTTGCGAATTTTTGTTCTTTCATACTCAATTTTAGCCGCTTTTTGGATCTAGGGTTTCACCAAGTGTTAGAGAGAAGAGTAGCTAGGTTATTGTCTCTATTTCCTCAAATGAGGTTGCTTACGATGGTTAGATTTTGCCTCTCCTCTCCCTTTTCATGTTTAGTTATCAATTAGTTTATCAAAGATATATTTAGTTTTTTAATGAATTATGTGTTTTGTGGAGAGAGGAAGATAGGTTTAATCGGTAATTAAGATTTTTTGTTTATTAGTTGCTAAGAAAGGTAGTTTTTGTTCCTCTTGCCAATTTTTGTTCATTCTTTCTCAATTTTACCCACTTTTTGGATCTAGGGTTTCACCGTGTGTTCTTGAGTGTTTATGATACTTTTTTATAGGTAATGATGGAGAGGTCATCCTAGATGTATAACTAAATCCATCATACATATCTAAGGTCCATAGGTTTATTGATGTCGCTATGAACCATGCTTGGAGAACAAAGACAAAGCACATATATTGTCCATGCGTGTATTGCAAAAATGTTGTTGTATTTGATGACATAGAACAAATCATTTCTCATCTGGTATGTCAAGGATTTATGAAGGATTACGTGATTTGGACAAAGCATGGATATGCGAAGTGCACGCAACTTTAGCTGGTCTTCGCTGAGATGCCTAGGACTTTGCCGTCCTCGATGATATTGTTAGCTTCCGGGGGTGGAGCCTAGCGAAGGGTTTCGAGGTAATCCTTCAGAGCTGCATGTGCGAACGGTGCCCTCCAGCGTAGGCGGGTTCTCTGTGCAGGGTCGCTTGCTGTTGAGTGCTCCATCCTCGAGGGCCTCATGAGGGACATCATCGACAAGGGCTGCCTTGCCCTTCTTTTCAGTGAGGGCCACCTTTGACGCGCCATAAAGGGAGGTGGTAGCCTTCGAAGTTGCTTTCTTGGGAGCCATCGCGGGAGTGGTTTGTCGAAGCACGAACGGTGGGCGCCAAATGTTGGGACCGACCGACACGTGGTCAGGTGGGCCCAAACAATGGGAGGTAGGAATGCTCAGATGCTCAGCAACACAACGGACTGGGGCAACGGTGTTGTTCAGCGTGTTTCGTCAATGTACAATGCGGGGATATTTATAGGTAACCAGGAGAGCGGACATGCCCTTATAAGTACGAACATGCCCCTGGTTACCTATGTTATCCCCAGAATATCCCCCCTTAGGGGCCATTACAGGTCATTACAATGGGGTTAAGTACAACCTAAGCAAACACCCCATCAACCCTACCCCAGGATGGGGCTTACACATGGGCCCAAGTAAGCCAGCAGGGCACCGTGTGGGCCATTCTACCAACACACACGGGTATGAACTGCGGTCTTCACTCAAGGCATCGGGTCTTCAAGTCTTGCCAAGGCCAGTGCTTGGAGCTACGGTAAGCGAAGCCTCGAGAAGCCTCCACTTAGATCGACTGGTCCCTTCGCCCCCAAGCCTTCGCCGACAGTTCCAACTGAGGTGCTGCCTTGGGTGCGGGTTGAGGTAGACTCTTTTCTTTGTGACTGATATGACCTATTTAGATTATGTTTTAAATGGACCGAGCAAGGGGTGCGGACGGCCTTTGCTCCAACAGTGTTCAAATGTTGGACAAGTACCACAAAGATTCATTCACGCTGAGGATAATTATTTTTGTTACGATCAATGATTACCCTGCTCTCTTCGTATTATAATGTCAATTCACGGGAAAGGTTGGTTGCATAGTATGAATTTATGGAACTGCTTATGTGTCCCTTTCTGCAGCTAAGAAGATAGTGTACATGAGGCACAAACGCGTCTTATAGAAAGTACATAGGTACCAACTGCGAAAGATGGATAAGTACTTCAACAATAATGATGAGCTACATTCTAGTGCTCCATCGGGTAATAATAAAGGTCAAAGAGTTTTTTAAATAGTTAGCAAAATCAAATTTGTTTTCAGGAAGAAGACAAAAGACGGAAAAAAATAAAGGATATCAAACCAACTCCTAGGGATACATTCAAGAAGAAGTCTATTTACTTTGAGTATTTGCCTTACTAACTACTTATCTACAACATGGATCTAGAAACATATGTTTCTAGTATCCTAGAACCTCCAAAGGTAATCATTAACCGATTCATCTTGCCCTTGTCAGAGTGATGCCATATCAAACAACTCTAATTCATAATCCCCATAGAAAAAGTGTTTATGAAATTTATGTTCTAAATCACTCAAGGAACCAATAGAGTTAGGAGGTAAGGCAACATACCACACGAATGCATTGCAAGTAAGGGAAAATGAAAATAAGCGAACATGAAAGGCTTTCTTTCGGCCAATTCTCCTAGCTATGCTAAGTACTGCATATGTGTTCATGCGTGCTCCTACCACTCTTGCTCGAAAATTGGAGAAATCCAACACCCTAGTCCTTTGAGGGTATGGGATGGTGTCAAATCGATGGTCATATGGTCCTAGGCTAGACACACTGACTCCAAGTTTGTCTCGGAACAATTTGGCTATATCTTTCCAAATTTTATCCATAATGGCCGGTGGCACTTCACTATCCCTTGGGACATGGGGTTCAGCTGATTGAGCATTATTTTGTCAGGTTTATACCCAAGGATGATCAAAGGTGGCATCTAGTATAGACCCTCGGGGTATACCAGTGCCTACCGATGAGAATTGGTCAGTGTTGTATGCTACTATAATGTAGTGCAGGATGAACCTCTCCAACTCCATAGGGACTAAAAAGTATTTGGCCCCATACATGGATTGGGGCATGCTTCACCCTTGATGTACTGAAGGTGAAGGGTAATGCTGTTGAGGTGCAAAAAAGGAGTGTGTGTTATGTGCACCGAGCAGATCTAAAAATGTTGTGCCGGATAGTCAAGTGTAGGAAACCGAACAGTTTGTCATGATGCTAGAAGGTCTGATGTGACCTATAGGATAGTCTGGTGTGCTGCTGGATTGTCTAGGTTGTACCCAGACTATCTGATTGTCGCATTCAAGAGCGACGACAAGGGTAGCGGTTGACCCAAGTATGATCTCATCAGCATACCATATAATGGTTGGGTCTAAGAGGGCCCATTCTCAACTGATGGGCTAGGCACAGATGTACTGGTGCTAGCCTCATGTGAATGGGAACTAGGGATGGTAGATTTCTCATATGCACGCGTAAGTTTGTTAAATTATTATTCCATCCCCCTAAATGTAATGTTTTAATTGATCCCTTTGTAGACCTATATATTGTTTAAGGGATTGAATATCGTGAGATTTACTTGCATTGGTGGTCTGAAGCAAAGGTAGGAGAGATGCAAGCTTGATCTCCCCTTTTTTGTTGATCTTATGATGGCGATTCACCATGAAGTGTGATAGGAACTTCTCCTTTGCCTCCTCATGAACGTAGGCATGTCGGCGCTATGCTTCCTCATCCAATTGGCTCATGAGTTATTCAAATTGCTACTGCTCATTGGCCAACTGTCACACCCGGTTCTGGGGGCAAAACCGAATGCATAGCATATGTGGGCCAGGATCCATTTTCCACACATATATTGACGTCACAAGTGTAATATATCAAAATACAATGCAATAAAGGCGTAAAGAGAGTAGAGTAACTTTATTACATCATCTGGATCATAGTATCTTAAACAAGTTTCATAATCAAAGTACGACGGAATTAAACATGGACACTCTTCCACAGGAAGGTGACTGGCGCATCGTTAGACTCAAAACTCATCAATGTCATCAGCGAAGTCCTCGTCATCACCCTTTGATCAAAATATTAGCAAGGGTGAGCTCACTTATGGTCGGGGCTCAAAAGGTGGGGGAAGTAATGCAAGTTAACAAGGTAGGCTATGGATAAGCGGTAAGCATTTTAGTTGGTCAATATTTTATTAGCAACACCTGTCTTACTAATAAGTGTGTATCCCAAATATCCCAATTAATCAAAGGCATAAGATTATATCATAAACACTTAAGTGAAATCACTTAAGCAAACCACTGGTAGATCATTAGATCATGATTTATTTTCCATCTTTAAGTTCAATTATCATGTGAGGGTCCAGGTTGCTCTTAACCGTGAGCACGGCTAACATACCAGTTTTACACTCTGCAGAGATGGTATAACTTTACCCACAAGCCATATATCCCATCTAGCCTGGGTTGATCGAACCCATAAACACTGTCGAGGTGAATGGCTAGGGATCCACTATGAGGCTTTCACAAAATATCCTTAGTACAAAGCCACCCGCTAAGGTTTTCACGTCAGTATTGATGGCCCTTTGGGTGAGGTAACTTAGCCAAGACTACCACCCCATGTTAACATGAGCTGCCACCAAACCACTGTCGCCCCCTCTTGCCCATCTTTCAGGTAGGGTTGCTATGCACTAAGTCTATAGAGCTAATTACCAAAGCCAGAGCCATTATAGCACTTGTGGTTGCACTATTATCCTGGGTGGTCACTCCATGTTCCATTTAACACAAAATGTTATTGTTTAACCATCGGGTTAACATCATAATAAAACTTCATTTCCGAAACATATTATCATTAAAAGAGTGACATCATATTTATCAAGTTGAGCAATAGCAAAAATTGCTAAGCATAGCATTTATCCCAGGGTAATTCAAGGAATACGATTGGTAATTCTAGGAAATCCTTATTTAAGCAAATCCCATCAAATTATGCAATATATCCATAAAGTAAACATTATTATATGCATTATTTGGGTACAAATAGAAATGCAGCGGGAAAATCCACTTGCCTTGCTCGAACGTGTCCTGTGGGTCGTCCTCGAACGTGTTTGGTTCGTCTACCTCACAGTCAACTTCTAGCATCGATTTGCGTATCGTACATACAAAAGAATATGTACGCCAAATAAAAAAACATACACCATTACATAGGTAATCATTCACCATTACATACACATTCATACATCACACAACTATACTTATAGATATGTCTACAGCATAAATGTTTATTAATCCACTATATCTTCCACTTCGAGTTATCATTGGTGAAAATATGCGTAGGTGACTATGACGCTAGTTTATCTAGTATAATATAGATAAAATGTCTTAACAAACTTTACGAAATTATTTTCTTTATTACTTAATAATAGTCTTTTGGGTTTTATCCTTTCCTTTCTAAATAGAAATTATACGTATAGCTAAAATATTTGTTTCTAAATCACCTAACATTAATATTCTAAGAATTAATGTAGATTACTAATTGGACTTTAGTAATATAATCATAGTTATTTTGACATAAATGGATATTTTACTAATTCTAAGTAATTAAGTGCTATACATATGAATACATTTATCATGACTAGTAATAATCTAGATTTTAACATGGCTAAGAAAATGGGACCTAGTGTTTATTTTAATTACTTATATCATTAAAAATTATACTTAAAAAATCACTAACATAATATTATTTTTATATGCCAATTGAGAAGTTAATCAAAAAGGATTCTAGTACCTAATCACAAAAATGACAATCTATGAATTTTTTAAATTATAAAAATATTGTCCATATTCAAAATACTATTAATGGGGTTGATTCCAAATTACATGTATACTTCGCGGAGTAGCACATAAGATTTTAGGACTTCTTTTTGATACATTTGTACTACAGAAATACAGGAATAATTTCTAGAAAACTAGGGGGCCAAAACGCAAAATGGTCGTCTTATACCTTGGGCAAGAGCTTGTGAGCAGGGAGGTCCGGGCGAGCAGGGCGTGGGTGCGGTCGAGGGCGCGGGTGGTCTGGACGGGGATGCGGACGACGGGCGTGGCCGGGACGGGCGAGGCTCCGGCGAGGTGGCATGTCTCCGGAGAGGTTCTAGCGAGCGCGAGCGAAGTAGAGAGAGAGCGGGGAGTGAGAGAGAGAGAGAGAGCTCGGGCGGCCTACTTATAGAGCGAGAGAGGGGAGAGGAGATGGCACCAGGGGAGATGAATGGGGCACCGGTGGCCATTAACGCCATTAATGGCGGCCTCCTTAATGGAGAGGAAATGGGGGGGAGAGAGAGAGAGGGAGAAACAGTCGGGCGTTTATGGCAAAGGGAGGCAAGCGGGCGCGGCCAGGGGCGCGGGTCGGCGGCGCGGCGGCTCGGCCGGGATGGCCAGGGTACGGCAGCATCCAGGGAGGAAGACGAAGGGGCCCTAACGGGTGGGCCCCATGCGTCAGTGAGAGAGGGAGGAGGTGTCACGGCTGTTGGACCCTAGTGGGTCGGTTGGCCGGTTAGGGTTTCTGTTTTTTTCTTTTTTCTCTTCTTTTCTATTCTATTTATAAATATAAATAAATATATTTTTAAATAATTCTAAAAATCATGATAATTATACCAGAATTATTTATAACTAAAATATTTATTTTTGGACCAATATTTCTATATTAATTAATTGGGTTTTCAATATAATAGAAATTCTACGCAACAACCATAAATCAAGTATGAGCAAATAAAATTATTCTAAATGCAAATAAAAATCAAATACTTGAAAGAAAAATTCATTACTATATTTACCACTAATAATCTAAATGCATTTTTTTAGTTGATGGTTTTTTTAGTGTTACACCAACAAACTCTCAAGAGTTAGCCTAAGGATGTTGCCCTGGGAAAGTTGGTGTGATCCTTCGAATCGGCCATCACGATCGATCAGAAGATCTAGAACTTCAATCCCAGTGGAGTCACCAAAAAGTATGTTGGTGCCTTCTTGGTCCAAATACTAACGATCCATAAGGTCTACATGTGATGTGCAGGACCTTGGAGCTTCTCTACTTCTCGCTAGACTATTCGGCATGGGGTCTAGATTGTCCACGATGAGGCATTGGACAGTCTGTGATGCGCTGAGAGGTTTGGAAAGAACCTAGACCTTGCCTCCTAGGAGGGACACCATCAGAGAGAATGAATTCTATGGTTGCTTTGAAGTTGGTAGACCACCCAAAGCACCTCAAGACGGCGTAGAGCCGAAGAGAGGTGAAATAAGGGTTTGGAAAATTACAAGTAGGGCTAAAACTAAACCAAGAACTAAGAAACAAAGAATAAGATATGAACTAGTCTGTAAACCGATTATGGTGCCTCCAATCGGCCATACCCCTTCATATTTATAGGGGGAGATCTGGACCCTTTCTAAGGAGGAGTCCAACAAGATACCGAAAGAAATTGAAAAAAAATCCAATAAATTAGGACTCTTTCTCAAACTAATCTATTTTCGACTATTCAGGCTAGCACACCAGACTGACCGGGCTTTTCCACTGGATTGTTCAATTGTCTCGGTGATGCCATATTGATGCTCAACTTGTACCTCTTGAGGTGTTAACATATCAATGTAGCAATGGCAGGAGCAAAAGACACACGTCCTCCATGAAGCCAACTTTGCGAGGGGTCCAACAGTGATGGCAACAACGACTAGGGCAGGCAGGGGTGATATTCTTCCTCTTCCTAATGACAAGGGTAGGGAAGCCTCTAATAGTTCATCAGAGGATGAGTTACAGCAATGGACAAGAGCATCACATGTGTCACCTAGGCTGAGCTATCGACATCAAGCGTGTCATGCGATGAATGGTGGCCTAACCATCGCCACCCTGATGCAGCATCAAGCTTAGGGACAAAAGTTATCACCTGTGGTAGGAGGATGGTAGAGCGAGTGAGGTCCTCCCCAAAGCCCTCAAATGGAGAAACCTCCATGCCATCTAGGGTAGTAATGGGCTAATGGCAGGAGAGGTGGACACTAGAGCAAGAGTGGTCTTTGGTGGTATATGTGGTGGATGGGGGCGTAGTTGTCACTAGTGGGCAGGTGCGTACGAGGGGTTAGGGCATCTCTAGTAGCTTACTCATCCACATCTCCTGTTTAAAACTACACTATGTAAACAATGTAGTCTATAGTGCAAACACTATCTCAAGCATCTTACTCAACTCTATCTTCCATTTCAAATTATACTCTATAAACAGTGAAGTCTACAGTGTTGTTGGGACGGAGCTTGAACCAGACATCGATTGACCCTTCGTTGACCGTGCTCCTAGAACTAGGACTAACATGTCTGAGTGCAGGGACGGGCGCCACTAGAGACTTCGCTGGCTCTAGGTAGATGACAATCGATCTCCAGAGACTTCGCTGTTTTGGGGTTGATGGCAACCAATCGCCAGAGACTTCGCTGTCTCGAGGTCGATGACAATCGATCGAAGACCCCTCCAAGGGGGCTCGGTGCGATGCCCCACATCATGTCAACTATGCGGAGGCGGGAGTGAGGCGAACATGATGCCCCGAGATCGAAGGCCTACTGCGTGGAATGCTCCCCCCTCCCTCGCAGATAATGCGAGGGATGTCAAGATGTCCTGCTGCCATACACGAAGGCACGTGGGGGACGAAGACCTAGGTGAAGCGTAGACACCTCAGGGCCACCAAAGATGTGGGTCGTTCCGTTGTGCGCACCTCTCGTGGCAGTAGGGTAGAAGTTTTGATGTGCTTGACCTTCAGTTTTGTCGGTTGTAATTAAACCGTTGCACGGTATATTCCTAGAATGTAGTTGGTAACCGAGAGTAGGCATGTATTTAGGCCACCAACCATCGATTGTCCTATAAATACCCCTGTCCTATAGCTGGACGGATCACGCATAATAAGACGCTATATTTTTCTACCTAAGGTTTTATCGTGCATTGAGCCTCTTACCTGCTCTCGAGTGTTAGGGTCCACCTATTAGGACCCAAAAAGTGTGAAAACAATATTTTGCAACGATAGTGAAATCCTATATTGACCCGAGCTCCCTACCTTGCGCCTTTGAGTTTCACAATCTCAACGAACGAACGAGGTCACGTGGCATTTAAAACATCTTAAACATTTAACATGTAACACAAGATGATACATATATACGTATAGTATACATTTTGTTATATATATATGCCAGTTTTTTTATTTGTGACATGTGCAAGTTAAATATATAACAAAATGTACAATACCACAAATAATATTATTCTGTGCCCCTTTGGCTCTGGCAGGGGTTTGCGTCGTCCAGCAGCTCTGCAGCTAGAACACGTTCCTGTACCAAAATACGCCCTTCTGGTCGTCGCGCTGGACGTAGATGCACTCTTTAGCCTCGCGCCAGAGCGCCTCGGCTATGGGCGTGCTATCGGAGCGGTAGTAGTCGCCGAGGACAGGACGGATCGCTCTGGTGGCCTCCATGGCGTGGTAGTGCGGAATGGCCGGGAAGAGATGGTGAGCGATATGCGTGTCGGCGATATGGTGGAACACGCGGTTGAGGACGCCGTAGTCGCGGTCGACGGTGGCGAGCGCCCCGCGCATCCAGTCCCACTCGCTGGAGTCGTAGTGCGGGAGCGCGCGGTGCGTGTGGTGCAGGTACGTGACCACCACGAGCCAGGCGTTCGTCACCAGCAGCGGCACGCCGTAGACGCTGACCACGGGCCAGAGCCCGTGGGCCGCGGCGAGCCTGTACAGCGCGAACGACACGGCCAGGACGCCGGCGTCGGAGACGGCGATCTGGGCGCGCTCCCGGTCGCCGTAGATGGGGCTGTAGGGGTCGAAGTGGCACGCGAAGCGGGAGTAGCGGCGGCCCCAGGTGTTGAACGCCAGGTACATGGGCCAGCCGACGGTGAGCTGCACGGCGAGGAGAACCAGGCGGGCGACGGGGTTGTCGCGCTTGTACACGAGCGGGGAGTACCACGGCATCTCGGGCCTCTGCTTGGGCACGAACACCTCGTCGCGCTCCAGGGACGCGGTGTTGGCGTGGTGGCGCTGGTGGCTGTACTTCCACGAGAAGTAGGGCGCGAGGAGGCACGAGTGCAGCACCAGGCCGAGGGCGTCGTTGAGGAGGCCGTAGCGGGAGAAGCTGCTGTGCCCGCACTCGTGCGCGATCACCCACACGCCGAACATGATGCTGCCCTGCGCCGCCCAGTAGAGCGGCCAGGCGGCGGCGCGGAGGAGGACGCCCGGGAGGGCGGGGATGACGGCTAGAGCCAAGTACAGGAGCCCCGCGGCGATGGCGAGGTCGTGGGCGAGGTAGGAGCAGGACCTGATGAGCGAGCGCTGGAAGCAGTGCGGCGGGATGGCCTTCCTGAGATCCGCTAGCGTGAATGGCGGCTTGTCCACGATCGACCGCTGCATGGTGGCGAGGCCGTTGCCCTCTTGCTGTGTCGTCGTCGTCTTCGTCTGCTGCTCCATCCTGCAGCCTTCGCCACGACGCGCGCGGCTGTCCTGTCGCTGCCGATTGGAAGCACAACAAACGACAAGTCATCAGTTCCAGTTCATAGTGCAACATGATCTATTAATTGGCCATTGACGACCTAGCTAAACGGATCTATACATTCATCTCGTCAAACGTTAACCATTGGCCATACACGATTCAAAAGTTGATTACTGCAAGAGTTCGGTGCCACGAAGAGCAGATGCGACTGCTTCGGGCAACCGGAGGCTTTGAGGATGGAGGATGGAAGCACCGAATGCTTGCCATCTATTTAAAAGCGCGGTGCCTCTCTGTATAGCACACTGAGCCCTTTTCGTTTGTGCCGGATTAGTGGGTCGAAATGATTTTTAACCGGATTGCTTTTATAATTTATATAAACTTTGATTAGCTGGAACGATTTCGAGTACAATCCAACACAAACGAACAAGGCCTAAAGCGATTCCGTCTCTGGGCCAAAAATCAAACCATGCTAACTTTGACCGAATACTCCTATGTAGAGAAAAAAAAAGTATTGACATTTATTACCACATGAAAAAGAGATATCAGTGAAAAAAAATTATATTGCATTATCCTAATAAGCTTATTTGGCGTACGTCTTCTTTTCTACAAACTGGAATTTAGTCAGAGTTAGTACAGTTTTAGCTACGACAATGCATCAGCGTGTTTTGTCATAATTCTTTTTTCATCTCCAATCGTGGACGACGGATGCTAGAGCTGATCAAGGTTGACAGCTTGGGGTTCTTTTACTTTTAACTGTGGTAAGTACAAGTGTGTAATTTAGAAACATTTATTTAGCATGACTGTTTTTTTATTACTTCCTCCGTCACAAATTAAAATTTGTTTTAGCCTTTTAATAGATTCATATAATATTTATTGTATATATTTTATATATGTGTCTAGATTCATCGTCATATATCTGAATATAGATATAAAAAAATGCTAAATTGAATACTAATTTAGGATGGAGCCATTGTGCATACTCTAGTTATGCATGTACTCTTTTTTATTGAGCTTAGCCGCCCCTTTGAACAGGCCCTATCTATGTAAGCTTGAAAGAGTGAAACATATGTTCATCCGGTAAAGTTGAATGTACTAGCGGAGGAAGTAGAGCAGGGAGGGAAGCTCATCGTGTTTCTCAGTCTCCCAACTCTACTCAAATGCTATAAATAGACTGTCCCGCTCCGAGCATACCAAGCTGCCAAGCCTCTCGCTGTGCATTGACCAGCGCAGAGACAAGTAGAGCAGGGAGGGAAGCCCATTGTGTGTTTCTCAGTCCCAGGTCATTATTCGCCCAATAACCATCGTTTGGATCTCTTTTGATAGAGCTTTCGTCAGCCTTGGCTTTTATATCATAGTGATATTATGGTCCGAGCAGTAGGAGAAAAAGAACAAGTTTCGTAGGCTCTACAAAAGGGAGAGGAGAGAAGAGAGATAGAAACTGGTCTAGTTTAGATACTCTAGTATTAACCACAATCCACATATGTTGAGAATCCACTTCAACACATGTGGATTGGGTTCAATACTATAGTATACCCAAACAAAGGCTAAAACTTTTTTTAATTGTACTAATCTCGGAGATTAGCAAATTAATTAGGGGCTGCGTACGACTGAAACGGGCACTTTTGGCAGGCGGCTTCCGCTTCCCGCCGGTGTAGCAACGAAACTCATTATTACATCGTTTTGACGGATCGATCGATTTTGTTTTCTGTCCAGTCAGCAACATGGCTGCCGGCGTCGCAACGGCCGAGGAGATCAAGAAGAAGAGCCACTCGGGCGGTGTGCGGCGGTCGCCAGTGGACAGGCCGCCGTTCACGCTGGGGGACATCAAGAGGGCCATCCCGCCGCACTGCTTCCAGCGCTCGGCGCTCAGGTCCTTCTCGTACCTCCTCCACGACCTCGCCATCGCGGCCGGGCTCCTGTACCTGGCCGTGGCGGGCATCCCGGCGCTCCCGAGCGCCGCGCTCCGCCGCTTCGTGGCGTGGCCGCTCTACTGGGCGGCGCAGGGCAGCGTGCTGACGGGCGTCTGGGTCATCGGGCACGAGTGCGGCCACCACGCCTTCTCCGACTACCCGCTCCTGGACAACGCCGTCGGCTTCGTGCTCCACTCCGCGCTGCTCACGCCCTTCTTCGCCTGGAAGTACAGCCACCGGCGCCACCACGCCAACACCGGCTCCATGGAGAACGACGAGGTGTACGTGGCCAAGACCCGGGACGCGCTGCGGTGGTACACGCCCCTCGTGTTCGGCAACCCGGTCGGCCGGCTGGTGTACATCGCGCTGCAGCTCACCCTCGCGTGGCCGCTCTACCTGGCGTTCAACCTCTCAGGGCAGAACTACGGCGGCCGCTTCACCTGCCACTACGACCCCTACAGCCCGCTCTACACGGCCCAGGAGCGCGTCCCGGTGCTCGCCTCCGACGCCGGCATCCTGGCCGCGCTGCTCGCCATCTACAAGCTCTCCGTGGCGTTCGGGTTCTGGACGGTGGTGCGCCTCTACGGCGTGCCGGTGCTCGTCGTCAGCGTGCTGTTCGTGCTCATCACGTACCTGCACCACACGCACCTGGCGCTGCCGCACTACGACTCCAGCGAGTGGGACTGGCTGCGCGGCGCGCTCGCCACCATGGACCGCGACTACGGCCTCCTCAACCGCGTGCTGCACAACGTCACCGACACCCACGTCCTGCACCACATCTTCCCCAACATGCCGCACTACCACGCCATGGAGGCCACCAGGGCCATGCGCCCGCTTCTTGGAGAGTACTACATGTTCGACGACACGCCCATCGTCAAGGCCACATGGCGCGAGGCCAAGCAGTGCATCTACGTTGAGCCCGGGGAGGAGCACAAGGGCGTGTACTGGTACAACAACAAGTTCTAGCACACAACACAACAACGAACCACCTGTCATGGATCATGGATCGGATGGATGGCCTCCCTCGTTGCTTCTATCATGCATTCCTGTCTGGAATAATATAATAATAATAATCCTTTGAGTTGAGTCTTACTGTACTATATCCTTTGAGTTGAGTTGAGTTGGAACTGTTAATACCAACTACATATATATATAGATGCATGCATGTGTTAAGATAATATATGCCACAACGAGTTCTTTGTGCCTAGATTATTATTCATATTCGGCCCTCGAATCAATACACACTATAATTTCCTTTACGTCAGAGAGCCATTATATTGTGAGAAATAGCTTCCCTGTCCAACAAGTGCAGCATCCAAAGATAGTTGTCCAAGAGGCCTCGGAACTATTGAATGTACGACATGGCATAATTTTTCGAAGCAATTTCACTAACTCGCGCATGGTTTTGCCATCCTTCCTACAAACAAGTCGACGTGACCGCTCTGCTCCACACCACCAGCACCACCGGGTCTGCTCATTGGGCTCGTTCGTTTGCTTAGGGTTAAAAACTGACACGTTTTTGTTCCTGGCCTAAATAGAGTGGATCCTAGTAGTTCACTAAAACCTGGTCAGTAATAGATCCAGCTCTGAAATGAAACCTGGTGGTTCACCGAATCTTGTTCGTTTCAGTAGGTCTGATAGCTGCAACACATACCATTCAATGCAGTCAAACCAGTGCAAAACCAGAGCAGCAAATCATTGCGCCATCCTAGAATCCTAACATAGCAGGATTTCATAACCTGTACACGATCGGGATGCATTCAATTTGTTCAAATCAATTTAATACATACAGTAATGACAAAAAGACTTGCAATTGTTCACGCATACTCGCCAAGAAACAACTACATAAGTAACTAATCAGGAATCATCTACATAAGCAAATACAGTAATAACAATGGTCACACATACGAAGTTGTCTTCCCGATACTTGACAATACACATAACAAAGTTGCTAAGACATAACAAAGCTGCTAAGAACAGCAATTCAAAGCTGCTAAGACATCAAAGTTTGACTTCCCAATACTCGACAATACACATTAGCAATTCACTTGTTTGACAGCAACTCACATTAACACATGTTTTACTTCCCAATAATGTCCATATCAAAGCTGCTAAGACATCTCATTTCTTAGCCAAATCAAAGCTGATTCTTGATCTTCTTCACAAGCACATATAAAAGTTTCTCTGTTCTCTTTGCTCTTAGCGAAGATTGAATATGCATTTTCCTTCTCCAGTTTGGTCACTTCTTCTATTGTGTTCATAATGTGTTCATAACTGATATGCACCTTTTGATGGAGAAATCATCACTTTGAGTTACCTCCATTTCTCTTGCCTCCTTTTCTCTTGCTTCCTTTTCTCTTGCAGATTCATATTCTACTTGCTTGCGCCTCATTTCTAGGTATCTGCCCATCGTATTTTCTATGTTGTCACTCTTTCTAAGCTTCTTTAATTCCTTTTCTTGTTTGTTTCTTGATGCAGCAAGTCTTTGTTGTCCACTTTCTTCATCTCGTGATACAGTATTAGCCCTTCATTGAAGGACATCTTCATTCCTTTCATTGAGTGCATCATCAACTTCATCATCTACATCATGAACAACATTTAGATCAGAGCCTTGTGGCCTATCTTCTGCATCCTGAAGTTGCTCATCCAGTTCTTCCTCTTGCGGTGCCCCAAGAGAAGTGCAACTGCAAGTCCCTTCAGCCAAGTGTCCTACATAATAACAAGGAAATATGAATTGAGCAAACTGAGCACAAGCATAAATACGAGTTATATTTGCTGCTAGATCACACAAGTCATATGGAGACACACAAGTTATACAATGTACAATTTGGCTATACACGGGAACTAATATAAGTTTGCTGCTAGAACTTTGCTCCTGTAGTGATCATTGATAGTGAATTGAGTTATATCCTAATAGTTTGGTTATGTGATGCAATTATGATTCTTTTAGATCAGAGAGGACACTTGTCAGCTAAACCATTTAACTATGCATGGCTAACAGGTGCACAGATTTGCACTAGTCAAAGAACAGTAAGCTTTATGATGTTTGGAAATTTACCATCATAAAGCTCGCCCAAAGAATCAAAGAGCGGGAAAATTGCCTTGTTGTTGTTAAACTTCTTGATTTTAGGGAATGTCTGCACAATTAAAGAAAACATTGATTAAATATGAGGTTATTGCTGTGAGGTTATCTCACAAAACTAATTTGATAATGAACTTCAAGAAATCACTTACCACCATGAGATTCTCCCAGAAAGTTGGTGGTCCTTCAACCATATTTCTTTTCTCATTCCAACTCAATTTGCTCTGTTGCCTTGCTACTTTGAGCATCTTATAGTCTCTCTTCAGTTGACCTTCTTTATCCTGAATCTGAGCCTTTGTAAAGGATACATACTTGTTCCTCACATGAAACTTGAAAGTCGCCTAGAGGGGGGTGAATAGGCGGAATCTGAAATTTATAAACTTTAAGCACAACTACAGGCCGGGGTTAGCGTTAGAAATAAAATCGAGTCCGAAAGAGAGGGCGAAAACAAATCACAAGCAAATAGTGAGAGTGACACGGTGATTTGTTTTACCGAGGTTCGGCCCTCGAAGGCCTAGTCCCCGTTGAGGTGGTCACAAAGACCGGGTCTCTTTCAACCCTTTCCCTCTCTCAAACGGTCACCTAGACCGAGTGAGCTTCTCTTCTCAATCAATCGGGACACTTAGTCCCCACAAGGACCACCACATAATTGGTGCCTCTTGCCTTGATTACAGTTGACTTGGGAACAAGAAAGAAGGAAGATGAAAAGCGATCCAAGCGCAAGAACTCAAATGAACACAAATATCTCTCTCTCACTAGTCACTATTTGATTGGAATGACCTTTGGACTTGGGAGAGGATTTGATCTCTTGTTTGTGTCTTGGAGTGAAGTCTAGAGTTCTTGTATTGAATGCAATGGCTGAAAACTTGGATGCCTTGAAGTGTGGTGGTTGGGGGTATTTATAGCCCCAACCACCAAAGTGGCCGTTGGGGAACTCTGCTGTCGATGGGCGCACCAGACAGTTCGGTGCGCCACCGGACACTGTCCGGTGCGCCAGCCACGTCACCCAACCGTTAGGGTTCGACCGTTGGAGCTCTGACATGTGGGGCCACCGGACAGTCCGGTGGTGCACTGGACAGTCTGGTGGTGCACCGGACAGGTCCTGTTCACTGTCTGGTGCGCCTTCTGCGCCTGCTCTGACTTCTGCGCGCGCTGTCCGTGCACTGTAGCTCACTATTCACCTTTTGCAGACGACCGTTGGCGCGCTAGCCGTTGCTCCCGCTGGCACACCGGACAGTCCGGTGAATTATAGCGGAGAGCAATTTCTAGAAACCCAAAGCTGAGGAGTTCGAGCTGATTCTCCCTGGTGCACCGGACATCGCCTGGTGGTGCACCGGACACTGTCTGGTGGCACACCGGACAGTCCGGTGCGCCAGACTAGGGCAGCCTTTGGTTTTCTTTGCTCCTTTGTTTTGAACCCTTTCTTTTAACTTTGTATTGGTTTGTTGTGAACCTTTGGCACCTGTAGAACATATAATCTAGACCAAACTAGTTAGTCTAATTATTTGTGTTGGGCAATTCAACCACCAAAATTAGTTAGGAAAAGGTTTGACCCTATTTCCCTTTCAATCTCCCTCTTTTTGGTGATTGATGCCAACACAAACCAAAGCAAATATAAAAGTGCAGAATTGAACTAGTTTTCATAAGGTAAGTGCAAAGGTTGCTTGGAGTGAAACCAATATAATTATTTCTACTAGATATGCATGGATTGTTTTCTTCTTATTTAAAATTTGGACCACATTTGCACCACGAGTTTTGTTTTTGCAAGTTCTTTGGTAAATTCTTTTCAAAATCCTTTTTTGTAAATAGTCAAAGGTATATGAATAAGATTGAAAGAAGCATTTTCAATATTTGAAATTTTCTCCCCTGTTTCAAATGCTTTTCCTTTGACTTAAACAAAACTCTCCCTCAACGAAATTCTCCTCTTAGTGTTCAAGAGGGTTTTACAAATTTTTGAAGATATTTTCCCCCTTTTGAAAACTCATTAAGATACCAGTTTGAAAACTTTATTTTTAAAATTCGTAGGTGGTGGTGCGGTCCTTTTGCTTTGGGCTAATACTTTCTCCCCTTTGGCATGAATCACCAAAAACGGATACTTTAAGTGAAATATAAGCCCTTTTACTTTCTCCCAATGGTAAACAAATAAATATGAGTGAAGATTATACCAATGTGGAGAGATGGCGGAATACCGGCAAAGAGTAGATAATACGATGGAGTTAAGTGGAAGCGTTGTCTTTGCCGAATACTCCATTTCCCTTTCAATTCTATGACTAAGCATAATAATACACTTGAAAACACATTAGTCATAGACATAAAAGAGATATGATCAAAGGTATATAAATGAGCTATGTGTGCAAAGTATCAATCAAAGTTCCGAGAATCAAGAATGTTTAGCTCATTCCTAAGTTTGGTAAAGGTTTTCTCATCTAAAGGCTTGGTAAAGATATCAGCTAATTGTTCTTTGGTGTTAATATAGGCTATCTCGATATCCCCCCTTTGTTGGTGATCTCTCAAAAAGTGATACCGAATGGCTATGTGCTTAGTGCGGCTGTGCTCAACGGGATTATCCGTCATGCGGATTGCACTCTCATTATCACATAGGAGAGGGACTTTGCTAAATTTGTAGTCATAGTTCCTAAGGGTTTGCCTCATCCAAAGTAATTGCGCGCAACAATGGCCTGCGGCAATATACTCGGCTTCGGCAGTAGAAAGAGCTACTAAGTTTTGTTTCTTTGAAGCCCAAGACATCAGGGATCTCCCTAGAAACTAACAAGTCCCTGATGTGCTCTTCCTATCAATTTTACACCCTGCCCAATCAGCATCTGAATAACCTAATAAATCAAAAGAGGATCCCTTGGGGTACCAAAGGCCAAACTTAGGTGTATGAACTAAATATCTCAAGATTCTCTTCACGGCCCTAAGGTGAACTTCCTTAGGATCGGCTTGAAACCTTGCACACATGCATACGGAAAGCATAATATCTGGTCGAGATGCACATAAATAGAGTAAAGATCCTATCATCGACCGGTATACCTTTTGATCTACGGATTTACCTCCCGTGTCGAGGCCGAGATGCCCATTGGTTCCCATGGGTGTCTTGATGGGCTTGGCATCCTTCATTCCAAACTTGGTGAATATGTCTTGAATGTACTTTGTTTGGCTGATGAAGGTGCCCTCTTGGAGTTGCTTGACTTGAAATCCTAGAAAATACTTCAACTCCTTCATCATAGACATCTCGAATTTTTGAATCATGATCCTACTAAACTCTTCACAAGTAGATTTGTTAGTAGACCCAAATATAATAGCATCAACATAAATTTGGCATACAAACAAATCTTTTGCAATAGTTTTAGTAAAGAGAGTAGGATCGGCCTTGCTGACTTTGAAGCCATTAGTGATAAGAAAATCTCTTAAGCATTCATACCATGCTCTTGGGGCTTGCTTGAGCCCATAAAGTGCCTTAGAGAGTTTGTAAACATGGTTAGGGTACTCACTATCTTCAAAGCCAGGAGGTTGCTCAACATAGACCTCTTCCTTGATTGGTCTATTGAGGAAGGCACTCTTCACATCCATTTGATAGAGCTTAAAGCCATGGTAAGTAGCATAGGCAAGTAATATACGAATTGACTCAAGCCTAGCTACGGGTGCATAGGTTTCACCAAAATCCAAACCTCCGACTTGTGAATAACCCTTGGCCACAAGTCGGGCTTTGTTTCTTGTCACCACACCATGCTCATCTTGCTTGTTGCGGAATACCCACTTGGTTCCTACAACATTTTGGTTAGGACGTGGAACTAAATGCCATACCTCATTCCTCGTGAAGTTGTTGAGCTCCTCTTGCATCGGCAGCACCCAATCCGAATATTTAAGTGCATCCTCTACCCTGTGTGGCTCTATAGAGGAAACAAAAGAGTAATGTTCACAAAAATGAGCGACTCGAGATTGAGTGGTTACCCCCTTATGAATATCATCGAGGATGGTGTTCACGGGGTGATCTCTTTGAATCGCCTGGTGGACTCTTGGGTGTGGCGGACTTTGATCTTGTTCATCTTCCTTGTCTTGATCATTGACATCTCCCCCTTGATCATTGTCCTCCTCTTGAGGTGGCTCATCCTCTTGATCTTCATTTTCATCATCTTGAGCTTGATCCTCATCTTGAGTTGGTGGAGATGCTTGTATGGAGGAAGATGGTTGATCTTGTGCTTGTGGAGACTCTTCGAATTCCTTAGGACACACATCCCTAATGGACATGTTCCTTAACGCGATGCATGGAGCCTCTTCATCATCTAGTTCATCAAGATCAACTTGCTCTACTTGAGAGCCATTAGTCTCATCAAACACAATGTCACAAGAAACTTCAACTAGTCCAGTGGACTTGTTAAAAACTCTAGATGCCCTTGTGTTTGAGTCATAACCAAGTAAAAAGCCTTCTACAGCATTAGGAGCAAATTTAGATTTTCTACCTATTTTAACAAGAATAAAACATTTGCTACCAAAGACTCTAAAATATGAAATATTGGGCTTTTTACCGGTGAGGAGTTCATATGATGTCTTCTTGAGGATTCGGTATAGATATAACTGGTTGATGGAGTAGCAGGCGGTGTTAATCGCCTCGGTCCAAAACCGATCCGGTGTCTTGTACTCATCAAGCATGGTCCTCGCCATGTCAAGTAATGTTCTATTCTTCCTTTCCACTACACCATTTTGTTGAGGTGTGTAGGGAGAAGAGAACTCATGCTTAATGCCCTCCTCCTCAAGGAAGCCTTCAATTTGAGAGTTCTTGAACTCGGTTCCATTGTCGCTTCTAATCTTTTTGATCCTTAAGCCGAACTCATTTAAGTGAAGACTACGGCTTTGGTACCAATTGAGAGTACCTAGAGGGGGGTGAATAGGTGATCCTGTAAAATCAAATACTAAATAGCCACAAAACTTAGTTATAGAAGTGTTAGTGCGACTAAGTAGTTTGAGGCGAGTTCTTGTGGACAAAACAATCATAGAGAAAGCAACACAAGAGACACGTGATTTTATCCCGTGGTTCAGCCAAGTAACACTTGCCTACTTCTACGTTGTGGCGTCCCAATGGACGAGGGTTGCACTCAACCCCTTTCAAGTGATCCTATGATCAACTTGAATACCACGATCTTTTCCTTTAGTGTATTTTCCCATTTGTGAGGAATCTCCACAACTTGGAGTCTCTTGTCCTTACAATAGAGATCACAAAGAAGGCACAGAGTAAGTGAGAGCACCTAGAGGGGGGGGTGAATAGGTGATCCTGTAAAAACTTCAAACTTAAGCCACAAAAACTTGTTAAGCGTTAGCACAATTATGGCCAAGTGGCTAAGGTGAAGTCTCAACAAAACACAATACCACAAAAGATCAAGCACAGATGTGACACAGTGGTTTATCCCGTGGTTCGGCCAAGACCAACGCTTGCCTACTCCACGTTGTGGCGTCCCAACGGACGAGGGTTGCAATCAACCCCTCTCAAGCGGTCCAAAGACCCACTTGAATACCACGGTGTTTTGTTGTTCCTTTCACTATCCCGTTTGCAAGGAATCTCCACAAATTGGAGTCTCTTGCCCTTACAAGTATATGATCACAAAGAAAGCACAGAGTAAGGGAGGGAAGCAACACACACAAATCCACAGCAAAAGCGCACACACACGGCCAAGAATCGAGCTCACAAGACTATCTCAGAGTTCTCACTTAGAACAGAGCTCGAATCACTTAGAAACACAAACGAATGCGCAGAGACTTAGTGTGGATGATCAAGAATGCTCAAATGTTGCTTGTGTGTCTCCTCCATGCGCCTAGGGGCTCCTTTTATAGCCCCAAGGCAGCTAGGAGCCGTTGAGAGCAAATCCGGAAGGCCATCCTTGCCTTCTGTCGTCGGGGGCACCGGACAGTCCGGTGCACACCGGACACTGTCTGGTGCCCGATTTCTTTCCATAACGGGCGTTTCTGACCGTTGCCGACCGTTGGAGGATCTGGCGCAGTTGGCGCACCGGACATGTCCGGTGCACACCGGACAGTCCGGTGCCGTCTTCCGACCGTTGGCTTGGCCACGTGTCCCGCGCAGATTGCGCGGCCGACCGTTGGCTCACCGGACAGTCCGGTGCACACCGGACAGTCCGGTGAATTTTAGCCGTACGCCGTCGGCCAATTTCCCGAGAGCGGCCAGTTCGCGCCGAGTCGGCCTGGCGCACCGGACACTGTCCGGTGCACACCGGACAGTCCGGTGCTCCAGACCGAGCTGGGTCTTGGCAGCACACAGCCAAGTCTTTTCTCCTCTTCTCTTTTCTTCTTCTTTCTGTTTCTAACACTCAGACAAATATATTAGTACATAAAACCAATGTACTAAGGCTTAGAAACATACCTTTACTTCATGATTTGCACCTTGTTCATCCATGTACATAAATTCACAATTAAGCACATGTGTTGGCACTCAATCACCAAAATACTTAGAAATGGCCCAAGGGCACATTTCCCTTTCAATCTCCCCCTTTTTGGTGATTTATGCCAACACAACATAAAGCAACTAGAACAAGTGCAAACTCACTTCAAATAAAATAAATTTAAGTTTTATTCAATTTTGGCATATATGGATCATCCTTTGCCACCACTTGGTTTGTTTTTGCAAATCAAACTCAAATCTCTATCTCTAAGTTAAACACACATGTTTAAGCAAAAAGAGAGTCATTCCAAAAAAAAATTGATCAAAGATGTCAAAAACTCCCCCTTTTTCCCATAATCAATACTTCTCCCCACAAGAAGCCAACATAAGAATTTTGACAAACCAAAAACTCTATTCTACTATTTTCAAAATCTCTCAAGTGGTAGCTGATCCATTTATTGCTGTGGCCTTTATTTTCTCCCCCTTTGGCATCAAGCACCAAAACGGGATCAATTTTGGCCCTTTAACCCCATTGCCTCACCAAAATCTACAATTAAGAGCAAATGGCAATAAGAGTTAATGAGATGGACTTGGAATAAGTTACCCTCTCATCGGAGTGCAGTGGAAGTCTTGCATGGTCCAAGTCCACCTTTTCCCTTTCAATTCTTCATTGAGACTAAATCAAACAAACTCAAACATATGGTTAGTCTCAAAGGGTCAAGTTGTAACACATCTCCCCCTAAACATGTGCATCACTTTGCAACGGACTTGTGAGGTCCAGGGAGTGTTTGTACAACTTGAGCACCATAATAAGCAACAAAATTGCAGAATGAACATGATCAAAGGCATAAACACATGTATGCTACAATTCAATCCAAGTTCCGCGAATCTAAGACATTTAGCTCACTACGCAGCCTGCAAAAGGTCTTCTCATCTAAAGGCTTGGTAAAGATATCGGCTAGCTGGTTCTCGGTGCTAACATAAAACACTTCGATATCTCCCTTTTGCTGGTGGTCTCTCAGAAAGTGATGCCGGATGTCAATGTGCTTTGTGCGGCTGTGCTCAACAGGATTTTCCGCTATTCGGATAGCACTCTCATTATCACATAGGAGTGGGACTTTGCTTAGATTGTAGCCAAAGTCCCTGAGGGTTTGCCTCATCCAAAGTAGTTGCGCGCAACACTGACCTGCGGCAACGTACTCGGCCTCAGCGGTGGATAGGGCAACGGAGGTTTGTTTCTTAGAGTTCCATGACACCAGGGACCTTCCTAAGAATTGGCACGTCCCCGATGTACTCTTCCTATCGACCTTACATCCAGCATAGTCGGAATCTGAGTACCCAATCAAGTCAAAGTTAGACCCCTTTGGATACCAGATCCCGAAGCAAGGCGTAGCGACTAAATATCTAAGAATTCGCTTCACCGCCACCAAGTGACACTCCTTAGGATTGGATTGAAATCTAGCACACATGCATACGCTAAGCATAATATCCGGTCTACTAGCACATAAATAAAGTAAAGACCCTATCATTGACCGGTATGCTTTTTGATCAACGGACTTACCTCCTTTGTTGAGGTCGGTGTGTCCGTCGGTTCCCATCGGAGTCTTTGCGGGCTTGGCGTCCTTCATCCCAAACCGCTTTAGCAGATCTTGCGTGTACTTCGTTTGGGAGATGAAGGTGCCGTCCTTGAGTTGCTTCACTTGGAACCCAAGGAAGTAGTTCAACTCGCCCATCATCGACATCTCGAATTTCTGCGTCATCACCCTGCTAAACTCTTCACAAGACTTTTGATTAGTAGAACCAAATATTATGTCATCGACATAAATTTGGCATACAAAAAGATCACCATCGCAAGTCTTAGTAAAAAGAGTTGGATCGGCTTTCCCAACCTTGAAAGCATTAGCAATTAAGAAATCTCTAAGGCATTCATACCATGCTCTTGGGGCTTGTTTAAGTCCATAGAGCGCCTTAGAGAGCTTACACACGTGGTCGGGGTACCGTTCATCCTCGAAGCCAGGGGGTTGCTCCACGTACACCTCCTCCTTTATTGGCCCGTTGAGGAAAGCGCTCTTCACATCCATTTGGTACAACCTGAAAGAATGGTGAGCGGCATATGCTAGCAAGATACGAATGGACTCTAGCCTAGCCACAGGAGCAAAAGTCTCCTCAAAGTCCAAACCTGCGACTTGGGCATAACCTTTTGCCACAAGTCGAGCCTTGTTCCTTGTCACCACTCCGTGCTCGTCTTGTTTGTTGCGGAACACCCACTTGGTTCCCACAACATTTTGCTTGGGACGAGGCACCAGCGTCCAAACTTCATTGCGCTTGAAGTTGTTAAGTTCCTCCTGCATGGCCAACACCCAATCCGGATCTAGCAAGGCCTCCTCTACCCTGAAAGGCTCAATAGAGGAGACAAAAGAGTAATGTTCACAAAAATTAACTAGTCGAGACCGAGTAGTTACTCCCTTGCTAATGTCACCCAGAATTTGGTCGACGGGATGATCCCTTTGAATCATCGCTCGAACTTGGGTTGGAGGTGCCGGTTGCGCTTCTTCCTCCATCACATGATCATCTTGTGCTCCCCCTTGATCACACGCCTCCTTTTGATGAAACTGTTCATCGTCTTGAGTTGGGGGTTGCACCGTCGTTGAGGAAGAAGGTTGATCTCGTTCATCTTGTTCCTGTGGCCGAACGTCTCCAATCGCCATGGTTCGTATAGCGGCCGTCGGAACATCTTCTTCATCTACATCATCACAATCAACAACTTGCTCTCTTGGAGAGCCATTAGTCTCATCAAATACAACGTCGCTAGAGACTTCAACCAAACCCGATGATTTGTTGAAGACCCTATACGCCTTTGTATTTGAATCATAACCTAATAAAAACCCTTCTACAGCTTTGGGAGCAAACTTAGAATTTCTACCCTTCTTCACTAGAATGTAGCACTTGCTCCCAAAAACACGAAAGTAAGATACATTGGGTTTGTTACCGGTTAGTAGCTCATATGACGTCTTCTTGAGGAGGCGGTGAAGGTAGACCCTGTTGATGGCGTGGCAAGCCGTGTTCACGGCTTCCGACCAAAAGCACTCGGGGGTCTTGAACTCTCCAAGCATCGTCCTCGCCATATCGATTAGCGTCCTGTTCTTCCTCTCTACCACACCATTTTGCTGTGGTGTGTAGGGAGCGGAGAACTCGTGCTTGATCCCTTCCTCCTCAAGAAACTCCTCTACTTGAAGGTTCTTGAACTCGGACCCGTTGTCGCTCCTTATCTTCTTCACCTTGAGCTCAAACTCATTTTGAGCTCTCCTGAGGAAGCGCTTGAGGGTCCCTTGGGTTTCAGACTTATCCTACAAAAAGAACACCCAAGTGAAGCGGGAAAAGTCATCAACAATAACTAAACCATACTTACTTCCTCCTATGCTTAGATAGGCGACGGGTCCAAAGAGGTCCATATGCAGCAGCTCCAGAGGTCTTGACGTGGTCATCACATTCTTGCTGTGATGCGCTCCTCCCACCTGTTTACCTGCCTGACAAGCTGCACAAGGTCTATCTTTTTCGAAATGCACATTTGTTAGACCTATCACGTGTTCTCCCTTTAGAAGCTTGTGGAGGTTCTTCATCCCCACATGTGCTAAGCGGCGATTCCACAGCCAGCCCATGCAAGTCTTAGCCATTAAGCATGCATCTAGACCGGCCTCTTCTTTTGCAAAATCAACTAGGTAAAGCTTGCCGTCTAGTACACCCTTAAAAGCTAGTGAACCATCACATCTTCTAAAGACAGACACATCTACGTTTGTAAATAAACAGTTGTACCCCATATTGCATAATTGACTAACAGATAGCAAATTATATCCAAGACTCTCCACTAAGAATACATTTGAGATAGAATGCTCATTAGAAATTGCAATTTTACCTAACCCTTTTACCTTGCCTTGATTCCCATCACCGAATATAATTGAATCTTGGGAATCCTTATTCTTGACGTAGGAGGTGAACATCTTCTTCTCCCCCGTCATATGGTTTGTGCATCCGCTGTCGATAATCCAGCTTGAACCCCCGGATGCATAAACCTGCAAGGCAAATTTAGGCTTGGGTCTTAGGTACCCAACTCATGTTGGGTCCTGCAAGGTTAGCACAAATATCTTTAGGGACCCAAATGCAAGTTTTATCTCCCTTGCATCTTGCCCCTAACTTCCTAGCAATTACCTTCTTACCCTTTCTACAGATAGCAAAGGGAGCATTACAAGCATAATAAATGGTAGAAGGTTCATTCACTACTTTCCTAGGAGCATGAATAACATTCTTTCTAGGTACACGAGCAATATCTCTCCTAGGCATATGTACAACATTTCTCCTACACATATCTCTATCATGCTTATGAGAGGAACTAGAGGCAAACATGGCATGAGAATCATAAACATGTGAGTCAAAATCATTATAAGCATGTCTCCTATCATGGTATAAGAAAGCATGGTTCTTTTTAGCACTACTAGCCATAGGGGCCTTCCCTTTCTCCTTGACGAAGATGGGAGCCTTATGGCTTGTTAAGTTCTTGGCCTCTCTCTTGAAGCCAAGACCATCCTTAATTGAGGGGTGTCTACCAATCGTGTAGGCATCCCTTGCAAATTTTATTTTATCAACTTCACTCTTGCTAGTCTTAAGTTGGGCATTAAGACTAGCCACTTCATCATTTAGTTTTGAAATTGATACTAAGTGTTCACTACAAGCATTAACATCAAAATCCTTACACCTAGTACAAATTTCAACATGTTCTACACACGAATTAGATTTATTTGCTACTTCTAATTTAGCATTTAAATCATTGTTAACACTTTGTAAAGCAGAAATGGTTTCATGACAAGCAGATAGTTCACTAGAAAGCATTTCATTTCTTTTAATTTCTAAAGCATATGATTTTTGTGCCTCTACAAATTTATCATGTTCATCATACAATAAATCCTCTTGCTTTTCTAAAAGCCTATCCTTTTCATTCAATGCATCAATCAATTCATTGATTTTATTTATCTTAGATCTATCTAAGCCCTTGAACAAGCATGAATAATCTATGTCATCATCATCACTAGACTCACTATCACTAGAAGAAGCATAAGTGGAGTCTTGAGTACTCACCTTCTTCTCCCTTGCCATAAGGCAAGTGAGACGCTCGTTGGGGAAGAGAGCCGATTTGCTGAAGGCAGTGGCGGCGAGTCCTTCGTTGTCGGAGTCGGAGGAGGAGCAATCCGAGTCCCACTCCTTTCCTAGATGCGCCTCGCCCTTTGCCTTCTTGTATTGCTTCTTCTTCTCTCTTTTGTTCCCCTTTTCCTGGTCACTTTCATTATCGGGACAGTTAGCGATAAAATGACCAAGCTTACCGCATTTGAAGCATGAGCGCTTCCCCTTGGTGTTGGTCTTGCTTGGCTGCCCCTTGCGACCATTTAGCGCCGTCTTAAATCGCTTGATGATGAGAGCCATCTCTTCATCATTGAGTCCGGCCGCCTCAATCTGTGCCACCTTGCTGGGTAGCGCCTCCTTGCTTCGTGTTGCCTTGAGAGCAAGGGGTTGCGGCTCGTTGATCGGACTGTTCAATGCTTCGTCGATGTATCTTGCCTCCTTGATCATCATGCGCCCGCTTACGAATTTTCCAAGCACTTCCTCGGGCGTCATCATCGTGTACCTGGGATTCTCACGAATATTGTTCACGAGATGAGGATCAAGAACGGTAAATGACCTGAGCATTAGGCGGACGACGTCGTGGTCCGTCCATCGCGTGCTCCCGTAGCTCCTTATCTTGTTGATAAGGGTCTTGAGCCGGTTGTATGTTTGCGTCGGCTCCTCGCCCCTTATCATCGCGAACCGTCCGAGCTCTCCCTCCACCAACTCCATCTTGGTGAGCAAGGTGACGTCATTTCCCTCATGAGAAATCTTGAGGGTGTCCCAGATCTGCTTGGCGTTATCCAAGCCGCTTACTTTATGGTATTCATCCCTGCACAAGGAAGCTAGAAGAACAGTAGTAGCTTGTGCATTCTTATGAATTTGTTCATTAATGAACATGGGACTATCCGAACTATCAAAGTGCATCCCACTCTCTACAATCTCCCATATACTAGGATGGAGAGAGAATAGGTGACTACGCATTTTGTGGCTCCAAAATCCGTAGTCCTCTCCATCAAAGTGTGGGGGCTTGCCAAGTGGAATGGAGAGCAAATGTGAATGTGAACTTTGCGGAATACGAGAGTAATCAAAAGAAAAGTTCGAATTAACCGGTTTTCTCCTCTCGTAGTCGTTGTGGTCCTCGTCCTTTTGGGAAGAAGTAGACTCGTCGCTGTCGTAGTAGACGATCTCCTTGATGCGCCTGGTCTTCTTCTTCTTCCCTTCCTTCCGTCTTTGGCCCGAGCCGGAGTCGGTAGGCTTATCGTCCTTCGGCTCGTTGACGAAGGATTCCTTCTCTTTGTCGTTGATCACTATACCCTTCCCCTTAGGATCCATCTCTTCGGGCGGTTAGTCCCTTTGTGAAGAGAACGGCTTTGATACCAATTGAGAGCACCTAGAGGGGGGGTGAATAGGTGATCCTGTAAAAACTTCAAACTTAAGCCACAAAAACTTGTTAAGCGTTAGCACAATTATGGCCAAGTGGCTAAGGTGAAGTCTCAACAAAACACAATACCACAAAAGATCAAGCACAGATGTGACACAGTGGTTTATCCCGTGGTTCGGCCAAGACCAACGCTTGCCTACTCCACGTTGTGGCGTCCCAACGGACGAGGGTTGCAATCAACCCCTCTCAAGCGGTCCAAAGACCCACTTGAATACCACGGTGTTTTGTTGTTCCTTTCACTATCCCGTTTGCAAGGAATCTCCACAAATTGGAGTCTCTTGCCCTTACAAGTATATGATCACAAAGAAAGCACAGAGTAAGGGAGGGAAGCAACACACACAAATCCACAGCAAAAGCGCACACACACGGCCAAGAATCGAGCTCACAAGACTATCTCAGAGTTCTCACTTAGAACAGAGCTCGAATCACTTAGAAACACAAACGAATGCGCAGAGACTTAGTGTGGATGATCAAGAATGCTCAAATGTTGCTTGTGTGTCTCCTCCATGCGCCTAGGGGCTCCTTTTATAGCCCCAAGGCAGCTAGGAGCCGTTGAGAGCAAATCCGGAAGGCCATCCTTGCCTTCTGTCGTCGGGGGCACCGGACAGTCCGGTGCACACCGGACACTGTCTGGTGCCCGATTTCTTTCCATAACGGGCGTTTCTGACCGTTGCCGACCATTGGAGGATCTGGCGCAGTTGGCGCACCGGACATGTCCGGTGCACACCGGACAGTCCGGTGCCGTCTTCCGACCGTTGGCTTGGCCACGTGTCCCGCGCAGATTGCGCGGCCGACCGTTGGCCCGGCCGACCGTTGGCTCACCGGACAGTCCGGTGCACACCGGACAGTCCGGTGAATTTTAGCCGTACGCCGTCGGCCAATTTCCCGAGAGCGGCCAGTTCGCGCCGAGTCGGCCTGGCGCACCGGACACTGTCCGGTGCACACTGGACAGTCCGGTGCTCCAGACCGAGCTGGGTCTTGGCAGCACACAGCCAAGTCTTTTCTCCTCTTCTCTTTTCTTCTTCTTTCTGTTTCTAACACTCAGACAAATATATTAGTACATAAAACCAATGTACTAAGGCTTAGAAACATACCTTTACTTCATGATTTGCACCTTGTTCATCCATGTACATAAATTCACAATTAAGCACATGTGTTGGCACTCAATCACCAAAATACTTAGAAATGGCCCAAGGGCACATTTCCCTTTCAGTAAGGTTGGGAAGAGCAACACACACAAGACTCAAATCCGCAACACAACCACGCACACAAGTCACGACTTAAGCTCGAAACACAACACACGGAGTTCGCAACTCAAATGGAGCTCAAATCACTAACACAATGAAGCGAATGCGCGGGAGCAGAGTCTGGATGCTTTAGAATACTTAGAGAATGCTTGGTGTGCTCCTCCATGCGCCTAGGGGTCTCTTTTATAGCCCCAAGGCAGCTAGGAGTCGTTGGAGATCAACTTGAAAGGCCATTCTTGCCTTCTGTCGAGTGGCGCACCGGACAGTCTAGTGTGCCACCGGACAGGTCCTGTAGACTGTCCGGTGCGCGATCTCCTTCCAAATTTGGCATATCTGACCGTTGCTCCTCTGGACTGATTGGCGCACCGGACACTGTCCGGTGCACACCGGACAGTCCGGTGCACCAGCTGACCGTTGGAGCTGCCACGCGTTGCCCGCAGATTTCACGGCCGACCGTTGGCGCTGGCGACCGTTAGCTCACCAGACAGTCCGGTGCTCCACCGGACAGTTCGGTGAATTATAGCCACGTTGTCCCGTTGCTTTTCCTGAGAGCGACGAGTTCGCCGCGGATGACTCACCGGGCAGTCCGGTGCACCACTGGACAGTCCAGTGATTTTTAGTCGTACGCCGCCGTCGAATCCCGAGAGCGGTGAGTTCACCGCAGACCAGCCTGGCGCACCAGACACTGTCCGGTGCACCACCGGGCAGTCCGGTGTGCCAGGCCGAGCTGGAATTTGGCTGCACACAGCCAAATCTTTTGCAATTCGATTTTCTTCTTCTCAGCATTGTTTCTAGCACTTAGATAACCACATTAGTATTCAAATACAAATGTACTAAGTCTAGAAACATACCTCATGCCTTGATTTGCACTTTTCCACATTTGGCACATTAGGACTTAAAGAATATGTGTTGGGCATCTAATCACCAAAATACTTATAGAAATTGCCCAAGGGCATATTTCCCTTTCAGGAACGTGGAAACTTTTAGAATGGGAAAGCGCTTCTTAAGCACACCCAAAGCCCTTTCCACATGATTCCTCAGTAATGTGTGGCGGTGGTTGAAGAGCTCCTTTGGGTTATGTGGTCTTCGATGTCCAACCCCAAATTCTTTCAAGTGGTACCGAACTCCTTGGTATGGAGCAAGAAAAGATGGAGTATTTGCATACTCGCCATCAACTAGATAGAATTTTCCTGAAAGTACATGGAAACCCTTGCTCATAGCTGATCTTAGCACTCTAGAATCTGTAGTTGATCCCTCCCATCCACTAGAAACAAAAGTGACGTTAAAATCGAAGTCACATACCGCCATCACATTTATGTTGAGTGTTCCTTTTCGATTTCAAAAAGGAGAATGTTTCTCGGGAGATATGGAAATAGGAATATGAGTTCCATCAATAGCACCGAGACAATTCTTGAAGAATGGATAGAATCTAGGATTATCTTGAATTTTTTGATGCACTTGATTAGGATCAGGAGGCTGAATGAAATGACGAGAGATGATAGGAATGACCTTCGTAAAGAAGTGGTTGATGTGATGATGGAAGGTGTCATTACTATGCCCAAAGTACACTCGAAGATCTTGATATGAGGCATTGTGACTTAGCATGTATAAGAAGAACCCCAACTTCTCCTCGACGGTGATCTTTGTATCAATGACAATTCTTCTCCTTCTAAGATAAGTTGCCAGCTCTCTAAAGATGTGTGGTTCCATGCTAAATGTAAATTGACAATTCTTGACATGTCCCTCAAGGAGTCGTCGAACCTTAACCTCGCCTGTCTCATCTGATGTATGGCGTTTCTTCTTTTATCCCCCACCTCTAGTTGAACCCATCAGATATAAGGCAGAGAAAATACACAACATCATGTCATCATCTTCTGCTTCCCTCCTCTTTCTAATATGATCTCGCAATGACATACTCATTGTAGAACTAAAGAATATAGATTTATTGTCAGGTAGAAGTTAAATAATAAAATAGAAATAAAGCAAATCATGTATCATTTCAAAAGTACAAGTAACAAGGATTAAAGCAAACCATATGTATGTAAAAAGAATTTAATACCTTTTGGAGTTGGTACCGGATCCCAAGAGGGAGGAGGTTCACCTTCCCCAACTATAATTGGTGTTGTAGGGATCTACATGTAACAACTCAAATAAGAAGCTGGCATACATGATCATAAAGTATACACTTAATCCTTGAATCTAGGCACACAAATGAATCGGGACAAATAAATCTAGGCAGGATAAATAAATCTAGGTTTGTGTTAGAGAATGATTTAAACAACGCTGATGTTCAAGTTGTGGCATCGTTGGCGAGGTGGAACTACGTTGTGCGGCGTTCAGCTTCTCCGCTGCCAGCTACCGCTGATCTAGCTCTCCTCTCCAGCTTTGCCTAGCCCACTCCGCCCTCTAGTCCCCAGTTCCCATGTGTGGCATGTGCAACTGCGTTGTGTGGCTGCCGGTCTCAGACTGCAGCCCTCCTCGGCGTCCTCGCGCTCGCGCGCCAGCCCTCCTCGGCGTACGTGCTCTTACGCGTCGTGTCCGTGTGGCGGTCCTTAGCTCCCTCCAACCCTCCCCAACTGCAGTAGTTCAAGCAACGTCCGACCTCCCCTCTCTATCTAGCCATACCTTGTTTCTTAGTTGCGCTCCGCCACTGCCCACCACCGTCCGCTGTTGCTTCGTTTCTAGCTCGAGAGAATTTAGTGGGTTGCTTGATTCCGAAGCTCCGAGGCCGGACGTGGGGAAGGCAAAGGAAACCACGACGATCGCAAACGTGTTTAGGAAAGAGAGGGCGGTGGTTATCGGTGAGAAGGCAGCGGAGAGGGTGGTTGTCGTTGCTGCGCTGTGCCGCCACGCTGTCACTTGGCGGCGGCGTCTCCTCGTCTCGTCTGTCGCCAGCGTTGCCCCCGTTTCACCGAGATTGGATCCGAAGGGCAGCATACCTAGATTCCTACAGCCATGGTGTTCAGAAAAACTCCAAACCGCGTCCTTCTCATTTTTTGATTCATGTCTAAACGAACAGAATTTAGAGAATCAGCCCAATTTCAATCCAGGTCAATTTTTCCACCTAGAACCAGGCCCAGAATGGACCAATCCAGCCTAACGGAACGGGACTTTCAGAAGAAAAGCATGGTAGCTAAGTTCGTGGAGGCTAAGAACTCCATATGACATTCACAGTGCTATTAGAACTCGTACAGTTTCCAATTTGTGGCATATATGAAACTTCTAACGTAATTCATAAAAGTTTTGCTGTCACAACTCGTTCGTAACTGAATCCAGCTCCTGAAACCATAAGCTAACATATGGCTTCGAGCCTACAACAGTACAGTGTGGGAAAAAAACACACAAATAAAAGTCACAACAACCCACGTGTGTTCTACAAGACTGACAACAAAGGTGGAATGATCATCATCCATGCGAAGATCACGGCCACTCACCATTAAAGGGCACAGGAATGATCCTCTCTTCGTCGTCGGTAGTATACATGCATATTTCGCGACCTAAAAGGCTAGCTCGTAAAATTATCAGGACTTCTTGGCCTAGTCGCTTCCACCATCGTCACCACCAGTGCTCCTGTGGCTCTCAGTGCCCGAGGGCTCAGAGACGACCCCGCCAGCATCCTGTTTGTTCACACCCGGTGGTAGCTGAGCTTGCATGGACTGAGCCATGCCGTTGACCATGCCTGGTCTAGCAACCATTTGGCCACTGAAGTTTAGCAACTGAGCCTGCTGCTGCTGAAGCTGCTGCTCCTGCATCTGCTGGGGTGTTAGAGGTGTCCTCGGTGGGAACATAGGCACCTGTGACATGTACTGCCCTACTCCAGGAGATCCACCAGGCGGCGCCATCTGTTTACATAAATAACATGAGGGTCCAGAGTAGAAACGATATGTGCACAGCTGGGCCTAGAAATGACAAACCTGAGGGCGGCTTACAGCAGTCTGCGGTTGGGCATCTGCGATTGCAGCGAGATACAAGAGGTTCTTCTGAAGTTGTGATTGATACCTGAAAATTTCATGGAAGAAAAATATACTGTTAACAATAAAGAGCTTTCTGTCAGAAAAAACTTCTCGATTAATTTACATAGTCAGCCTTGCCTCTGGCGACCAGGTTTCGCTGCAACGCCTATGTGACAACTTAAAAAATCATGGCACTTTGTATCTTAGTTACAGCTTATACCACACTGCATGCATTGCTATTTCACTGGCATGATTGCATATGCTGAATGGATGCTTATTAAAACATGTATGCCAAGGAAAACTTGCTGAACAAAGCTGGCAGATTTTCCATTTGTTGTAATGTCCTCGTGTGACTTCATTGTGAAGGGTGATTTTATGAGTTGAATATTTTCATGTTAATTGACGACAAGTGGACATCAATGATTGAAACCTGATAATCCCAAATAGGGAATATTAGCTGCAGATATATTGGTTCTTAACAGCAGCTTTGTGTATGCTAAGAAAATATGTGAGATATTTTTAGTGCTTCAGGCCAAAGGCTTGGCCTGGCTTTTTTGTACAAACAGATCTGCTGGGCATACCAGCTTGACAGAAACATGGTCTTTCTTTAGTAAGTTTTTTGAACCATACATCATTGAGAAGATTCTCAGTAAATCTAAACCACAACTCTAGTAACCACCAATCAAGAAAAAGGAGCATTGACAAGCACAAAGACGACAAAGTTTACACCATATTGTTAAGGATAACACCAGCCCACGGCCATAAAGAATCTAAGTATAAAAGTGCACTGCTGGTAAGAAGCCAGTTGAACAATAATTTTAGAGTTCCAGTGCATTCCTTGTCAATTTGCGGACTGAAGTGCCATTAAGATGGCACTAGTACAGCAATAACATAGTTGTGTGGTAACCCATCTAGATGTGATATGGACTGCATGCTGAGTGCCAAACTGTATCACATAGGAATACTATGAATGACTACAGAATACACTGAAGACTTTGCAGTCTGATATTTAGATGAAGCATTCACTAGATTTCTGTCAGAAAAACAATACCAAGAAAAAGCTAAAGACATCATTGTCAGGTTTGCATCATATTGTGTTTGTGAAAAAGAATATTAGTCAAAATGCAAAATATAATTCGTTACAACCATATATAGTACTCCAACATTAGCCTTCCTTTTGCCAGCATACAAGTTCCTTTATTTATTTTGTGTTTCTTTGCATTTATGGTAGTTTCTTTCAAAACATATTTATGTGTTTCTTTGCATATATGTAGACTCAGGTATAGGTACAACCAATCTTTTGAATAAAGCATACCAAGATAAACACTAGGTAACTCTTTGTTTTATCAATTAAAGGAGCTATGTTATAGTAGATACATGGTGGTGCTAAAACTTAGTATATTAAGTTCACATCTCTTATTTATTTGCAGATATTAGTGTTTTCAAATCACTCGATTAATCATGTTTAACCAAAGGTAAATCAATAAATTGGTCCTGAAGAAGGATTAGGTGCATCTATTCGATTATATTGCCTAGTAAATCAATCAGTTAGCAAATTATTAACTATAGTCACGACTCACGACTAGTCGGCCCTTTCTAGTTGAATGACTAGTTGGTAGAAATGGCAACTTGGGCTAAAGCCCAGTAGCATTCAAAGTCCAGCACATACCATCATCACCTATATATACTACTGTCACTCATGCTCCTCCAATTGTGACCTAGCCGCCACCTGAACCCCAGCCGCCACTTGAAACGACCACAAGCTAGAGAGGACCATGTCTGTGTCGTACTGTCGTGTGTGTGCGCTGCTGGCTTGCTCTCAAGAGCGCGTCCCTCTGGCAAGCATCTAGCCTCCTGTTTTCGTCTCCGCCGCCTCCTACTCTTTGGGTTCTGTCTGCCGGTCCGAGACTCCTAAGTGGAAGAACGATGAAGATGAGTTGGTCTTCCTCCTCTTTTAGCAGCGAGTATTCCTATTGAATGCTGATTCATTGTGCAAGTTCAGATTTGTTCTTCTTTGCTTGTTGATTGTGATATGCAATCTACACTAGGTCATATGCTCAGTTCGATCTTAGGTCAACAAGCACAAAACTAGCAACTAGTCGATGGGTAGTTACAACTGGTCCCATGGATTGGGGTTGAGGAACGGGAACATGGTACGTGGTACGGTACTTAAAAAAAATTAACACTATAGGGACGAGATTGTTCCCGCGTTCTAGACGTTTCCGGAACAAGGGACGTGGACACATTCACATTCCCGAATTATAAGCCTAGGACATCATCCCATACCAGGGGTTGCGTCCATTTCAGTCCGGGTCACCGCTCCGACACAACGATGGCTTAACAGGGGTTGATTGGGCTGTTTGTATGGGCTATGGGAGAGGCAAGGAAGAGATGATGTTGGCTGTCGCTGCAGAGATTTGGGAGGTAGCTGGATTGACAAAGACCACCTGCCACCGGTGGACAAAACCTCACCACTTTGGGAGAGCAGCAGGGCAGACCCAGTGCTGAAGGCTCCCACATGGGTGGGGTTTGGGGAAGGAATAAATCGAGGCAAGCCTTCCCCCACAAATGCAGAGAGGCTGCCTCGAACCCACAATAGCAGCCAACGCAATTAAGAAATCTCCCAGCTACTATACTCTATAGCATGATTTGGAAACATTGGGATATGTAGTTAAATGTTGTATAATTATAAAAATATAATTCAAGTGTATGCACTTTCAGTGCTCTCAAAACGTAAGGTGAGCCATGGTGATTTACACCTTATTACTACCAAAGTACCAAGGCGATTTTTGGACACCTAGGCGACATAGCAAATTCAATTGAATCACTGCCGATACTCAACTCATGTAGCATCCATCCCACTCAAGACACAAACCCACATTGCACTCATCCCTTCCTTGCCCTAATCCCATATGCACAAGGTAGGATGCAGCCGCTGCCTCACTCTATCCTTCAATACCCTCAATCCCTCAACATAGGTAATTGGGGGGGGGGGGGGGGGTCGGCAGGTAGGTAGAGATGTTCAAGGGGTGTGGGAATGGTGAGGGAGAACAAGGGTAATGGTAGCAGCCTTCCCATAGAGGCCATGCAAAACACAGAAATAGAGACATCCATGACACCATCGCGTGGCTACATGTACAACATTGTTTACACCAAGGCAGACATTATAGCCAGATGGGACGTCATTGACCAAAAGGGGTTGATAGCCATAATTCAATATGTGCCACCTGTCTTAGGCGAATAGGGTGAAAAGAGGGCAACTTTATTCCAAATAAGGGGTCTGACTCATGCCTCACGTAGCTTGATCTGGAAAGGAGTCAATTTGGCAGAGAATATTCATTCAGCAGATCATCAATTAGGCAGAGGAGCTTTTCTCAGATGGAACAATGTGAGAGACTAAACTTGTCTGTGCAGAAAAACAGATTTATTGTATGCCCACATTCGCAAGAAAATTTGGGTCGAATAAGGTTGTCCTGCAAAGCAAGTTTTTTGCTAGGCAAAACAGTAACCAGTAAGTATCAAGCAAAAATATTGTAGATAAGAAACTTACAGACCAAAATATCAAAGATGTCGCTACAGTTTTGAGTTTCTAGTAGCTTATTCTGTTACATATTTACATGACACAACAAAGTCATTACACATGCTATTGCTACCTCATTCTTAGATGACAAGTTAGTAACAAGAGATGTTTGGAACTAACTAAAGATCAAGGGAAGCTAACAACAAAACGAAGACATGTCTAAAACAAGAAGCCTCAAAATTTAGCTCTTTAATGGTCATATCAAATAGAAAAACAAAAGAGAAAGGTTTAACCAGATACATACTGAGCACATTCTGCCAATTTTCCTAGGTTCTGATTTTCCAAAATAGCCAAAATAAGCTGCTTATTCTCATCCAGATACTGCAGGGAAAAAACAGGATCAATCAGAAAAGTTACAAATGTGCAACAGGTCAAACATAAAACTGATTAACCTGGAATAGAAAGCCAAATGTGCCATATAAATTAATAAAACATTGATAGTAAGTCATAAAATTGCAATATAGAAGACAAGGTAGTCCTGTGAGAATACATGGAAAATCTAGATTATCACAAGATATTTATAAATCAATTGAATGAGCATATAAAGAACAATACAAGCATAGCTGGTCTGGTGTTAGATGTAAAGTATCAAAGATCAGTTAGAGTCTGTCTAGAACTGTATTTTTGAACTGCAAATGTTTTGGTCCAGTGGGCTACATAAACATGGGGTCATTGCTATGTTGAAACAGATAAGGCCCGTATTTCACTCTATGTTTTTCTAGAAAGAACCAACTTGGCTAGTTTGGAATTATGCAAGTAAAACAAAGATAAACATTCTTCAGCACCTATTTATAAGCATTGGCAGTCTACAACTAACAAAATTAAAATTAGTTACTAGAAAACTTAAGTATAAAATTCAAAAAAAAACAGACAATAAGCACGAAATCTATACTACTTATTAAGAAGGTAAGAGTAGTCTGCCGTTCTGCCCTCCCCCGTGTTCTGCCGTTCTGCCCTCCCCCGTTTCGCGCGCAGAAAAAAAAAATCAAACCATGGCTGCTCAGGGATCGAACCTTGGATCTATTGAGTAGAATGCGTAGCCTTCCACCCTCTAGCCAACGTGACTCATGTTGAATTGTGTACAACTTTAACTAAGACTTTATTTGTGTTTAACCCGCCGTCCACTCTGTATGCTCGCTGAGTCTAGAAAAACATTTATAGCTTGGCCCCTGATCTTTCTAGAATTTGGGACGCAGTCCAGGAAATAAAGAAAATAGGGAAAAGGAGTGTAGAAATTGATTTTTAGTTTAAAAATAATTGCAGAAACCCATTTAATTCATGGAAATTTCATATTAAATCCAAATGAGTTTATTCCAATTTCTATAATTCTATAATATTATTTTTTATCACATAATACCTCTGTTTTGTCATGAAAACAACAATAAAATTGATTTCCTAATTAATCCTATATCAAATACATAGAAACTTTGGAAATTCGTAACTTCCCCATTTTAATTCTAAATTGAACAGTTCCAGTTGTGTTAGTCTCGTATGAATATTTACTACGCAATAACAACATTGATTATACCATGTTTCATACTTTTATAATTAGATATTTATTTATCCTATGTTAATTGGGTTAATCTATGCCTATTGGATTAATTTATTTAATATATTAATATAGTATTCTAACTTTATGGTTATACGATGTTTGACCATTAGTCTTGCAAACACACACACTTACCTTTTTGTTTAAGCAAAAGCGTATGGTGGTACGTGTCCGATGACTAACGATGTACGAGGGAATTTCTTCCGGTATGTGTGAAACGTGCTCTTCAATAATGAGACCATGCAAATCGTGACATATATCAAAGTCTGCATGATACTGATGGTTGCAATGTAGTGGTGAAACAGATAGATTATAAATAACAAAATTTATGTATGGCCAGAATCACAAATTGATTATGAAACATTTTCTCATAACGGTATAAAAAATATTTTGTATATAAGTTATCGTAGTATACTGGTATTATATATTCCCGTTGCAACGCACGAGCATTCAGCTAGTTAATATATGAGAGACCAAAGAACAAATTAGCAAAGCTGTCACTTTTTCTTTTTAACTGAGCAACAAGTTGAAGATTAAAAATAAGAAAGATAACATTACATTTCCAATGAAAACATATTGAGGCATTCCCATAACTGGGTAAAAAAAATTACTACTGCTAGTTACAGCTATAACTTGGAAGGTATGTCAATCATAAACTCATGTCCCGAGTGTGTGTTTGTAATCCATAAATATGCCACTGATTCTCCATATGAGCCACGGCATCTTTCATCACAACAACAAAAAAATTATGCCATCAAGAGAAGGGAATGTACACACAGAGAAGGATTGCAGGTTACGAAGTGAAGAGTGTCAGCGTGAGGTCAACACCACAAAGCACATATGGAAAGCATCAGTTTCCTTTTGTTCGAAGCAATGTGACATAAGGCCATGCTACAAGAAAGGACTCAAGTCCCATTACCCAAAAAAATGATACATTGAAATGTTGTGCTCCTATACATAAATGGTCCTATCCTTCGTGTGGTAAAATATTTGGTGCACCGCCACCATAAGAAGACAAATATATTATCAAATATCAATGAAGCATCAGGATTCATGTCTGATAGTTTAAAAAAATAATCCATGTCTGAGAGCAGGACCATAACATCATACCAAATATCCAATAGATCAACAGAACTGCTACACCAGCTTCAGGTGACGCTTGTCAAATCTACCAAGAAATCTAGAAAGAAACATACTAATCCACTAATCCGATACATCAGTAATCGATCCCAGCTCATACGGATGAATGCATTAGATTGGACTGGCAAGATGATCCAATCCTTGACCGAAATGGCGGCCCAAGAAAACCCCACACGAAGCAGGGATGCGAACCCTATCACAACTGCGAGGGGGAAGTGAGGGGGCAAAGAGGAACCTTTTGGATCTGCTCCGTGGTGATTCCGGCAGCTGGGGTTATCGCCGGCGCCTGCGGCTGCATGTGCATCGGCTGCTGCATCCCTTCTTCTGCTGCCTTTGGTATCTCGGGGTCGCAGGGGCTTGGGTTTTGGGGGGGTTGGAGAGTTTGGGGGTCGGCGCAGCGCAGGGAAGGTCAAAGCGACTGCGAGACATGTTGGCTCAAGTGTCGGAACATGTGACCGAAAAAAAATGACATATGGTACCTTGTGAAACGAAAATATTCCATCAGTCCAAAAAGAATGAAAAAAAGTTCCCTCCACATTTTTCAACGAGCCAGATCTTTGCTTTCTCTATCCTAAAATAGTGTCCTTCACATTTTATAAAAAAAAACTAGATGTTTTAATTTTAACTAAATATATATAACTATCAATAGTGTTGGGCACTTACGAACGGAGTGTCTAAAGAAAGCCCAATAAGACTCTTTGAAAACGGCTCAAATGACTGACGAGCAATCTTGCGAGGCAGAGCGGACGAATAAATCCCTGCTGAGCAACCTTGCGAGGCAAAACGGACGACCAAGTCCCTGTCGAGCAAGGCGTAGCGGACGACCAAGTCCCTGCCGAGCAGCCTCACGAGGCGTAACGGACGACCAAGTCCCTGCACAATGACGCTAAAAGAACAGTAGTATCTTGTGTATTTTTATGAATTTGTTCATTGATGAACATGGGACTATCCGTACTATCAAATTGCATTCCATTTTCTACTATCTCTCATATACTTGGATGGAGAGAGAACAAGTAGCTACGCATTTTGTGACTCCAAAATCCGTAGTCCTCTCCATCAAAGTGAAGAGGTTTACCGAGGGAAATGGAAAGCAAATAAGCATTGGAACTTTGCGGAATACGAGAGTAATCAAAAAGAAAAGTTCGAGTTAACCGTCTTCTTTTTCTCGTAGTCGTTGTCGTCGTCGTCCTTTTGGGAAGAAGCAGACTCGTCGCTGTCATCGTAGTAGACGATCTTCTTGATATGCCTCTTCTTCTTCCCGTCCTTCTTCTTATGACTTGAGCCCAAGTTAGTGGGCTTGTCGTCTTTTGGCTCATTGATGAAGGACTCCTTCTCCTTGTTATTGATCACCATTCTCTTTCCTTTAGGATCCATTCCTTCGGGCGATTAGTCCATTTCTTGAAGAGAACGGCTCTGATACCAATTGAGAGCACCTAGAGGGGGGGTGAATAGGTGATCCTGTAAAAACTTGAAACTTAAAGCCACAACACTTGGTTAGGAGTTAGCACAATAAAATCAAGTGGCTAAGGAGAGCTCTTGTGAAGCAAAATAGACACAGTGAGAACAAGCACAAGAGACACGAGGATTTATCCCGTGGTTCGGCCAAGTACAACACTTGCCTACTCCACGTTGTGACGTCCCAACGGACGAGGGTCGCACTCAACCCCTCTCAAGTGATCCGATGATCGACTTGAATACCACGGTGTTCTTCTTTCTTTACTCTTTCCCGTTTACGAGGAATCTCCACAACTTGGAGTCTCTCGCCCTTACAATAAGGATCAAAGTGAAAGCACTAGAGTAAGGGAGGGAAGCAACACACACAAATCCACAGCAATACGTAGACACATGGCCAAGACTCGAGCTCAAATGAATATCACAAGGTTCTCACTAGAACGGAGCTCAAATCACTAAGAATATCAAACGAGTGCGCAAAGAAGGAGTGTGAATGATCAAGAATGCTCAAAGTATGCTTGGTGTACTCCTTCATACGCCTAGGGGGTCCCTTTTATAGCCCCAAGGCAGCTAGGAGCCGTTGAGAGCAATCCAGGAAGGCAATTCTTGCCTTCTGTCGACTGGCGCACCGGACAGTCCGGTGCACCACCGGACACTGTCCGGTGCGGATTTCTTTCCTATTCTAGCGCAGCCGACCGTTGAAGACTTTGAGCCGTTGGCGCACCGGACACTGTCCGGTGCACACCGGACAGTCCGGTGCTCCCATCCGACTGTTGGCTCGGCCACGCATCACGCGTGGATTGCGCGGCCGACCGTTGGCGCACCCGACCGTTGGTGCCTCACCGGACAGTCCGGTGAATTATAGCCGTACGCTGTTGACTTGGTTCCCGAGAGCAGCGACTTCGCCGCAGACGACTCACCGGACAGTCCGGTGATTTATAGCCATACGCCGCCGTCGAGACCCGAGAGCAGCCAGTTGACCAGACACCAGCCTGGCACACCGAACACTGTCCGATGCACCCAGACTCAGAGTCTTGGCTGCTCGAGCCAAGTCTTTTTCAATTGTATTTTCTCTGATTCTAGCACTTAGACACATATGTTAGTACACAAAAACCAATGTACTAAGTCTAGAATCATACCTTTGTGTTGACTTTGCACTTCTTCCACCATTTGGCATAGTTTCACACTTGAACCATTTGTGTTGGAACTTGATCACCAAAATACTTAGAAATGGCCCAAGGGCACATTTCCCTTTCAATCTCCCCCTTTTTGGTGATTTATGCCAACACAACAAAAAGCAACTAAAGGAAGTGCAACATCAATGCAAATGAGAACACAAATTTGTTTTGATTCAAATTTGGCATATTTGGATCATTCTTTGCCACCACTTGGTTTGTTTTTGCAAATCAAACTCAATTTCCTATCTCTAAGTCAAATTCACTTGTAGAGACATAAAGAGAGGTATTCCAAGAGAATTTGATCAAAGATTCAAAAACTTCCCCTTTTTCCCATAATCAAACATTCTCCCCACAAGAGACCAACTTTTAACAGTAAGAGACAATAAGAGTATTTGACAAAACAAAAGCTCTAATTATATTTTTCAAAAATTCTCAAGTGGTAGCTGATCCATGTCTTGCTTTGGCCTTAATTTCTCCCCCTTTGGCATTAAGCACCAAAACGGGATCATCTTTGGCCCTTAAACCCCATTGCCTCACCAAAATCTTCAAATAAGAGTAGAAAGGCAATAAGAATATGGAGATGAACTTGGAGTGAGTTACCCTCTCATCAGAGTGCAGTGGAAGTCTTGCATGGTCCAAGTTCACCTTTCCCTTTCAATCCACCTTTGAGACTAAATCAAGCAAGCTCAAACACATGGTTAGTCTCAAAGGGTCAAGTTGTAGCACATCTCCCCCTAAATATGTGCATCACTCGCAAATGGACTTGTGAGGTACGGGGAGTGCTTGTACAACTTGAGCACCATAAACAAAAAGCATAAGGAACATGATCAAGGCATAAACACATGTATGTTGTAAATCAATCCAAGTTCCGTGAATCTAAGACATTTAGCTCACTACGCAGCTGCAAAAGGTCTTTTCATCTAAAGGCTTGGTAAAGATATCGGCTAGCTGGTTCTCGGTGCTAACATAAAACACTTCGATATCTCCCTTTTGCTGGTGGTCTCTCAAAAAGTGATGCCGGATGTCAATGTGCTTTGTGCGGCTGTGCTCAACAGGATTGTCCGCCATGCGGATAGCACTCTCATTGTCACATAGGAGTGGGACTTTGCTCAGATTGTAGCCAAAGTCCCGGAGGGTTTGCCTCATCCAAAGAAGTTGCGCGTAACACTGTCCTGCGGCAACGTACTCGGCCTCAGCGGTGGATAGGGCAACAAAGGTTTGTTTCTTAGAACTCCACGACACCAGGGACCTTCCTAGGAATTGGCACGTCCCTGATGTACTCTTCCTATCGACCTTACATCCAGCATAATCGGAGTCTGAATATCCAATTAAGTCAAAGGTAGACCCCTTTGGATACCAGATCCCAAAGCAAGGCATAGCGACTAAATATCTAAGAATTCGCTTCATGGCCACTAAGTGACACTCCCTTGGATCGGATTGAAATCTAGCACACATGCATACACTAAGCATAATATCCGGTCTACTAGCACATAAGTAGAGCAAGGAACCTATCATGGACCGGTATTCTTTTTGATCAACGGACTTACCTCCTTTGTTGAGGCCGACGTGTCCGTCAGTTCCCATTGGAGTCTTCGCGGGCTTGGCGTCCTTCATCCCAAACCGCTTGAGCAAGTCTTGCGTATACTTCGTTTGGGAGATGAAAGTGTGAAAGGGAAATGTGCCCTTGGGCCATTTCTAAGTATTTTGGTGACTGAGTGCCAACACATGTGCTTAATTGTGAATTTATGTCAATGGATGAACAAGGTGCAAATCATGACGTAAAGGTATGTTTCTAAGCCTTAGTACTTTTGTTTTGTATACTAATATACTTGTCAAAGTGTTAGAAACAGAAAAGAAGAAAGGTGCATATGACTTGGCTGTGTACAGCCAAGGCTCTGCTCGGTCTGGCACACCGGACTGTCCGGTGTGCACCGGACAGTGTCCGGTGCGCCAGGCTGACTCGGCGCGAACAGGCCGCTCTCGGGAATTCGCCGACGGCGTACGGCTAAAATTCACCGGACTGTCCGGTGTGCACCGGACTGTCCGGTAAGCCAACGGTCGGCCGGGCCAACAGTCGGCCGCGCAATCTGCGCGGGACACGTGGCCGAGCCAACGACTAGAAGAAGGCACCGGACTGTCCGGTGTGCACCGGACATGTCCGGTGCGCCAACGGCTCCAGATCTGCCAACGGTCTGCAACGGTCGGCTTTGCTGTTTAAGGAAACAAATCGGGCACCGGACAGTGTCCGGTGTGCACCGGACTGTCCGGTGCCCCCGACGACAGAAGGCAAGGATTGTCTTCCAGATTTGCTCTCAACGGCTCCTAGCTGCCTTGGGGCTATAAAAGGGGCCCCTAGGCGCATGGAGGAGACACACAAGCAACCTTTAAGCATTCTTGATCATCCACACTCAGTCTTTGCGCATTCGTTTGTCATTCTAAGTGATTCGAGCTCTGTTCTAGTGAGAACCTTGAGATAGTCTTGTGAGCTCGATTCTTGGCCGTGTGTGTGCGCGTTTCGCTGTGGATTTGTGTGTGTTGCTTCCCTCCCTTACTCTGTGCTTCTTTGTGATCATATACTTGTAAGGGCAAGAGACTCCAATTTGTGGAGATTCCTTGCAAACGGGATAGTGAAAGGCAAAACAAAACACCGTGGTATTCAAGTGGGTCTTTGGACCGCTTGAGAGGGGTTGATTGCAACCCTCGTCCGTTGGGACGCCACAACGTGGAGTAGGCAAGCGTTGGTCTTGGCCGAACCACGGGATAAACCACTGTGTCACCTCTGTGCTTGATCTCTTGTGGTATTGTGTTTTGTTGAGACTTCTCTTTAGCCACTTGGCAATCATTGTGCTAACACTTAACAAGTTTTTGTGGCTTAAGTTTTAAGTCTATTCAGGATCACCTATTCACCCCCCCCTCTAGGTGCTCTCAATTGGTATCAGAGCCGTTCTCTTCACAAAAGGGACTAACCGCCCGAAGAGATGGATCCTAAGGGGAAGGGAGTTGTGATCAACGACAAAGAGAAGGAATCCTTCGTCAACGAGCCGAAGGACGACAAGCCTACCGACTCCGGCTCGGGCCATAGACGGAAGGAAGGGAAGAAGAAGAAGACGAGGCGCATCAAGGAGATCATCTACTACGACGATAGTGATGAATCTACTTCTTCCCAAAAGGACGACGACAACGACTACAAAAAGACGGTCAATTCGAACTTTTCATTTGATTATTCTCGTATTCAACATAGTTCGAATTCGCATTTGCTTTCCATTCCTCTTGGCAAACCTCCACACTTCGATGGGGAGGACTACGGATTTTGGAGTCACAAAATGCGTAGTCACTTATTCTCTCTCCATCCAAGCATATGGGAGATTGTAGAGAATGGAATGAAATTTGATAGCTCGGATAGCCCTTTGCTTATAAATGAACAGATCCATAGAAATGCACAAGCTACTACTATTCTCTTAGCATCCTTGTGCAGGGAAGAGTACAACAAGGTGAGCGGCTTGGACAATGCCAAACAAATATGGGACACCCTCAAGATCTCTCACGAGGGGAACGACATCACCATGCTCACCAAGATGGAGTTGGTGGAGGGCGAGCTTGGACGATTTGCCATGATAAGGGGAGAGGAGCCAACTCAAACGTACAACCGGCTCAAGACCCTTATCAACAAAATAAGGAGCTACGGAAGCACGCGATGGACGGACCACGACGTCGTCCGCCTAATGCTAAGGTCCTTTACCATTCTTGATCCTCATCTTGTGAACAATATTCGTGAGAATCCCAGGTACACGATGATGACGCCCGAGGAAGTACTTGGAAAATTTGTAAGCGGGCGGATGATGATCAAGGAGGCAAGATACGTCGACGAAGCGTTGAACGGTCCAATCCACGAGCATCAACCCATTGCTCTCAAGGCAACAAGGAGCAAGGAGTCGCTACCTAGCAAGGTGGCGCAAGTTGAGGCTGCCGGGCTCAATGATGAAGAGATGGCTCTCATCATCAAGAGATTCAAGACGGCGCTAAATGGTCGCAAGGGGCAGACAAGCAAGACCAAGACAAAGGGGAAGCGCTCATGCTTCAAATGTGGTAAGGTTGGTCATTTTATTGCTAACTGTCCCGAAAATGATAGTGACCAGGAGCAAGGGAAAAACGGGAAGAGAGAAAACAAGAAAGTTTACAAGAAGGCCAAAGGTGAAGCACACCTTGGAAAGGAGTGGGACTCGGATTGCTCTTCGTCCGACTCCGACGACGAAGGACTCGCCGCCACTGCCTTCAACAAATCGGCTCTCTTCCCCCACGAGCATCACACTTGCCTCATGGCAAGGGAAAAGAAGGTAATCACTAGTAATGCTAATACTTATGATTCTTCTAGTGATGATGAGTCTAGTGAGGATGAAATAGATTATTCTAGTTTATTCAAGGGATTGGATAGAACTAAGATAGCTAAGATTAATGAATTAATTGATGCCTTGAATGAAAAGGATAGAATCTTAGAAAAACAAGAAGATCTTTTATATGAAGAGCATGATAAATTTGTTAGTGCACAAAATTCACTTGCTCTAGAAATTAAAAGAAATGGAATTCTTTCTTGTGAACTTTCTACTTGTAATGAAACCATTTCTTCTTTAAAAGGTGAAATTAATGTTTTAACCGCTAAACTAGAAGTAGCAAGTAACTCTTGTGTTGAAAATGTTACAATTTGCACTAGGTGTAAGGATTTTGATGTTAATGCTTGTAGTGAACACCTAGTTTCAATTTCAAAACTTAATGATGAATTGGCTAGTCTTAATGCTCAACTTAAGACTAGCAAGAGTGAAGTTGATAAAATAAAATTTGCAAGGGATGCCTACACGGTTGGTAGACACCCCTCAATTAAGGATGGTCTTGGCTTCAAGAGAGAGGCCAAGAACTTAACAAGCCATAAGGCTCCCATCTTCGTCAAGGAGGCCCCTATGGCTAGTAGTGCTAAAAAGAACCATGCTTTCTTATACCATGATAGGAGACATGCTAGAAATGCTTATAATGATTTTGATTCACATGTTTATGATTCTCATGCCATGTTTGCTTCTAGTTCTTCCTATAAGCATGATAGAGATATGTGTAGGAGAAATGTTGTGCATATGCCTAGGAGAAATTTTGCTCATGTTCCTAGAAAAGTTGTGAACAAACCTACTACCATTTATTATGCTTGCAATGCTCCCTTTGCTATTTGTAGAAAGGGTAAGAAGGTAATTGCTAGGAAGTTAGGGGCAAGATGCAAGGGAGATAAAACTTGCATTTGGGTCCCTAAGGATATTTGTGCTAACCTTGCAGGACCCAACATGAGTTGGGTACCTAAGACCCAAGCCTAAATTTTCCTTGCAGGTTTATGCATCCGGGGGTTCAAGCTGGATTATCGACAGCGGATGCACAAACCATATGACGGGGGAGAAGAAGATGTTCACCTCCTATGTCAAAAATAAGGATTCCCAAGATTCAATTATATTCGGAGATGGGAATCAAGGCAAGGTAAAAGGGTTAGGTAAAATTGCAATTTCTAATGAGCACTCAATCTCAAATGTGTTTTTAGTTGAGTCTCTTGGTTACAATTTGCTATCTGTTAGTCAACTGTGCAATATGGGATATAATTGTTTATTTACAAATGTAGATGTGTCTGTCTTTAGAAGATGTGATGGTTCACTAGCTTTTAAGGGTGTACTAGACGACAAGCTTTACCTAGTTGATTTTGCAAAAGAAGAGGCCGGTCTAGATGCATGCTTAATGGCTAAGACTTGCATGGGCTGGCTGTGGCATCGCCGCTTAGCACATGTGGGGATGAAGAACCTCCACAAGCTTCTAAAGGGAGAACACGTGATAGGTCTAACAAATGTTTATTTCGAAAAAGATAGACCTTGTGCAGCTTGTCAGGCAGGTAAACAAGTGGGAGGAGCACATCACAGCAAGAATGTGATGACCACGTCAAGACCTCTGGAGCTGCTGCATATGGACCTCTTCGGACCCGTCGCCTATCTAAGCATAGGAGGAAGTAAGTATGGTCTAGTTATTGTTGATGACTTTTCCCGCTTCACTTGGGTGTTCTTTTTGCAGGATAAGTCTGAAACCCAAGGGACCCTCAAGCGCTTCCTTAGGAGAGCTCAAAATGAGTTTGAGCTCAAGGTGAAGAAGATTAGGAGCGACAACGGGTCCGAGTTCAAGAACCTTCAAGTGGAGGAGTTTCTTGAGGAGGAAGGGATCAAGCACGAGTTCTCCGCTCCCTACACACCACAGCAAAATGGTGTGGTAGAGAGGAAGAACAGGACGCTAATCGATATGGCGAGGACGATGCTTGGAGAGTTCAAGACCCCCGAGTGCTTTTGGTCGAAAGCTGTGAACACGGCTTGCCACGCCATCAACAGGGTCTATCTTCATCGACTCCTCAAGAAGACTTCGTATGAGCTACTAACCGGTAACAAACCCAATGTATCGTACTTTCGTGTATTTGGGAGCAAGTGCTACATTCTAGTGAAGAAGGGTAGAAATTCTAAGTTTGCTCCCAAAGCTGTAGAAGGGTTTTTATTAGGTTATGATTCAAATACAAAGGCGTATAGAGTCTTCAACAAATCATCGGGTTTGGTTGAAGTCTCTAGCGACGTTGTATTTGATGAGACTAATGGCTCTCCAAGAGAGCAAGTTGTTGATTGTGATGATGTAGATGAAGAAGATGTTCCAACGGCCGCTATACGAACCATGGCGATTGGAGACGTTCGGCCACAGGAACAAGATGAACGAGGTCAACCTTCTTCCTCAACAACGGTGCATCCCCCAACTCAAGACGATGAACAGGTTCATCAAAAGGAGGCGTGTGATCAAGGGGGAGCACAAGATGATCATGTGATGGAGGAAGAAGCGCAACCGGCACCTCCAACCCAAGTTCGAGCGATGATTCAAAGGGATCATCCCGTCGACCAAATTCTGGGTGACATTAGCAAGGGAGTAACTACTCGGTCTCGACTAGTTAATTTTTGTGAACATTACTCTTTTGTCTCCTCTATTGAGCCTTTCAGGGTAGAGGAGGCCTTGCTAGATCCGGATTGGGTGTTGGCCATGCAGGAGGAACTTAACAACTTCAAGCGCAATGAAGTTTGGACGCTGGTGCCTCGTCCCAAGCAAAATGTTGTGGGAACCAAGTGGGTTTTCCGCAACAAACAGGACGAGCACGGGGTGGTGACGAGGAACAAGGCTCGACTTGTGGCAAAAGGTTATGCCCAAGTCGCAGGTTTGGACTTTGAGGAGACTTTTGCTCATGTGGCTAGGCTAGAATCAATTCGTATCTTGCTAGCATATGCCGCTCACCATTCTTGCAGGTTGTACCAAATGGATGTGAAGAGCGCTTTCCTCAACGGACCAATAAAGGAGGAGGTGTACGTAGAGCAACCCCCTGGCTTCGAGGATGAGCGGTACCCCGACCACGTGTGTAAGCTCTCTAAGGCGCTCTATGGACTTAAACAAGCCCCAAGAGCATGGTATGAATGCCTTAGAGATTTCTTAATTGCTAATGCTTTCAAGGTTGGGAAAGCCGATCCAACTCTTTTCACTAAGACTTGTGATGGTGATTTGTTTGTGTGCCAAATTTATGTCGATGACATAATATTTGGTTCTACTAACCAAAAGTCTTGTGAAGAGTTTAGCAGGGTGATGACGCAGAAATTCGAGATGTCGATGATGGGCGAGTTGAACTACTTCCTTGGGTTCCAAGTGAAGCAACTCAAGGACGGCACCTTCATCTCCCAAACGAAGTACACGCAAGATCTGCTAAAGAGGTTTGGGATGAAGGACGCCAAGCCCGCAAAGACGCCAATGGGAACCGACGGACACACCGACCTCAACAAAGGAGGTAAGTCCGTTGATCAAAAAGCATACCGGTCCATGATAGGTTCTTTGCTTTACTTATGTGCTAGTAGACCGGATATTATGCTTAGCGTATGCATGTGTGCTAGATTTCAATCCGATCCTAAGGAGTGTCACTTGGTGGCGGTAAAGCGAATTCTTAGATATTTAGTCGCTACGCCTTGCTTCGGGATCTGGTATCCAAAGGGGTCTAACTTTGACTTGATTGGGTACTCAGATTCCGACTATGCTGGATGTAAGGTCGATAGGAAGAGTACATCGGGGACGTGCCAATTCTTAGGAAGGTCCCTGGTGTCATGGAACTCTAAGAAACAAACCTCCGTTGCCCTATCCACCGCTGAGGCCGAGTATGTTGCTGCAGGACAGTGTTGCGCGCAACTACTTTGGATGAGGCAAACCCTCCGGGACTTTGGCTACAATCTGAGCAAAGTCCCACTCCTATGTGACAATGAGAGTGCTATCCGAATAGCGGAAAATCCTGTTGAGCACAGCCGCACAAAGCACATAGACATCCGGCATCACTTTTTGAGAGACCACCAGCAAAAGGGAGATATCAAAGTGTTTTATGTTAGCACCGAGAATCAGCTAGCCGATATCTTTACCAAGCCTTTAGATGAGAAGACCTTTTGCAGGTTGCGTAGTGAGCTCAATATCTTAGATTCGCGAAACTTGGATTGAAATGTAGCATACATGTGTTTATGCCCTTGATCATGTTCATTCTGCATTTTGTTGCTTATTATGGTGCTCAAGTTGTACGAACACTCCCTGGACCTCACAAGTCCGTTGCAAAGTGATGCACATGTTTAGGGGGAGATGTGTTACAACTTGACCCTTTGAGACTAACCATATGCTTGAGTTTGCTTGATTTAGTCTCGAAGGAAAATTGAAAGGGAAAGGGTGGACTTGGACCATGAAAGACTTCCACTGCACTCCGATGAGAGGGTAACTTATTCCAAGTCCATCTCATGAACTCTTATTGCCATTTGCTCTTAATTGAAGATTTTGGTGAGGCAATGGGGTTAAAGGGCCAAGATTGATCCCGTTTTGGTGCTTGATGCCAAAGGGGGAGAAAATAAAGGCCAAAGCGATAAATGGATCAGCTACCACTTGAGAAATTTGAAAATAGTAGAGTTTTTGGTTTGTCAAAACTCTTTTATTGTCTCTTTTGGCTTCTTGTGGGGAGAAATAGTAATTATGGAAAAAGGGGAGTTTTTGAAATCTTTGATCAATCTCTTTTGGAATGGCTCTCTTTATGCTTCAACATGTGTGTTTGACTTAGAGATAGAGATTTGAGTTTGATTTCAAAAACAAACCAAGTGGCGGCAAAAGATGATCCATATATGCCAAAATTGAATCAAAATAAATTTAAGTTTTATTTGAAGTGAGTTTGCACTTGTTCTAGTTGCTTTATGTTGTGTTGGCATAAATCACCAAAAAGGGGGAGATTGAAAGGGAAATGTGCCCTTGGGCCATTTCTAAGTATTTTGGTGACTGAGTGCCAACACATGTGCTTAATTGTGAATTTATGTCAATGGATGAACAAGGTGCAAATCATGACGTAAAGGTATGTTTCTAAGCCTTAGTACTTTTGTTTTGTATACTAATATACTTGTCAAAGTGTTAGAAACAGAAAAGAAGAAAGGTGCATATGACTTGGCTGTGTACAGCCAAGGCTCTGCTCGGTCTGGCACACCGGACTGTCCGGTGTGCACCGGACAGTGTCCGGTGTGCACCGGACAGTGTCCGGTGCGCCAGGCTGACTCGGCGCGAACAGGCCGCTCTCGAGAATTCACCGACGGCGTACGGCTAAAATTCACCGGACTGTCCGGTGTGCACCGGACTGTCCGGTAAGCCAACGGTCGGCCGGGCCAACGGTCGGCCGCGCAATCTGCGCGGGACACGTGGCCGAGCCAACGGCTAGAAGAAGGCACCGGACTGTCCGGTGTGCACCGGACATGTCTGGTGCGCCAATGGCTCCAGATCTGCCAACGGTCTGCAACGGTCGGCTTCGCTGTTTAAGGAAACAAATCGGGCACCGGACAGTGTCCGGTGTGCACCGGACTGTCCGGTGCCCCCGACGACAGAAGGCAAGGATTGTCTTCCAGATTTGCTCTCAATGGCTCCTAGCTGCCTTGGGGCTATAAAAGGGGCCCCTAGGCGCATGGAGGAGACACACAAGCAACCTTTAAGCATTCTTGATCATCCACACTCAGTCTTTGCGCATTCGTTTGTCATTCTAAGTGATTCGAGCTCTGTTCTAGTGAGAACCTTGAGATAGTCTTGTGAGCTCGATTCTTGGCCGTGTGTGTGCGCGTTTCGCTGTGGATTTGTGTGTGTTGCTTCCCTCCCTTACTCTGTGCTTCTTTGTGATCATATACTTGTAAGGGCAAGAGACTCCAATTTGTGGAGATTCCTTGCAAACGGGATAGTGAAAGGCAAAACAAAACACCGTGGTATTCAAGTGGGTCTTTGGACCGCTTGAGAGGGGTTGATTGCAACCCTCGTCCGTTGGGACGCCACAACGTGGAGTAGGCAAGCGTTGGTCTTGGCCGAACCACGGGATAAACCACTGTGTCACCTCTATGCTTGATCTCTTGTGGTATTGTGTTTTGTTGAGACTTCTCTTTAGCCACTTGGCAATCATTGTGCTAACACTTAACAAGTTTTTGTGGCTTAAGTTTTAAGTCTATTCAGGATCACCTATTCACCCCCCCCCTCTAGGTGCTCTCAAAGTGTCGTCCTTGAGTTGCTTCACTTGGAACCCAAGGAAGTAGTTCAACTCGCCCATCATCGACATCTCAAATTTTTGAGTCATCACCCTGCTAAACTCTTCACAAGACTTTTGGTTAGTAGAACCAAATATTATGTCATCGACATATATTTGGCACACAAATAGATCACCGTCACAAGTCTTAGTGAAAAGAGTTGGATCGGCTTTCCCAACCTTGAAAGCATTTGCAATTAAAAAGTCTCTAAGGCATTCATACCATGCTCTTGGGGCTTGCTTAAGTCCATAGAGCGCCTTAGAGAGCTTACACACATGGTCGGGGTACCGTTCATCCTCAAAGCCAGGGGGTTGCTCCACGTACACCTCCTCCTTGATTGGCCCGTTGAGGAAAGCGCTCTTCACGTCCATTTGGAACAACCTGAAAGAATGGTGAGCGGCATAGGCTAACAAAATACGAATCGACTCTAGCCTAGCCACAGGAGCGAAAGTCTCCTCAAAGTCCAAACCTACGACTTGGGCATAACTTTTGCCACAAGTTGAGCCTTGTTCCTTGTCACCACCCCGTGCTCGTCCTGTTTGTTGCGGAACACCCACTTGGTTCCCACAACATTTTGCTTGGGACGCGGCACCAGTGTCCAAACTTCATTTCGCTTAAAGTTGTTGAGCTCTTCCTGCATGGCCAACACCCAGTCCGGATCTAGCAAGGCCTCTTCTACCCTGAAAGGCTCAATAGAAGAGACAAAAGAGTAATGCTCATAAAAATTAGATAATCTAGAGCGAGTAGTTACTCCCTTGCTCATATCACCCAAAATCTGGTCGACGGGATGATTCCTTTGAATCATCGCTTGAACTTGAGTTGGAGGAGCCTGTGGCGCTTCTTCCTCCTCAACTTGGACTTCTTGTGCTCCCCCTTGATCACACGCCTCCTCTTGAGGAACCTGTTCATCATCTTGAGTTGGGGGTTGCACCATTGTTGAGAAAGAAGGTTGATCTTGCTCCTCGTGTTCCTGTGGTCGCACGTCTCCAATTGCCATGGTACGAATTGCGTCCATTGGAACATCATCCTCATCTACATCATCAAGATCAACTTGCTCTCTTGTAGAGCTATTAGTCTCATCAAATACAACGTCGCTAGAGACCTCAACCAAACCCGATGATTTGTTGAAGACTCTATACGCCTTTGTATTTGAGTCATAACCTAACAAAAACCCTTCTACAGATTTGGGAGCAAATTTAGAATTCCTACCCTTCTTCACTAGAATGTAGCATTTACTCCCAAAAACTCGGAAATACGAAACATTGGGTTTGTTACCGGTTAGGAGTTCGTACGATGTCTTCTTGAGGAGGCGATGAAGATAGACTCGGTTTATGGCGTAGCTAGCCGTGTTCACAGCTTCCAACCAAAACCGCTCGAGCTTCTTGAATTCTCCAAGCATTGTCCTCGCCATGTCTATGAGCGTCCTGTTCTTCCTCTCTACCACACCATTTTGTTGTGGTGTGTAGGGAGCGGAGAACTCGTGCTTGATTCCTTCCTCCTCAAGGTACGCCTCCACTTGAAGGTTCTTGAACTCGGACCCGTTGTCGCTCCTTATCTTCTTCACCTTGAGCTCAAACTCATTTTGAGCTCTCCTTAGGAAGCGCTTGAGGGTCCCTTGGGTTTCAGATTTATCCTGCAAAAAGAATACCCAAGTGAAACGGGAAAAATCATCAACAATTACTAAACCATACTTACTTCCCCCGATGCTAAGGTAGGCGACGGGTCCGAAGAGGTCCATATGCAGCAGCTCCAGGGGTCTTGATGTGGTCATCACATTCTTGCTGTGATGTGCACTTCCCACTTGTTTACCTGCTTGACAAGCTGCACAAGGTCTATCTTTTTCGAAATACACATTTGTTAGACCTAACACATGTTCTCCCTTTAGAAGTTTGTGAAGGTTCTTCATCCCCACATGTGTTAGACGGCGATGTCACAACCAGCCCATGCTAGTCTTAGCAATTAAGCATGCATCTAGACCGCCCTCCTCCTTTGCAAAATCAACTAAATAGAGTTTGTTGTCTAGTACACCCTTAAAAGCTAATGAACCATCACTCCTTCTAAAGACAGACACATCTACATTTGTGAATAAGCAATTGTATCCCATATTACATAATTGACTAACCGATAGAAGATTATAACCTAGCGACTCTACTAAAAATACATTGGAGATAGAGTGCTCATATGAGATGGCTATCTTGCCTAAGCCTTTAACCTTGCCTTGATTCCCGTCACCGAATATGATTGAATCTTGGGAATCTTTATTCTTGACATAGGAGGTGAACATCTTCTTCTCCTCTGTCATGTGGTTTGTGCATCCGCTGTCGATAATCCAACTTGATCCCCCGGATGCATAAACCTGCAAGGCAAATTAGGCTTGGGTCTTAGGTACCCAACTCTTGTTGGGTCCTGCAAGGTTAGTTATGATAGCCTTAGGGACCCAAATGCAAGTCTTATCTCCCTTGCATTTTGCCCCTAATTTCCTAGCAATCACTTTCTTATCCTTTCTACAAATTGCAAAGGAAGCATTGCAAGCATGGTAAATTGTAGAGTGTTCATTACTTACATTCCTAGGTACATGAACAACATTTCTTCTAGGAATATGATGAATAACATTTTTCCTAGCCAAATTTCTACCATGCATAATAGAAGAACTTGAAGCAATCATGGTATGTGAATCAAAAGCATTATAACTTCTATCATAATGAACATTCCTAGAATATCTCCTATCATGATACATGAAAGCATGGTTCTTTTGAGCACTATTAGTCATTGGAGCCTTCCCTTTCTCCTTGGCGGAGATGGGAGCCTTATGACTTGTTAAGTTCTTGGCTTCCTTATTAAAGCCAAGCCCATCCTTAATTGAGGGGTGTCTACCAATAGTGTAGGCATCCCTTGCAAATTTTAATTTATCAAATTCATTTTTGCTAGTCTTAAGTTGAGCATTAAGACTAACCACTTCATCATTTAATTTAGAAATAGAAACTAGGTGTTCACTACAAGCATCAACATTAAAATCTTTACACCTATTGCAAATCACAACATGTTCTACACAAGAGGTTGATTTATTAGCTATTTCTAACTTAGCACTCAAGTCATCATTGATACTTTTTAATCTAGAGATAGATTCATGGCATGTAGACAATTCACATGAAAGCATTTCATTTCTTTTAACTTCTAGAGCAAGAGAATTTTGCGCACTTACAAATTTATCATGCTCTTCATACAAAAGATCTTCTTGTTTTTCTAAAAGTCTATTCTTCTCATTCAAGGCATCAATCAATTCATTGATCTTATCAATTTTGGTTCTATCTAATCCTTTGAATAAACATGCATAGTCTATTTCATCATCACTAGATTCATCATCACTTGAAGAAGCGTAAGTACTAGTATTGCGAGTGCTTACCTTCTTCTCTTTTGCCATGAGACAGGTGTGATGCTCGTTGGGGAAGAGGGATGATTTGTTGAAGGCGGTGGCGGCGAGTCCTTCGTCGTCGGAGTCGGACGAAGAACAATCCGAGTTCCACTCTTTGCCAAGGTGTGCCTCGCCTTTAGCCTTCTTGTAAGTCTTCTTCTTTTCCTTCTTCTTTTCTTGATCCTGGTCACTATCATTATCGAGACAATTAGCAATAAAGTGACCAACCTTACCGCACTTGAAGCAGGAGCGCTTTCCCCTTCGTCTTGTTCTTTTTGGGATGCTCCTTGCGACCCTTTAGCGCCGTCTTGAAGCGCTTGATGATGAGGGCCATTTCTTCCTCGTTGAGCCTGGCCGCCTTAATTTGCGCCACCTTGCTAGGTAGCGCCTCCTTGCTACTTGTTGCCTTGAGAGCAATGGCTTGAGGCTCATGGATTGGGCCATTTAGCGCCTCATCAACATATCTCGCCTCCTTGATCATCATTCGCCCGCTCACAAACTTCCCAAGTATTTCTTCGGGTGTCATCTTGGTGTACCTAGGATTCTCACGAATAGATTTAACAAGATGAGGATCAAGGACGGTGAAGGACCTTAGCATAAGTCGGACGACGTCGTGGTCCGTCCATCGCGTGCTTCCATAGCTCCTTATTTTGTTGACGAGGGTCTTGAGCCTGTTGTACGTTTGGGTTGGCTCCTCCCCCCTAATCATCGCGAACCTTCCTAGTTCACCTTTCACTAACTCCATCTTGGTGAGCATGGTGACATCGTTCTCCTCATGCGAGATCTTGAGGGTGTCCCAAATTTGCTTGGCGTTATCCAAGCCGCTCACCTTATGGTATTCATCCCTGCACAATGACACTAAAAGAACAGTAGTAGCTTGTGCATTTTTATGAATTTGTTCATTGATGAACATGGGACTATCCGTACTATCAAATTGCATTCCATTTTCTACTATCTCCCATATACTTGGATGGAGAGAGAACAAGTGGCTACGCATTTTGTGACTCCAAAATCCGTAGTCCTCTCCATCAAAGTGAGGAGGTTTACCGAGGGGAATGGAAAGCAAATGAGCATTGGAACTTTGTGGAATACGAGAGTAATCAAAAGAAAAGTTCGAGTTAACCGTCTTCTTTTTCTCGTACTCGTTGTCGTCGTCGTCCTTTTGGGAAGAAGCAGACTCGTCGCTGTCATCGTAGTAGACGATCTTCTTGATACGCCTCTTCTTCTTCCCGTCCTTCTTCTTATGACTTGAGCCCAAGTCAGTGGGCTTGTCGTCTTTTGGCTCATTGATGAAGGACTCCTTCTCCTTGTTGTTGATCACCATTCCCTTTCCTTTAGGATCCATCCCTTTGGGCGATTAGTCCCTTTCTTGAAGAGAACGGCTCTGATACCAATTGAGAGTACCTAGAGGGGGGTGAATAGGTGATCCTGTAAAAACTTGAAACTTAAAGCCACAACACTTGGTTAGGAGTTAGCACAATAAAATCAAGTGGCTAAGGAGAGCTCTTGTGAAGCAAAATAGACACAGTGAGAACAAGCACAAGAGACACGAGGATTTATCCCGTGGTTCGGCCAAGTACAACACTTGCCTACTCCACGTTGTGACGTCCCAACGGACGAGGGTTGCACTCAACCCCTCTCAAGTGATCCGATGATCGACTTGAATACCACGGTGTTCTTCTTTCTTTACTCTTTCCCGTTTGCGAGGAATCTCCACAACTTGGAGTCTCTCGCCCTTACAATAAGGATCAAAGTGAAAGCACTAGAGTAAGGGAGGGAAGCAACACACACAAATCCACAGCAATACGCAGACACATGGCCAAGACTCGAGCTCAAATGAATATTACAAGGTTCTCACTAGAACGGAGCTCAAATCACTAAGAATGTCAAACGAGTGCGCAAAGACAGAGTGTGAATGATCAAGAATGCTCAAAGTATGCTTGGTGTACTCCTTCATGCGCCTAGGGGTCCCTTTTATAGCCCCAAGGCAGCTAGGAGCCGTTGAGAGCAATCCAGGAAGGCAATTCTTGCCTTCTGTCGACTGACGCACCGGACAGTCCGGTGCGGATTTCTTTCTTATTCTGGCGCAGCCGACCATTGAAGACTTGGAGCCGTTGGCGCACCGGACACTGTCCGGTGCACACCAGACAGTCCGGTGCTCCCATCCGACCGTTGGCTCGGCCACGCGTCACGCGCGGATTGCGCGGCCGACCGTTGGCTCACCGGACAGTCCGGTGCCTCACCGGACAGTCCGGTGAATTATAGCCGTACGCTGTTGACTTGGTTCCCAAGAGCAGCGATTTCGCAGCAGACGACTCACCGGACAATCCGGTGCACCACCGGACAGTCCGGTGATTTATAGCCGTACACCGCCGTCAAGACCCGAGAGCAGCCAGTTGACCAGACGCCAGCCTGGCACACCGGACACAGTCCGGTGCACCACCGGACAGTCCGGTGCACCCAGGCTGAGCAGAGTCTTGGCTGCTCGAGCCAAGTCTTTTCCAATTGTATTTTCTCTGATTCTAGCACTTAGACACATATGTTAGTATACAAAAACCAATGTACTAAGTCTAGAATCATACCTTTGTGTTGACTTTGCACTTCTTCCACCATTTGGCATAGTTTCACACTTAAACCATTTGTGTTGGCACTTGATCACCAAAATACTTAGAAATGGCCCAAGGGCACATTTTCCTTTCAATCCTGGCACGTGAGGCCTCCCTCCGTCAGCAGTAGGAGGAGCTCGACGCCCTCGTGCAAAATCTCGATCGTGTTTACGGTGATGTCGAGCGGAGGCGCCTTGAAACAGAAAGGCCACGACCAAGGAAGGTATGTGACTAGCTCGTTGAAAGCAGCGATGTCACACAATATTTCATCAACCCCGCACATAACATGGCTGCAGCAGCCATGATGCTCTGACCCATCCCGGCGCTAGGCGAGCCCGAAGCAAAGACGATGTACCAGAACCTCCACAACTTCGTGGAAAGAGACGTAGTGCAACAAGCCAAAATCGATCGACATTTCACCCTCGGGACCATGGGTTATGGCTCACAAACGGCCTTTTTCTGGAGTAGGGAGCACAACCCACCCGATCCACGAGGACGTGCGTCCCCATGAAGGATCGCCTCGAGGACATCCGCAACGCCCGACACATCCTCGACAACAGGCGTCGAGAACAAGAGGAAGTTGATCAGCCGTGCGAAAGGAGTCGCAAGCGCAACCCCAGCCCACTAGGGTCGGACCGCGTGCTTTTAGGCACGAAATCAGGAAGGTGTAGTCCCCCTAAAGGTACGTGTGCCAGCAAACATCTCTAGGTATGATGGATCCACTAACCCCCGTGTATGGCTAGAAGACTACCACCTCGCGTGCCGCATGGCGGGGATCAAGGATGATTGCCTAATCATCCAGTTCCTCCCCATACACCTCACGGAGGGAGCGAGAGACTGGCTCGAGCACTTGCCAACCGAAACCATCCACGACTAGGCCAACCTCTAGAAGGCTTTTTCGAAAAATTTTAGGGTACCTATGTAACACTCCAAAATCACATTCTGAATAAATTAGGAAACTCATTTCGTGATTTAAATAAACATATTTTTAAATAACAGATTACCTAAAAGATTATTATGTGAACTATCCTTTGTGTTAAAGATCTATTATCCAAAAAATAATTAAGTTAAACTATCTCTTAATATAGAGTTTACATAAGAAACTATATTCTTTTAAATAAATATGTGAAGATTATAGATTTATTTTATTGTACTTCTAAAATATGGCTATGTGTTTGAATTATTTTCTTTAATAATTATTATTGTAAAACATCTTACATGAATTATTCCTACTAATTTTCATTTGCTTAAATGATAAATTAATTAATAAAAATGCTTTGCATTAATGTTGAGTTTTTGTTTGTTGCAATTTATGCTTTAAATAGAAAATTTAACTCACCTTGACTTGAATTTTAAATTTAAAATAGAAAGCAAAAATTAGAAATATAAAATAAGATAATGGATCGATGTATGTTTGGTTGGTTTGTACATGACGTCCTTTAGGTAAAATCTATATAAATTAGGATATCACGATAAGATATTTAAGAAAATACTCCTTTCAGCTCGCGTGTAACACCCAAAAAATTAATATTTAAATAAAACTCTATTCTAAGATTTATTTAAATTGAAGGAGTAATATGATTAGTACAAATTAATAACAATATTATTGGAACAAAAGAGATAAGTTAGAGTTCCTAACAGATAGGATATGATTGTAACAGATAAGTACCACATTAGATTTGTCATGTAACGGATTTGGTATCGAGTTTGTTAGAGTTCCTAAGAGATATGATAGGATTGTAATAGATAAGTACCAGATTAGATCTATCATGTAACAGATTTGATTTCGAGTTTGTTAGAGTTCTTAATATTTAGGATATGGTTGTAACAGATAAGTACCAGATTAGATCTATCATGTAACCACCCATCTCCCAGCATATATAAATACATGTCACCATAACATCTCAAGCCATCAATCAAAGACTCATCTCATCCATTGCCTCGCAACATCCACCTCTCATCTGTGGGCCTACCACCGTGGGCAGGATGCCGCAGCCCTGTTCCGATGTGAATAGGATCGTGCGGGGGAGAAACGGTCCTGACCGTCGATCCGGTGATGAGCGCTCACGATTGAATCTCAAATACCCCATCGTGATCGAAAATGTCACACCCGGTTTTAAGGGCAAAACCGAATGCATAACATATGTGTGCCAGGATCTTTTTCCACACATATGTTGACATCATAAGTGTAATATATCAAAAGAACAATGCATAAAAGCGTAAATAAAGATTATATTAACATATTACACTTCGAACAGACATAATGTCTTAACCTTTATTATTCAGCAAAGTACAACAGAACATGGGTATCCTTCCACAGGAAGATGACCGGGGGAATCATTATACTAGCATCCATCGAGTTCATCATCAAAATATTCATCTGCAAACTTCTGATCAAAATTAAGCAAGGGTAAGCTCACTTATGGTCGGGGCTCAGCAAGTGGGGTGAAAATGCAAGGTTAACAAGGTAAGGCTAAATTTTATTGCGGTTACCATTTTAGTTGGTCAATATTTTATTATCAACACCTGATTACTAGGTATAAGTAAATACCAAACCCAATTAAGCATAATTCATAATCAGCATAAGTTCAAACCACTTGAGCAAGTACCATCAACATAAAGCTCAACCTCTTGAGCGAACCACTTAAGCATACCGCTTAAACAAAACCGATCATGATTTATTTTCATCTTCAAGTTCAATTATCATGTGAGGGTCCAGGCTGCTCTTAACCGTGAGTACGACTGATATATCAGTTTTACACTCTGTAGAAGTGGTACAACTTTACCCACAAGCCGTGTATCCCCTCTAGCCTGGGTCGGCCAAACCCGTATACACTTCCGAGGTGAATGGCTAGGGATCCACTATGAGGCTTTCACAGAATACACTTAATACAAAGCAACCTACTAAGGTTTCTAAGTCGATGTGGAGGCCCTCTAGGTGAGGCACCTTAGCCAAGAATACGTCCCCATGTTAATGTGAGCTACCACCACTGTAGCTCCCCCTCTTGCCTATATTTCAGGTAAGGTTACTAAGCATACAAAGCTAATTACCAAAGCTAGAGCCATGATAGCACTCGTGGTTGCACTATTTGAGAGCACCTAGAGAGGGGGTGAATAGGTGATCCTGCAAAATTTAACAACTAATAGCCATAAAACTTGGTTAAGTCTTAGTATGGCTAAGTAGCGAGCTCTTGCGAATACACAAGTATCACAGAAAAACAATCACAAAAGACACGCGAGTTTATCCCGTGGTTCGGCAAGTATAACACTTGCCTACCTCCACGTTGTGGTGTCCTAATGGACGAGGGTTGCACTCAACCCCTTTCAAGTGATCCAATGATCAACTTGAATACCACGGTGTTCTTCTTTGCTTATCTCTTTTCCCGTTTGCGAGGAATCTCCACAAGTTGGAGTCTCTCGCCCTTACAACAATTATCAAAGTGAAAGCACAAGAGTAAGGGTGGGAAGCAACACACACAAATTCGCAGCAATACGCACACACACAAGCCAAGACTTGAGCTCAAATGAAGCGCAACAAGTTCACCACTAGAATGGAGCTCAAATCACTAACAAAGTCAATCAAGTGCGCGGAGACCGAGTGTGGAAGACTTAGAATGCTAAAAGTATGCTTGGATAACTCCTCCATGCGCCTAGGGGTCCCTTTTATAGCCCCAAGGCAGCTAGGAGCCGTTGGAGGCATTCTTGGAAGGCTAATCTTGCCTTCTGTCGGGTGGCGCACCGGACAGTCCGGTGCACCACCGGACAGTCACTGTAGCATGTCCGGTGTGGATCTCCTTCCTAATTTGGCGCAGCCGACCATTGCAACTCCGGGCTGGTTGGCGCACCAGACACTGTCCGATGCACACTGGACAGTCCGGTGCCCCCAGCCGACCGTTGGCGCGGGCCACGCGTCGCCCGCGGATTACGCGGCTGACCGTTGCGCTGGCAGCCGTTGGCTCACCGGACAGTCCGGTGAATTATAGCCGTACGCCGCCAAGTTTTCTCGAGAGCGGCCAGTTCGTCGAAAGCCAGCCTGGCGCACCGGACACTGTCCGGTGCACCATCGGACAGTCCGGTGTGCCAGACCGAGCTGAGTCTTGGCTGCTCCAGCCAAGTCCTTTTCTTCTTCTCTTTTCTCTGATTCTAGCACTTAGACAAAAAAACCAATGTACTAAGTCTAGAACCATACTTTTGCCTTGATTATCACTTCTCTCTTTATTTAGCACATGAGAGCTTATTTAAATGTGTTGGGAACTTAATCACCAAAACATAATAGAAATTGCCCAAAGGCACATTTCCCTTTCAATCTCCCCCTTTTTGGTGATTTATGCCAACACATCCAAAAGCAATGCAAAACATGCATCATTGATTCAAATTGAAGACCAAATTGTTTTTAACTCTAATTTGGCATATTTGGATCATTCTTTGCCACCACTTGGTTTGTTTTTGCAAATCAAAATCATTTTCCTATCTCTAAGTCAAACACACATGTTTAGGCACAAAGAGAGATATTCCACTTGAAAAAACTGATCGAGTGCCAAAAACTCCCCCTTTTTCTCATAATCATAAATTCTCCCAACAAGAGACCAAATTTTGACAATAAGAATATTTTAACAAATCAAAAAGTTCTAGCTCTACTATTTTCAAAATTCCAAGTGGTAGCTGATCCATTTGCTTTGCTTTGGCCTTAATTTCTCCCCCTTTGGCATTAAGCACCAAAACGGGATCATTTTTGGCCCGCTAACCCCATTGCCTCACCAAAAAATGTCAATTAAGAACAAAAAGGCAATAGGAGCTTAAGAATGAACTTGGAGGTACCGGAGTGCAGTGGAAGTCTTTGCATGGTCCAAGTTCACCTTTCCCTTTCAATTCACCTTTGAGACTACATCAAGTAAACTCAAGCACAAATGTTAGTCTCAATGGGTCAAGTTGTAGCACTTCTCCCCCTAAATATGTGCATCACTCACACATGGACTTGTGAGGTCCGGGGATCCCTTGCACAACTTGAGCACCATAAATAAACAATAAATCTCATAAATGCATAAAATAACTTGATCAAGGGCATAAAACATATGTATGCTGTAAATCAATCCAAGTTACGTGAATCTAAGACATTTAGCTCACTACGCAGCCTACAAAAGGTTTTCTCATCTAAAGGCTTGGTAATGATATCGGCTACCTGGTTCTCGGTGCTAATATAGAACACTTCGATATCTCCCTTTTGCTGGTGGTCTCTCAAAAAGTGATGCCGGATGTCTATGTGCTTAGTGCGGCTGTGTTCAACAGGATTATCCGCCATGCGGATTGCACTCTCATTGTCACATAGGAGTGGGACTTTGCTCAGATTGTAGCCAAAGTCCCGGAGGGTTTGCCTCATCCAAAGTAGTTGCGCGCAACACTGTCCTGCGGCAACGTACTTGGCCTCAGCGGTGGATAGGGCAACAAATGTTTGTTTCTTAGAACTCCAGGACACCAGGGACCTTTCTAGGAATTGGCATGTCCCTGATGTACTCTTCCTATCAACCTTGCATCCAGCATAATCGGAGTCTGAGTATCCAATCAAGTCAAAGGTAGACCCCTTTGGATACCAGATCCCAAAGCAAGGCGTAGCAACTAAATATCTAAGAATTCGCTTAATGGCCACAAGGTGACACTCCCTTGGATCGGATTGAAATCTAGCACACATGCATACGCTAAGCATAATATCCGGTCTACTAGCACATAAATAAAGTAAAGACCCTATCATAGACCGGTATGCTTTTTGATCAACAGACTTACCTCCTTTATTGAGGTTGACATGTCCGTCGGTTCCCATTGGTGTCTTCGCGGGCTTGGCGTCCTTCATCCCAAACCGCTTGAGAAGGTCTTGAGTATACTTCGTTTGTGAGATGAAGGTGCCGTCCTTGAGTTGCTTCACTTGGAACCCAAGGAAGTAGTTCAACTCGCCCATCATTGACATCTCAAATTTCTGTGTCATCACCCTGCTAAACTCCTCACAAGACTTTTGGTTAGTAGAACCAAATATTATGTCATCGACATAAATTTGGCACACAAATAGGTCACCATCACAAGTCTTAGTGAAAAGAGTTGTATTGGCTTTCCCAACCTTGGAAGCATTAGCAATTAGGAAATCTCTAAGGCATTCATACCATGCTCTTGGGGCTTGCTTAAGTCCATATAGCGCCTTAGAGAGCTTACACACATGGTCGGGGTACCGTTCATCCTCAAAGCCATGGGGTTGCTCCACGTACACCTCCTCCTTGATTGGCCTGTTGAGGAAAGCGCTCTTCACATCCATTTGGAACAACCTGAAAGAGTGGTGAGCAGCATAGGCTAACAAAATGCGAATAGACTCTAGCCTAGCCACAGGAGCAGAAGTCTCCTCGAAATCCAAACCTGCGACTTGGGCATAACCTTTTGCCACAAGTTGAGCCTTGTTCCTTATCACCACCCCGTGCTCGTCCTGTTTGTTGTGGAACACCCACTTGGTTCCCACAACGTTTTGCTTGGGACGTGGCACCAGGGTCCAAACTTCATTTCGCTTAAAGTTGTTGAGCTCTTCCTACATGGCTAACACCCAGTCCGGATCTAGCAAGGCCTCTTCTACCCTGAAAGGCTTAATAGAAGAGACAAACGAGTAATGCTCACAAAAGTTAGCTAATCTTGAGCGAGTGGTTACTCCCTTGCTTATATCACCCAAAATCTGGTCGACGGGATGATTCCTTTGAATCGTTGCTCGGACTTGAGTTAGAGGGGCCCGTTGTGCTTCTTCCTCCATAACTTGATCTTCTTGTGCTCCCCCTTGATCACATGCCTCCTCTTGAGGAACCTGTTCATCATCTTGAGTCAGGGGTGCACCATTGTTGAGGAAGAAGGTTGATCTTGCTCTTGGTGTTCCTGTGGTCGCACATCTCCAATCACCATGGTGCGAATTGCGTCCGTTGGAACATCATCTTCATCTACATCATCAAGATCAACTTGCTCTCTTGGAGAGCCATTAGTTTCATCAAATACAACATCGCTAGAGACTTCAACCAAACCCGATAATTTGTTGAAGACTCTATACGCCTTTGTATTTGAGTCATAACCTAGCAAAAACCCTTCTACAACTTTGGGAGCAAATTTTGAATTTCTACCCTTCTTTACTAGAATATAACATTTACTCCCAAATACACGAAAGTATGAAACGTTGGGTTTGTTATCGGTTAGAAGTTCATACGAGGTCTTCTTGAGGAGGCGATGAAGGTAGACCTGGTTTATGGCGTGGCAAGCTGTGTTCACAACTTCCGACCAAAACTGCTCGAGCGTCTTGAATTCTCCAAGCATTGACCTTGCCATGTCGATAAGCGTCCTGTTCTTCCTCTCTACCAGACCGTTTTGCTGTGGTGTGTAGGGAGCGGAGAACTCGTGCTTGATTCCTTCCTCCTCAAGGTACTCCTCCACTTGTAAGTTCTTGAACTCGGACCCATTGTCACTTCTTATCTTTTTCACCTTGAGCTCAAATTTGTTTTGAGCTCTCCTTAGAAAGCGCTTTAGGGTCCCTTGGGTTTCTGATTTATCCTGCAAAAAGAATACCCAAGTGAAGCGGGAAAAATCATCAACAATAACAAGACCATACTTACTTCCCCCGATGCTAAGGTAGGCGACGGGTCCGAAGAGATCCATATGAAGTAGCTCCAGAGGTCTTGATGTGGTCATCACATTCTTGCTATGATGAGCACTTCCCACCTGTTTACCTGCTTGACAAGCTGCACAAGGTCTGTCTTTTTCGAAAATACATTGGTTAGACCTAACACATGTTCTCCCTTTAGAAGTTTATGAAGGTTCTTCATCCCAACATGTGCTAGACGGCGATGCCACAGCCAGCCCATGCTAGTCTTAGCAATTAAGCATGCATCTAGATCGGCCTCCTCTTTCGAAAAATCAACTAAGTAGAGTTTGTCGTCTAATACACCCTTAAAAGCTAGTGAACCATCATTCCTTCTAAAGACAGACACATCTACATTGGTAAATAGACAATTATAACCCATATTACATAGTTGACTAACAGATAATAAATTGTATCCGAGCGATTCAACTAAGAACACATTTGAAATAGAATGCTCAGATGAAATAGCTATCTTTCCTAGTCCTTTAACCTTGCCTTGATTCCCATCTCCAAAGATGACTGAATCTTGGGAATCTTTGTCCTTGATGTAGGAGGTGACATCTTCTTCTCCCCCGTCATGTGGTTTGTGCATCCGCTGTCGATAATCCAGCTTGAGCCCCCGAATGCATAAACCTGCAAGGCAAATTAGGCTTGGGTTTTAGGTACCCAACTCTTGTTGGGTCCTACAAGGTTAGTTACAATAGCCTTTGGGACCCAAATGCAAGTCTTGTCTCCCTTGCATTTGGACCCCATCTTTCTAGCAACCACTTTTTTATTTTTACATGTAAGTACATACTTAGTGTTGCAAGCATGAAAGACAGTAGTAGGTTTATTATACACTTTCCTAGGAGCATGAGACACAAAATTTCTCCTAGGCCTATCATTAAAATTAGAACATGAAGCAATCATAGCATGTGAGTCAAAAGCATTATAACTTCTATTATAATGAGAATTTCTAGAAAATTTTCTATCATGGTACATGAAAGCATGATTCTTTTGACTACTACTAGCCATAGGGGCCTTCCCTTTCTCCTTGTTGGAAATGGGAGCCCTTTGACTTGTTAAGTTCTTGGCTTCCTTTCGAAAGCCAAGTCCATCCTTAATTGAGGGATGTCTACCAACGGTGTAGGCATCCCTAGCAAAGTTTAATTTATCAGTCATTTTTGCAAGTCTTAAGTTGGGCATTAAGACTTGCCACTTCACCATTTAATTTTGTAATAAAAGTAAGGTGCTCAACACATGCATCAACATCAAAATTCTTACACCTATTACAAATGACAACATGTTCTACACAAGAACTAGATTTATTAACTACTTCTAGCTTAGCATTTAAATCATCATTAATACTCTTTAAGCTAGACACAGTTTCATGACAAGCAGATAATTCAGAAGAAAGCATTTCATTCCTTTTAACCTCTAAAGCAAGAGATTTTTGCACACTAATGAACTTGTCATGCTCTTCATATAAAATATCTTCTTGCTTCTCTAATAATCTATTCTTTTCATTTAAAGCATCAATCAATTCATTGATCTTATCAACTTTAGTTCTATCTAAACCTTTGAATAAACTAGTGTAATCTACTTCATCATCGCAAGAGTCATCATCACTTGAAGTAGTATACCTAGGGGTATCTCGAGCGCTTACCTTTTTCTCCTTTGCCATGAGGCATGTGTGGCGCTCGTTGGGGAAGAGAGATGACTTGTTGAAGGCCGAGGCGGCAAGTCCTTCGTCGTCGGAGTCGGACGAAGAGCAATCTGAATCCCACTCTTTGCCAAGGTGCGCCTCGCCCTTCGCCTTCTTGTAGGCCTTCTTCTTCTCCCTCTTCCCGCTCTTTTCTTGTTCCTGGTCATTAGTATTATCGGGACAATTTGCTATGAAATGACCAATCTTACCACATTTAAAACAGGAGCGCTTTCCCTTTGCTTTGCTCTTGTTGGGATGCTCCTTGCGTCCTTTTAGCGCCGTCTTAAAGCGCTTGATGATGAGGGCCATTTCATCTTCATTTAGCCCGGCAGCCTCAACTTGTGCCACCTTGCTAGGTAGCGCCTCCCTGTTGCTGCTTGTTGCCTTGAGTGCCATGGGCTGGGGCTCATAGATGGGCATTGGGCCGTTCAATGCATCATCAACATATCTTGCTTCCTTGACCATCATTCGCTCGCTCACAAACTTTCCGAGTATCTCCCCGGGCGTCATCTTTGTGTACCTAGGATTTTCACGTATGAGGTTCACAAGATGAGGGTCAGTGAACGACCTGAGCATAAGTCGGACGACGTCGTGGTCCGTCCATCTCGTGCTTCCATAGCTCCTGATCTTGTTGACCAGGGTCTTGAGCTTGTTGTACGTTTGCGTTGGCTCCTCCCCCTGATCATGGCAAACCTTCCTAGCTCGCCTTCCACCAACTCCATTTTGGTGATCATGGTGGCGTCGTTCCCCTCATGTGATATCTTGAGGGTGTCCCATATTTGCTTGGCGTTGTCCAAGCCGCTCACCTTGTTATATTCATCCCTGCACAACGATGCTAACAAAACTGTGGTAGTTTGTGCATTCTTATGAATTTGTTCGTTAATGAATACAGGGTTATCCGTACTATCAAATTGCATTCCATTCTCAACTATCTCCCAAATACTAGGATGGAGAGAGAAAAGGTGACTACGCATTTTGTGACTCCAAAAAGTTTAGTCCTCTCCATCAAAGTGTGGAGGTTTACCAAGAGGAATAGAAAGCAAATGGGCATTAGAATTATACGGAATACGAGAATAATCAAATGAAAATTTTGAGTTAACCGGTTTCTTTTTCTCGTCGTAGTCATCGTCTCTTGGGGAAGAAGAAGACTCGTCGCTGTCATAGTAGACGATCTTCTTGATGCGCCTCTTCTTCTTCCCGTCCTTCTTCTTATGACTTGAGCCAGAGTCAGTGGGCTTGTCGTCCCTTGGCTCATTGAAGATTGACTCTTTCTCCTTATCATTGACCACCATCCCATTTCCCTTAGGATCCATCTCTTCGGGCGATTAGTCCCTTTTGTGAAGAGAACGACTCTGATACCAATTGAGAGCACCTAGAGGGGGGTGAATAGGTGATCCTCCAAAATTTAACAACTAATAGCCACAAAACTTGGTTAAGTGTTAGTATGGCTAAGTAGCGAGCTCTTGCGAACACACAAGTATCACAGAAAAACAATCACAAAAGACATGCGAGTTTATCCTGTGGTTTGGCAAGTATAACACTTGCCTACCTCCACGTTGTGGCGTCCCAATGGACGAGGGTTGCACTCAACCCCTTTCAAGTGATCCAATGATCAACTTGAATACCACGGTGTTCTTCTTTGCTTATCTCTTTTCCCGTTTGCGAGGAATCTCCACAAGTTGGAGTCTCTCGCCCTTACAACAATTATCAAAGTGAAAGCACAAGAGTAAGGGTGGGAAGCAACACACACAAATCCGCAGCAATACGCACACACACAAGCCAAGACTTGAGCTCAAATGAAGCGCAACAAGTTCACCACTAGAATGGAGTTCAAATCACTAACAAAGTCAATCAAGTGCGCGGAGACGGAGTGTGGAAGACTTAGAATGCTAAAAGTATGCTTGGATAACTCCTCTATATACCTAGGGGTCCCTTTTATAGCCTAAGGCAGCTAGGAGCCGTTGGAGGCATTCTTGGAAGGCTAATCTTGCCTTTTGTCAGGTGGCGCAACGGACAGTCCGGTGCACCACCGGACAGTCACTGTAGCATGTCCCGTGCAGATCTCCTTCCAAATTTGGCGCAACCGACCGTTGCAACTCCGGGCTAGTTGGCGCACCGGACACTGTCCGGTGCCCCCAGACGACCGTTGGCGCGGGCCACGCATCGCCCGCGGATTGCGCAGCCGACCGTTGTGCTGGCGGCCGTTGGCTCACCGGACAGTCCGATGAATTATAGCCGTACGCCGCCAAGTTTTCCCGAGAGCGGCCAGTTCACCGGAAGCCAGCCTGGCGCACCGGACACTGTCCAGTGCACCACCGGATAGTTCGGTGTGCCAGACCGAGCTGAGTCTTGGCTGCTCCAGCCAAGTCCTTTTCGTCTTCTCTTTTCTCTGATTCTAGCACTTAGACATTTATATTAGTACACAAAAAAACAAATGTACTAAGTCTAGAACCATACCTTTGCCTTGATTATCACTTCTCTCTTTATTTAGCACATGAGAGCTTATTTAAATGTGTTAGGCACTTAATCACCAAAACATAATAGAAATTGCCCAAAGACACATTTCCCTTTCACTATTATCCTGGGTGGTCACTCCATGTTCCAATTATCACAATATGATCTTGCTTAATCATCAGATTTACAACAATAATATAAACTTCATCTTTGGAACATTAATATAATTAAAGAGTGACATCATAAAGATAATGTTGTTGCAATAGCGTAGCTACTTGATTAAACCATAATCCCAGGTTAAACAAGGAATAAGGTTGGAAAGGTTGGGGTATCTAAATAGGTAACCCATTATTAATTTTTGAAGCATTATGGAACATATTCTAAAGCATTTATTTATAAAGAACTTTAAGATATAAGCCTAACCAGGGTTTATGTGAAAATGTGATAAAACCAAATATTATCTTTATATTTTTATTAAGAAAACACATGGCTTAAATAGATTTTATGTAAGAGATAATGAAACAATTAATTATCTTCACTTTTATTTAAGAAAACACATAGCCTATATTATTATCAAGAAAGATATATTTATAATCAATACATAAACTATCATTTTAATTATAAAAAGAACATGAGCACTAATTCCTTTATTTTATCCTTTAGAAAACTAAGTAGTATACATAAATAATATGGATTGAATTCGACGAACAGATTAATCACGCTTATATTATTAGTTATTGACAAATTAAAATATAAATCTAACTAATAAATTATGAGAAAAGATAATTAATCTATTGGTTATATTTAGTTTCAATTTAGCAACATATCATCTAAATCATTTGAAAGGAAATTGTATAAACTATCATTTTTATAAAACTCTAGGTAATGTACTTATATATATCGAACTTGAACATGAAACTATTTTATGAACAAAGATATCTAACTAAATAAATGACTATATTATATTTTTGCTGATAAAAACATATGTGCTATCTTTTAAATTTCTTGTTAACAAAAACATAACTCCAATTTAAATTACAAAAACTAGTGTGAATATCAATTGAAATTGTTAATCACATAATTATGAAATTAATCGAACTGTTTCTAAATTGTTTAGAATCTAAATAATCAAAATTACATAATTAAATCCAGTGTAGGAGTTCGCTTCTATTTACCTATAACCAGCTAGGGGTAGCTGATACATTTATTTTTTGTTTACATATATCATTATAAATAATTATCTCTTGTTTTCTTTGTTATAAAACATAATGCTATAATTCTTTTTAATTTCTTAATTTGAAAACTACACATTACAATAAACATAATACAAATTAATTTACAAAAACAAGTAAATCGTTGCAACTATCAATTTAAACTGATCAGCACACTAACACATAGCTATCTAAATACTATTCAATTTATTTGGATATTGAATACACATAAATCGATTATAGCAAACATAATTAAAAATTATTTGTGAAAACATGTAAATTATTGGAAACACTGATTTCAAATGTTTAACATAAATTTACGTAGTCAACATATTAATATATAATTTATTTGAGTCTTACATGCACATTTTAAAATGGGGAAAATTGTCGCACTGGTTAGCTCAAAATTAAACGTGGACCTTTTTTCTACTTTTGGATGGCACATGAAGAGAGCAGAACACGGGATCAACGGGATGCAACGACGCTTTAATGACAATGCTTGACATGGCATGACGATAGGGCAGCTGCTGGTGTGATGGCACGGCCACGAGTAGCGATGCGACGACAACAAGCCATGGGCGGTAGGAAACAGTGCTCTCTAGACGATGGTGGCCTGAGCACGACGAGCGACACATCACGACGGGCAGCGAGTGGTGCGGAAGCATGGGTGCAGCATGTCCAGACGTCGACATGAACAGAGCAAAGACAAGGCTCGGCGAGCGCATGCGACGACACGCGATGCAACAGCAGCAAGCGGCCATGGCGTAGCGGTGCTGCGTCATGTGAGCGGCTCGAGCAGAGGAAAACATAGAGGATGGTGCGAGCCACAAAACGAGCTGCTTGTCGGTGACAGAGAGGGAGCAGAGAGCCGGGCGAGCTTTTGAGGCGACGGTGCGAGATCTACGCAAGCAGAGCTGTGCGCGGGCTGATCTCCGGCACGGGGCACCAGCGATGCACCACACCCGAATAAGGGGATCCACGGGGCAGGGACGACTCTGCGAAGGTCGCTGGCACGGAACGTCGACGGCGAGCAGCGACGAGCATTATAGTAGCAGCAGCGCGGCATGGTCAACAGCAACCAGCAAGGAGGAGCGAGTAGGGGTGAGGAGAGACCAGGGACTAGCTCGACGGGCATGGTGAAATCTGCAAGAGCCACACGCAGGGAACTAGGTCAGCATAGCGATGAGGTTGCCAGCGATGGGAAAGGTGATTGGGAGCTTCGAGTTTCGGACACTTCGGTGAAGGTCAGCAATGGGGTGGAAGGGGAGGAAGAAGGAGCTGCTGCGCTCATATATAATAGAGGAGGGGAGGAGAAAGGTCATCTAGAACCGACACCATTGATGGCCATTGTAGGCGCCACATTCAACCAGAGAAATGGAATTATCATCAATGTCATTAATGGTGGCTTGAAGAAACGGTCGATATTAATGGAGAGAAGACGAGACAGCTACGTAGTGGAGAGGGGAAGAGAAAGGGACGGCCGACGGTGTCCACAGGGAGGCGAGGCGGCTGCCCAGGGGAGGGAGATGGACGAGCGGCGTGGCAATATGGCATTCAGGCACTTCGAACGAGCAGCGATGGTGCGTTCTGGAGAAGAAAATCCTTACATGTGGGGCCCAAGTGTAATATAAAGGGAGGGAAATGGAAAGGAGGCCCACATGGCAGCCAAAAAAGAGGGAGGGGTAGACGTAAGGAGAATGAGCTAGGCTGGACGCTAGCTTGCTCGGCCAAACGTTTTTTTAATTTTTTTAAAAATGTATAAATGTTTATAATATATATATAAATTTAATTATTCCAAAAAAAATTATAGTAAATTCAAAAATAATATATCCATAAATACAAATACTAAATTTTAATGAATAAACGATTTTAGGTAAACATCTATTAAATAAAAGGGGTCTTCTCATAATAAAAATAAAAATGGTATTCTTGCAAATACTATCGAACAAAAATCATTAACACAACCATTTACAAAAAATTATTTTAACCATTCATTTTTATAAATTGAGGTTTTCTTCACAAGATTAATTCTAAAATTGGATTTAAAATCTAAATCATGCAAAATTTGTGCTTTGCCATGAATGCATCAAACATTTGGTAATATTTTATTATAAAAATTACTCATATTTATTTATATCACCATATTTATTATTTGAAAACATAAGTATTTTCATATCTATTGGAAATTAGTAAATTAAACTGGGTTACTTTTAATTGATGGATTTAGGGTGTTACAAAATATACCCCCTAAAAAGAATCTCGTCCTCGAGATTAGATAGGCTAGCAAGAAAACAAAGGTGATACATGGATTATTGTAGGTTCTTGGTTCACAACAGACTTTTCTAAACTTAAGGAACTTGTTTCTTCATTCCACAATGTATACTGATCAGGCGACCCTAACCATCATAGTTATAAATTGGTTGGTTTGTGCATTTATAACTTGGGTCTTGCCTCATGGTCTTCTTCTCTAGTCGCTTCATGGGACATTGGTGAATAATATGCCCTTCATCTTTGAAGTAGTAGCAAGCACCTCTTACATTGAGCTCTTTTGCGGGTCAACTTTGTTTGACAAACGATAGATGATGGCTGACTGGATGTCTAAGTCTGATTTGATTCTCCTGGTTGGGTGTGGGAAGGAGAGAAGGGATGAAAAGATTGAGCAAGGATAGAGTACAAAGAGCAGATAAAACCCATCTATCTAAGGTTTTACCTAGTAAACTGATGCCAATATGGACAGAAGTCACACAATACACCAACAATCATTACAAAGAAGCAAATCAAACATGAGCACAAGATAACTAATAGAAACTCAAGCACACTAGCACAACACAACTTGATGCTACATGATCAATCAAAAGGGGATTTTTCCTAAGGTCAACAATTTATCATAGGTTTTTTCGAAAGGCGATACAAGGTTAGGAGAAAGAGAGATTATAAAATCAAGGAATCAGATCAGCAATAGCAAGGAGTTAGACAAAAACAAGACATTATTGTTGATGGTCAAGAGTAAAATACAGTAACCATGAACTGGTGAAGCGAGGATAAATGATACAAATAAGGATATGAAGTGAGTTAGGGAAAATGTTTTATCAAGGAGATAAAATAGAGAAGTAGAGAGAGGCAAAAAATTTAATAAATCAAGGTAGATATTGCCCAAGGATGGCAATTCAATAGTAAGAAAACAAGAGCAGAAGAAGTCAAGGGTTATATAGCAGTATTATGGATTAGAAAACTATTATAATATATTATAACATCCTTCTTATCGATCTAGTAAAAAAACTTAATATAATAAAACTATCCTATAAACCTAACCAAGAAGTCTGGTAATAGGGATCCATGACAAAACTTCTTGAGAGGTGGGGATAAGATAGAGAAAAGGGCATCTTCAATAGCTTCGAAAGGATTCCTTCTGGCAAACTTTGCTTCAAGTTCTGCAATCCTAACTTGATCATCTTGTAGTGCTTCTATGTAGAGCCTTGTGATAGACCAAGAATCAAACTAGAAGAGTTGAAGATAAAAGACGAGTTTTGATATAAAGTAAGTTTTTATGGAGGAAAAATAACTCAAGTTTTGAAAGACTGACTAGGCTTTCCATTTCTAACTAATCTAGCGACCTACGGTCACATTTCTTTGATACCACTTCTATCACACCCGGTTTTAAGGGCAAAACCGAATGCATAGCATATGTGTGCTAGGATCTTTTTCCACACATATGTTGACATCATAAGTGTAATATATCAAAAGAACAATGCATAAAAGCGTAAATAAAGATTATATTAACATATTGCGCTTCGAATAGACATAATGTCTTAACCTTTATTATTCATCAAAGTACAGCAGAACATGGGTATCCTTCCACAGGAAGATGACCGGGGGAATCACCAGACTAGCATCCATCGAGTTCATCATCAAAATCTTCATCTACAAACTTCTGATCAAAATTAAGCAAGGGTGAGCTCACTTATGGTCGGGGCTCAACAAGTGGGGTGAAAATGCAATGTTAACAAGGTAAGGCTAAAGTTTATTGCGGTTACCATTTTAGTTGGTCAACATTTTGTTATCAACACCTGATTACTAGGTATAAGTAAATACCAAACCCATTTAAGCATAATTCATAATAAGCATAAGCTCAAACCACTTGAGCAAGTACCATCAACATAAAGCTCAACCTATTGAGCGAACCACTTAAGCATACCGCTTAAACAAAACCGATCACGATTTATTTTCATCTTCAAGTTCAATTATCATGTGAGGCTCCAGGCTGCTCTTAACCATGAGCACGGCTGATATATCAGTTTTACACTCTACATAGGTGGTACAACTTTACCCACAAGCCGTGTATCCCCTCTAGCCTGGGTTAGTCAAACCCGTAAACACTTCCGAGGTGAATGGCTAGGGATCCACTATGAGGCTTTCACAGGATACACTTAATACAAAGCAACCTGCTAAGGTTTCTAAGTTGGTGTGGAGGCCCTCTAGGTGAGGTACCTTAGCCAAGAATACGTCCCCATGTTAACGTGAGCTGCCACCACTGTCGCTCCCCCTCTTGCCCATATTTCAGGTAAGGTTGCTAATCACTAAGCATACAAAGCTAATTACCAAAGCCAGAGCCATGATAGCACTCGTGGTTGCACTGTTTTCCTAGGTGGTCACTCCATGTTCCAATTATCACAATATGATCTTGCATAATCATCGGATTAACAACAATAATATAAACTTCATCTTTGGAACATCAATATAATTAAAGCGTGACATCATAAAGATAATGTTGTAGCAATAGCGTAGCTACTTGATTAAACCATAATCCCAGGTTAAACAAGGAATAAGGTTGGAAAGGTTGGGGTATCTAAATAGGTAACCCATCAAATTATGCATAAAATAAAGATAAACTTAGTATCATGTGTTGATTAGGATCAAATATAATATGCAGGGGGAGAAGTCCACTTGCCTTGCTTATAAAAAACTTGTGATTCTTCCATGGAATAGATCTTGATTCTCAACTACTAGATCAACCACTAAATATCACACAAACAAACAAGAAGAAACAAACACCACTCAATAACATAAAACATTCATCATAGACCAAGCTAACAGAAAAAACATAACAAAAGAGCATTTACTTTTCAAAACATCACAAACAATGGTTATAATAAAAGGTATTCCTTTTTGAAAAGGTGTGATCTATACTTTATAAAATAAGACCTAAGCTTAAAATATCTTAATTATAAACATACAAATATTATATTTACCATTTTAATCCTTTATAAAAGAATATGTGGTATGTCTAAGATTAAGAGTTCATAAGATAAATCACATTATAACATTATTAAACCTTTTTAACCTCTTTTAAAACATATATGTTATATATCTAGGGTTAATGAGCTACGAAACACATTATTAATTTTTGAAGCATTATGGAACATATTCTAAAACATTTATTTATAAAGAACTTTAAGATATAAGCCTAACCAGGGTTTATGTGAAAATGTGATAAAACCAAATATTATCTTTATATTTTTATTAAGAAAACACATGGCTTAAATAGATTTTATGTAAGAGATAATGAAACAATTAATTATCTTCACTTTTATTTAAGAAAACACATAGCCTATGTTATTATCAAGAAAGATATATTTATAATCAATACATAAACTATCATTTTAATTATAAAAAGAACATGAGCACTAATTCCTTTATTTTATCCTTTAGAAAAAACTAAGTAGTATATATAAATAATATGGATTGAATTCGATGAACAGATTAATCACGCTTATATTACTAGTTATAGACAAATTGAAATATAAATCTAACTAATAAATTATGAGAAAAGATAATTAATCTATTGATTATATTTAGTTTCAATTTAGCAACATATGATCTAAATCATTTGAAAGGAAATTGTATAAACTATCATTTTTATAAAACTCTAGGCAATGTACTTATATATATCGAACTTGAACATGAAACTATTTTATGTACAAAGATATCTAACTAAATAAATGACTATATTATATTTTCGCTGATAAAAACATATGTGCTACCTTTTAAATTTCTTGTTAACAAAAACATAATTCCAATTTAAATTACAAAAACTATTGTGAATATCAATTGAAACTGTTAATCACAAAATTATGAAATTAATTGAACTGTTTCTAAATTGTTTAGAATCTAAATAATCAAAATTACCTAATTAAATTCGGTGTAGAGGTTAGCTTTTATTTATCTATAACCAGCTAGGGGTAGCTGATACATTTATATTTTTGTTTATATATATCATTATAAATAATTATCGCTTATTTTCTTTGTTATAAAACATAATGCTATAACTTTTTTCATTTCTTAATTTGAAAACTACACATTACAACAAACATAATACATATTAATTTAAAAAAACACGTAAATCGTTGAAACTATCAATTTAAACTGATCAGCATACTAACACATAGCTATCTAAATACTATTTAATTTATTTGGATATTGAATACACATAAATCTATTATAGCAAACATAATTCAAACTTATTTGTGAAAACATGTAAATTATTAGAAACACTGATTTTAAATGTTTAACATAAATTTACGAAGTCAACAAATTAATATATAATTTATTTGAGTCTCACATGCATATTTTAAAATGAGGAAAATCGTCGCAGTGGTTAGCAAAAAATTAAACGTAGACGATAGGGGTAGCGTGTAAAAATTGGACCTTTCTTCTACCTTTGGATGGCATATGAAGAGAGTAGAACACGGGATCGACGGAGACACAACGACGCTTTAATGACGATGCTTGACGTGGCACGACGATGGGGCAACTGCTGGTGTGATGGCACGGCCACGAGTAGCGATGCGACAACAACAAGCCATGGATGGCAGCAAGTGGTGCTCTCTCGACGATGGTGGCGTGAGCACGACGAGCGACAAAGCACGATGGGCAGCGGGTGGTGCAGAAGCACGGGTGCAGCATGTCCAGACGTCTGTTGGGAATAGTCCCACATTGTCCGGTGAGAGTGGAAAAGCATGGTTTATATGGTTGAGGATGCAATCCCCTAATAGGCTAGCTTTTTAGGGGAGTGTTGGCCCAAGAGATCTAAAGCCTGCTGCTATACGTGCGCGCGCGTGTGTCGCGGCCCGACAGCCTGGACGGGCGCGCCGTGTGTGCGGGCGGCCCTGACGGACACGCCATGTGTCGGCGGTTCGGTCCAACAATTGGTATCAGAGCCAGGTTGGTCCAGTGCATTCTCAGACAAATCTTGGCTCACAATGTGTGAGGGGGAGATTGTTGGGAATAGTCCCACATTGTCTGTTGAGAGTGGAAAAGCATGGTTTATATGGTTGAGGATGCAACCTCCTAATAGGCTAGCTTTTTAGGGGAGTGTTGACCCAAGACACCTAAAGTCTGCTGCTATACATGCGGGCGCGTGTGTCGCGGTCCGACAGCCTGGACGGGCGCGCCATGTGTGCGGGCGGCCCCGACAGACACGCCATATGTCGACGGTCCGGTCCAACAATGTCGACATGAACAGAGCAAAGACGAGGCTCGCCGAGCGCATGCGACGACACGCGACGCAGCAGCAGCAAGCGACCATGGCATAGCGGTGCTGCGTCATGGGAGCGACTCGAGCAGAGGAAAACGCAGAGGACAGTGCGAGCCACACGACGAGCTGCTCGCCAGTGATAGGGAGGGAGCAGAGAGCCGGGCGAGCTTTTGAGGCGACGGCACAAGCTCTGCGCAAGCAGAGCTGTGCGCGGGCTGATCTCCAGCGCTGGGCACCAGCGATGCACCACACCCGAACAAGGGGATCCACGGGGCAGGGACGACTCTGCTAAAGTCACTAGCACGGAACGTCGACGGCGAGCAACGACGAGCATCATAGTAGCAGCAGCGCGGCGTGGTCAGCAGCAACCAGCGAGGAGGAGCGAGCAGGGGCGAGGAGAGACCAGGGACGAGCTCGATGGGCATGGTGAAATCTGCGAGAGATGGGGAAGGTGATTGGGAGCTTTGAGTTTCGTACACTTCGGTGAAGGTCAGCAATGGCTGCAACCGATGGAAGGGGAGGAAGAAGGAGCTGCTGCGCTCATATATAATAGAGGAGGGGAGGAGAAATGTCATCTGGAACTGACGCCATTGATGGCCATTGTAGGCGCCACATTCAACCAGAGAAACGGAATTATCATCAACGCTATTAATGGTGGCTTGAAGAAATAGTCGATATTAATGGAGAGAGAAGACGAGACAGCTACGTAGTGGAGAGGGGAAGAGAAAGGGATAGCCAGCGGTGTCCACAGGGAGGCGAGGCGGCTGCGCAGGGGAGGGAGATGGACGAGCAGCGTGGCATTCAGGCACTTCGAATGAGCAGCGATGGTGCGTTCTGGAGAAGAAAATCCTTACATGTGGGGCCCAAGTGTAATAGAAAGGGAGGGAAATGGAAAGGAGGCCCACATGGCAGCCAAAAAAGAGGGAGGGGTAGACGTAAGGAGAATGAGCTAGGCTGGACGCAAGCTTGCTCGGCCAAACATTTTTTTCTTTTTTTAGAAGATGTATAAATGTATATTATATATATATAAATTTAAGTATTCTAAAAAAAATATAGTAAATTCAAAAAACAATATCTCCATAAATACAAATACTAAATTTTAATGAATAAATGATTTTGGGTAAACATCTATTAAATAAAAGGGGTCTTCTCATAATAAAAATAAAAATGGTATTCTTGCAAGTACTATCTGTCACACCCGGTTTTGGAAGGCAAACCGAATGCGAACTATGTACGTGACAGGATCAGAACTCATGTACACAGCGATTACATAACTGGACATCATCACACAATGCTCAAACTAAATAGCGAAAAGGTACTTTAATTACATCAAGATGTCCGAGACATCCATAGAGTCTAATAAAGATCCATATTGTTCATCATTAATTCAAAGTGCGGAATAACGAAACGTAGAAGATAAGCCCACACAGGCAGCTCACTGGGGGTTGCCACTAAAATAAACTAGAACTCGTTGTAGTCTTGGAACTCCTCAAAGTCCTCCATGTTGCCAACATCTCCTCCTAAGCACTGAGTACAGTGGGGACAACCTGTGGTGGGGTGGTTTGTAAAGCAAGGGTGAGTACACAACAACGTACTCAGCAAATGTCCCATTTTGGCTAAAGTGGACTAGCTGTATGTGGAGTTAAGGTTAAGCGGTTGCTTTTAGTTGGTCAAGTTTTATTACTAAAAGTAGAGCCCAGTTTTAGTAATAAACCCAGTTATTACCCAGAAGTACTCCCTCCAAGAGGAAATACCAGAGATCAAAATTATAACCATCATTGCTAATCATCATCATAAAAGTAACCAAAGTTCTTCTAATCAAAGAGGATCCCAAGGCTGCTCTTAACCGTGAGCACGATTGATATATCAATTTCTAACACTCTACAGAGGTCACACACTTTACGCACAAGCCGTGATTCCCATTCTTCCCGGGGTTCTACCCTCCGCATTGATCACTACCAAGGTGACCTAGCAGGGTCTCACTACGTAGCCTTTACAAAGATTTCCTAGAGGTCATAGTCGCCCGTTAGGTTTCTACAGTTTGATAAACACAGTACATCTCCCCAAAGGAAGGGTGACTAACAAAACTAAATCAAAGAACCTCTGCAACCAGCCTCGGCAGAGCAAGTACTGTGACCGAACCCCATTGACGGCCCTACGACGAAGCCAACTACTCCTCTAGTTCCTCTAATTAATCAGCTAAGGGCGTCCCATTCCACCCTTATGGTTGCACTGTTATCCCGGGTTGTCACTCCCCAAACAGGTCCTTACGAAGAACAGCCTGAGTCCCCTAAAGTATCACAAGAACCTCATCAGGATAACATCATCGTATCATAAATAATCACATCATGTTCATTGATTAAGTTAAAGCAATAGCATAAGCTAACCATGATTAACCCAAAAAGGTAAACAAGGGTAAGGTAAATACAGACTAGTCAATCCTTAAGTTTCAATAAGGTAATGCGGGGCAGTGAATTATAAAGTAAAGTAGGACATGATAAGTTTGTGGACACTTGCCTTCACTAGGTTGTTGCTCAGGAAGATCTTCAGCAACACACTCAGGAACCACGGACTGCTCGTTGTCTAAATAAAACGATCATACATTCAATACATTTGGAAAGTACAAATGAATAGCACATCAAACATGTACAAACATTGGGTCACATCTCAAATGGTACAATATTAAATAAAAGAGAATGAGGTCAAATTATAAAATGAACTAATCTTAATTAGGAGTTGATTACCCTCTAAGTGTTTGGAACACATCTCAAAAAGGTAAAATAGTGATTAAACAAAGAAATAGGTTAAATTATAGGGTGAAATACTCTCCTTTAGGAATTGATTATTCTTTAAGTGTTGTCCATAATTACATAACCTAATTCTATCCATTTTATTGAGACCTAAAAGTTAAACTAGAGATAAATTCATGTAGTACATATTATTAATCTCACAAGATTAAATATACTTTAACTTCTAGGCTGTCATTTTATTTATTTCATTAAATGAATAAATCAACATATACATTAATCTTGTATTCTAGGTGTAAAATTAAAGTGTATAGACTATAGCTGAACATAATTTATTTGGGCAGAGAATAATTTTATGAACATTTTGCAATTTGAACCACTAAATTTGGAGTTCATGAAAAAGATATGAAATAAACAAGTTTTGAAGTTGAAATATGAAATTAGGGCTAATTCTGTGATTACACAAAAGCACAAGGGGCTATTTAAAATAAACCAGGGGCCTGCGCGCTAAAACTCAGGACGACAGGTTGATTTTCTAAAACCCGAGGGTCTCTTAAGTAAAACTTACACGCGATGGGGTACGGGGTGATCTCGACCATCGGATCAGAGATCAACGGACAGGATTAGATCGCGCGGGCACGCGAACGCGACTGACAGGCGGGGATGGGGCGTCAGCGAGCCAGGGTGGGCTGGCCAGCCGGGCCTAGCCGCAGGGGCGCATGTGAGGGGGAGAGAGAAGAGCGGTCGGATCTAGATCGGAGGGCTGGGATTAGATCCGTTCAGCTAAGGTTTAAACCGCCCGATCTCGAACGAACGCTCGAGATCTAACGGCCGGGGACCGAACCTAAACACGGTGGCACCGCTCGGTCCCGCGGTGAGGGCTCGCCGAAGACGAGAGGGGCGGCCACGGTGGGACTCGAGTGGCTTGGGGAAGGGGTCAGACATGTTCAACGCGACACAGCGAACACGACCGTGGGCGCAGAACCGACACGGGGGCGCCAGAGAACGAAGACCGCGGTGGGAAAGGTTCTGCGGCGGCGCAGCTAGCTCCGGTGAGCAATTGCGCGGGCGCGGGGGCAACACTTGGCGAAGTAAAGGCATGGGAAGGGAGCTGACCTTGACTGCAAACTCTGGGGGGGGGCTTGGAGAACGGCGGAGGTGCGATGGAGCTTCGGGTTGACGGAGGCGGGACTCTGGCTGCGCAATAAATGCTCCGATGAGCGTGGGCCGGGCAAACCAGAGGGGAAACAAGCGAATAAGAGGGTGTCCCGAGTAGTTGACAGTGAGGCAGAACTCACCGAGGCAACAGACGGGGCACGGGCTCAACGACGGTCGCAGAATGGATGGCGGTCGACGGTGGGCGGTGGTGGAGCTCTCTGGTCGTGCTTGCAGAGAGAGAGAGAGAGAGAGAGAGAGAGAGAGAGCGAGAGCGAGAGGGTTCGGCTAATGGCGCAAGTGAGCGAGGGGAGGTGGGCGAGCAGGGCGCGGGGCTCAAATGGGACGAGGATGTGTGGAGATGGCCGGAGATCGCGTGATCATGGGCGCGTCCACGGCAGTGGATCGTGGGCGGAAGGTTGGGGACGAGCTGACAGGTGGGGTCAGCGGGACAGAGAGAGAAGCGAGCGCGCTGGCGAGAGGAACGGCGTTGACAGACCTGGCCCACGGGCAACGAGAGAGAGAGGGCACGTGGTTTGGTGCCGATAGGCGGGACCCGCCTGTCAGGCACCGAGGGCGCGCGGGCGCAGGCGCGCGCAGGCTGGGCTTAATGGGCCGACTGGGCTGAAATGGGTTTTCTATTTTCTAGGGAATTTCTAATTGCCTTTTCTATTTATTTTCTCTAGGGTTTTCAATTCAAATTCAAATCAAGTTTCAAATTCAAACCAAATCAAACATGTGCAACAATTCAAAGAATATTTGGGGTTCAACATGATGCAACATTTCATGACCCATATGTTTTGTCAAGAATAAAATAAATAATCCCTTCACTAATTAAGCTAACCCTAACCAAAAGAGAAAGAGAGAGAGAAACTAGAGAGAGATAGAAACTAGAGTGAGATAGAGAAGAGTAACACCTGAATTTGGATGATAATAAGAAAGAAATTTTATACCCCAAATTTAGGGTGTTACAGACCTATCCCCCTTAAAAGAATCTCGCCCTCGAGATTTAGGGCTAGCTAGCAAAGAGTTCAGGGTACTTGGCTCTCAGATCGTTTTCTCTTTCCCAGGTTGCTTCTTCTTCTGAGTGATGGCCCCATCTGACTTTACACATCCTGATGGTGTTCCTCCGAGTGACCCGATCTACTGTCTCTAGAATTTGAGTTGGCTTCTCAATATACGTCAGATCTTCTCGAACTTCAAGGTCTTTTGTTAGCAACTACTCTTTTGGTACTCACAAGCATTTCTTTAACTGAGACACGTGAAACACATCGTGCACAGTGGACAGATTTTCTGGTAAGCTGAGTTGATAAGCCAATTCTCCATGTCTTGCTTGAATCTGATATGGGCCGATGTATCGAGGCGCTAGCTTGCCTTTGACACCAAACCTTTTTGTTCCTCTGATGGGTGACACCTTCAAGTAGACATAGTCTCCCACCTCAAAGCTGAGTTCACTTCTTCTGGTGTCTGCATAGCTTTGTTGTCTAGACTGCGCTGCCTTTAAATTTTCCTAGGCCATCCTGATTTTCTCTTCAGCTTCTAGCAAAATTTCTGGACCGAACACCTGCCTTTTGTCAGGTTAATCCCAATGCAACGGGGTTCTGCAATTCCTCCCATAAAGCGCTTCGAATGGTGACATCTTCAGACTGGCTTGATAGCTATTGTTGTAGGAGAATTCTACATACGGTAGCCTCTTGTCCCAACCTAACTTGTCTTGCAAAGCACAAGCTCTCAACATATCCTCAAGAATCTGATTGGTTCTTTCAGTCTGACCATCTTTCTACGGGTGATAAGCTGAACTGAATTTCAAGTGTGTACCCAAAGCTTCATGCAACTGCTGCAAAAAATGAGAAGTAAACTGGGTGCCTCTGTCCGATACTATCTTCTTTGGAATACCATGCAAGCACACAATCCGAGACATGTATAATTCTGCCAACACCATACTATTATAGGTGGTCTTGACTGGTATGAAATGGGTTGCCTTTGTTAAACGGTCCACCACTACCCAGATGGAGTCATAACCAGCTCGAGTGCGGGGCAGACCGACTATAAAGTCCATCCCAATCTCATCCTATTTCCACTAAGGAATCTGCAATGGTTGCAACAAACCTGTGGGTCTCTGATGTTCTGCCTTGATCCTCTGACAATTGTCGCATTTGGCCACATACTCTGCTATCTCTCTTTTCATACCATACCACCAGAATCTCTTCTTCAGGTCTTGGTACATTTTCTCGCTACCAGGGTGTATGGAATATGCTGTCTCATGAGCTTCCTTGAGAATTAGTTCCCAGATCGATTTGATGTCGGGAACGCACAACCTATCCTTGAACCATACCACCCCTTCTGCATCTTCATGGAAATCCGGACCTTTCCCATCTATGATTAGTTGCCGGATCTCATTGATCTTCTCGTCATCTTTCTGACCTTTCCTGATGTCTAGTTTTAGAGTGGGTTCTAGCTCAATTGTCACTCCTCGAGTGTTGTTCAGGAATCCGAGACTTAGCCTGTCGAATTCCTTTGCTAACTCGAACGACATCGAGTGAGCGGCCAACATATTAACTTGACTCTTTCTGCTCAGAGCATCTGCAACCACATTTGCTTTGTCTGGGTGATAATGGATCTCCAACTCATAGTCTTTGATCAATTCTAGCCATCTTCGTTGCCTCATGTTTAACTCTGATTGAGTGAATATGTACTCGAGGCTCTTGTGATCCGTGTAGATATCACACTTCTACCGATAAAGATAATGTCTCCAGGTCTTCAGTGCATGAACCACTGCTGCTAGCTCTAGATCATGAGTGGGGTAATTCTTCTCATGAACTTTCAACTGTCGGGACGAGTATGCCACTACTTTCCCTTCTTGCATTAACACACATCCCAGTCCGGTGTACGAAGCATCACAATATACTGAGAATGGCTTGTGAACATCTGGCAAAACCAATACCGGTGCTGTTGTCAACTTCTGCTTTAACATCTCAAATGATTCTTGGCACGCTGGGGTCCACTTGAACTCAACCTTCTTTGCTAGCAAGGCTGTCATTGGTCTAGCAATCTTGGAGAAACCTTCAATGAAACGCCAATAGTAACCGGCCGTTCCAATGAAACTCTTGATTCCGTGGACATCTTTTGGTGCTTTCTAGTCTAGAATCGCTACTACCTTCTTTGAATCTATAGCCAGTCCATCTTGGTTTATAATATGACCCAAGAACAGAACTTCGCTGATCCAGAACTCGCACTTGCTAAGTTTGGCGTACAACTGGCAATCGCGTAGCCTCTGAAGTACTTTCCTCAAATGTTCCTCATGCTCTTGCTCATTCTGGGAATATATAAGAATGTCATCAATGAACACCACTATGAACTTGTTAAGGTAGTCCATGAACACACTGTTCATCAGGTACATGAAGTAAGCTGGCGCGTTCGTCAATCCGAATGACATAACCATGAACTCATATAACCCATACTTGGTGATGAATGCTGTCTTCGGTATATCTAAAGGTCGGATTCTGAGCTGATGGTAACCTGACCTCAGATCTATTTTTGACAATACACTGGCTCCTCTCAACTGATCAAATAGGTCCTCAATTCGAGGCAGGGGGTACTTGTTCTTGATAATGACTTCATTCAAAGATCTGTAATCAATGCACATCCTCTTCGTACCATCCTTCTTGTCCATAAATAGCACTGGGGCTGCCCAAGGCGAGATACTTGGTCTGATGTAACCTTTCTCCAACAACTCATCAATTTGCTTCTTGAGTTCCACCAATTCTGGTCTGGACACTCGATAGGCTCTCTTGGAAATAGGGGCGGTGCCTGGGATAAGCTCTATGACAAATTCAACTTTCCTTTCAGGTGGCATACCTGGTAACTCCTTTGGGAATACATCGGGGAATTTTGACACAATCCTAATTGCCTCAATTGGACTGGACTCTTTGTCTTCTACTGATAAATGGTGACATGCTCCTTCTTCTAGTTTAGGCAAGTACAACTTAGTTACTACTTCCTTTCCGGATGGGGACACCAACTTGACTGTTCTCTTGTCACAACTGACAGTGGCTTGGTTTCTGTGTAGCTAATTCATCCCTAGGATGACATCTAGCCCTTGAGTTTCCATTACTACTAGGCTAGTGGGGAAGTTTATCCCCCTTATTTCAATCCTTAGATTCGAACAAATCCTATTGGACTGAACTTTTCCCCCAACTGAATTAACTCTTAAAGGCGGGACCATTGGTTCTATGGGGATGTTATGTGATTCTACCCATGATGTAGAAACAAAAGAATGCGTGGCCCCAGTATCAAATAGTACTTTTGCTAGATAGGATTCGATTGGAGATATACCTACTGCCACGTCCTGAGCATCCTGGATTGCTTTGGCCTCCAGGTGGTTCACCTTTCCACAGTTGTAGGCCTGACCACAGACTCCTGGTGCTTGCTGTGGCGCTCCTTGTCTTGCTGGGGCATTGACTGCTAGCGGCTGCTAAGCTGCTTTCTTGGGACAGTTCTTTACCCAGTGGTTTTGTTCTCCACAGTAGAAACATGCACGACCTCCCACTTGTGCTGGGGCTACTTGGCTATTTGGGTTAGTTGCTGGGGCAGGAAGGCGAGTTGCCTGGTTGCTCTGGCGCTGGTACTGATTTCCTCCCGGTTGAGTGTTCTAACGGTATTGTTGTTGATGCTGAGGAAACTGCCTCTGGTATTGGTGCTGATGCTGACACTGGTGCTGGTGACCTTGCTTGAATTGCTGGGGTGAGTTGCCTGAGTAGCGGGGACAGCTACTACTCCCGGCCTGAGGTCCACCAATCTTGCGTTTCCTGTCCTCCATCTCTTGACGCTTCCTTTCAGTCATGATTGCCCTGTCTATCAAGTGCTGGAAGGTGGGGAAAGTGTGGTTCATCAACTGGTAGTGGAGGAGATCAACCAATCCTCTTAGGAAGTGGTACTACCTCTTGGCATCCGTGTTGACATCTTCTAGGGTGTAACGTGACAGCTGCAAAAACTTGTCCCTGTACTCGCTGACGGACAGGGGACCTTGCTTCAGGGTGAGGAACTCCTCCTTCCTCACTATCATCAGTCCCTCAGGCACATGGTAGCGACGGAAGTTGTCCCTGAACTCCTCCCAAGTGATGGCTTCAGGGTTGGCATGAGTGGCGAGGTAAGACTCCCACCAGGACTGTGCTGCTCCCCTTAGCTGTCGGGGACCGTACAACACCTTCTCACGATTGTTGCAAGGAGCAGTGTGCAACTCACGTTCCACGGTACGCAACCAATCTTCAGCATCCATGGGGTTAGAAGAGTGGGCAAAGACAGGGGGATGGCCCCTCATGAATTCTGCCCGCTTATCTCTGGGCACCTGTGGCATCTAACTTGCACTGGAGGTTGAGGCGAGGGTGGCTGCTGCTGCACCTGTTGCATTGCTGCTAGTGTCTGACTAATTGCTTGGACTGCCTGAGTTTGCATCATGAACATCTGCTCAACTATCATCAGGGGTGGCGGTGGCAACTACTGCTGTTGGGCTGCATCCTCTTGGGGTGCTTGCTGTTCGGGCTGAGCACGCCTTGCACCTCTGCGCCTGTTCTCAGACATCTGTAGAAAGCACACACACATCAGATCTGACTCTATAGTCTTTCAACATAAGAAAAGATATACAGAATTCTTCAAAGCACTGAACAACTGATCATCTTCACTGATAGCTTCTCAGATAAAGAGGAAAGTGGAAATAAATGGATTACCCAACTAAATAACTGACTTTATTAATAACTACACCAAGTTGTAGGGGATACCCACACCTTGATGACAATCATTACAAAGATCCAACTTCATTACATGTTCATCATGACAAGCATTCCAACATATGATAAGCAAACTAACTCTAACTAAGACTGACTAGACTAAGACGCTAAATTAAGCATTATTACAGACTCCGACTCTGTCGATCTATGGATCCAAATCTATCTGGGTCCTACAGTTAGGGGTACCATAGTCAAAGCGACCACGAGGCGGTGAGCGGTAAGGGTGCTGAATCTCGACAGGGGCGGGAGAACCACCATCTAGATAGTTGCGTGCCGCGCACTCAGCACGTAATTCCGCAACCTTCGCCTGAACCTTGCCCAACTCGTCAAGGGCATGGTCCAACTCTATGTTGAGCATGGCGGCCAGGTTGACCATGCTATTCAGCCTAGGATTGCCCTCACCAACTGGCGAGACAATCACACCTCCAACACTGTCGGTCGAACGGCGAGGGTAGTACTTCAGGTCAAGGCCATCAGCTACCCCGTCGAACAACGAGCAATACTGAGAAAGTGCACATCGTGGTGCATCTTGCATGGCTGCCTCAGCAGTATCCCTCTTAGTAATAGAATAATGCTCTAAGAAGGCCTCTACACCCTAGAGATCATCGTCCGGATGCCGCACCAAGCAAGTAGCCCCCCACTAGTCCGGTTATAACCCACGACGATGCTGGTAGACTACAAAACGATACTCGATGGACCAAGTGTGTCGGTCAAAGGCCCGACACAGCAAGGTGTTGAGAGCATCGTGGAAGTGACACTCACGGGCGGCGTCACGAGTGATGGGTCTAGCGATCCATCCCTCCGGTTCCTCCGAGAGCTCCGTGCCGTGGCTCGAACTGCCACCGGCGTCGTCGTCGTCTCTGTCTCCATCAAGGTCTCCTCCAGCAACCGGGATGCCCTGTGGTGGTGCATGGGGCATCTCTGGCTGAGGTGTAGGGGAAGGCGGCCTCCCAGACTCCACCTCCTACTGAGGCGAGGGGGAAGAGTCCTACTACTCCTGGTCCTGCTCTTGGCGTCGGTGCTCCTGCTCCTCGTGTAGGCGACGATGCAGTCTCTCCAAGTGACTGGACTGCCCTGGCACCGTGCGACGCAGTGGATGCTTCGCCAGGCGAGAAGGCAAAAAGGGGATCACTGACTTACGTGCAGTGCATCTAATATGAGCCATCTACAAAAGACATCATAAGCACAAGAGTGAGAGCAGAGCTATAAGACTAGAAAGTAAACAGAAAGAAAAGTGAGACAAAACTTTTGGGATAAGTAAATAACATAGAGTTGGTCAAGATGACCAACTTTTGAAATGACACTAAGGTCAAGGTAAGAGTAGGGGTCTATAGTCCTTAGAGCGACCATTCTAGTCTAGGTTAGCGGTCCTACAGTCAGCAAGGCTTTGATACCACTTATGTCACACCCGGTTTTGGAAGGCAAACTGAATGCGAACCATGTATGTGCCAGGATCAGAACTCATGTACACAGCGATTACATAATTGGACATCATCACACAATGCTCAAAGTAAATAGCGGAAAGGTACTTTAATTACATCAAGATGTCCGAGACATCCACAGAGTCTAATACAGATCCATAGTGTTCATCATTAATATCTAAGTGTGGAATAACGAAACGTAGAAGATAAGCCTACACAGGCAGCTGACTAGGGGTTGCCACTAAAATAAACTAGAACTTGTCATAGTCCTGGAACTCCTCAAAGTCCTCCATGTTGCCAACATCTCCTCCTGAGCACTGAGTACAGTGGGGACAACCTGGGGTGGGGTGGTTTGTAAAGCAAGGGTGAGTACACATCAACGTACTCAGCAAATGTCCTGTTTTGGCTAAAGGGGACTAGCTGTATGTGGAGTTAAGGTTAAGCAGTTGCTTTTAGTTGGTCAAGTTTTATTACTAAAAGTAGAGCCAAGTTTTAGTAATAAACCCAGTTATTACCTAGAAGTACTCCCTCCAAGAGGTAATACCAGAGATCAAAATTATAACCATCATTGCTAATCATCATAAAAGTAACCAAAGTTCTTCTAATCAAAGAGGATCCCAAGGCTGCTCTTAACCGTGAGCACGGCTGATATACCAGTTTCTAACGCTCTGCAGAGGTCGCACACTTTACCCACAAGCCGTGATTCCCATTCTGCCCGAGGTTCTAGCCTCCCCATTGATCACTACCAAGGTGACCTAGCAGGGTCTCACTACGTAGCCTTTACAAAGATTTCCCAAAGGTTATAGTCGCCTGTTAGGTTTCTCCAGTTTGATAAACATAGTACATCTCTCCAAAGGAAGGGTGACTAACAAAACCAAATCAAAGAACCTCTGCAACCAGCCTCAGCAGAACAAGTACTGTGCCTGGACCCCATTGATGGCCCTACGGCGAAGCCAACTACTCCTCTGGTTCCTCTAATTAATCAGCTAAGGGCGTCTCATTCCACCCTCATGGTTGCACTATTATCCCGGGTTGTCACTCCCCAAACAGGTTCTTACGGAGAGGTACTCAGGAAACAGCCTGAGTCCCCTAAAGTATCACAAGAACCTTATCGGGATAACATCATTGTATCATAAATAATCATATCATGTTCATTGATTAAGTTAAAGCAATAGCATAAGCTAACCATGATTAACCCAAAAAGGTAAACAAGGGTAAGGTAAATACAGAGTAGTCAACCCTTAAGTTTCAATAAGGTAATGCGGGGTAGTGAATTATAAAGTAAAGTAGGACATGATAGGTCTGAGGACACTTGCCTTCAGCAGGTTGTTGCTCAGAAAGATCTTTAGCAACACACTCAGGAACCTCGGACTGCTCGTTGTCTAAATAAAGCGATCATAAACTCAATACATTTGGAAAGTACAAATGAACAACACATCAAACATGTACAAACATTGGGTCACATCTCAAATGGTACAGTATTAAATAAAGGAGAATGAGGTCAAATTATAAAAATGAACTAATCTTAATTAGGAGTTGATTACCCTCTAAGTGTTTGGAACACATCTCAAAAAGGTAAAATAGTGATTAAACAAAGAAATAGGTTAAATTATAGGGTGAACTACTCTCCTTTAAGAATTGATTATTCTTTAAGTGTTGTCCATAATTACATAACCTAATTCTATCCATTTTATTGAGACCTAAAAGTTTAACCAGAGATAAATTCATGTAGTACATATTATTAATCTCACAAGATTAAATATATTTTAACTTCTAGGGCTTTCATTTTATTTATTTCATTAAATGAATAAATCAACATATACATTAATCTTGTATTTTAGGTGTAAAATTAATGTGTACAGACTATAGCTAAACATAATTTATTTGGGCAGAGAATAATTTTATGAACATTTTGCAATTTGAACCACTAAATTTGGAGTTCATATGAAAAAGATATGAAATAAACAAGTTTTGAAGTTTGAAATATGAAATTAGGGCTAATTCTGTGATTAAACAAAGCACAGGGGGCTATTTAAAATAAACCAGGGACCTGCGCGCTAAAACTCAGAACGATGGGTTGATTTCCTAAAACCCGAGGGTCTATTAAGTAAAACTTACACGCGAAGGGTGCGCGGTGATCTCAACCATCGGATTAGAGATCAACGGGCAGGATTAGATCGCGCAGGCGTGGGCGCGCGGACGCGACTGACAGGCGGGGACGAGGCGTCAGCGAGCCAAGGCGGGCTGGCCAGCCGGGCCCAGCGGCAGGGGCGCAGGTGAGGGGGAGAGAGAAGAGCGGTCGGATCTAGATCGGAGGGCTGGGATTAGATCCGTTCAGCTAAGGTTTAAACCACCCGATCTCGGACGGACGACCGAGATCTAACGGCCGGGGATCAGACCTAAACGCGGTGGTGCCGCTCGGTCCCGCGGCGAGGGCTCGCTGGAGACAAGAGGGGTGGCCACGGCGGGGCTCGAGTGGCTTGGGGAAGGGGTCAGACACGTTCAACACGATACGACAAATACGACTATGGGCACAGAACCGACACAGGGGCGCTAGAGAATGCAGACCGCGGTGGGAAAGGTTCCGCGACGGCGCAGCTAGCTCTGGTGAGCAATTGCGCGGGCGCAGGGGCAACACTTGGTGAAATAAAGGCATGGGAAGGGTGCTCACCTTGAGTGCGAACTCCGGGGGGCTTAGAGAATGGCGGAGGTGCGATGGAGCTTCGGGTCGACGGCGGTGGGACTCCGACTGTGCAAGAAATGCTCCGGTGAGCGTGGGCCGGGCAATCCAGAGGGGAACGAGCGAACCAGAGGGTGTCTCAAGTAGCTGACAGTGAGGCAGAACTCACTGAGGCAACAAACGGGGCGCGGGCTCGACGGCGGTCGCTGAACGGACGACGGTGGGTGGTGGCAGAGCTCTCTGGTCGCGCGCGCAGAGCGAGAGAGAGAGAGAGAGAGAGAGAGAGAGAGAGAGAGAGAGAGAGAGAGAGAGCGAGAGGGTTTGGCTGAGGGCGCAAGTGAGCGAGGGGAGGTGGGTGAGCAGGGCGCGGGGCTCAAAAGGGGTGGGGACGTGAGGAGATGGCCGGAGATCGCGCGGTCGTGGGCGCGTCCACGACAGGGGATCATGGGCAGGAGGTTGGGGACGAGCTGACAGGTGGGGTCGGCGGAATAGAGAGAGAAGCAAGCGCGCGGGCGAGAGGAACGACGCCGACAGACCTGGCCCACGGGGCAGCGAGAGAGAGAGAGAGGGAGAGAGGGCGCGCGGGTTGGCGCCGACAGGCGGGACCCATCTATCAGGCACCAAGGGCACGCGGGCGTGCAGGCTGGGCTTAATGGGTGGACTGGGCTAAAATGGGTTTTCTATTTTCCAGGGTATTTCTAATTGCTTTTTCTATTTATTTTCTCTAGGATTTTCAATTCAAATTCAAATCAAGTTTCAAATTCAAACCAAATCAAACATGTGCAACAATTCAAAGAATATTTGGGGTTCAACATGATGCAATATTTCATGACCCATTTGTTTTGTCAAGAATAAAATAAATAATCCCTTCACTAATTAAGCTAACCCTAACCAAAAGAGAAAGAGAGAGAGAGAAACTAGAGAGAGATAGAAACTAGAGTGAGATAGAGAAGAGTAACACCTGAATTTGGATTATAATAAGAAAGAAATTTTATACCCCAAATTCAGGGTGTTACACTATAAAACAAAAATCATTAACAGAACCATTTACAAAAATATTATTTTAACCCTTCATTTTTATAAATTGAGGTTTTTCTTCACAAGATTAATTTTAAAAATTGGATTTAAAATTCAAATCATGCAAAATTTGTGCTTCGCCATGAATGCATCAAACATTTGGTAATATTTTATTATAAAAATTACTCATATTTATTTATATCACCATATTTATCATTTGAAAACATAAGTATTTTCATATCTATTGGAAATTAGTAAATTAAACTGGGTTACTTTTAATTGATGGATTTAGGGTGTTACAAAATTTACCCCTAAAAAGAATCTCGTCCTCGAGATTAGATAGGCTAGCAATAAAACAAAGGTGATACATGAATAATTGTAGGTTCTTGGTTCACAACAGACTTTTCTAAACTTAAGGAACTTGTTTCTTCATTCCGCAATGTATACTGATCAGGCGACCCTAACCATCGTAGTTATAAATTGGTTGGTTTGTGCATTATAACATGTGCACTAAGATGATTACCTAGCAGTCTTTGAGAATTGCAAATAAGTCTCTAGAGCTCGATTTAATTATTAAAATGACCAAAAACTAAATTAGTCCCTATATTGCTTGTTTTAACTCCGATTTAGTCCGTTCAAGTTGCGTTAGCCTCGTATTAAATCTGTCTATGCAATAACAACATCATTCACAAAATAATACTTACTTTTATATTGCTTATCCTATGATTATTGATTTATCTTGCTAATCAAAGTTAAATGTCCATGATTATAACCTGACTAAAAATACAACCTATAATCAAGTTATATCTCGGATTAAAGTTTAATTAATTCCCACATGATTTATATTAATTAACATATAATTTATCTTTTATTATTTAATCACCTAAATCTTTGGAAAATGATATCCTCTTCTCCGTAACTCTGAATTTAGTGGTTCTCGAACCTAGGATCTTGTTACGATGCATATAACATTATTGTGTAGATTGTTCTTATGTTTAGTGTGATGTTAATTTTGCCTATACCATGTTTGTTTGTATTGCTACGATTAGCAGTGAGGTCACGACAATCTGATGATCATCCTGGTTCCTGGGATCTCAAGTCTAAGGCAAGTTGTGTACTTGATCACTTTTCTTTATCCAATAATGTTACGGTTAATCACTATGACATGCTCAGGTTAATCTGATGGGACCTAATAGGTTTCCCTAGACTTGTTTATCTCAGACCTGGTTTACCACTGAACTTTTGGGTAGATTTGCTATTGCTCTACCTAGTTTTGGGATTAATATTACATTATGATCATGTTCCAACTATACTGTTATTTTAATTATTGTTCATGACAAGATCATTGTGTTAATTGGAGCATGGAGCTTAACTTGAGAAACACGTGCTACCACAGGGGTGGAACGGGACGCCCTTGGCTAACTAATTAGGAAAGCTAGTGGAGGACTACCTTACCAGAAAGGGGCAAAGGAAGTAGGGGAGTTGCGTATAGGGAGGTTCTCGGGTCGATCATGTTGTGATCGCTTTTCGGACGAGGGATTCCTATATTGCCCTTCCTAGAAACTGTAGCCGGTTTTCTGAAGCTAGTGGAACTTTGTAAAGGCCTCGTAGTGGATCCCTAGCCATTCACCTCGGAAGTGTCTAAGGGTCTAGCTAACCCTAGCTAGACAGGATACATGACATGTGGGTAAAGGGTACAACCTCTATAGAGTGTAAAACTGGTATATCAGTCGTGCTCGCGGTCATGAGCAACTGAGGACTCCCGCATGATTAATTTATGGAACTAAACTTAATCTCTCATATGCATTGCATCCGAGTGTTGTTATTAATTTGATCTCTTACTTAATTGAGTTGGTACCTACTTATACTTAGTAACTACTAATAAAACTTTGACCATCTTTAAAAGCAATGCTCAACTTTAACCATCTCCTTTGGTAAGCCTTACACTTCACATTAGCTCCCACCTTTGATGAGTTTATGCACATTATTCCCCACAACTTGTTGAGCGATGAACGTATGTGAGCTCACCCTTGTTGTACTCACATTCCCCCAGGTCAAGAACATGTACTACTGGATGAGGCGTATGAAAGATGTCGTGATGAGTTCGTGAGATGGCTAGGCCATCGTCTCCCAGTCAACTATGGTTGCTGGATCGTTGTCTTCGTATGATGTAATTATTTAACTATTTTGTATAGAACTCCATTATATATTAATGATGTGACATTCGTTTCTGTACCATGTGTCATCATATGTATGAGACTTGGTCCTAGCACACTTGGTGATTACTTGATGGCCGGGTCTCTAAAACCCGGGTGTGACAGAAGTAGTATCAGAGGAATGTTTGTAGCAGAACCTCCCAAGTCATTAGGCCCACCTACAGTTGTCCTTGTCCTTCAGACCTCGGACAACCCTGCAGGTGCACCTGATCACTTGACAAGTTCGGTATCTGAATTTTTTTTACCTTGCCCAAGAGCGTTTCACCCGTCACGCAGATATTACAACACATCGGAGGAACGAATATGCGGAAGCAGTTACAACAACTGATTTTATATTAAATTATAGAAAGAGTATTATTATTACAGACTAGTAATATATCAGAGTGCTGGAGTACTATTATTACAAACCCGGGAGGCACAAACCCCTCCTGCATAACAGTAAAGTTTTTAAAGGAGGACACTCCCTCTCGAGGCTTCAATCCTGGTTCTCTTCCTTTGGCACCACCTTGGAACAAAAGCAACAAAAATTTGCTGCTTCCTCGCCTACAACAACATGGGTTCGAAAACCCTGAGTACGAAGTGTACTTTTGCAAGTCTTACCCATCAAAATAAAAGACTCTCAAGGTGTTGGGACCGTGCTTCGTCGCCGAAGGTCCTGCAGGAAGAAACAGTTTCGGTTGAAATTGTCTGTACGCAATGTCGAAGGGTGCTGTCCATGAAGCTTCGGAATTACAAACTGACTTAAAGATAGAATGACCTTTTAGTCCATAAGAGTTTGAGTCGATGTTGTAAACTTTTATGAGGGGTATGATTGTAATTGTTCACAGGCTGTGTCTTGTGCCTATAAATAGTGAACAGTATTCCTTTACTGTTCAGGCATTCCTGTAATTGCAAAGGCATCACTCGGGAATTATTGCTGGTCAAGACGAAGGTATAATCATACCTTAAACATTGTATTTAAACATTTTAGATTCAAATAATAAATACGTGAATGGTGCCATTTATCTCCAACATATCTATCTTTAATGTTTTACTTTTTACATCGTTTTATGTTATTTTTGTCACCTTCGTAATATTATGTTTGTGCCCTTCGTCCGAAGTTCATTAAACCCTGGAGGAGATAATGCTTCAGCGGACGAAGGGTATTTAATATTTAACATCTTCGTGTTGCCTTGTTCTTGATTCATAGCATTTGAGAACAAGTCCCCAACATTGGCGCCCACCTCCGGTCAACTCACTTCCACTTTTTTGAGCTGATGGCTTCGTTCAACGATCAAGCTGGAGTTGCTTCAGCCCCGAAGCTGGTACTCCCGATAACAGGTGGTTCATGCTCAGAGCCAGCCAACAAAAAGCAGAAGAAGGAAGCACAGAGAAGGGTACAGCATGTTGGAGTGCAAGGACCCTTCATCAAGTCAAGATGGTCTCACATTCCAATTACCTTCTCCCAAGAGGATCTTCAGCTCAAGGATTACCCACACAATGATGCTATGGTTATATCCTGTGTGATCAAAGGATTTCTGGTCCATAATGTTTTGGTTGACACAGGCAGCGCAGCTGATATCATATTCGCTAAAGCTTTCAGACAAATGCAAGAGCCCGAAGACAAGATTCATGATGCTACGCACCCTCTTTGTGGCTTCGGAGGACGGCAAATTGTAGCACTTGGGAAGATTACCATGCCAGTAACCTTCGGATTTGTTAACAACACAAGGACTGAGCAAATTGTGTTTGATATTGTTGACATGGAGTATCCTTACAATGCTATCATTGGTCGCGGTACTCTCAATGCCTTTGAAGCAATTTTTCACCCAGCTTACCTCTGCATGAAGATACCTTCGGACCAAGGGCCTATTGCTATTCATGGAAGTCAGGAAGATGCCAGAAGGGCCGAAGGAAATTGGACAGATTCAAAAGCAATCCATAACATAGATGGAGCTGAGGCCTATGAGCAATACGAGTTCAGAAGGGAAAAAGCTACTTCAGCTGATCAGCCGAAGCCCATGCTCTTATGTGAGGATATAGCAGATCAGAAGGTGCTATTGGGATCTCAATTGTCTGAAGAGCAGGAAAAAACCTTGATAAGGTTTATGTTCAACAATAAAGATGTTTTTGCTTGGTCAGCTAATGATCTTTGTGGAGTTAACAGGGATGTTATTGAGCATTCGCTCAATGTCGATCCATCCTTTAGACCCAGAAAGCAGAGGCTTCGAAAGATGTCTGATGACAAGGCCGAAGGTGCTCGGAATGAAGTGAAAAGACTTCTCAGTGCCGGAGTTATTAGAGAGGTAAAATACCCAGAATGGTTGGCTAACACTGTTATGGTGAAGAAGGCCAATGGTAAATGGAGAATGTGTATTGATTTTACTGACCTCAATAAGGCTTGTCTGAAGGACGAGTTTCCATTGCCAAGGATAGATTCCTTAGTCGATGCAGCAGCTTCATCAGAGCTTATGAGTTTGCTGGATTGCTATTCAGGCTATCACCAAATCTGGATGAAGAAGGAGGATGAACCGAAAACCAGCTTCATAACCCCTAGTGGGACATATTGTTACCTTCGGATGCCTGAGGGGCTTAAAAATGCTGGAGGAAGCTTCAGCAGAATGACAGCGAAGGTTCTCCATTCTCAGATAGGCAGGAATGTACTAACTTATGTTGATGACATCATTGTAAAAAGCACGAAGCAAGATAACCACATTGCTGATTTACAGGAGACTTTCGCTAATTTTAGACAGGCTGGTTTAAAGCTGAATCCAGAAAAATGTGTCTTTGGAGTAAAGAAGGGGAAATTTCTTGGTTGCCTAGTTTCAACAAAGGGAATTGAGGCTAATCCAAGTAAAATCGAAGCTATACTTCGAATGGAGCCACCAAGTACAAAAAAGGGGGCTCAAAGATTGACGGGGAGGCTGGCATCTCTCAACAGATTCATATCCAGATCAGCAGAGAGAAACTTACCATTCTTCGAAGTGCTGAAGTCAGCCGAAGTCTTTCAATGGGGACCAATCCAGTAGAAAGCGTTCGAAGAGTTGAAGCAATATTTGATAGATCTAACAACATTAACTCCACCAACGCCAGGGGCTCCTTTGTTATTATATGTGGCAGCTTCGCACTCAGCGGTAAGTGCAGCACTTGTCCAGGAGAAGCTTGAAGGCCAAGTTAAGAGGCAGGCCCCAATATATTTCGTATCCGAGGTTCTTAGTTTATCGAAGAAAAATTATACAGAATTGGAGAAGGTACTGTATGCTGTTTTGATGGCCTCCAGGAAGCTTCGGCATTATTTTCAAGCTTACAACATAATTGTTCCTTCTTCGCAACCTCTGAAGGATATTATGAGAAACCGAGAAGCTACTGGAAGGATTGGAAAATGGGCTGCAGAGCTCAATGAATTTTGTATTGATTATGTTCATAGATCCTCGATTCAGTCCCAGGCGTTAGCAGACTTCATTGCTGATTGGACGCCAGGGGCTCAGGAGGAAGAAACAAATAAAGATGCCGAAGCATGGACAGTGTTTTGCGATGGGTCTTGGAGAACCTTCGGAGCAAGAGCGGCTGCTGTGTTGGTTTCACCTTCCAAAGTTAAAACTTGTTATGCGGCAAGACTTGATTTTAGTTGCACAAATAATATTGCTGAATATGAAGCTCTGCTCTTGGGTCTTCGGAAGTTAAAGGCAATGGGAATCAGAAGGGCCATTCTTAAAACTGATTCTCAAGTTATTTCTGGTCATGTTGACAAGAGCTATAAAGCAAGAGACCCGAAGCTTGAAAAGTATCTAGATACAGTCCGAAGGGTTGAGGCTTCCTTCGAAGGTTTCTCTGTCAAAAATATTCCGCGTGGAGAAAATGAATACGCTGATCTATTGGCCAAGTCAGCAGCCCAGGGGCTGCCTATACCTTTGGAAGTATTTTTCGAAACAATAAAAGCACCTTCGGTCGAGCTTCTTGAAAGAGCAATCCTTAATATATCCCCTGTCTATAGCGAGGATTGGAGAACTGAGATCGTCTCTTTCTTTCAGGGTAATTTTCTTTCAGACGACGAAGCTTATAACAGGAGAATAGAAGCAAGAGCTCGACCATATGTCATAATAGAAGGGGAGTTATACAAGCGTGGGGTCTGTTCCCCATTGCTCAAGTGTTTATCCAGATCCGAAGGTATAGAATTAATGAAGGAAATACATGCAGGCCTGTGTGGATCTCACATTGGATCTAGGCCCTTGCTTGGGAAAGTTTTTCGCCAAGGATTTTATTGGCCAAAGGCAGCTTCAGATGTAGCGGATATAGTCCAAAAATGCGAAGGTTGTCAGAAATGTGCAAGAGATCAAAAACAATCTTCGTCTTTAACTCAATTAATACAACCCACTTGGCCGTTGCAGAGGTGGGGCCTTGATTTGCTAGGCCCATTACCACCAGCACAGGGGAACCTAAGATATGTGGTAGTGGCAGTGGAGTATTTTTCCAAATGGATTGAGGCAAAGCCTTTAGCCACAATAACTTCATTTACTATTCAAAAGTTTTTATGGCAGAACATTGTTTGTCGCTTCGGAGTGCCGAAGGCCATTACTATGGACAATGGGACACAGTTTGATTCTGAAGCCTCCAGAGAATTTTGTGATCAAATTGGCACGAAGATCCATTTTGCATCAGTTCGACACCCAGAGTCAAATGGACTTGTCGAAAGAGCTAATGGGATCATAATGACAGGAATAATGAAGTCAATCTTCAACCAGCCCAGGGGAAAATGGCCTGACGAGCTAATCAAAGTGGTATGGAGCCATAATACAACTGTGTCAAGGTCAACAGGTTTTACGCCCTTTAAACTATTGTTCGGCGACGAAGCAATAACCCCAGAAGAGGCCAAAGCAGGATCAATAAGGATAGTAGCTTCGGCAGAAGGCAAAGACGAAGCTGATTGCTCTGTAGAAAAAGATGCTATTGAAGGGATCAGACTTCAAGCTGTGGAAAACATCAATAAATATCAAGCTGAAACAATAAAATAGCGTGACAGAAAAGTCAAGCTGAAGAACATTGAACCAGGACACTTGGTACTTCGAAGAGTAGCCAACCCTAAGACAGCAGGCAAATTACAGCTGAAGTGGGAAGGCCCCTTTTTGGTAGTATCTTCGTCAAGACCCGGCTCCTACAGATTGAAGGATATGGACGGTAACGACATTCCTAGATCATGGAATGCGGATGAGCTTCGACGATATTATGTTTAGCTTGATGTAATTTTTTATATTCTTTTTCTTGGCACCCTTTTCCTTTCCAAAGGGGGAGAAAGGTTTTTAATGGGGCCACAGCATGTAATTTTCTTTATTTCAATTTTATGAGAGTGATATCCCCCGAAAAATGTAAATGTAAATGCAAAAGCAAAAAGAAAAGGAAACAGGGAGAAGCTCAAAAGTCGTTCCTAAGGGAATGCAGAGCTTACAGCGAAAAATGAGCGCTGATTCCGCTGAAAGTAAAAGGCAAAGAAGCTCCTAAGGGAGGCTTATAGCGAAAAATAAGCACTGATTCCGCTGAAAGTAAAAGGCGAAGAAGCTCCTAAGGGAGGCTTACAGCGAAAAGTCAACGCTGAAGGACTATGATTATATATTTTGATATTCATTTGCACAATACATCTCATCATGTCATTTGCTTTCATAAACATGCATTTAGACATATATAGAATCATCATTATACCGCACAAAAACACAGATGCTTCGGCGACGAGGAAAAACTCGAAGAAAAATTTTTACGCTTTGTTGTGTACGAAAAGAAGGGAAGGTGTTTTTCGCCTTCGGCTCAAAAGAGAAGTTTCGTCCACAGCAAAGCAGCTTGTACGCAGACATCAGAAACAAAATGTATTACAAGGTATGTACAAATTTACATAAGTTGTTCCATAACTATATTACAAAAGTTTCCCAAGAATTTTTGCAGGAAAGTATATTGTAAACAACTATCAAGCTGCAGGCTAGGCTTCGTCAAACTTCAACTTCGTCATTCTCCAGCTTCGTCATCCTGCGTATATCAAACAGCAAAATAAGAAAGGTGCAAATTTCAAGGAGAAGGTAAAAGTAACAAAAATAAGTTTCTTACCGGCTTAAGATGACTTCGAGCTTCGTCACCCGCCATTTTTCGCCCGCCACCTACCCAGATCTGGGTCATGAATCTATTCCCAATGCTTCGGGCTAGGCTTGGGATATCTATCAGATCTGATGCTGACAAGTTGAAGTTTGGTCTATTCACAATATTTCCATGCGTGCAGCCAGCCTTTAGAAAAGCGGTGGCTGTGCCCCGAGAAGCTACCAGGGCGCAGAAGTCAGCATGCCCACCAATAACTTCGTCAAGGGCATCAACCTCACCTTCAATATATTCTAACGTGCTGGGCAGATTATCAGCTGAAGGTGTAAATTTTGCAGAGCTGGCTCCGACAGAATGAAACACATCCTTCAGCCGTTGGACGCATCGGCTGCCGAAGCTAAGGCATTTCTCTTGAAGTTCTTTAAAGGATTTTTGCAAAATTGAATTTTTATCCACCTCAGTTTTCAGCCTTGCTTCGAGATATTTCTTTTCCTGCTCAAATTTTTCTGACTGTTGGAGTAGTTCATTCTTTAAGCTGTTATTCTCAGTTTGGACTTCAGCCAAAGAACCCTCCATAGTCTGAATAACAAAATCTTTCTTTTCTAATGCACCTTCGTGCTCTTTGACCATCATTTCAAGATCTTGGATGGTGAAATCCTTCTTTTTCAAATCAGCTTCGTAATTTTCAACTTTTTCAGCCAAATTTTGGATGATGGCTTTGTTCTTCTCTTCTTCGAGATCTTGTTGCATTTTTAGAACTTTACTTAACAGTATGCTCTGTCGAAACGATCTTCGTTAGAAAACGACCTAAAAAGATAATAATAATAATAAAATAACAAAAATATTTGTTACCTTGAAGTTAGCATAAAGCAAACTTCCAGCAATATGGTGCCGTTGGTAACGGCAGAGGTCCACTTCCAGCTTCGGCAAGCCAATGTTTTTGCAGAGAGTTCTAACAATTTTAGCTTCGCTGCAGTTTCGAAGGCACCTCAGTTTTCCTTCGTTAACCCCACCAAATAGTGTAGCCCCTGGCTTATATCCGCAGGCTATGGCACATCTTTTAAGCTCTTTTTTTTCAGCGTCTGTCAGCTCTTGCCCAAGTAAATCTTGAAATTCAAAATCTTCACCCTCCAAAATGTCTTCAGCTTGTTTTTCCCCTTTTCAGTGCCTGTGCTTGCCACGGCCACAACAGATTCTTCCTCAGTCATTTTTAAGAGTATATTATCAATAACTTCAAGTGTCTCGTCCAGGTTTATATCTTCTGTGGCCCCAGTTTCAACTTCGGCAGCTTCGGCTACGCCAGTTTCAGTTTCGAAGGTTTCCGCTCTGGTGGTTTCAGCTGTGGCGCCTTTAGCTTCGGCAGTTTCGGCAGTCTGGTCAAAAGCAATTCTTGATGCCGGTGTCGGTAGCGGTGTCCCATGAATCACATCTGTTATTTGAATAATCCTTCGTTTTTTCGGCAGTGCAGGACCTTCTTCTGCCGAAGCTGCCTTGTCCTTCTGAAAAAACTTCGTCAGTTCCAACGCCAGCGGACTTAGCTTGACAGGCAAGGGTTCAGTCATTACCTTCATAATCTCTTCTACTTCAACAGCAGAAGGCGTTGCAGGAGTATCTTCTTCTTGAACCAACGTTCTTGCTTCTGGAGATGCAGTTTTCCTCTTTCTTGCAGTGGCCACCTTCGGCTCAGGATTCAACTCTTCAGGGCTAAGTTTTTCAGAATCTCCCCTTTTCTTTTTGGTTACCTTGACGACCTCCTCGTCAGCAGCGCTGGAAATTCTTTTTCGCTTTGGGCCTCCGGCATCTCCGCCCAGGCGATCATAATCAGCATATTCAAAACCTATGGCATCAAGCACCCTGTTCAGCCTTCGCTTCGGCCGAGTGCCGAAGGCTGCTGTCATCAGCTGGTCCTCTTTTTTGGAGTAATTTCCAAGGATTTCGTTACTCATTACTTCAATTGTATGGAGCCATTCTTGACAGGGTGCTTTAAAATATTTCTTAAACTTATAATAATAGGGTAGTCGGACAAGCTCCCCTTCTTTCTTTTCTCCTTTAAGCTTTGGCATAGTCCATTCTTTCATAGTCGGAAACACTCTGAAGGCCAGAAATTCCTGCACTAAATCCCTAGTGCCAATATGTTCTGCAATGATTTTGAATTCAGCCAGTGCGGCCCTAGTTGGACCTTCTGTTGTCATTCTGCAACGGGGTCTTGTTTCTCCGAAGATCAGTTCAAGAGGGCTCTGTACTAGCTTCTCTCTGTCTTCGTTAACTTTAACATAAAACCATTCTGACTTCCAGCCTGCCGGCCATTTGCTTCGGTAGCTAATCACAGGAAATTTTGTGGTCTTCCGATAAGCAAAATTGTAACAACAAAAATTTTCGTGCAACCCATCCTTTCTGGCCTTCGTCTAGTAATGCAGCTCATGCACTCGACAGAAGCTGTCGGCAAACGGCTCCACCACCTGGCTTCGGAGAGCCCAGATATAAACGCTAAGCCTGACAATGGCGTTAGGAGTCAGTTGGTGAAAATAGATCCCAAACCTTTGCAGCACATCAGAAATCATTCTATTCAAAGGAAATCTCAACCCAGCCTTTAAAAAACTCTTGAAAATAACTATTTCATCCTTTTCCGGCTTCGGGGTAGTCTCCTCTCCCCCGAAGCGAAGTAGCTTCTTCTCATCTTCTCTGAAATAGCCCGCCTTTACCATCTTGGAGAAATTCGCCTTGGAGATAGTCGACTTCTCGAAGTCCAAATGACTAGGCTTGCTCGGTACTGCGATATGGTAATCATCGTCAGAATTAGCTTCCTCAATATCTCCTTGTTCTGCTTCGGTAGCAGCTTGTTCTGTTTCGGTAGCAGCCTGTTCTGTTTCGGCAGTAGCGATTCTTTCCGAAGTCACCAATCCGGATCGCTGCATTGCTTCAGAGATAGGAACAGTCTCTGCTCCTTCGACTTCGTCTCCCTCACGCTCAACTCTAGCAGTAGAGCGCAATCTGGCCATTCAATTTTGAATTTCTTCAAAGATTTCTCGGGAAATAAATAACCTCTTCTCCCGAAGCTTTTCTTCTGACGAAGTAGACACCAAATTGGAGCTTCGTCTGAATCCGAGAGTCGAGCTTCGGCTATGGTTAAAATTTTTGGCAGCAAAACAGTGCAATAGCAATGAATGCTGTGGTAACTTCACACCTACCTGACTGTTTATATAGTGCTGCAGGTAAGAAGGTGAATCGTCAGAATTTTTACACCAGGTAAACAGCTGCTCGCACCTGCTGCGCAGTGGGCCGCAAAGACCAAAATGGTGGGGCCGCTACGCGTTCAGAAACTGTATCGTTTCTCGACAACGAGCTCCGGGAAGGTGTTTTTTCGGACCTTCGGCTTCCTGAAGCCTAGGAGACTTTTTTCACGGATCAAGCTCGTTACGAAAAACGATCTAGTACCGCGAAGGGGCTACTGTTGGGACCGTGCTTCGTCGCTGAAGGTCCTGCAGGAAGAAACAATTTCGGTTGAAATTGTCTGTACGCAATGTCGAAGGGTGCTGTCCATGAAGCTTCGGAATTACAAACCGACTTAAAGATAGAATGACCTTTTAGTCCATAAGAGTTTGAGTCGATGTTGTAAACTTTTATGAGGGGTATGATTGTAATTGTTCACAGGCTGTGTCTTGTGCCTATAAATAGTGAACAGTATTCCTTTACTGTTCAGGCATTCCTGTAATTGCAAAGGCATCACTCGGGAATTATTGCTGGTCAAGACGAAGGTATAATCATACCTTAAACATTGTATTTAAACATTTTAGATTCAAATAATAAATACGTGAATGGTGCCATTTATCTCCAACATATCTATCTTTAATGTTTTACTTTTTACATCGTTTTATGTTATTTTTGTCACCTTCGTAATATTATGTTTGTGCCCTTCGTCCGAAGTTCATTAAACCCTGGAGGAGATATTGCTTCAGCGGACGAAGGGTATTTAATATTTAACATCTTCGTGTTGCCTTGTTCTTGATTCATAGCATTTGAGAACAAGTCCCCAACACAAGGATATGCTGGCTTGAGGGAGTCAAGGTAAGGCTTAATCAAGACTTTGTTTGCAAAAATGCTTACTAATAATGGATCCTTAAAAATCCAGTTTTATTAGCAAGTTAAGTTATTACCTGAATCTAGAGTTCTTTCTACCCTAGTTCAAGCACTTGGCCTATACTAGCCATTTTCTTATTAACCCTTCTTGTTCGCTGGAATGCTACGTGTAGGGCAGTGACCAAGTCTTCATGTCCGAGAAGTAACGGCGATCCGAATCTATTAATACTCAGCTGAGGATCTCTAATCACACGACATATGTAGCACTTAACCCTTGCATATGTCAACTCACCACCAGGGTTCTTAAGACCAGATCAGGTTCACGCCAACCGAGAGCACAGATACACCACCGTATAACCTCTTGCCATGGAGGGTACATGCTACTCTCGCCAACTCTCCACTCCCATTGCGTGTTATCTTATTCTGGTATTAGTCTGCCCAAGGCAAAGCTTACCCATGATGATGCATGTGACCAGTTAAAAGGTCATCGATCAGCAAGCCTACATCGACAAGGTCCTTAATCGACTCAGACGGAGACACTACATCGAGACTCTCTTCTCGTACAAGTCACCTGCTTCGTCTTAGCTTTATCATTTCAACCCAAAGTTTGGTACCTGACAGAGGTACATCTTTTTCGATGCTGAACCCATCACGGCCATGATGGATCCACCATCCAGATTTATTTTTGAGAACATCCCTTCCCATTGGAAGCATCATCTTTTGTCAAAACAAAACATTTTGTTTTTCTAGATCAAGACTAAGCACAAGAAAAAAAACCTTTTTATAAAACAGGTGATCAAGGAAAGGTAATCAGATTCTCAAGGAAGGAAATGCATCAATTTGTTTAGCACACAACTCCTATCACTTAATGCATCAAGCAAGTGAGAAAGTTTTTAAAATAGCAAGGAGGTGGCAAATGCACCGGGGCTTGCCTTGTGTTATAGGAGAGTCGGGCTCTGCTCCACAAATATTGAAGTAAAAGCAGTTCCCGGCAGGTGGTTCTTTAGGTGGTGGTGGTGCAACTCCTTCTTCTTCAACTACTATTTCTTCTTCATTTTCTATATAGAACCATATATAATCATGAATGCTTATGTAATGCTTATGAAAATACAGTAATAGAAAAGGTTTATCAAGTTGTATCTTGAATACAACTTTCCTTCACGGGACTCCACGAAACTAGGGTTTTTGGAGTCAATAGAGTAGTTCATAGGGCAGACATCACTAGAAGATTAGGGTTTTGGATTTAGGCATCAAACATTGTCCAAATCATGCCAAACTTTACCTAAGGCTTCTAAATAATATTTAAAGTTTATCCAAAAAGTTTAGTGATTTTTGGAGTTATTAATCAATCTTTAAAATTCTAGGAGTATAGGTTTTGGCTATTTTAAATACTCCATAATTCCCTATTTGGACTAAAAATCATAAAACTAATTTTATTAAATAGCATAGAATTTTAGGAGCCTAGAAAAATTGGTCTTGTATTTTTAGCATTTTTCTAAAATTTTCTATGAATTCTCTAACACTGGAAGAAAAAGAAAAAAGAAAAACATGAATAGTACTAGGCCGAAACTGGCCCAATACAACCCATGCCCAGGCGAAAACACATGCGCCCGCGCCCGCGATGCCGACTTTGCACAGAAGACCCTAGCTTTTTAAACAACCCGAAAGAGTCCGCGACACTATTGTTTTGTCTCACTGACATTTACACCGAAGCCCCCCACGTTCTAATTCTTCACAACCCGAGGTCCTCGACGGCGAGCAGTGAAGAACCGAGCTCCGGCGAACCTATACCGGCCAAGACACGCAATGGTCGGTGCTCTAACTTGGCTGAGACCTAATTGAACACCCAATAATCGTTTCCCCTCGCTCAATTGCACAATCCGAGCTCTAAATCACCCTGTCCACGGAGACATCATGAACCAAGGATGAACACAGGTGTTCCCGATGATCTAGCGCAATTTAGCTTAATTGAATGGGTCGAGGAGCATCAGGAGAATCTAAGGACACTGAAACGGGAGAGCAGAGAGCATGAACGGACCTGGAATGAGCTAGCCATGGTGAGGTCACTATGCACGGTGTTTCGGACCGATTTGGGGGAAATCCCAAATTGGGGCTCTCTGGTGAGTAGTTGGAGGCACGAGCGGGTGGAGTGGATGCTTGAATACCTAACGGAGCCAAGGGTGTGCTCAATTTATAGGATCCATGAGCGGTGGTGACCAATTCGGGGAAAGACGCGCGACGGTCGAAGAGAAGGGGGTGCTCTGGCGCAAGCGATCTGTGGCATTTATCGTGGCAGGCTCACCAGCGACGATCGGGTGGGCTAAGATGACTCACTGTGGCATGGTTAAAGCACTAAGGCACGTGGCGCAAGGTCGCAAGGTGGCTAACTCCGGCGAGCCTATCCAAAGCGGCCGTGACTCAGGAGGGTACGGCGATCGGAGTAGAAATAGTGGCCGGAGTTCATCCACGGGGTGATATTTCTTACCCTCCGGCGTTATCCAACTGCGCTAGGCATGAATCACCACGGTGGGCGCGAATCCGGGCGCACGATCGCCGACGGTGAGTTATCTGAACTGGCGTTCTGATCTGGATACTGTACCATTGAAAACCCGATTCAGAGCGCCTGACAGAGCCTGTCTGGGGGCAATTTGCTCCAAATTTTGTATGGTGACCAGATCAACATTCTGTATCAAAGTTATAGCCTAACAAACCAGCTCTAACTTTGTCACAGAGGTTTTAGTTAAACATCCATCAAATCGAGCTCCACAGGGTCCCTAAGTTGATCCAATTCACTGTCTTCTCTGAATATCAGGGAGTCTTAGTCTGACAACCAGACTTCATGGCTGATTATCTCCAATTTTTGTATGTTAACAATGCTTAATCACTAAAGCAAAGTTGTGCTCTTATAGTAGATCTAGACCTTTGATGTGTTGACCCTAGGCAAATTCTTTGTATTTTTAGAACTATAGAGCTCCAAAGTCAGCCTTGTTCACTGATTTTCAGACTTAGTCACATGAGAGGTGTGGAGTGGCTTTTTGCAAATAAGCCCAAATCTCATCTTTTGACTTGAAAATCCTCAAATGTGTGAACCTTATGCTTTAGGGTACCCTAATACCTTGGTTTTTGCACTTGAGTCCAAAAGTGTGCAAAATTTACATATAACCCCCTAGGGTTTCAATTTGGGGTTTTCAATGGTCTTTTTAGGGTTTCTGGCACTTCTAGGGTTTGGATGTCCCTCGAGTTCATTTATGGTGATATCTTATGACCACTTCTAATGAGTTTTGAAGTTTTCTCTCATTTGGTCTTTATTGACACTCCTAAGCCTAGTTTAGGGTTAAGTACCCTACCCTAGGGTTTCACACATAACAAGTCACATCAATACAACTTGTTTGAAATTTTTGCCTAGTGAATGCACTCTAAGTGTAACAAACACATGATATGCTAATTCTCATGATGTTATGCTCAAGTTTTAGTGCCAGTAACACCAGGGGTGTTAAAATGTTGACTGTAGGACGTAACCTAGATTAGATCTATCATGTAACCACCCACCTCTTAGCATATATAAATACATGTCACCATAACACCTCAAGCCATCAATCAAAGACTCATCTCATCCATTGCCTCGTAGCAGCCACCGCGGGCAAGATGCCACAGCCCAATTTTGACGTGAACAGGATCATGCGGGAAGAAATGGCCCTGGTCGTCGATCCGGTGATGAGCGCTCACAATTGAATCTCAAATACCCCATCGTGATCGAAAATCATGGTCGTTGATCTCAGATTTGTTGGCCGAGATTAGATCGCGGGATCCTTTAATATCGAGCATTGATTTTAGATTCGTCCGCTGTGATAGAATACCAGTTCAGGTGAGATAAGTCTCTGATCCCTCCCGTCGGATTTGGATCCCACGGCTAACAATCCACCGTACCCCTTCGCCATGTCCATCTTTATAAAGAGACCCTCGGGTTTCTTTCAAATCAACCCGCCGTCCACATGTGCAGTAAGATGATTACCTAGCAGTCTCTGAGAATTGCAAATAAGTCCCTAGAGCTCGATTTAATTATAAAAATGACCGAAAACTAAATTAATCCCAATATTGCTCGTTTTAACTTCAATTTAGTCCGTTCAAGTTGCGTTAGTCTCGTATTAAACTTCAATTTAGTCCGTTCAAGTTGCGTTAGTCTCGTATTAAATTTGTCTATGCAATAACAACATCATTTACAACATATTACTTACTTTTATATTGTTTATCCTATGATTATTGATTTATCTTGCTAATCAAAGTTAATTGTCCACGATTATAACCTGACTAAAAATACAACCTATAATCAAGTTATATCTCGAATTAAAGTTTAATTAATTCTCACATGATTTATATGAATTAACACCTAATTTATATTTTATTGTTTAATCACCTAAATCTTTAGAAAATCATATCCTCTTATCTGTAACTCTGAATTTAGTGGTTCTCGAACCTAGGATCTTGTTACGATGCATAGAACATTATTGTGCAGATTGTTCTTATGTTTGCACGATTAGCAGTGAGGTCACGACAATCTGATGATCACCCTGGTACCGGGGATCTCAAGTCTAAGGCAAGTTGTGTCCTTGATCACTTTTCTTTATCCAATAATGTTACTATTAATCACTGTGACATGCTCAAGTTAATCTGATGGGACCTAATAGGTTTCCCTAGACTTGTTTATCTCACACCTGGTTTACCACTGAACTTTTAAGTAGATTTGGTATTGCTCTACCTGGTTTTGGGATTAATATTACATTATGATCATGTTCCAATTATACTATTATTTTAATTATTGTTCATGACAAGATCATTGTGTTAATTGGAACATGGAGCTTAACTTGAGAAACACGTGCTACCACAAGGGTGGAATGGGACGCCCTTGGCTAACTAATTAGGAAAGCTAGTGGAGGACTACCTTACCCGAAAGGGGCAAGGTAGTAGGGGAGTTGCGTATAGGGAGGTTCTCGGGTCGATCATGCTGCGATGGATTTTTAGACGAGGGATTCCTATATTGCCCTTCCTAGAAACTATAGTGGGTTTTCTGAAGCTAGTGGATCTTTGTAAATGGATCCCTAGCCATTCACCTTGGAAGCATCTAAGGGTCTAGCTAACCCTGGCTAGACAGGATACATGACTTGTGGGTAAAGGGCACAACCTCTATAGAGTGTAAAACTGGTATATCAGCCATGCTCGCGGTCATGAGTAGCTCAGGACTCTCACATGATTAATTTATGGAACTAAACTTAATCTGGCATATGCATTGCATCGTGGGTGTTGTTATTAATTTGATCTCTTACTTAATTGGGTTGGTATCTACTTATACTTAGTAAATGCTAATAAAACTTTGACCAACTTTAAAAGCAATGCTCAACTTTAACCATATCCTTTGGTAAGCCTTACACTTCACATGAGCTCCCACCTTTGGTGAGTTCATGCACATTATTCCCCATAACTTGTTGAGCAATGAACGTATGTGAGCTCACCCTTGCTGTAGTCACATCCCCACAAGTCAAGAACATGTACCACTGGATGAGGCATGTGAAAGATGCTGTGATGAGTTCGTGAGAGGTCTAGGCTGTTGTCTCCCAGTCAACTATGGTTGTTGGATCGTTGTCTTCGTATGATGTATTTATTTAACTATTTTGTATAGAACTCCATTATATATTAATGATGTGTCATTCGTTTCTATACCATGAGTCATCATATGTGTGAGACTTAGTCCTAGAACACTTGGTGATTACTTCATGCCCGGGTCCCTAAAACCCGGGTGTGACAACCTACAAGCAACTAGGAAGCTCTTGGTACCTGAAGAGGTGCACCCAGAGAAGCGGGAGAGCCTACGGGACTACATTCGGTGGTTTTTTATAGAAAAGGAATGAACTCTCTAATGCCACCGACACGGATATAGTGAGCGCCTTCACCTACGGCACCACTAATGAAGCGCTCATTCACAAGCTTGACCGAGGAAGACCAAGGACAACAGCGGACCAACTTGACATAGCGACCAAGTTCACTGATGGGGAGGATACAGTGGGAGCCATTTTCCACAAAGGAAAGAGCCCACGAGACGCTGGCGAGCCCAACAGAGAAAGGAAGGAACATCGGGAACACCCGACAAGCGCTGAAGGAATCGACATCCCTAGCGCGACAAAGAGGAAGTCGCCACCACAGATTGACCATCTAGGCCACTGCCCAAGAACGATGGCAACCATTTCCAAAAGCTGATGGACTCGTCGTGTCAAAACCACGGCTTCTCCTTTGACACAAGCTTCATGAGTGCGATCTCTTGAAGCGCTTTATCTCCAAGCCGCCTGGCAAGAAGGTGAGGCTAGAGGAGCTGGCGAAGCCGACGGAGCAGGAGGCCCCCAACGAAGATTTTCCCAAGCCAACGGGGTTCCTCATGATACTTGGTGGGGCAGAGGCCTATGGCGACAAGCGTTGCATCAAGACCACCCACCAGGAAGACCATGCAGCAAACCCGACCATTCCACGATATCTTCGGTGGTCAGAGTTTCTGATCGTCTTTGATCGCTGCGACCAGCTTGACATCATCTCACATCCTAGGGCCTACCCCCTCATTGTCGAACCGGTTGTAGGTTCTAAGCGCCTCACCAAGTTGCTCATGGATGGGGGGGAGTGGCCTCAACATCATGTACATTGAGATCTTCAATGGATTGGGGATCACACACTCCGCGTTGCGACTGAGCATGACGCCATTCCATGACGTCATACCCGCCAACTAGGGCTACCCACTCGAGCAGATCACGCTGCCGGTCACATTTGGTGAGCACACCAATTTTCGCACCGAATGACTATAGTTTGAGGTGGTGGACTTTTCAAGATCCTACAACGCCATACTTGGGAGGCTGCGCTATGCCAAATTCATGGTCATACCTATCTACACATATCTAAAGCTGAAAATGCCCGGACCACGCGGGATCATCATGGCCTCCGCGTCTATCAAGACGGCGTACACATGCAAATGAGCAAATTGTGAGCTCGCATCCACGATGATCGATCTCTAGGAGCCTTTCTTTAAGGACCATGGTGGTGAGGCAGGCACACCAGCTAGCGTCGCGGACATCGCCAAGCACGCGTAGATCAGATCATTACTAGGCGAAAGAGAGGCAAGGGGAAGCCCGTGTGTGGGAATTTTTAGCAGATAGGTTTTGTAAGAAAAGGAAGATTCAATCAAATATGAATCGGAAACCCTGTATCTGCTAAGAGAGAAATCAATGAAGATCAAAAGATTCACATCAATCGCTTTTCCCTCGTAAGACCCCATCAAACAGAAGATGAGTTTTCCCTAACCTAAGTACCAATGCCCTAGACTATGTTTTCGATCAAAGTGTCACGACCAAGTCACCAAGGCGATTAGGCCTCCACGCCTCACGGGAAGCAAGTAAAAGGATCTACACCTACCGAGGATCACGTCGGCCAACATAAAAGAAACCACTACCACAATGATTTGCACACTCCAAAAAAGCCATTGAGACCGCAATCTAAAGGGCAAAATTTTTGAAGCGGAAATAACATGTCATGTGGAGATCTTGTCCATCCAAGGAAATTAGTACAAAAAGGGACAAAAATAAGAAGCGACCTTGGTGCTAGTGGGCAGGTCACTAGCGGGCGATGCTAAACTTCAGGGGCCAGTCAGCAGGGGCTTCAAATCCACCCGTTCGGCGAGCAATCTGGCATAAGTGTGGACTTGATCTTTAATAGAGTCTAGCTCCTCGTCAGTTTGTCCGAAGGCGAAGCCTTCGATGATCACAATAGCGTCGATCTGATCAAAGTGAGAGACCATCTACCCTAGAGCTAGGTCGCTCCCATGGAACACACCCTCAGTGATGGCATGCTCCACATGGCTAGGAAGCGACCGCAACCAGTCGACCAAGGGCACCTCTATTAGAGGCGACGACGAAAGCTGGGCGCACACCTTGCCAACGACCAGGCAGAACTCCTGAAGCTGGCACTCTGCTCGGAGAGCACAACGACCGTCTCGGCCAACGCGACAATGGCGTCGTCACCAGCAAGCGAAAGCTCTCGCACCCAGGCCTTAGTTGTTGCCTTCGCCTCCTCTGCTGTTCTCTTGGCGTCATCAGCCCAAGAAAACATCTTCTAGAGCTTTGAGGAGGAAGGAAGGATAAATCAACCAAAGACAAAAAGGTACATGAGTGAGAAAGGGAACCACCCTGTTCACGCCTTTTCGGAGCGCCAAACACTCAACAAGAACCGTGGCGGTGCCCTCTGCACAGGGGCGGACGGTCCGCGGCCTGGTGCGAGGCGCGGCGGTGCTCTCTACACAGGGGCGGACGGTCCGCGCACAGGGGCCGGACGGTCCGCGGCCTGGTGCGAGGCTAGGGCTTCTCTGCCTGACGGCCGGACGGTCCGCGCCCTAGGGCCGGACGGTCCGCGCGTGTGCAGAGGCGGCGGAAGATCGCCGGCGGCGCCTGGATCTCGCTCCCGGGAGGGACCCCGTCGGGGAGGAGAGATCCTAGGAGTTGTCTAGGCTCGGGCAGGCTGACCTAGACTCCTCTAATCGACGTAGAGTCGAGGAGAGGCGGAAAATTTGGGGATTGAGAGGCTAAACCTAAACTAGACTAGAACTACTCCTAGGATAAAATGCGAAATAGAAGTTGTATTGATTCGATTGATGATTACAAATCGGCCGTAGACCTCTCTATTTATAGAGGAGGGGGGCTGGACCCTTTACACAACTGATTCCGAGCTAATTCCGCGAATATAGCTAACAACCGTAGCACAAAACTCGGAACCCTAATCTGTTCTGCGCACGCGCGGACCGTCCGGCCCGTAGGCGCGGACTGTTCGGACCGCGGACCGTCCGGCCTCAAGGCCGGACCCTCCGCTGGCTCATTATGGCGCTCAACATATGCCCCCCTGCCTTTTGGTGGAGCTGAGCAAACCAAAAGCAACTAACTCGATGTGATCACATCGGTTCTCTTAGGCATCTTGCCACATACTAGGATGGTACTGTTTGAGGAAACGCCCATTCAAAGCCTTAGGCAAATCCTTGCCTTGTAATGTTTGCAACAAATAGGCGTTGCCAGACATCACCTGTTTTACTTTATAAGGACCCTCCAAGCTTGGCGACCATTTCCTGAACTTCCGGTCTTTATTCCTTAGAGGCAGAATGGTCTTCCACACCAGGTCCCCTACTTGAAATGATTTTGCTTTGACCCTCTTGTTGTAGGCCTTGGCTACCATGATCTTGTCGCTTTCTATTGCTCCCAAAGCTATCATCCTCTTGTCGGTCACCTCATCAATATTATCCATCATTGAATTATAATAATCAGTAGCAGTTAGATCATTTTGTCTGGCGAACCTGACTGCATTCAAACTTATTTCCACAGGCAACACTGCTTCCTGCCCATAGACAAGCTCAAAAGGAGATACTTTAGTAGCCCTATGTTTAGATATTCTATGAGCCCATAAAGCTTCAGACAAAATCTTATGCCAATGTTTAGGATTACCAGATATCTTCTTTTTTATCAAATTAATCAATGTCCTATTACTAGACTCGGCATGTCCATTGGCCTGAGCATAATATGGAGACGAATTAAGCAGCTTAATTCTGTATAATTCAGCAAATTCACGTACCTCCTTTGACATAAAAGAAGTACCTTGATCTATAGTCAAGGTCTGGGGAATGCCGAATCTATGAATAATATGCTCAGTTATGAACTCAATTACCTCCTTGTGCGTCATGTTCTTTAGAGCAACGGCTTCAGTCCATTTGGTGAAATAGTCAGTGGCAACTAACACAAATCGATGCCCCTTTGATGATGAAGGATGAATTTCTCCAATAAAGTCTAATCCCCATCCTCTGAACGGCCAAGGCTTGATGATATGATGTAATTCGGCTGCAGGGACCAACTGTAGGTCGCCGAATTTTTGACACACTTGGCAACCCTTGTAGTACTTGAAACAATCAGCTATCATACTAGGCTAATAAAAACCAGACCTTCGCAACAACCACTTCATCTTTGGAGCTGATTGATGAGTACCACAAATTCCTTCATGTACTTCGGCCATGGCTAATATAGCATCATCTGGGCCCAAGCACTTAAGCAGGACATCATTGACCGTTCGGCGGTAAAGTTCATCACTCATCAAAACATACTTGAAAGTTGTTCGCCGAATGTTCTTATCTGTCCTGATATTGGGATTTTGTAAATAATTAAGTATAGGTGTCCTCCAATCACTTGCATCGGCTTCATTGTCAGCCGAATCGATTAAGGGAACATTTCTGGTAACCCTGGACGGTCCGGCGTCATCACGCGGACGGTCCACGACCTGGGAATTTGGCTCTACACTGGTTATCAGATTTTCAGTTTTGTGAAATTTCCCTCTCTTTATCCGATAACCTGATGCATCTTGTGCCAAATCGTTAGCTCTATGATTCTCAACTCTAGAAATATGCCGAATACTAAATTCGTCAAAAGAATGGATTATGCTCCAACATTTCTCAAGGTAACTATTTAGAGTACCATCAAAACATTGATATTCTTCTAACACTTGTTGGACAATCAGCTGAGAATCACCAAATACCTTCACATGTTTTACTCCCATACCATTTAAAAGTTCTAAACCGAATAGGAGGGCCTCATATTCAGCTTGATTATTAGTGCAATAAGTTTTCAATCGGCTAGAGAAGTCAAAGGAGACATTACTTGGTGAAACAAGCACAATGCCAATTCCTTGCCCTTCATTGCAAACTGATCCATCAAAATATAAAGTCCAAGGAGTAATAGTGAGGTATGACATGTCTAGTTCATGAATATCATTAACCCGATGTTCTACAATGAAATCCGCTACGACTTGGCCTTTCATAGATTTCAATGGTTCATAGGCCAAGTCATATTCTATGAGTGCATAAGCCCACTTACCAATCCTACCACTCATAATTGGGTTATGCAACATGTATTTGATCACATCGGCTTGACCAGAAACAGTGCAATGACTAGACAGTAAATAACATCTACATTTGGTGCACGCATAAAACAAGCATAAGCATAACTTTTCAATAAAAGTGTACCTTGTTTCAGCATCCACCAACCTTCGGCTTAGATATGTCACCACATGCTCCCTCCCCTCAGTTTCTTGTGTCAGAACAACCCCAATAACCTTGTCTTCAGCTGCAATGTATAATCTGAATGGTGCTCCAACTTGTGGTGCTTTTAACACGAGAGCCGAAGACAAGTATTTTTTAATGAGATCAAATGCTTCCTGCTGCTCTACCCCCCAAGTGAATTCGGCATCATTCTTAAACCGAAGGATAGGGGTGAAGGCATCAATCTTCCCGGCTAGGTTAGAAATAAACCTTCGTAAATAATTCACCTTGCCGAGAAACTTCTGCACTTCGACCTTACAAGTCGGAGGTCCCACATTCCGAATAGACTTGATTCGGTCAGGGTCTATCTCTATACCATGTTCATGGATGACAAATCCTAAAAACTTACCAGCCAACACTCCAAAAGCACATTTACGTGGGTTCATTTTCAAACCATACCGACGCATTTTATCAAAGGCTTTGCGCAAATCAGCTATATGAGGACTAAACTCAGCCGATTTGACTACAATATCATCAATGTAGACTTCCACAGTGTTTCCTAACAACTCATGGAAGATCAGATTCATAGCCCTCTGATAAGTAGCACCAGCATTTTTAAGACCGAATGTCATGACAACCCATTCAAATAAACCAATGAAGCCTGGACATATAAAGGCCGTTTTAAACGCATCCTCTTAGGCCATGAAAATCTGGTTATATCCGACATTACCATCAAGAAAGCTAATAATTCTATTTCCTGATGCATTATTGATTAATGTGTCGGCTATGGGCATGGGATATTCATCTTTAGGAGTTGCTCTATTTAAATTGCGAAAATCAATGCATACCCTAAGCTTACCTGACTCCTTCTCTACCGGCACAATATTGGAGACCCACTCTGCGTATCTGCAAGGTCTAATAAAATTAGCTTCTAGCAGCCGGTGGATTTCGTCCTTGATTCGTGGGAGAAGATCTGGACGAAATGTTCTAGCTTTTTGCTTGAAAGGTCTGAAACCAGACTTAATAGGCAGCCGATGTTCAACAATCTCTCGGCTTAGTCCAGACATTTCAGTGTAATTCCAAGCAAAACAATCTGAATATTCCTTCAATAGACCGATCATCTCATTTCTAGAATCGGTCTCCAGGGTCTTGTTTACAAAAGTCGGCCTTGGAGTTTTACCATCTCCTATGTCAATCTCCTCCAAAGGATCGGCTGATGTAAACCCCTGTCCTAGTTTATCAAGATCTCTGAATTCCTCTATCATGTCCCCCACAGAGGAATCAGATGATCTTTGTGTGATGGCGGACTTTCCGGTCTCGGGGACCGGATCATCCGTAATACTGTCTTTTTGCTGTGGTAGATGTTTGGTCTTAAAGTCCGAACTGTTTTGTGAAAGACCGGACCATCCGGCTTTGAGAGCCGAATTGTCCGTGATCAACGACTCATGAACTTTGTGTGTATTCATCATTTAAACTTTATTTGGGATTTAGCCGATTCTCCATCGGCTCTAGCATTACAGGAATGAAACCTTTCTTATCTATACTTATGAACTGATAATCAGAAAAATCTACTCCTGTGAGACATGTAGCAGTCTCATAAGTCCAGAGTACAGGGGCATCGGCCACAGCGATGCAGGCCGATACATCAGCATGTACTTGTTCTACCTCATCGCCTACCCATTATATTAGCATTTGATGTAATGTAGAAGGTATACATTGATTGGCATGAATCCAATCTCTGCCTAGAATTAAACTGTAATTCCCTTCTACATTAGCGACAAAGAATGCAGCAGCAAGGGTCTTAGTCCCGATGGTTAATTCAACGTACGTGACTCCCCTGGCTTTAATCGAACTATCCCCAACACCGCTGAGGGTCATGTTGGTTTTGACAAGTTCGTCATCTTGTTTACCTAATTTTCTGTATAATGAATAAGGCATTAGATTTACAGCCGCCCCTCCATCTACCAACATCTTAGCAATCGGTATTCCATCAATGTGACCGCGCACGAAGAGCGACTTTAAATGATTTACCGATTCCTTTGGTTTAGTAAAGGCAGCTTCTTTAGGACCGAAATCAAACAGGGCAACAACAGGTTCATCGTCGCCGATAATAGTACAATCGGCAGAAAATGTAATAATATTTACATCCATACCTGGGCATTCTGGAGAAGCCTCGTAGTCGACCAGGTCTTCTCCTAGCAGGTCGTCCTCTTCCATTGATGTTGTCGTGTCGTTGGAGGCTTCCTGGTGAACGGCGGACGGTCCGCGTGCGGGGGCCGGACGGTCCGCGCCTAGTGCAGGTTGTCCAGAGACTTCCTGGTGAACGGCGGACGGTCCGCGCGCAGGGGCCGGACGGTCCGCGCCTGGTGCAGATTGACTTTCTATTTCTGTGGCCGTTTGTTTTTTCTCAACGGCCTTCGGTCTCCATTTCTTTTGCGGTGGCGGGTATAGTGGATGTGTGTCATTAAATGTCTTTTCCGCCTCCTTCTCCTGGCTCTCCTTTGCTCTTAGGCGCTGTAATTTTCTCTTTTGGGATCGTGTCAATCCTGCTGGGCACCATCGAGGCATGGAGTATTTTGGATCGGCTGTTTTGATGGTAGCCGTATCCTTTTCGGTTGTGTTGGTCGATTCGTCGAAAATCATCGGCCCTTTATTGTCTCCCTGTATGACAACATCTGCAGTGCCTATTTTGATGATGTCCTTTTTTGTTGTTCTTTGAGTTGCTACAGGCATATGCCCCCTGCTGGATTGGTCGGCCTAGGAGGCCGAGTAGTCTGGCAATCTTGTTGGGCCTGTGCCCGGTGACCGGATTCAGCAGCGCTCAATCGGTCTTGTACTGGCGGCGCCAACCTATCAAAAACGGATGTTTGGGGTGCCCCCCAGGCGGGGTACTGTGACATCCCAAATGGATATGGTGGCATGCCCCACATTTGATTTGGGACATACGGTGGAGGTAAGTATGTGTATGGATATGTCATAGATGGATAAGGGGGTGGAGGGGTCCATGTCGGCATGTTAGGTCTTAATTGTACAATAGGACCTTTCATTTCTTCCGATTGGTGGGGTGGTCCAATCGGCCTGACCTGACGTTGCTCACGAATGGGTGAGCGGGGTCGCTTTGGTGGCCGGTCACTGGGCCGACCTTCTTTTTTACATATTTAGACAACAATTGATCAAAAGTCCGGCCAGGCTTGATCAGCCGACCAGCTGCTTTAAATGTATTTGTTTTCCACGTACCTATCTCTGGTCGTCGTGGTTTGAAGGTACGTGGTCGCTGCGAGTCCTGAGCATGGCCGGACCGTTCGCTGCAGTCCTCCGGACCATCCGGAGGAGTGTCAGACCGTCCGCGTTTGGACGGCGGACTGTCCGTGATGCGCAGCACGGGTTCCCGCAACTGTCTCCCTGTCTGCGCTTGCCCCCAGTGCTAGAGGCTGTGATGGTCACCTTCAGGGTCTCCCCTCCATCGGGAGTCTTCTCGGCTACCACTTTCCTGTAAGAAACTTTACAATCTCCATCGGCCTTTTTAGCATTGCCGATGATTGTTTCCTTGCCTTTGCCTTTATCGGCTGTATTTGGCCGAACCAGGACTTTCTTGCCCTTGAAGTCAATCATGTTCATCGGAAAGGGATCTGTATCCACCTGCATTTCCTGAAATTTCATTCGTCCTTCGTTAATGGCCGATTGAATCTGTCGCCGAAATACATTACATTCATTAGTGGCATGAGAAAATGAGTTATGCCACTTGCAGTACGCACGACGTTTTAGCTCGTCGGTGGATGGAACAGTGTGATTTATTTTAATATTGCCATTTTTGAGTAATTCGTCAAATATTTTATCACACTTACCAACATTAAACGTAAACTTAACCTCCTCTTGCCGTTTCTTTTGAACCGGCTGCAAGGAGGAACAAGCCCAAGATTTGGCCTGTTTTGGCCAAACCATTTCAGCAGCATACACTTCCGCTGATTCGTCATTCGAGCTACTTTGGTCGCATTCTACTATATGTACGTTATGACACATTGTTTTAGCAGTTTCTTTGCTCCGGCTTTCGCAAGCCAAAGCTCTCTGGTGTAACTGTGCTAGCGTAAAAAATTGGATGCCTTCTAATCTTTCTTTTAAATAATATCGTAAACCATTAAAGGCTAATCCTGCTAGTTGTTTTTCTGCTAAATGAATTTGGAAGCATCGGTTTCTTGTATCTCGGAATCTCCGGATGTAATCATTAACCGATTCATCTTTTGCTTGTCGTAATGACACTAAATCTACCAAATCCAACTCATAGTCACCGGAGAAAAAATGATCATGAAATTTTTGTTCTAAATCCCCCCATGATGAAATGGAATTAGGAGGTAAAGTGGCGTACCATGCAAACGCAGTTCCTGTTAAAGATAATGAAAATAAACGTACGCGAAATGCCTCTGTTTCGGCCAATTCTCCTAATTGTGCTAAAAATTGGCCTATGTGTTCACGTGTGTTCTTTCCTTGATCACCCGAAAATTTTGTGAATTCGGGTATCCTGGTTCCCTGTGAGTATGGGTGGTGATCAAATCGGCTGTCATAAGGTTTCCGATATGATTGCCCCCCAGGGACCATGCTTACTCCGAGCATATCTCGGAACGCCCCGGCTATTTCTTCCCTTACTATATCAATGGCAGCCGGTGCGAGACCACCGGCTCTCTGGTCAAACATAGGTGGGGTTGGCTGGATGTTAGTATGTTGTCTCTCCCCCCATTGGTTTGAGCTACGTGGTGCATTTCTATTTGCCCTATATGGCTCATAGGGTTGATCGTTTCTTTCTGGCCTTCTAGGTGGGGCCGGAAAGCTTTCCTGGGCTCTGGATCTTGAACTAATGGGCTGGTGCATTGTATAGTGTGATGGGAAGTGTTGCTGGGATGGGTGAGGATTTAGGTAATAATCCTCCTCAAAAGATTCATGCGCGGACTGTCCGGGTATGTACCCAGACCGTCCGTGGTTGTATGCGGACCGTCCGTCGTTGTATGCGGACCGTCCGACTGGGTAGTTTGGGTTCTGTGACATATGTTGTGGCTCGGGTGCATGTCTAGGTAACTCATTAAAAATGGGCCCGACTGTTGCTGGCCCGGACGGTCCGCGCTCACGTGCGGACGGTCCGGGCATGTGCAGATCGGCTGATTTACTATCGATTGGCGGTTGCTCAGGGTATGTGTCCATCGGCATCCCATAAAGGGGTTGTGTGTAAGACCCAAAATTTGTAGAGAAAAAAAATATAAATAAAGTATCATAATGCTTTGGAAATTAGGGAATAAGAAAATGATGAGAAAAGAATTTTTCTTTTTAAAGGAAACCATTTATACATCCCATGAAATAAATAACAAGGAGAATAAACTTAAATTAGTAATATTAAAATAGTATGGTTTATATTCACCTTTGGGTTTCAATTGATACATTTGAAAAATCTGAAAACTAAAGTAGAAGTATAAATTTGAATTTGGAATAAGGAATAGGAATGTGAATGGAAATTTAAATAAAACCCTTAAGAATAAATAGGAAAAAAAATAAAATTACTGAAAATAATAGAGATTATATTTTCATTAGGGATTGGTTTGATATTTGGGGATTTAAAAAAGGGCAAATCAGAAAAAGTTGAGACAGGTTTGAATTTGGGATAGGAATTTGAAAATTTAAAAGACATTGAAAATGGAAAAGAATAAAACCTGCACCTGGGCCGGCCAAACCCTATCCGGCCCACCTCCACATCTATTCCACGCGGCCCATATGGCGTGGCGCGCGTCTGGCGATGCTTTGCCTCACTGACGCACCGGGCCAACTCATCAGTCCGCGCGCGCGCCTTTACCAGCTGACGGCGTGGGCCCGCTGGCCACCCTCTCATTCCCTCGCAGCGCTTCCTGTCTCGCTTGCGGGTGGGCCCCAGTTGTCAGCACAATCCTCAACCTCACGGATCTCGCGTCGGACTCCTTCCTTCCCATTGCACGGCGTCGAGCTCGGAACGACCGAGGATCCAACCGCATAAATGTCGCCGGTTGTTGCTCGTGGTGTGGGGCTCCTCTCATCCATCAGGGTATATATAAACAGACTCGCCCCCTTCTCTAGCCATAACCGGGAACCTTGGGGCAGGGAAATCCGCCGTCGCCGTCTTGTGCTTGCTGCACCGTTCGATGTCCAGGAAGTAGTTAGGGAGCTTTGCGAGCGCTCTAGGAAGGCAGGGACACCCTCAATTTGGTGGTCGGAACCTCGGAGGGTTGGTGATTTCGCACCGGCGCTGGCACTCCACCGTGTTGCCGCACACCGTCGTGGCCGAGGACCTCCACACTATGAAATCCGGTAAGGAGCCCTCAATCGAGATCGCCTTATTTCGCTTTACGTTTAGCACTAGGGAATTGGCGCCTGGGTGCTTGTGCGCGGAGATGGCAAACTCCGGCCAACTCCCTGCCGTAGGGGGGGACAGCGCCGCCGCGGTCTGGTCCCTGGGTAGAAGGATTCGGGGCCGTCTGATGCGGGGCGAGCGCGTAGGATTAGATCGTGTTCAAAAATGACCTGAACCGTTGATCCATTATCCAATGGTCCTCGCTGATCACCAGTACATAACACGCCAGATCCAATCCTCGCCGCTAGATCTAATCTGGATGGCTCTAGTTACCCGATACCCCTTCGGCCTGCAAATCTTTCTAAAGAGCCCCCGAAGTATTTAGATATTAACCCGCCGTCCTGGGGGTATTGTACATTGAGTCTAGGAATCTTTACCCGCAAGCCCCTGCACTTCTCTATATTAGTGTGCCCAGTCCAAGGACTTAAGAAATCAGATAAAAATGAATTAGAAAATGATTTTTTATGCAAAAATAAATACTAGAACTTGTATTAATCATAGAAAATTCATATGATGTCCAAATTAGTTCATTTCAATTTCTATAATTCTATAATATTATTGTTTATCACGTAGTACCACTGTTTTGACATGAATGTTGCAATAAAATTTATATCCTATTTATTCTTGTACAAAACACATAAAACCTGCAGAAATTCATAACTTAAAATATATAACTCCAAATTGATTCATTCCAGTGACATTTATTCTATTTAAATATTGTTTATCACCTGGTATCTTTATCCAACTATGAAACTTGGTTTAAAATTATCCACATGAATAACTCTATTCTAGGCATTAAATAACTTCAGAAAATCATAACTTAATAACCCTAACTCCGATTTTAGTGGTTTTCGAACCCACGATCTCGTAGCAACACGTAGATTATTATCATACAGTTGGTTTTTATGTTGTTGTAATGTTAATTTTGCCTATACTATGTTTGTCGGTATTGCTACGTTTAGCAGTGAGGACACGTGTCATCTGAAGATCATCCTGGTACCTGGAAGCTCAAGTCCCAGGCAAGTTGTGCCCTTGATCACTTCTTTTACCCACTCATGTTCTAATTAATCATAATGATCTGCATAGGTTAATTTTGATGGGACCCAATAGGTTACCTTAGTTTGTCTATCTTTATACCTTGTTTACCACTGAACTTTCTGGGTAGTACTTGCTAGTGCTATATGTGGTTTTGGGTATAGAGATACACATTACTATTCATGATTATACATTTACTGTCAGTGGTTATTTATTGTTCATGATAAGATCATTATGTTAATTGGAACATGGAGAACCACCCGGGAAAACAGTGCTACCACAAGGGTTTAATGGGACGCCCTTGGCCGATTAATTAGGAAAGCTAGTGGAAGACTACCTTACCCGAAAGGGGCAAGGGCAGTAGGGGAGTGGTCAGTGTAGGGAGGCCCTCGGGAGGATTTTGCTGCGATGGCAGTCCTACAAGGGATTCCTGCTAGGGAGGCCCTCGGGAGGATTTTGCTGCGATGGCGGTCCTGCAAGGGATTCCTGCATTGGAGCTTCCTATAAACTGTAGCGGGTTTTCTGAAGCTAGTGGAACTTTGTAAAGGCCTCGTAGTGTTACCCTGCCTCACCTCCTCGGTAGAGGTGTATGGGATTGGCCGTCTCTTGGCAGATGGGTAACACGACTTGTGGGTAAAGATGCGCAACCTCTGCAGAGTGTAAAACTGGTATACTAGCCATGCTCACGGTCAAGAGCAGCTCGGACACTCACATGATTAATTTATGGAACTAAATTCAATTTGTCATATGCATTGCATCGCAGGTGATGTTGTTACTGCTTTTGTTCTATTACTTAATTGGGTTGGTATTTACTTATACTTAGTAATTGCTAATAAAATTTTGACCAACTTTAAAAGCAATGCTAAGCTCTAACCATCCTCTTTGGTAAGCCTTACACTTCACGTGAGCTCCCATCTTTGGCGAGTTCATGCACATTATTCCCCACAACTTGTTGAGCGATGAACGTATGTGAGCTCACTCTTGCTGTCTCACACCCCCCCACAGGTCAAGAACAGGTACCACCGGATGAGGCGCATGGAGGATGTCGTGATGTGTTCGTGAGAGGTCTAAGCCGTCGTCTCCCAGTCAACTTTGGGTTGCTGGACCGTTGTCTCCTTATAATGTAATTATTTATTTTGTATAGAACTCCTGTTATATATATAAAGATGTGACATTCGATCCTGTGCCACTATACATCATATGTGTGAGACTTGGTCCCAGCATACCTGGTGTTTATGTTCGCGCCCGGGTCTTGGTGCCCCGAAACCCGGGTGTGACAGAAGTGGTATCAGAGGAATGTTGACTGTAGGACGAAACCTAGATAGAACTGGACAACCATTACTACTTACCTTTCCTACTCTGATTCCTTTTTCTAAACTTTTCTTAATCTTTTCTCATCTATTTCCGCTTTACTCTGAATACTCTTACCTTTTCACTTCTAAAGACAAATGTGGATTTCACACTTTGAAATCCTTAACCTAAAGTGACTTTTAGGAATAGGAGACCTAATCTTAGGAACAAAAACAAAACTATTTCTATAGGTATCTATGTGTTTGAATGCTTGTTCTTATGATACATGTTTGATTTGGATTTTTGATTGAGTGTGACGAGTTGTGGAGTAATATCCACGATTGCATCTGTATATACACATAGGTATAAAAATATATTTATAAAATAACTAGACAACCTAGATTGTCCCCATTGGAACATATCTAGCTAATGAGATTCATCTTATCCTAAAAGATCTCATTCTAACCAATTCATCTTATCCTAAAAGATTCCCCCTTATCTTAATAGATCCATCTTATCTCGAAAAAGATTCTACCCTTTCGTACTAGATCTAACTAATCTCAAAAGATTATGTCTTATTCGTAGCAACTTGTCTTGTTCTAACAAGCATACTTATCCCAATCACTTGGCTATATCATAACCTTCTATCGAATATGATCTAGTCCCACCTAACAACAAACAAACTTTTAACCTACAACTTGTAGCCTATCTCACCCATATATATCTCTCATCTTGACAGATTCTATCTTACCCTGGGATATTCAACTTATACGACTGGTTACCCCAATCTGGACATAAAACAAAGATTAAACCCTACTAAAGAATCTTCAGATTATAACCAGCTACTGGCTATTTCATTCTGCGTATTGAATAATTTCCTTTGCAAAACTATTACCATATGCTTCTAACCTTCATGGTCAATACCAGGAAAGGAAAGATTATCACGCAACAGCAAACAGAAATGAATCCTCCAAATCCTCCACCTGTTGAAATCGATCAAGTGGTTGCTGCCCAAAGACTAGTAATACAACAATTAACATACCTGGTGACCGAGATGCAAAATCAGATAAGACAAGAACGCGAGGAAATACGTCAGGTCCGCCAAGAAATAAGGCAAGCGCGGTTGGAGAGACAACAACAACAACAACAACCTCCACCACCACCACCAGCTCCACCAAGCTACATAAACATATATATAAATTACTACTATTTGTAAGATCTAGATGTTACTTTAGTTAGTGGATGATATGATATTATTTTAAAGAAGGGATAATAAGGTCTAATCGACCCCATGTCTTGTTAATAAAGTATGCATCATGCTGAGATTTTATTTGTGCATATGTGTTGAGATAACATAGTTATACCTTTTTCTTACAAATCTCGTGGACGAGATTTCTGTTAAGGGGGGGTAGGATTTGTAAGACCCAAAATTTGTAGAGGAAAAAAAATATAAATAAAGTATCATAATGCTTTGGAAATTAGGGAATAAGAAAATGATGAGAAAAGAATTTTTCTTTTTAAAGGAAACCATTTATACATCCCATGAAATAAATAACAAGGAGAATAAACTTAAATTAGTAATATTAAAATAGTATGGTTTATATTCACCTTTGGGTTTCAATTGATACATTTGAAAAATCTGAAAACTAAAGTAGAAGTATAAATTTGAATTTGGAATAAGGAATAGGAATGTGAATGGAAATTTAAATAAAACCCTTAAGAATAAATAGGGAAAAAAAATAAAATTACTGAAAATAATAGAGATTATATTTTCATTAGGGATTGGTTTGATATTTGGGGATTTAAAAAAGGGCAAATCAGAAAAAGTTGAGACAGGTTTGAATTTGGGATAGGAATTTGAAAATTTAAAAGACATTGAAAATGGAAAAGAATAAAACCTGCACCTGGGCCAGCCAAACCCTATCCGGCCCACCTCCACATCTATTCCACGTGGCCCATATGGCGTGGCGCGCGTCTGGCGATGCTTTGCCTCACTGACGCACCGGGCCAACTCATCAGTCCGCGCGCGCGCCTTTACCAGCTGACGGCGTGGGCCCGCTGGCCACCCTCTCATTCCCTCGCAGCGCTTCCTGTCTCGCTTGCGGGTGGGCCCCAGTTGTCAGCACAATCCTCAACCTCACGGATCTCGCGTCGGACTCCTTCCTTCCCATTGCACGGCGTCGAGCTCGGAACGACCGAGGATCCAACCGCATAAATGTCGCCGGTTGTTGCTCGTGGTGTGGGGCTCCTCTCATCCATCAGGTGTAACACCCAAATTCTGAATTTGGGATTGGTAGAAGAAATTTGAGCAAAGTACCATTTATAAGTGATTAAACTTTATAGCTCACCCTTTTCAAAGGTAAATGATCATAATAAAATAAATAAAGAAACATTATGTAGTAATTGTGCATCATGTGAAAGTTTAAACTTGTGCATAAATTTGAAATCTAGAATTTAAAACTTGGTTTGATTTGAATTGGAATTTGGGTTTTTAAAATAAGAAGAAAAGGAAAGTATATACAAAATAAAAAGTATAAATAAAAGTAAGACTAGAGTTTACAAATTATACTTTCAATCTGAGGAGAATTTACCAAAGAATTTGATTTTGAAATTTGAATTCAAATTGGATTTGAAAATGAAGAAAAGAAATAGAAAATAAAAAGGAAAAAGATAAAAACCCTAACTGGGCCAACTCTCCACAATTTGGCCCATCTGCCCTAACTCTACCGCGCAGCCCACACCAGAAACCTGGCGCCGACAGACCGGGCCCGCGCGTCATTCTCTCACCCGCGCCCGCGTATTCCTTCACCGCTCGCCGACACATGGGGCCCGTGTGCCAGTCAAACGTGGGCATGGGATCATCATGCTGTGCCTCTGCCGGTGGGACCGTGGCGTCAGGGCGTCTTCATCCTTGAATCGGGCTCGCCGCGGCAACGGTGTCCGCGGAATCCGCGCGGATTGGTTGGTCTGGGATTCCCTCGGCGAGCTGGTTCAACGGCCCCTGCTCCCTCGGACACCCTTTGTCGCATATAAGAAGGCCGCCCGGGGTTCCTTGGTCGCAAGCACCGGCCCCTGTTGAGAGAAGCGGAGTGAGAGAGAGACGAGGATTTTCCGCCGCCGTGGTTTCGTGACGACGACACCCTTGCGGTCGGAATTGTTGGTTCGGGCGCTTCTACGCGACCTCCGGTGCATACTCTCGGCCTCGGTTGACGCGATTGGGGAGCTACGCGCCGGCAATTGCTCACCGTCGGGATTGGACCGCCGCGGATCCGCACGCCCCGTGGGCAGCCAGCTCTACTGCGCGTCGACCGGTATGAATCCATCCATTGTGTTCGTCATCTCCTTCTCTTGGTATTGCGCTAGTTCAATTCCTCGGTTGGGCACCATGGCACTGGTTCGTCTTGTGCCGGCGATGTCTCGGCCGCGGTAGGCGGGCGGCGCTACCGTGCCTCGGCTTGAGGTAGGAGACCTTGTGGTCACCGTCCGATGTTTGATGGACGGTGTAGATCAGTCTGGGAGATCACCAAGTGCTGGGGCGATCCAGTCCGTTGGGGCAGAATCGGACGGTTCATTTGCCGTCTCGCTTCTTTAAATAGCAGCCGTCAGATCTAAATCTAGGGGTCCGCATCGCGTACCGGTTCAGATGAAGAGTGATCTAATCTGCGCCATTAGATTTTGATCCAACGGCCCAGATACAATCATACCTCTTCGGCGGTACATTTTCTAAAAGAGACCCTGGGTTTTCTCGGAATCAACCCGCCGTCCTGTGCGGGTGTAGCCTGAGTCTGGGGATTCTTTCGAGAAGGCCCCTGCGCTTTCTGGATATTGAGGCCCAGTCCAGAACATAATAAAACCAGGGAAAATTATTATTAAATAGATTTTTAATATGAAAATAATTGCTAAAACTTAGATAATTCATATTTAATTCATTTTAGCTCCAAATTGAGTCATTCCAATTCCTAAAATTTTGTAATAATATTCTCTACCATTTAGAATCACTGTTTTGACATGAACTCTGTCAGAAAATTTATTTATCATTTAATCATATTATAATCACCTTAAATCTTAGGAAATTCATAACTTGAATTCTATAACTCAAAAATTAATAATTCTTTTTCCTGTGATCTTATTTTAATATGTATATTATTAATGTGTATTTTGTCCTTATGTTTGGTGTAATGTTAATTTTGCCTATACCATGTTTGTTTGAATTGCTACGACTAGCAGTGAGGTCACGAGTCATCTGAAGATCATCCTGGTACCTGGAATCTCAAGTCCCAGGCAAGTTGTGCCCTTGATCACTTCTTTTCACCTACTCATGTTCTAATTAATCATAATGATCTGCATAGGTTAATTTTGAAGGGACCCAATAGGTTACCCTAGTTTGATTATCTTTATACCTTGTTTACCACTGAACTTTCTGGGTAGTACTTGCTAGTGCTATATGTGGTTTTGGGAATGGAGATACACTATTCATGATTATACTTTTGTTATCAGTTGTTATTTATGGTTCATGTTGAGATCATTATGTTAATTGGAACATGGAGAACCACCCGGGAAAACAGTGCTACCACAAGGGTAGTATGGGATGCCCTTGGCTGATTAATTAGGAAAGCTAGTGGAAGACTACCTTACCCGAAAGGGGCAAGGGCAGTAGGGGAGAGGTCAGTGTAGGGAGGCCCTCGGGAGGATTTTGCTGCGATGGCGGTCCTGCAAGGGATTCCTGCACTGGATCTTCCTATAAACTGTAGCGGGTTTTCGGAAGCTAGTGGAACTTTGTAAAGGCCTCGTAGTGGATCCCTAGCCATTCACCTCGGAAGTGTCTAAGGGCTTTGCAAACCCTGGCGACATGGGATACACGACTTGTGGGTAAAGATGCGCAACCTCTGCAGAGTGTAAAACTGGTATACTAGCCGTGCTCACGGTCATGAGCAGCTCGGACACTCACATGATTAATCTATGGAACTAAATTCAATTTGTCATATGCATTGCATTGCAGGTGAAGTTGTTACTTTTGTTCTACTGTTTAACTGGGTTGGTATTTACTTATACTTAGTAATTGCTAATAAAATTTTGACCAACTTTAAAAGCAATGCTCAGCTCTAACCATCTTCTTTGGTAAGCCTTACACTTCACGTGAGCTCCCACTTTTGGCGAGTTCATGCACATTATTCCCCACAACTTGTTGAGCGATGAACGTATGTGAGCTCACTCTTGCTGTCTCACATACACCACAGGTCAAGAACAGGTACTGCAGGATGATGCTCATGGAGGATGCTGTGATGAGTTCGTGAGAGGTCTAGGTCATCGTCTCCCAGTCAACTTTGGGTTGCTGGACCGTTGTCTCCTTATAATGTAATTATTTATTTTGTATAGAACTCCTGTTATATATAAAGACGTGACATTCGATCCTGTGCCACTATACATCATATGTATGAGACTTGGTCCCAGCATACCTGGTGTTTATGTTAACCCCGGGTTTTGGACCCCTAAAATCCGGGTGTTACAGAAGTGGTATCAGAGGAATGTTGACTGTAGGACGAAACCTAGATAGAACTGGACAACCAATACTCACTTACCTTTGCTACTCTGATTCTTTTCTAAACTTATCTTAATCTTTTCTTATCTAATTCCGCTTTACTCTGATTATTCTTACCTTTTCTTTCTAAAGACAAACTTGGATTTTACACTTTGAAATCCCATGCTTAAAGTGACCTTTAGGAATAGGAGACCTATTCTCAGGAACAAAAACAAAACTATTTTTATAAGTGTTTATATATTTGAATGTTTGTTCTTATGATACTTGTTTGATTTGGATCTTTGATTGAGTGTGATGAGTTGTGGAGTAATGTCCACAATTACATCTGCATATACATCTAAGTATAAAGGATAGCATTTGTAAGATAACTAGACAAACTAGATTATCCCCATTGGAACATATCTAGCATAAGAGATTTATCTTATCCTAAAAGATCTCATTCTAACCAATTCATCTTATCTTAAAAGATTCTCCCTTATCTTAATAGATCCATCTCATTTTAAAAGATACTCATCTTATCTTGAAAAGATTTTATCTCATCCTAATAAATTTAACTGACCTCAAAAGATTTTATCTTATCTTTATGGACCCATCTTATCCTAATAGGCATACTTATCCATCCTAGTTTATCAACCATGATCTAATGCAAATTAATTAGACCTTATCTAGTCAAACTAGTCATACCAAACTAATCTAGATCCCATCTAACCTAATATGATCCAATCTAAAGTGAGATATTAACAAGTTAGTTAAGTTGGTAATATAGGTTAGACACTGTCTCTACAAATATATCTTGACCTAAATTAATGTCTTATACCAACTCATCCTTGAACAATGACCTACCTACATCATATAATCCATCCTATCCTAAAAGATTCTAACATATCCTAGTAATATTTATCCTACCCTAGTAGATCTAGCTAATCTTAACTGGTTTAATCTAAGTCATACCAACCTAATCTGGATTCTATCTAATCCAGTATGATCTAAGCTAGATTGAGTTACTGAATGCAGATACAAAGGATAAAGCCATACTCCTAAATCACTTAAGCCTAATTTAGAGACTTATATCAACTTGGCCATACACAACAACTCGACCTATATAACAAGTTACATAACTTACCCAATCAATAGAGTCTTAATGGATTACATAATCTATCAACCAACACCTAACATCAAACAGACTTTTGACCTACATCATGAAGTCTACCTCATCCATACCTATATTAACCATATTCCCCAACCCAATAATATACACTAATTCCTAATCAATGAGACAAGACCGAAGAAGATGATTAACTTCATCAAGGAAGGATGAGCACCAACTCAAGTCTTCAAGGATCAAGTGAGGTCACCAAGATGAGTCAAGATCCACAATCTTGGATGGAGTTTTTCTTACCCCACTCTTTCTTTCCCAAACCTATATATGCCCTAAAGACATCTTCTATCCTATAATAAAGTGGACATACATATATACACCTATGCTTTCCTAACCACCAGTTCCACCAAGATACATAAACATATTTATATATTACTACCATTTGTAAGATGTAAGTGTTACCTTAGTTAGTAGCTAGTATTTTACTATATTGAGAATAATAATAAGGTCTATCTGACCCCATGTGTTGCTAATAAATAATGCATCATGCTGAGATTTTGTTTGTGCATATGTTGAAGATAACATAAGTTATACACCCTTTTCTTACAAATCTCGAGGACGAGATTATTTTTAAGGGGGGTAGGATTTGTAACACCCAAATTCTGAATTTGGGATTGGTAGAAGAAATTTGAGCAAAGTACCATTTATAAGTGATTAAACTTTATAGCTCACCCTTTTCAAAGGTAAATGATCATAATAAAATAAATAAAGAAACATTATGTAGTAATTGTGCATCATGTGAAAGTTTAAACTTGTGCATAAATTTGAAATCTAGAATTTAAAACTTGGTTTGATTTGAATTGGAATTTGGGTTTTTAAAATAAGAAGAAAAGGAAAGTATATACAAAATAAAAAGTATAAATAAAAGTAAGACTAGAGTTTACAAATTATACTTTCAATCTGAGGAGAATTTACCAAAGAATTTGATTTTGAAATTTGAATTCAAATTGGATTTGAAAATGAAGAAAAGAAATAGAAAATAAAAAGGAAAAAGATAAAAACCCTAACTGGGCCAACTCTCCACAATTTGGCCCATCTGCCCTAACTCTACCGCGCAGCCCACACCAGAAACCTGGCGCCGACAGACCGGGCCCGCGCGTCATTCTCTCACCCGCGCCCGCGTATTCCTTCACCGCTCGCCGACACATGGGGCCCGTGTGCCAGTCAAACGTGGGCATGGGATCATCATGCTGTGCCTCTGCCGGTGGGACCGTGGCGTCAGGGCGTCTTCATCCTTGAATCGGGCTCGCCGCGGCAACGGTGTCCGCGGAATCCGCGCGGATTGGTTGGTCTGGGATTCCCTCGGCGAGCTGGTTCAACGGCCCCTGCTCCCTCGGACACCCTTTGTCGCATATAAGAAGGCCGCCCGGGGTTCCTTGGTCGCAAGCACCGGCCCCTGTTGAGAGAAGCGGAGTGAGAGAGAGACGAGGATTTTCCGCCGCCGTGGTTTCGTGACGACGACACCCTTGCGGTCGGAATTGTTGGTTCGGGCGCTTCTACGCGACCTCCGGTGCATACTCTCGGCCTCGGTTGACGCGATTGGGGAGCTACGCGCCGGCAATTGCTCACCGTCGGGATTGGACCGCCGCGGATCCGCACGCCCCGTGGGCAGCCAGCTCTACTGCGCGTCGACCGGTATGAATCCATCCATTGTGTTCGTCATCTCCTTCTCTTGGTATTGCGCTAGTTCAATTCCTCGGTTGGGCACCATGGCACTGGTTCGTCTTGTGCCGGCGATGTCTCGGCCGCGGTAGGCGGGCGGCGCTACCGTGCCTCGGCTTGAGGTAGGAGACCTTGTGGTCACCGTCCGATGTTTGATGGACGGTGTAGATCAGTCTGGGAGATCACCAAGTGCTGGGGCGATCCAGTCCGTTGGGGCAGAATCGGACGGTTCATTTGCCGTCTCGCTTCTTTAAATAGCAGCCGTCAGATCTAAATCTAGGGGTCCGCATCGCGTACCGGTTCAGATGAAGAGTGATCTAATCTGCGCCATTAGATTTTGATCCAACGGCCCAGATACAATCATACCTCTTCGGCGGTACATTTTCTAAAAGAGACCCTGGGTTTTCTCGGAATCAACCCGCCGTCCTGTGCGGGTGTAGCCTGAGTCTGGGGATTCTTTCGAGAAGGCCCCTGCGCTTTCTGGATATTGAGGCCCAGTCCAGAACATAATAAAACCAGGGAAAATTATTATTAAATAGATTTTTAATATGAAAATAATTGCTAAAACTTAGATAATTCATATTTAATTCATTTTAGCTCCAAATTGAGTCATTCCAATTCCTAAAATTTTGTAATAATATTCTCTACCATTTAGAATCACTGTTTTGACATGAACTCTGTCAGAAAATTTATTTATCATTTAATCATATTATAATCACCTTAAATCTTAGGAAATTCATAACTTGAATTCTATAACTCAAAAATTAATAATTCTTTTTCCTGTGATCTTATTTTAATATGTATATTATTAATGTGTATTTTGTCCTTATGTTTGGTGTAATGTTAATTTTGCCTATACCATGTTTGTTTGAATTGCTACGACTAGCAGTGAGGTCACGAGTCATCTGAAGATCATCCTGGTACCTGGAATCTCAAGTCCCAGGCAAGTTGTGCCCTTGATCACTTCTTTTCACCTACTCATGTTCTAATTAATCATAATGATCTGCATAGGTTAATTTTGAAGGGACCCAATAGGTTACCCTAGTTTGATTATCTTTATACCTTGTTTACCACTGAACTTTCTGGGTAGTACTTGCTAGTGCTATATGTGGTTTTGGGAATGGAGATACACTATTCATGATTATACTTTTGTTATCAGTTGTTATTTATGGTTCATGTTGAGATCATTATGTTAATTGGAACATGGAGAACCACCCGGGAAAACAGTGCTACCACAAGGGTAGTATGGGATGCCCTTGGCTGATTAATTAGGAAAGCTAGTGGAAGACTACCTTACCCGAAAGGGGCAAGGGCAGTAGGGGAGAGGTCAGTGTAGGGAGGCCCTCGGGAGGATTTTGCTGCGATGGCGGTCCTGCAAGGGATTCCTGCACTGGATCTTCCTATAAACTGTAGCGGGTTTTCGGAAGCTAGTGGAACTTTGTAAAGGCCTCGTAGTGGATCCCTAGCCATTCACCTCGGAAGTGTCTAAGGGCTTTGCAAACCCTGGCGACATGGGATACACGACTTGTGGGTAAAGATGCGCAACCTCTGCAGAGTGTAAAACTGGTATACTAGCCGTGCTCACGGTCATGAGCAGCTCGGACACTCACATGATTAATCTATGGAACTAAATTCAATTTGTCATATGCATTGCATTGCAGGTGAAGTTGTTACTTTTGTTCTACTGTTTAACTGGGTTGGTATTTACTTATACTTAGTAATTGCTAATAAAATTTTGACCAACTTTAAAAGCAATGCTCAGCTCTAACCATCTTCTTTGGTAAGCCTTACACTTCACGTGAGCTCCCACTTTTGGCGAGTTCATGCACATTATTCCCCACAACTTGTTGAGCGATGAACGTATGTGAGCTCACTCTTGCTGTCTCACATACACCACAGGTCAAGAACAGGTACTGCAGGATGATGCTCATGGAGGATGCTGTGATGAGTTCGTGAGAGGTCTAGGTCATCGTCTCCCAGTCAACTTTGGGTTGCTGGACCGTTGTCTCCTTATAATGTAATTATTTATTTTGTATAGAACTCCTGTTATATATAAAGACGTGACATTCGATCCTGTGCCACTATACATCATATGTATGAGACTTGGTCCCAGCATACCTGGTGTTTATGTTAACCCCGGGTTTTGGACCCCTAAAATCCGGGTGTTACATCAGGGTATATATAAACAGACTCGCCCCCTTCTCTAGCCATAACCGGGAACCTTGGGGCAGGGAAATCCGCCGTCGCCGTCTTGTGCTTGCTGCACCGTTCGATGTCCAGGAAGTAGTTAGGGAGCTTTGCGAGCGCTCTAGGAAGGCAGGGACACCCTCAATTTGGTGGTCGGAACCTCGGAGGGTTGGTGATTTCGCACCGGCGCTGGCACTCCACCGTGTTGCCGCACACCGTCGTGGCCGAGGACCTCCACACTATGAAATCCGGTAAGGAGCCCTCAATCGAGATCGCCTTATTTCGCTTTACGTTTAGCACTAGGGAATTGGCGCCTGGGTGCTTGTGCGCGGAGATGGCAAACTCCGGCCAACTCCCTGCCGTAGGGGGGGACAGCGCCGCCGCGGTCTGGTCCCTGGGTAGGAGAAGGATTCGGGGCCGTCTGATGCGGGGCGAGCGCGTAGGATTAGATCGTGTTCAAAAATGACCTGAACCGTTGATCCATTATCCAATGGTCCTCGCTGATCACCAGTACATAACACGCCAGATCCAATCCTCGCCGCTAGATCTAATCTGGACGGCTCTAGTTACCCGATACCCCTTCGGCCTGCAAATCTTTCTAAAGAGCCCCCGAAGTATTTAGATATTAACCCGCCGTCCTGGGGGTATTGTACATTGAGTCTAGGAATCTTTACCCGCAAGCCCCTGCACTTCTCTATATTAGTGTGCCCAGTCCAAGGACTTAAGAAATCAGATAAAAATGAATTAGAAAATGATTTTTTATGCAAAAATAAATACTAGAACTTGTATTAATCATAGAAAATTCATATGATGTCCAAATTAGTTCATTTCAATTTCTATAATTCTATAATATTATTGTTTATCACGTAGTACCACTGTTTTGACATGAATGTTGCAATAAAATTTATATCCTATTTATTCTTGTACAAAACACATAAAACCTGCAGAAATTCATAACTTAAAATATATAACTCCAAATTGATTCATTCCAGTGACATTTATTCTGTTTAAATATTGTTTATCACCTGGTATCTTTATCCAACTATGAAACTTGGTTTAAAATTATCCACATGAATAACTCTATTCTAGGCATTAAATAACTTCAGAAAATCATAACTTAATAACCCTAACTCCGATTTTAGTGGTTTTCGAACCCACGATCTCGTAGCAACACGTAGATTATTATCATACAGTTGGTTCTTATGTTGTTGTAATGTTAATTTTGCCTATACTATGTTTGTCGGTATTGCTACGTTTAGCAGTGAGGACACGTGTCATCTGAAGATCATCCTGGTACCTGGAAGCTCAAGTCCCAGGCAAGTTGTGCCCTTGATCACTTCTTTTACCCACTCATGTTCTAATTAATCATAATGATCTGCATAGGTTAATTTTGATGGGACCCAATAGGTTACCTTAGTTTGTCTATCTTTATACCTTGTTTACCACTGAACTTTCTGGGTAGTACTTGCTAGTGCTATATGTGGTTTTGGGTATAGAGATACACATTACTATTCATGATTATACATTTACTGTCAGTGGTTATTTATTGTTCATGATAAGATCATTATGTTAATTGGAACATGGAGAACCACCCGGGAAAACAGTGCTACCACAAGGGTTTAATGGGACGCCCTTGGCCGATTAATTAGGAAAGCTAGTGGAAGACTACCTTACCCGAAAGGGGCAAGGGCAGTAGGGGAGTGGTCAGTGTAGGGAGGCCCTCGGGAGGATTTTGCTGCGATGGCAGTCCTGCAAGGGATTCCTGCTAGGGAGGCCCTCGGGAGGATTTTGCTGCGATGGCGGTCCTGCAAGGGATTCCTGCATTGGAGCTTCCTATAAACTGTAGCGGGTTTTCTGAAGCTAGTGGAACTTTGTAAAGGCCTCGTAGTGTTACCCTGCCTCACCTCCTCGGTAGAGGTGTATGGGATTGGCCGTCTCTTGGCAGATGGGTAACACGACTTGTGGGTAAAGATGCGCAACCTCTGCAGAGTGTAAAACTGGTATACTAGCCGTGCTCACGGTCAAGAGCAGCTCGGACACTCACATGATTAATTTATGGAACTAAATTCAATTTGTCATATGCATTGCATCGCAGGTGATGTTGTTACTGCTTTTGTTCTATTACTTAATTGGGTTGGTATTTACTTATACTTAGTAATTGCTAATAAAATTTTGACCAACTTTAAAAGCAATGCTAAGCTCTAACCATCCTCTTTGGTAAGCCTTACACTTCACGTGAGCTCCCACCTTTGGCGAGTTCATGCACATTATTCCCCACAACTTGTTGAGCGATGAACGTATGTGAGCTCACTCTTGCTGTCTCACACCCCCCCACAGGTCAAGAACAGGTACCACCGGATGAGGCGCATGGAGGATGTCGTGATGTGTTCGTGAGAGGTCTAGGCCGTCGTCTCCCAGTCAACTTTGGGTTGCTGGACCGTTGTCTCCTTATAATGTAATTATTTATTTTGTATAGAACTCCTGTTATATATATAAAGATGTGACATTCGATCCTGTGCCACTATACATCATATGTGTGAGACTTGGTCCCAGCATACCTGGTGTTTATGTTCGCGCCCGGGTCTTGGTGCCCCGAAACCCGGGTGTGACATTGTGACTGGTCGTGACAACCTGTAGCCGATGTATTACGCGTGTTACCCCCTAACTCAACCTCGTGCGAAGGAAAATTTGCGATATTAGATTTATCAAATGCATGTACTAGTCTCTTAAAATCGCTTTGCATACCCCCTATGATGTTCTGCATTTGCTCACGTTGCTCTTCTACATAATTTCTAAGAGATTGTAGCTCGTTGGTATTACTTACATTGAGGATATCTGGTGTGGGTTGGAGCGAAGCCGGATCTGTCGCCCGATGTCGGACGACCTTGTTGTTCCTGTCCACTTTGAAGCTGGCCAAGAATTTTGCTTTTGCCTCCTGGATCATACGCTCCTTGTGCTCCTCAAACTAGAGCTGTTCATCAGCCGGCAAGGTTTCCCAAGTCGGCTCAATGATGTTGCTTGGGGAAATATCAGAGTTATCCCTTGAACCAGCCATTGAGGGCCGATTTGATGCATCTATATTTGTTGTCCCCAGCGGAGTCGCCAAAAAGTATGTTGACGCCTTTTCGGAGCGCCAAACACTAAACAAGAACCGTGGCGGTGCCCTCTGCACAGGGGCGGACGGTCCGCGCGCAGGGGCCGGACGGTCCGCGGCCTGGTGCGAGGCGCGACAGTGCTCTCTGCACAGGGGCGGACGGTCCGCGCGCAGGGGCCGGACGGTCCGCGGCCTGGTGCGAGGCTAGGGCTTCTCTGCCTGACGGCCGGACGGTCCGCGCGTGCGCAGAGGCGGCGGAAGATCGCCGACGGCGCCTAGATCTCGCTCCCGGGAGGGACCCCGTCGGGGAGGAGAGATCCTAGGAGTTGTCTAGGCTCGGATAGGCCGACCTAGACTCCTCTAATCGTCGACGTAGAGTCGAGGAGAGGCGGAAAATTTGGGGATTGAGAGGCTAAACCTAAACTAGACTAGAACTACTCCTAGGATAAAACGCGAAATAGAAGTTCTATTGATTCGATTGATGATTACAAATTGGCCGTAGACCTCTCTATTTATAGAGGAGGGGGGCTGGACCCTTTACACAACTGATTCCGAGCTAATTCCGCGAATATAGCTAACAACTGTAGCACAAAACTCGAAACCCTAATCTGTTCTGCGTACGCGCGGACCGTCCGGCCCGCAGGTGCGGACGGTCCGGACCGCGAACCGTCCAGCCTCAGAGCCAGACCGTCCGCTGGCTCATTATGGCGCTCAACACACCCCCAGTAGCGTCGTGCTCTCGCCAAAGCTCTGCATTTGTCCTCTCCAAGTGGACGTTGGCCTCACCAAGGGACGACTCGGCCTCGCTGACCTGGAGGCTCGCCTCACGAAGGGCCCCTGGAGTTGGGTCTCCTCTACGTGAAGGTGATTGGCTTCGACCCAGGCATATTCACCCTTAGATTGTAGTTGGGTCACCTCACTCTCAAGTCGTTTGGTCTTAGAGCAGAGCTCAACAAGTTCATGCTAGTTTGCCATGAAATGGATGGCCCCCACATGGAGCTTCTCCATCTCCCGCTGGGCGGATAGCAGTTTCTCTGCCCTAGCCCTCGATCGTGTGAAGAGACATTGAGAAGGAAAACCCGATGATCATCTTAGGCGACGATAAGAAGGAAAAAACAAAGCGTGATCGCAAAACGGCGTCCACCTGCCCAAAAGGGATGAAATCTCGTGTCATCGACGTCTGAGCACTCAAGAGCGCGTCCCAAAAGCTATCGAGCGTCTCCACGGTGGTGCCGAGGCTCAGATCGCCCCAGGACGAAGCCGATTCGACTCGCCTCCAATCCTCCACATCTAGGCCCTGCGTGTCACGAAGAGAAGAAGGACGGTCCACCCGGCGCCCTCTTGCCTGCGAAGGGACCATGACTCCTGCTGGAGTAGAAGCGACAACCAATAATGGCACCGCCTCAGGTTGAACGATCACCACCTCAGCACATGGGGTTGGCGGCGGTAGGAGCAGGGCTGGAGCACCCTTCTCCGATGAAGCTCCGCTAAGGGGAGACGCACCAGCGGCTGAAACCTTCCTCGGGGTCGGGGATACCGCGGAGGAAGGTATCACAATAAGGAAAGTACCAGGAGTCGACGCCGCCAGCACCAGTTGGACACGCAGAGAGAGAGGTTGGCATGGGGGGCCCAGATTCTTCATTGGTGGTCACTTCATCCAGCTCAGGAAGATCAAGGGCTATAGGAGCCAGAGGGACCTGGAAGACATCGTGAGCACCAGGGTGCTCTGTAGGGAATCTTCCAGAGCTCTGTAGAAGGCACGCCGCCAAGGGTTCGATTCCCTACAGAGCACGCATTAGAGGAAAGGGAAAAAGGGAAGAAATAGAGCGACACACCATGAAGAAGGAACTCAGTAGGGTGCTCACGATGTCTGTGAACAGAGGAGGGGCAGGTGTTGACGCCTTTTCGGAGCGCCAAACACTCAACAAGAACCGTGGCGGTGTCCTCTGCACAGGGGCGGACGGTCCACGCGCAGGGGCCGGATGGTCCGCGGCCTGGTGCGAGGCGGCGATGCTCTCTGGTCAGGTGCGGACGGTCCGCGGCACAGGGCCGGACGGTCCGCGACCTGGTGCAGGAGCTAGGGTTCCCTGCCTGACGGCCGGACGGTCCGCGCCCTAGGGCCGGACGGTCCCCGCGTGCGCAGGGGCGGCGGAAGATCGCCGACGGCGCCTGGATCTCGCTCCCGGGAGGGACCCCGTCGGGGAGGAGAGATCCTAGGAGTTGTCTAGGCTCGGGCAGGCCGACCTAGACTCCTCTAATCGACGTAGAGTCGAGGAGAGGCGGAGAATTTGGGGATCGAGAGGCTAAACCTAAACTAGACTAGAACTACTCCTAGGATAAAATGCGAAATAGAAGTTGTATTGATTCGATTGTTGATGATCACAAATCGGCCGTATACCTCTCTATTTATAGAGGAGGGGGGCTGGACCCTTTACAAACTAATTCCCGAGCTTATCCCGCGATTTTAGCTAACAACCGTAGCACAAAACTCGGAACCCTAATCTGCTCTACGCATGCGCGGACCGTCCGGCCCACAGGCGCGGACCGTCCGGCCTCAGGGCCGGACAGTCCGTCGGCTCATTTCTGGTTCGAACATATGCCCCCTGCCTTTTGGTGGAGCTGGGCGAACAAAAAGCAACTAACTCGATGTGATCACATCGGTTTTCTTAGGCATCTTGCCACATACTAGGATGGTACTGTTTGAGGAAACGCCCATTCAAAGCCTTAGGTAAATCCTTGCCTTGTAATGTTTGTAGTAAATAAGCGTTACCAGACATCACCTGTTTCAGAACTTTCGGTCTTTATTCCTTAGAGGCAGAATGGTCTTCCACACCAAGTCTCCTACTTGAAATGATTTTGCTTTGACCTTCTTGTTGTAGGCCCTGGCTACCATGATCTTGTCCTTTTCTATTGCTCCCAAAGCTATCATCCTCTTGTCGGTCACCTCATCAATATTATCCATCATTGAATTATAATAATCAGTAGCAGTTAGATCATTTTGTCTGGCACACCTGACATCATTCAAACTTATTTCCACAGGTAACACTGCTTCCTGCCCATAGACAAGCTCAAAAGGAGATACTTTAGTAGCACTATGTTTAGATATTCTATGAGCCCATAAAGCTTCAGACAAAATCTTATGCCAATGTTTAGGATTATCAGATACCTTCTTCTTTATCAAATTAATCAACGTCCTATTACTAGACTCGGCCTGTCCATTGGCCTGAGCATAATATGGAGACGAATTAAGCAGCTTAATTCTGTATAATTCAGCAAATTCACGTACCTCCTTTGACATAAAAGAAGTACCTTGATCTGTAGTCAAGGTCTGGGGAATGCCGAATCTATGAATAATATGCTCAGTTATGAACTCAATTACCTCCTTGTGCGTCATGTTCTTTAGAGCAACGGCTTCAGTCCATTTGGTGAAATAGTCAGTGGCAACTAACACAAATCGATGCCCCTTTGATGATGAAGGATGAATTTCTCCAATAAAGTCTAATCCCCATCCTCTGAACGGCCAAGGCTTGATGATAGGATGTAATTCGGCTGCAGGGACCAACTGTAGGTCACCGAATTTTTGACACACTTGGCAACCCTTGTAGTACTTGAAACAATCAGCTATCATACTAGGCCAATAAAAACCAGACCTTCGCAACAACCACTTCATCTTTGGAGCTGATTGATGGGTACCACAAATTCCTTCATGTACTTCGGCCATGGCTAATATAGCATCATCTGGGCCCAAGCACTTAAGTAGGACATCATTAACCGTTCGGCGGTAAAGTTCATCACTCATCAAAACATACTTGAAAGCTGTTCGCCGAATGTTCTTATCTGTCCTGATATTGGGATTTTGTAAATAATTAAGTATAGGTGTCCTCCAATCACTTGCATCGGCTTCATTGTCAGCTGAATCGATTAAGAGAACATTTCTGGTAACCTCGGACGGTCCAGCGTCATCACGCGGACGGTCCGCGACCTGGGAATTTGGCTCTGCACTGGTTATCAGATTTTCAGTTTTGTGAAATTTCCCTCTCTTTATCCGATAACCTGATGCATCTTGTGCCAAATCGTTAGCTCTATGATTCTCAACTCTAGAAATATGCCGAATATTGAATTCGTCAAAAGAATGGATTATGCTCCAACATTTCTCAAGGTAACTATTTAGAGTACCATCAAAACATTGATATTCTTCTGACACTTGTTGGACAACCAGCTGAGAATCACCAAATACCTTCACATTTTTTACTCCCATACCATTTAAAAGTTCTAAACCGAATAGGAGGGCCTCATATTCAGCTTGATTATTAGTGCAATAAGTTTTCAATCGGCTAGAGAAGTCAAAGGAGACATTACTTGGTGAAACAAGCACAATGCCAATTCCTTGCCCCTCATTGCAAACCGATCCATCAAAATATAAAGTCCAAGGAGTAATAGTGAGGTATAACATGTCTAGTTCATGAATATCATTAACCCGATGTTCTACAATGAAATCCGCTACGACTTGGCCTTTCATAGATTTCAATGGTTCATAGGCCAAGTCATATTCTATGAGTGCATAAGCCCACTTACCAATCCTACCACTCATAATTGGGTTATGCAACATGTATTTGATCACATCGGCTTGACCAGAAATAGTGCAATGACTAGACAGTAAATAACATCTACATTTGGTGCAGGCATAAAACAAGCATAAGCATAACTTTTCAATAAAAGTGTACCTTGTTTCAGCATCCACCAACCTTCGGCTTAGATATGTCACCACATGCTCCTTCCCCTCAGTTTCTTGTGTTAGAACAGCCCCAATGACCTTATCTCCAGCTGCAATGTATAATCAGAATGGTACTCCTGCTTGTGGTGCTTTTAATACGGGAGCCGAAGATAAGTATTTTTTGATAAGATCAAATGCTTCTTGGTGTTCTGCCCCCCAAGCGAATTCGGCATCATTCTTAAGCCGAAGAATAGGGGTGAACGCATCAATCTTCCCGGCTAGGTTAGAAATAAACCTTCGTAAATAATTCACCTTGTCGAGAAACCTCTGTACCTCGACCTTACAAGTCGGAGGTCCCACATTCCGAATATACTTGATTCGGTCAGGGTCTATCTCTATACCATGTTCATGTATGACAAATCCTAAAAACTTACCAGCCGACACTCCAAAAGCACATTTACGTGGGTTCATTTTCAAACCATACTGACGCATTTTATCAAAGGCTTTGCGCAAATCAGCTATATGAGAACTAAACTCAGCCGATTTGACTACAATATCATCAATGTAAACTTCCACAGTGTTTCCTAACAATTCATGGAAGATCAAATTCATAGCCCTCTGATAAGTAGCACCAGCATTTTTCAGACCAAATGTCATAACAACCCACTCAAATAAACCAATGAAGCCTGGACATATAAAGGCCGTTTTAGACGCATCTTCTTCGGCCATGAAAATCTGATTATATCCGGCATTACCATCAAGGAAGCTAATAATTCTATTCCCTGATGCATTATTGATTAATGTGTCGGCTATGGGCATGGGATATTCGTCTTTAGGAGTTGCTCTATTTAATTTGCGAAAATCAATGCATACTCTAAGCTTACCTGACTCCTTCTTCTCCACTGGCACAATATTGGAGACCCACTCTGCGTATCTGCAAGGTCTGATAAAATTAGCTTCTAGCAGCCGGTGGATTTCGTCCTTGATGCGTGGGAGAAGATCTGGACGAAATGTTCTAGCTCTTTGCTTGAAAGGTCTGAAACCAGATTTAATAGGTAGCCGATGCTCTACGATCTCTCGGCTTAATCCAGGCATCTCAGTGTAATTCCAAGCAAAGCAATCTGAATATTCCTTTAATAGACCGATCATCTCATCTCTAGGATCGGTCTCCAGGGTCTTGTTTACAAAAGTCGGCCTTGGAGTTTTGCCGTCTCCTATGTCAATCTCCTCCAATGGATCGGCCGATGTAAACCCCTGTCCTAATTTATCAAGATCTCTGAATTCCTCTATCATGTTCCCCACAGAGGAATTAGATGATCTTTGTATGACGGCGGACTTTCCGGTCTCGGGGACCGGATCATCCATAATACTATCCTTTTGATGTGACATATGTTCGGTCTTAAAGTCCGAACCCTTTTGTGAAAGACCAGACCATCCGACCCTGGAAGCCGAACTGTATGTGACCAGGGACTCATGAACTTTGTGTGTATTCATCATTTAAACTTTATTTAGGATTTAGCCGATTCTCCATCGGCTCTAGCATTACAGGAATGAAACCTTTCTTATCTATACTTATGAACTGATAATCAGAAAAATCTACTCCCGTGAGACATGTAGCAGTCTCATAGGTCCAAAGTACAGGGGCATCGGCCACAGTGATGTAGGCCGATACATCAGCATGTACTTGTTCTACATCATCGCCTACCCATTGTATTAACATTTGATGTAATGTAGAGGGTATACATTGATTGGCATGAATCCAATCTCTGCCTAGAATTAAACTGTAATTTCCTTCTACATCAGCGACGAAGAATGCAGCAGCAAGGGTCTTAGTCCTGATGGTTAATTCAACGGACGTGACTCCCCTGGCTTTAATCGAACTATCCCCAACACCGCTGAGGGTCATGTTGGTCTTGACAAGTTCATCATCTTGTTTTCCTAATTTTCTGTATAATGAATAAGGCATTAGATTTACAGCCGCCCCTCCATCTACCAACATCTTAGCAATCGGTATTCCATCAATGTGACCGCGCACGAAGAGCGGCTTTAAATGATTTACCGATTCATTTGGTTTAGTAAAGGCGGCTTCTTTAGGACCGAAATCGAACTGGGCAACAACAGGTTCATCGTCGCCGATAATAGTACAATCGGCAGAAAATGTAATAACATTTACATCCATACCTGGGCATTCTGGAGAAGCCTCGTAGTACTCCCAGCAAGTCGTCTTCCTCCATTGATGTTGACGTGTCGTTGGAGGCTTCCAGGTGCGGTGCGGACGGTCCAGACTCCGGGAGCGGACGGTCCGCGCCTGGTGCAGATTGCCCAGTCTTGCTAGCCGGGCTCCCTGCCATTCCTGCAGGATGCTGTACAAAAGTTGTTTCATTTTCTATTTTTGTGGCCGTTTGATTTTCCTCAACGGCCTTTGGTCTCCATTTCTTTTGCGGTGGCGGGTACTGTGGGTGTGTGTCATTGAATATCTTTTCCGCCTCCTTTTCGTGGCTCTCCTTCGCTCTTAGGCACTGTAATTTCCGCTTTTGGGACCGTGTCAATCCTGCTGGGCACCATCGAGGCATGGAGTATTTTGGATCGGCTGTTTTGATGGTAGCCGTATCTTCTTTTTTGGTTATGTTGGCTGGTTCACCAAAAATCATCGGCCCTTTATTATCTTCTTGTATGACGACGTCTGCAGTACCTATTTTGATGACGTCCTTCTTTGTTGTTCTTTGAGTTGCTACAGGCATATGCCCCCCTGCCGGATTGGTCAGCCTTGAAGGCCGAGTAGTCCGGCAATCCTGTTGGGTTTGTGCCTGGTGACCGGATTGAGCAGTGCTCAATCGGTCTTGCACTGGTGGCGTCAACCTGTCAAAAACAGATGTTTGGGGTGCCCCCCAGGCGGGGTACTGTGGCATCCCAAATGGATATGGTGGCATGCCCCACATTTGATTTGGGACATATGGCGGAGGTAAATATGTGTATGGATATGGCATGGGTGAATATGGAGGTGGAGGTGTCCATGCAGGTATGTTAGGTCTCACTTGTATAGTATGACCTTTCATTTCTTCCGATTGGTTGGGTGGTTCAATCGGCCTGACCTGACGCTGCTCATGAATAGGTGAGCGGGGTCGCTTTGCTGGCCGGTCACTGGGGCCGACCTTCTTTTTTACGTATTTAGACAATAATTGATCAAAAGTTGGGCCGGCTTTAATCAACCGACCGGCTGCCTTGAATGTATTTGTTTTCCACGTACCTATCTCTGGTCGTCGTGGTTTGAAAGTACGTGGACGTTGTGAGTCCTGAGTACGACCGGACTGTCCGCCGGAGCTATCCGGACCGTCCGGTGGGGTCCCGGACCGTCCGCGCCTACGTGTCAGACCGTCCGGGATATGCAGCACGGGTTCATGTATCTGCCTTCCTGCCTGCGCTTGCCCCCCAGTACTGGAGGTTGTGATGGTCACCTTTAGGGTCTCCCCTCCATCGGGAGTCTTCTCGGCTACCACTTTCCTGCAAGAAAATTTATGATCCTCATCGGCCTTTTTAGAATTGCCGATGATTGCCTCTTTGCCTTTGCCTTTATCGGCCGTGTTTGGCCGAACCAGGACTTTCTTGCCCTCGAAGTCGATCACGTTCATTGGAAAGGGCTCTGTATCCACCTGCATTTCCTGAAATTTCAATCGTCCCTCATTAATGGCCGATTGAATCTATCGTTGGGATACATTACAATCATTAGTGGCATGAGAAAATGAGTTATGCCACTTGCAGTATGCACGACGTTTTAGCTCGTCGGTGGATGGAACAGTGTGATTTATTTTAATATTGCCATTTTGAGTAATTCGTCAAATATTTTATCGCACTTACCAACATTAAACGTAAACTTAACCTCCTCTAGCCGTTTCTTTTGAACCGGCTGCAAGGAGGAACAAGCCGAAGATTTGGCCTGTTTTGGCCAAACCATTTCAGCAGCATATACTTCTGCTGATTCGTCATCTGAGCTACTTTGGTCGCATTCTACTATATGTACGTTGTGACGCATTGTTTTAGCAGTTTCTTTGCTCCGGCTTTCGCAAGCCAAAGCCCTTTGGTGTAACTGTGCTAGTGTAAAAAATTGGATGCCTTCTAATCTCTCTTTTAAATAATATCGTAGACCATTAAAGGCTAATCCTACTAGCTGTTTTTCTGCTAAATGAATTTGAAAGCATCGGTTTCTTGTATCGCGGAATCTCCGGATGTAATCATTAACCGATTCGTCTTTTGTCTGTCGCAATGACACTAAATCTACCAAATCCAATTCATAATCACCGGAGAAAAAATGATCATGAAATTTTTGTTCTAGATCCCCCCATGATGAAATGGAATTAGGAGGTAAAGTGGCATACCATGCAAACGCGGTTCCTGTTAGCGATAATGAAAATAAACGCACGCGAAATGCCTCTGTGTCTGCCAATTCTCCCAATTGTGCTAAGAACTGGCCTATTTGTTCGCGCGTGTTTTTCCCTTGATCACCCGAAAATTTTGCGAATTCGGGTATTCTGGTTCCCTGTGGGTACGGGTGGTGATCAAATCGGCTGTCATAAGGTTTCCGATATGATTGCCCCCCAGGGACCATGCTTACTCCGAGCTTATCTCAGAACGCTCTGGCTATTTCTTCACTCACTATATCAATGGCAGCCGGTGCAAGACCACCGGCTCTCTGGTCAAACACAGGTGGGGTTGGTTGCATATTAGTATGTTGTCGTTCCCCCCATTGGTTTGAGCTACGTGGTGCATTTCCATTTCCCTATATGGCTCGTAGGTTTGATCGTTTCTTTCCGGCCTTTTAGGTGGGGCCGGAAAGCTTTCCTAGGCTTTGGATCCTGAATTAATGGGTTGGTGCATTGCATAATGTGATGGGAAGTGTTGCTGAGACGGGCGAGGATTCAGGTAATAATCCTCCTCAAAAGACTCATGCGCGGACTGTCCGGATACGTACCCGGACTGTCCGTGGTTATATGCGGACCGTCCGTCGTTGTATGCGGACCGTCCGACTGGGTAGTTTGGGTTCTGTGTCGTGTGTGGTGGATTGGGCGCATATCTAGGTAACTCATTAAAAATAGGCCCGACTGTTGTTGGCCCGGACGGTCCGCGCTCACGTGCGGACGGTCCGAGCATGTGCAGATCGACTGATTTGCTGCCGATTTGCGGTTGCTTACGATATGTGTCCATCGGCATCCCATAAAGGGGTTGTGACTAGTCGTGACAACCTGTAGCCGATGTGTTACGCGTGTTACCTCCTAACTCAACCTCGTGCGAAGGAAAATTGGCGATACTAGATTTATCAAATGGACGTACTAGTCTCTTAAGATCGCTTTGCATACCCCCTATGATGTTCTGCATTTGTTCACGCTGATCTTCTACATAATTTCTAAGAGATTGCAGATCGTTAGTATTACTTACATTGGGGATATCTGTCGTGGGTTGGAGCGAAGCCGGATCCGTCGCCCGATGTCGGACGGCCTTGTTGTTCCTGTCCACTTTGAAGTTGGCCAAGAACTTTGCTTTCGCCTCCTGGATCATCCGCTCCTTGTGCTCCTCGAACTGGAGCTGCTCGTCAGCCGGCAAGGTTTCCCAAGTCGGCTCTATGATGTTGCTTGGAGAAATATCAGAACTATCCCTTGAACCGGCCATTGAGGGCCGATTTGATGAGCTTAAATGTGCTTTCCCCAGTGGAGTCGCCAAAAAGTATGTTGACGCCTTTTCGGAGCGCCAAACACTCAACAAGAACCGTGGCGGTGCCCTCTGCACAGGGGCGGACGGTCCGCGCGCAGGGGCCGGACGGTCTGCGGCCTGGTGCGAGGCGGCGATGCTCTCTGGTCAGGTGCGGACGGTCCGCGGCACAGGGCCGGACGGTCCGCGACCTGGTGCAGGAGCTAGGGTTCCTTGCCTGACGGCCGGACGGTCCGCGCCCTAGGGCCGGACGGTCCGCGCGTGCGCAGGGGCGGCGGAAGATCGTCGACGGCGCCTGGATCTCGCTCCCGGGAGGGACCCCGTCGGGGAGGAGAGATCCTAGGAGTTGTCTAGGCTCGGGCGAGCCGACCTAGACTCCTCTAATCGACGTAGAGTCGAGGAGAGGCGGAGAATTTAGGGATCGAGAGGCTAAACCTAAACTAGACTAGAACTACTCCTAGGATAAAATGCGAAATAGAAGTTGTATTGATTCGATTGTTGATGATCACAAATCGGCCGTATACCTCTCTATTTATAGAGGAGGGGGCTGGACCCTTTACAAACTAATTCCCGAGCTTATCCCGCGATTTTAGCTAACAACCGTAGCACAAAACTCGGAACCCTAATCTGCTCTGCGCACGCGCGGACCATCCGGCCCACAGGCGCGGACCGTCCGGCCTTAGGGCCGGACAGTTCGCCGGCTCATTTCTGGTTCGAACAACAGGTCTTCATGCATGAAAGACCCCGACGACAACGCTGTGATGATTGTGACCTTGGCCTCGATCTTAGATAGAGCAAGCAGTATAGGAGAATGATGGTCGTGATTGTTGACCTTGGACTATTGATGCATCAGTTTCTGGTGAGCCATCAGAGGCTGGACCGGCGATGCATGAAGGTTCGCACCAGCCGCGCGCTAGAGAGACCCTGCTGCTTCAACGTACTGACCGCCATCAACAGGTTTCCTACCTCGATTTTGAGGCTGGCCCCTCCACTGCATTGCCACTCATCCGAGGACACCAACTCACAGCTGGTGAACAACGGAGCGCTCGTAGCCACATTCCTCACACAAAACCACTCGCCCCCATACCAAATGGAGGAAGGGGGAGGGATCTTGAAGTACTCTGACTTCCGACTGGAGCAAAGCTAGCTAACGACTGATCTAACAAATAGTTGGTTGCCACGACCTGATGACATTTGATTGCACTGAAGAAATACTGCCACAACCTTTAGGCCCTCTTCGGTTATACCAAACCAGGTCTAGTTTAATCTGGATTGGGATCCAATCCAGCCTACAATCCAAGCCCAGAAAAAAAAAATCTAGGATGATTTATTTTTTCCCTTCGGTTAAGCCCAGTATGGTTTTGTAGCCCACGGGCTTCGATTGTTTTTTTTACTCTTATACTCCTGGATTATAACCGTAGCTCGTTTGTTCTGGTACAAATCCAAATCGCCACACGCCACACGCACTGAGCGTGCCGCCGCACGCGACTGAGCACGCCGCCCCCGCCGCCTCGTCCCTGTCTCACCGTCACCGCCTCGTCCCTGTCTCGCCGTCGCCGCCTCGTCTCGCCGTCGCCTTGAGCAACAGGAGTTCCGTCCGGCGCTGGAGCTGAGCCTGGAGGTAGGTCCTGGCTATAGCCGTCCGTGCTGCTGGCTGGATCTAGATGTTTGTTGTACTGATGTCATGAGTTTCATACCGTCAGTTCTATTTGTCTGATAGACATGTATTGGTCAAAGAACGCGTATGGCGGTATGCGGCTAGCCCAAGTTCGTCGCATGTCGTTGGTAGCCGAATGAGGTTGATGAGTTGACAATTCCCGTAGCGTTCACATGATTGGTTGGGTGCGTTGCAATCTAGCCAGGCTGAGCATGCGCAGAAGGTTCCGCCGGGCCGTGCAAGATTTTTATCCGTTTCTATGGAGCCTGGCTGGGATGGTGCGAGCAAGCGCATACACCACATTTGTTTGAGATACTGACACCAGTTTGATATATCTGTGCATCATGGGAACCAAACAAAGACTATGTCAGACCAAGCTAATAGTGTACGAGGAAGCAAACAGATCCTTTGGTTCCCAAGGTGTTGGTAGCGATAGGCTAATATAATGTGTTTATTGCATTTATTGGTTTGGATTTAAATCATGTGTTTTGTTTCTTGTAATAGTCTTTTAATTTGGTAATAGTTTGGTGTACATTATTGTATCTATTTTCAGATTGTCCCTACTCTTGTGAGAGTCGCTAGGACGAGCTTTCCCCCTCTTGAGATCCGGTGTCTAATCCATTTTTCAAGGTGCTATGTGTGCAAAATTTGTAGTCTTAAAATTATATGAAGTGTGTAACTATTTTTGTTAACTTTATTTTCTTGTGTTCCTTGATATTGCTTATAGTTTTACAATGGATATGAGTACTAGAGATCGCATTAGAAAGAGGAGGGATGATGATAATGATGATGATGATGACCTCATGCTTTTAATTCTCCCTACTCTACATCTCTTGGGCTATATTGGAGATAGTGAAAAAAAGTTGCGACATACATCAACGCTAACTAGAGAGGAAAAGGTTAGGGAACTACTTGAAGGCCACATCAAAAATTGTAGGACATCATTTAGGATGGAACCTTACATCTTTAAAGCCTTGGTCAATTATCTTAGAAGCGAAGGGTTGGTTAAAGACACTAGAATCAAGGTCGAGGAGAAGCTTGGTTTCTTTTTATATATGATTAGTCACAATGCGTCATTTGAGGATCTCCAAGTATTCTTTGGTCACAGCAATGATACATTCCATCGTGTGATCAAACATTTCTTTGACATAGTTATCCCTGCCCTCAGCATGTGGTTCCTAAAACCTCCCTCCAATCAAGTACATGCAAAAGTTCGCGAAGATAACCGATTTTACCCTTACTTTAAGGTGATTTCTTTTAACTCTTATGTGTCAATCTTACAAGGTACTCAACCTTAAATGATCTTAGAAGATCATTTCTTTTTTTAACTTTTTGCAGAATTGCCTAGGTTCAATAGATGGAACCCACGTTCCAATATCAATGTCACCTAATCAAGCTGCACCATTCAGGAATAGAAAAGGGACACTTAGTCAAAATGTGATGTTCGTTTGTGATTTTGATCTCAAAGTCACTTATTTGTCAGCTGGATGGGAAGGATCAGCAATAGATTCAATGGTTCTCAGATCTGCAATGATCAATTCTGTAGGAAAGTTTGAAGTACCTTCCGGAAAGTTCTACCTAGTAGATGGTGGTTATGCCAATACAGCTTCCTTTCTTGCGCCTTATCGTGGGGTTAGGTACCACTTGAAAGAGTTTGGTTGTGGCCACTGAAGACCTCAAAATCATAAGGAGTTATATAATCATCACCATGCCATTTTAAGAAATCATGTAGAGAGGGCTTTGGGTGTCATAAAGAAGAGATTTGCAATCCTCAAAGTTGCTACCTTTCACAAAATAGAAAACCAAGCCAAAATACCTTTAGCTATTGCAGTCTTTCATAACTTGATTCGGTCACTAAATGGTGATGAGAGGTGGCTAGAGAATGATCAAGGAAATATCAATCCACAAACTTTTGTCAACCTACCTGATGGAGACCAAGGAAATGATGAAGGAAATATAGAAGGGAATAACTTAAGAGATACAATAGCATATCATATGTGGTCTGACTACCAACAACACATAAATTAGTGAATACTTCTATGCTGAATAAATTTGTTATTTTTATGTTGTAGATAAGATGTTTAGAGGTTCTCCTAAGATAGTAGCTTTATCTAAAGCTGCTCAAAAGAAGGCTTCTCCTAAAGCTGCAAAATCAAAGAAATGTGGCGGTAATAATGTCAAATTTATTTGATAAAAGCTTTTACATGATTTGTTCATGGTTGACATTTATATGATTATATGTGCCTTAATTTTTAATTTTAGGTGGTGTTGAGAGGGCTGCATGGAATGTTGAATTAGAGAAGAGTCTTGTTGACTTGTTGTTTCAACACAATATGCCTCCACATAGGGCTGAAAATGGATGGAGTCCAAATGCTTGGAATAAAATAGTTTCTGAATTCCACAAGAAGCATGAATATGTTACATTCAACAAGATCCAAATTCAAGAAAAGGAGAGAGAAATAAAAAGGGAATACAAGATATTGAAGGAGGCAAGAAAACAAAGTGGAGTTTCTTGGAATGAAAAAAGATGCATGATCATTGCTGAACCAACGATATGGGACAACATTATCACTGTAAGAAGCATATGCTTTACCCATGTTCTTATTTCAGTTTGCTGCTCAAAATGAATTAGTAGCATGTTTTTATTGTTTGAAAATAATAATTTCAGTTTCAGTTTTTATGAAATAGTCTTGTGTTCACATTGCAGACATTTCCTAGAGCTAAGAAGTTCCGCAAGAAGTCTTTTCCTCTCTTTGATGCCTTGGGTGAATTATATGATGGTCACATTGCACAAGGGACTTGGAACATTACATCTACTCAACCACTACAAAATTCTGATGAAGGAGAGAAATTTAAAACCATAGAAGTGGAAGATGAAGATACTAATGAACCACAAGTAGATGCGAGAATAGAACAAGATGAAGATATAGTAATTGTTGAAAGGGTTGAATAGAGGTTACCTAAAAGGTCAGGTGCACCAACTGTCAATCAAGAGAAGGAGACAAAGAGAGTGAGGAAAGATGCACTAGAAGGGCTGATAGGGAGGTACCTTGATGTGAAAACAAAGCAAGTTGCAGATGAGGCTGCACAATCAACAAAAGAGAAGGAAGTTGCTCAAGATAATAATTTTTCTATTTAAGAGGTGTATTTCTGTTCTTAAGACTATGGATATCACAAGAGATGAGAAGATCAAAGCAGCGGAGGTGGTTAACACACCAAATTACAGAGAAACATTTATTTGTTTCAATGATGATGAGCCAGAAGTCGCCCTCCTTTGGCTAAGGGGGAAGATGGATAAACTCTAAAGGTAAGATTCACAATATCTCTGATTAGCTGTCTATTTTGAGTGGTGTAATAATGTTGATCAGTTTAGTACTCTATTTTGATCAGTTTGGCTGCAAAATTAATTTTGAATTGTTGATACTCTGTTCAAATGATCAACATGATCAAATGATTATCATGATGTTTATATCATGATCACATGGAAATTAGCAACAATGTGTTATATTACATGTCCATTTATTGTTGTGCTATTGACTCACATTCTTTTCTATTGTAGTTTGCTTGGATTTATTGTGCATATTCATTCATTTGTATCATGGTGTTCCAGGGTCCAAGGATAAAGATATTATCAACATCTCTAGAGGAAGAGAAAGTCAAGTCACATCTTCAGTCTGTGCAGGCTGTTTATTTAGTTTCCGTCAATAAGGCTTAGCTTGTAGTGTGTGTGGTCTGAAGCTTGCATGTGCATGTAGAGATTGTTTATTCGGTCTGTGTAGGCTGTGCAGTTTTCAGCTTGTTTCTTCAGTCGTTTCAGACTGTGCAGACATGTGCTCATCTCTACTTTGTCAAAAAAAAGATAGCGTTATTCAGACTGCAGTTTTTAGCTTGTTTGTTGACTGGGTTGATTCAGTTTTCAGTTTTCAGATAGCGTTATTCAGTTTTCAGTTTTCAGATTGTTCCATATGGAATAGTTATTCAGTTTTCAGTTTTCAGATTGTTCCATATGGAATAAATGAACAAATATTTGTTGATTGGGTTTAGGGATTGAATCCCTCAATGGATTGGGTGGAAAGCTTGGATTCACCCAAACCATATATGCAAAAAAACAGCCCCCAGAAAATTCCTATGGTGCCGAACAACCCCTTAGTGGGGGTCGATCCCCAAGTACGCTTCACATAGCGTGATGAAGCACACCATGTGAAGGATGACGTTGGGATGAAGGTTCTATATCTCCACCCAGTAGTAGTGGAGGAACCCACACACGAATGGATGAAGAGGTAACCCGAACCCGTGCTCATAGAAGGATGTGAGCACGACCACTTCGTCGTCCCGAGGGTGAGTCACTTCTCCCTCAACCTACAGTATCCACCCCAAAACATCTTTTGGGGGAGGAACTCCTTCTTCTCCAAGCCACATAGACGACTCTCACGGATCACATAGGGTGGAAACGACGCCATGCAAGCAGGAAGCGAGAAGACGGGCACGAAGGTGAGAGAAGACAAAGCAGTCCAGAGGGCTGGCTCACTAGCACGAGAATACGGTAAGCAAAACCAACCCCGAGTACCCTCCCAGTCCACTTATGCTGAAGTGCAGGGGGAAGGATGGCGCTCAGTTGGTATGGACCACCACAAAAACAACGCAAGGGTCACCTTGGCCAAGAGAAGCTATGTGATTGTTTGCAGGATCTCGCTGCTTGGGGTAGAGCACTGAAAAGATGCGCCATAGAGGTCACACCAGTAACAAGCAAGACTGTTAGCCAGACCGACATGCTACCTTGGCGTGACACAACTAGGGGGTTGTTTTATGTCCCATTAAGCTGTTCACACCGAGTGAAGTAATGATGGCCATCTCGCCTCACCATGGCGTTGTAATAATTATCGTACACCAACCAGGTAAACACTAAAACCCACTCGAAATCCCCACACAAAGCGAGGGGTGGGTTGAGTAAGCTCCTAGTGAGCCCCAAGCTAGGTGACCGACCCATAGGTCATTTGCTCATACTTAGGTCTAAGGTCATACTTCACATTCTCCTGCAGAAACCCGGCTGACAGAGTGGCCACTGAGCCCCCTTTGATCGACAAGATCGATCAAAGGGCCAGTATGTGATCAAATAAGGAAGGACATAATGAGATGCCCCTAGTGCGACCACTCGCCAAGATGACACTCGGAAAGGGGGTGGTCAGATCTCACTTGAATAACCTGTTTGTAGCTCGACGGTCCCCCTCAGCGCGCTGACTAGGTCGAAGGGGGGTGGCCCTCCCTTCAAAATATGGTTCAAAAAACTCTCTTCAAGGGGTGATGTGTATGCAAAACAGGTCAGACAAGCATGTTCGCATGTCCTGGACATCGATCATAAGCAGGGGCGAAGGCAATAACAAATGGACTCACGCTCAGCGCATGACGACTACTGCAGCAAGTGTCCCCCTAAACTATAGTACTAACTCGATAAACCCATGAGCAATTCCCACAAATTACTTGGGGGCTCAGGGCTACATCTAATAGATGCGCTCACACGCTTTGAACATCAGTTGTAAGCAGGGGGCAAGACAATAACAAATGGACCCATGCTCAATGCGTGATGACCACCACAGGAAGGGTTAGCCCCTAGACTGCATGTTCAACCATAGTAAACCCTCAGCAATTCTCACAAATTACTCGAGGGCTGCATTCGGCAGATGCGCTTGCACGCACCTAGAAAATCCGCCTTTCAGATAAAAGCCTCTACGCAACTCCAAGGAGTTGCGTAAAGGCTCGGGGCTGCTATTGGCACCCAGGAATGGGGTGCCTAAAGAAAGCCCAAGAAGACTCTTTGAAAACGGCCCAAGTCAATGCCGAGCAACCTTGCGAGTGGAGCGGACGACCAAGTCCATGCCAAGCAAATTCGCGAGGCGGAGCAACGTGACCAAGTCCCTGCAGAGTAGCCTCACGAGGCAGAGCGGACAACCAAGTCCATGACAAGCAACCTAGCGAGGCGAAGCGGGCAACAAGTTCCTATTGAGCAACCATGTGAGGTGGAGCGGGCGACCAAGCCGCTGCCGAGCAAATTCGTGAGGCATAGTGAGCGACCAATTCCCTATTGGGAAAATTCGCGAGGCGAAGCGGGCGACAAAGTCCCTACCGAGCAGCCTCACGAGGCAGAGCAGACGACCAAGTCCCTGTCGAGCAACCTTGCGAGGCAGAGCGAGCGACCAAAGTTCCTGCCGTGCAACCTTGCGAGGCAGAGCGGGCGACCAAGTCCTTACCAACCAACCTTGCGTGGCGGAGCGTGCGACCAAGTCCATGCTGAGAAACCTTGCGAGGTGGAACGAATGACCAAGTCCACGACGATCAACCCCGCCATGACGGGCGAGCAATCGGATCCCGCACCATTCTGACTAGCGTAAGAGAAGGCCGACTTAATGACATGAGCCCACATTAGCAAGACAAGACAGGTCACCACCAAACTACGTCCGGGCCTCGGGTATGTCGTCAAAAGGTCCCCAATGGACGTCAGACGACACTCGTCGTGTACTGTCCCAAGCAAACCCCCACAGGCGAGTGGTTAGTCAACCCCGGTCGAAGGGATCTCAGCATCGGAGTCTCTAGAGTGACCCGAATGTCGGAAAGGATGTAACGGATACCCCATACCTGTGTATGCCTACGCATGCCAGTAGGTGATGCAGGTCCATGACGAAGGATGAAACCGTGCTACACACGGCCGCACCATAGGGATGACACACGGGTCCCGCCACACACCACTACGAAAGATCTCAGCGGAGGACTCGCTACAGGGACCCATACAACAAACAAGCAAGACGATACACTGCACCATGAGTACGGTTACGCACGACCCTACAGACTGCATCAGGAGCACTATGTCAAACCAAGGGTCAAATGGCCTCATGCAGGTAGAGAATAGACCTCCTCTATAAGATCCTACCCTTGAGATATAAAAAGGGAGGGCTCCCTCCTTTCTAGACACACAAACATACAAGTTGTAACATGCTCAAAGCAATACTACGATCAACACTACACTGGACTAGGGCTTCAGCGTGAACCAGTATAACCTCTCTGGCTCCTGTTGAATCCGAGCGGATCACCATTCGGAGTGAGTCCGCGCTAGCATCCCCCACCGAACACAAATCTCATTGTCCCCCTGATTTCCGAAACCACGACAAATAGTTATGATGTATAATAAGTATTATTATATTAATTTTTATTAGCTTTATAAGAAATTTATTTAAAAATAAAAATATTTCTAAAATTTCTGTAAATTTAATATAGTTTGACAGGAACAAAATTATTTCGGGGTAGGAGTATTTTATAATGAAAACACTATTTCTTTGTTAATGATATGGGAAAAGATTTTTTATATACCATGACATGAAGACTTCCAGAATTTGTTGGGCAACACTTTTGTGAGCTTTTATGTTACCCTTATGTACTTATGTAGTGTTTGGTTCGGTGTCAATGAGGGATGAGACATGATCAACCCTGGCCTGACCCCGTCCCTTATTTTTTGAGGATGGCCTCATCCACTATTTTTGAAGAACATTCTTTGACCCTGACTCTGGACCTCCAAACCAAACGCGGGTCAAGTTAGAACTATCCCTCTTCATCCTTCCTCGTCCCTCCATCCAAACACTAAGTAGGGCAAGTTTGATAATAATTGAAGCAACCAAATAAGCTTTTAAATAATCATACATATATTAGAGTCCCAACCAACAATAACAATCAAGTTGTACTTTTATCGTCAAATATTTTAATGTATAATATTGAAATATTTTCGGTAGCGAATTTTGAATTTTAGGGTGACTTTAAATAGAAAATCAAAAGGTACTAAGGGTATGTTTATTTCCTTCCAGGATCAGATAATCTTGCTTATAGATTATATAAGCATCTATTAACCTGCTTATGGATTATTATAATCTAGGTATCTAGATTACATAATCCACATAACAATTTTATGTTGTTTGTTTAACTCTCAACTTATTTAAGCTGAATTATATAATATAGAGGGTAACCAAACCTGACCTAAATTAATAGTGGTAGCATCAAAATGTGTAAGACAGTATTAATGATTTTCAGATATATTTTCTATTTTTTAAATGATATTTAGCTTATTTCACTTTACTGCGTCAACGACGACCTCAACATCTTTTTCAAGCCCATAGTCAACATCTTATATTATTCCTCGAGGTAAAAGTATTAGGACACTTGATGCAGAAACTAGAAGGGTTTCAATGCACAAACTAGAAATGACTACATTCTAAGAGTATTTGGTTTTCTTGTCTAAAATTTAGTTTGTATCATATAGACGTTTCAATGTCAATTACATGTATTAATTATAGTCTAATTATAAAACTAATTACACAGAATAAGGCTATGTGTCTATTTATTTCAGATTGTAACCTGTTCAGATTATATAATTCATCTTAAATAATTTAGATGAGAAACAAATGACTATTAGACTAGATTATATAATCTGTAGTCTAGCAATCATATGAAATACCTCACATAAGGCAAAAGGCAAAGTGTCTTATCAAAGTTCTTCCAAGTGACTTCGAGAATCAAGAGATTTTATGCAAGTTCACCTGGATAGACAAGATTGTTAAAGGAAGGAAGCAAACCATAAAGGAAGCAAGGTTTGAGACTCATAATAAGCATGCTTTACTTTTAAATTTTAAAAATCATTCTTTATGTACAACATGCTATGTTTCACTAAGAGATGGTATAAACTCTCCTTTGAACTCACATTGTTAACATATGGTGTACTATGTGTATTCCTATGCGTATAAAGAAGAACTTTAAATCATACCTTCTGTGTTTTTGGGACTAATTGTTTTTATCAAGATCTTATTATTTGTCCCTCATGCAAAGAAGAACTCTAAGGTTTCATCTCAGTTGGTACCTTCAATTAGTATGAGATCTTGGCATAATTTCAGTTGTTGCAAATCGATTATGCCTTGATCTAAGATATATGATGAATTCCTCTAAGACTCTTAATTTAATCAAGTGCATTTTACAAATAATTCGAGTACTTGATGGATATATTAAGGAGGAGGTCATTATATGTCTTGAGTCATTGAAACTAACATTTTCTGCTAGTGAATTTGTGTAGTCTTTAGAAGAGGATAAGTTTCTCTTGGGTATGTTACGCTAACTCAATCCAAGTTGGTAAATCTATTTCTTATTCTTATTTGGGTTGCAATTTTATCCCTCGAGTAGTTACTCTATATAATATGGCTTAACTTCTTTCATATATACATCTATATGCACTATCAAAAGGGAGAAAATTTAGTCCATGTTTGTGAGGTTGTGCAATTAGTGATCTATATGCCTTCCACATTCAGGGACTGTTTGGCAAAGCTCCAGCTCCTGCTTCTTTAGCTCCAGATCCTGATCCTCATGAGGAGTTGATCCTCCTGATTCTCCTAGAAAATCAGAATCATTTTTAAAACCGTTTGGCAAGTAAACTGATTCTTGTCTTCTGAGAGTTGGTGGTCTGTGGTGATTGTCTGTTTTACCCTTTGCAGTTCAACTTTGTTACAAACCAATAAGTAGGATGCATATATGGAAAAAGATATGAAACAATAACATATAAAATATTTCCATCATAGTAGTGCATAAAATGGTCTCAAATGTTTAATCCATAAATTGGCTCGTTATTTTTTTGTCCAATGGCAATTGCGGGTAATTTCGATCAAACTTTAAGGGGAGGTCCATATTTGGTTGGTTGAGGAGCTGTTTTAAGGGAGGGTGGAGCAGGTTTTTTTAGATCCCACCTTTCTTCACAAAAACGACTCCCGATCTTTCAGCTCCACACGAGAATCAGTTTTAAAAAATACCCGTTTGGCATGGCTCCTCTAGATCCTCGCTTAGAATCAGGAGCTGGAGCTGTGCCAAACGGGCCCTCAAAATGGCCACTAGTTATGAGACCTCAACTTGTGCAATTTAATGCTATCTCTTGACTTTAAAAGTGTTCTCTAGGTGACATTATGAGATACAAGAATTCATTCTAGCTGGTATCAACTTGAGAAAACTTCTTCAATTGGTGTAAAATTGTGAAGAAAGATGTCTTCTATTAGTATCTCAAAATGGTGGCAAGATCTAGAGATGGACTCTCAACTGAGATCAAGCACAATTTTGGATAATCTCCATGAAGGTCTTGATGAAGACCATAAGGCTTAGAACAAAATCTCATATAATTAGAAAAATATACTAAGGCAAAGAATGTGATCAAGTGTACTTAAAGGGATATCCTCTAAGGGACAAGAATCCATTATGATAGTCAACCATACATGTAAACACAAAACGTAAGATATTTCAGTTGGTATGGCGTGGTCTATCTGATAGTAAGTATTATATGGCATAATTTTAATTGTCGTATTATTATCATGCCATGATCAAGATATATGATGTACTACTATTTAGAATCTTAATCGAATTGAAAGTGCATCTCACAAGTAATTCAAATACATGAGGCACATATCAAGGGGATCATATTCTATATCTTATGCGTCTTGAGACTAACATTTTCTTTTATGGGCTGTTTGGCTCCCAAGAATTGGTCTGAATTGAATCATTTTCCAAGAATTGGTCTGTTTGGCTGTCCGTGGAATTGAATTGACCATTTCAACCTAATTCCAATCCCTGCAAATGTGGCCTCCTCTTAATTCAGACCCTCCACCATCAGAAAAGGCTAGAAAGGAAACTAGGGTTTGATACTTTGATGCCCACACCATCTCCACCCAGGACCGCCGCCCTCATCCATCTCCCGTCTCCCTCGTCTTCCTCACCCTCGTCTACCTTGCCCTCATTAGAAAAAGCAGCTCAAGTGAGTCATCTACCTCACCCTCATCCATCTCGCGTCTTCCTCGCCCTCTTCCCCTGCTCATCCCGACGATCTGGAGGTGGCGATCTGGAGGTGTGTCTATCAAGGTGATTCCCAGGATCGCGTTTTGACAAAATCCTGGAGCGCGCGGGTGTCGGGGAAGTAGCGGTAGGCGTCGGAGGCCTTGCTAATCTTTAAGTCAGACGTCGAGTTTTGGTGATCTGGAGACGTCGGGTTTAGGATCTGCAGCCGGACGGGGCACGGGCGTCGAGTGGTAGGACACGACGCAACCGAATGCCTGGAGGCGCTTGGCGACCATCGAGCCGATGCTGCCCAGCCCGAGGATGCCTATGCGCCTCCAGATTTTACACTAGATTGTTTTCAGCCTGAGGATGCCTTGCTAATCATCTGATCTGGAGACGTCGGGTTTACAGTAGATTGTTTTCAGCTGGCAAGAACAGTAAAGTAAAAAAAAATAAAAAGACAGAACCTTGTTGGTCCAGCGCCATTTAGTTGGTATAGCGCCATAAAATCTGGTTGCTAATCTTGTTGCATACCAGCTTCTCCAGTCCAGCCTTCAGATTTTTTTGGTTAAGAAGAAGAAGCTCGACTGCCTTCATAAGATGCACCAAGGCAGCAAAACATCCATATCTGCAGTTTTGATTCGCACTAGACTAGACTACATTAGCAGAGACCCTGTTGTTAAACAAGTATTATTAAGTAGCAACTGTAGTGGTACTCACATCACAAGTTTGCTATTATAAAGTGAAAGCATTGTGAAGTAGCTCGTAGTCATTATAGATGACAGGATTCCAAAATCCTTGTTCTCACTTATAGAAGAATATTATTTTGTTTTTGTTTTTGTTTTTTGCAGTTTCATCACAAGTTTGTTTTGGGATCTGTCGCCTCAAGTTTCATCTAGCTACCTCCAACAAATCCTTCAATCTCCATGGCTACATCGGTACTTCTCCTATTCCACCTTGTGCCACTACTAGTAGTGTTTTTATTCTTGAGTAGAGCATTTTGCTTTCAACTAGCATGTCTAATTGCATATAAATTACATATTCTAGATATCAAATCAATATACTAACGAGGAGGAAATTAAAAGGAAGAGAAATAAGCGAAAGAGAGTTGTTGTATTAGCTGTGCCTATTATGGCTATAATTGCAAATCGATATCAATGAAGGAGACCTAGACACATCGTAGATGCTAACGAAGTTCAAGAGAGAAATGTCGAGTGCAGAAAACAAATACGTAATATGTACCAGGGTTCAAATGTCTATTGCTATGACAGTTTGCGCCTAACTAAGTGTAACGCCCTGAATTTTGCAGTTGAATTTTTTCTTTTCTTCACTCGCCAAATTCGGGCGTTACCTTTTCTTTTTCTTTTTCCCCTCGCTAGACCTTGACCTTTTCCAAAGCTAGCGGGATTCGGTTTGGAATCCCCGTGTAAAGAAAACCCTAAAACTGTTTTATGTTGTTTGATGCACCATGCCGAACTATGCATTCTTTGATGGTTTGAAAGTGCAAATGCATTCATCTAGGAAGATCGGATTTCGAAAATAAGGAGAAAACCTTTTCTTTCTTTTCTTTTTCTTTCTCTCTCTCCTCTTTTTCTCTCTCCCGCGCCGTGGGCCGTCCCTGGCCGGCCCAGTCGCCCCCTGCGCGCCCCCCCCTTTGGGCCCAATAGGCCCAACCGCCCCCCCACCCCCTCCCCTTTTTCCCCCAACCCTCTCTCCCTCCCTCTCATTTTCTCCCTCCCCACCCTAGCCGCCGCCCCCTACCCCCTAGCTCGGCCGCCGTCCCCTGCTCGGCCGCCCCCTGTCGGTTCGGCCGCCCGACCCCGGTGAGCCTCCTCCCTCCCCCCTCCTCCCTCCTCCCTCCCTCTCCCCTCTCCCCCCCCCCTCTCTCCTTGGCCGGCCCAACCGCCCAGCCGTCCGGCCGCCTGGCCGCCCGGCCGCCGGGCCGCGTGCCCGCCTGGCCGCGTGCCCGCCTGGCCGCGCGCCCCCCTGGCCGCCTGGCCGCGTGCCCGCCTGGCTGCGCGCCCCCCTGGCCGCCTGGCCCCTGTTCCCTGGCCCCCTGGCCCTTGGCCGCCCAGCCCCCTGGCCGCGCCCCCCTGGCAGCTCGGCCGGCTCGGCCGCCCTGGCTAGCCCGGCCGCCCCCCTGCGCGCCCCCGGCTCAGCCGCCCGGCCCACCGCCGGTTCAACCGCCCCCTAGGGCCGGTTCAACCGCCCCCCCTGTTTTTTTATTTTTTTTATTTTATTTTATTTTATTTTACTTTCTGTGATCATAGTTATTTTATTTTAGGTAGGCTCATCATTGTTCATGTTATTGAAATATGAAGCTTAATTTAGAATTCCGTTACGCTAGTTGATTCATGTAATTAACTGTTTATTTCATTCAATGTTGATCAACTTAAAAATGACTAGGTTTCCATTAGTGTATATAACGGAATTCTTTTGTTAAGAACCAATTGTAACTAATCATTAGTGCATAAGCTTTAACCCCCTGCGAGCCCTTTCCCCGTTTCTTTCTAACCATAACAAATGCGATATCGAATGTCATACTTGATGCATATTCGCTTTACTTGTTCCCTTGTATGGTGTACTGTTCTTTTGAATTAAATATGTGGATGTATGTATGTTTGCGCTCGCATAGAGAACGATCCGGTCGAAGAGCCCGAGGAATTCGCAGGAGAAGCCCCTGAGCAGCAGTCGGTTGGTGGAGGCAAGTGTCCTTTGACCTATCTCTGTCCTATTCATTCTTTAATTCACCTCCCGCATTACACATTTATACCTAAGGATTGACTAGCTTTTGTTATCCGTGTCCTTGTTTACCTATTTGGGTCGGATTATTACTGCTTAGTCTGATGCTATTGCTCAACTTTAATCAATGAACATGATGTGATTATCTATGATACGCTGTTTTCCCTTCTTATTTATGATTATATTTGTGACCTTCAAGGGGACTCGAGCGGTTTCTCGAGTGCCTCTCCGTAAGGACCTGTTCAATGGATGACCGCCCGGGAAAACAGTGCAACCATGAGGGTGGAATGGGACGCCCTTAGCTGAATAATTGGAGGAACCGGGGTGTAGTTCGCTTAGCCGTTATGCCGTCAATGGGGCTCGGTGTATGCGGCTCGCTCTGCCAAGGTTGATTTGTCCCTTGGGGAGGAGTGCGGTACATTTAGGAAACCTAACGGGTGGCTACAGCTCCGGGGAATCTTTGTAAAGGCTACGTAGTGAGACCCTGCCTATTCACCTTGGTAGTGTTTAAGGGTTTGATCGGCCCGAGGCAAGAGGGAATCACGGCTTGTGGGTAAAGTGCGCAACCTCTGCAGAGTGTTATGAAACTGATATATCAGCCGTGCTCGCGGTTATGAGCAGCCAAGGGAGCTCCAGAGATTAGTGATACTTGATCAGAGATACTTTGGTACAGGTGGCAATGAGATTGATGGTTCTGATTATGATTATGGTATTGGTAAGTGGTATTCTTTCCGTTTGGAAAGGATACATTGGGCTAATAACTTGGGTTAATGTTAAAACCTGGCTCTCTACTAGTAAGTAATAACTTGACCAACTAAAAGCAACTGCTTGACTTATCCCCACATAAAGCTAGTCCACTACAGCCAAACAGGATGCTTGCTGAGTATGTTGATGTGTACTCACCCTTGCTCTACACACCAAACCCCCCCCCCCCCAGGTTGTCAGCATTGCAACCACTGCTCAGGAGAAGATGAAGCTGTGGAAGGAGACTTCCAGGAGTTCCAAGACTACGACGAGTTCTAGGTGTGGGTTAGCGGCAACCCCCAGTCGGCTGCCTGTGAAGGCCGTGTTATCTACGTTTCTTTTCCGCACTTTGATTTATTGTAAGAACTATATGGACGTCCCAGACGTATGATGTAATCGACTATTATTTCCCTTTTAATACTATTTGAGCACTGTGTGATGATGTCCATGTTATGTAACTGCTGTGTACGTGAATAACTGATCCTGGCACGTACATGGTTCGCATTCGGTTTACCTTCTAAAAACCGGGTGTGACATAAGTGGTATCAAAGCCGTGCTGACTGTAGGACCGCTAACCTAGAGTAGAATGGTCGTTCTAAGGATTATAGACCTCTGTCCCTGCCTTGACTTTGATATCCCTTCAAAAGTTGGTCATACCGACTAAACCTATGTTCTACTATATATTATACCTTGCTGAAAATTATGTTTTATTCTGATCCTTCATTTATTTATGATTCATTACTTGCTGGTCATATTGATTCTGTTCTCACCCTTTTGCTTGCGATGTCTTTTGTAGATGGCTCGACTTAGACACACTGCACGAAAGTCCGTCATCCCCTTCTTACCCTCCCGCCTTGCTGAGCGTCCGCTTCGCCGTCCCGTGGCCGGACAGTCCAGCCACTTGGAGAGACTGCACCACCGCCTGCATGAGGAGCAGGAACGTCGACGACAGGAGCAGCAGGGCTCTTCTTTCTCGCTCCAGCAGGAGATAGAGTCTGTGAGGAGCTGCTCTCCTGTGCTTCCCCTGGAGGCGCCCCCTGCACCACCACTGGGCGTCCCAGCTTCTGGAGTAGCTGCTGGAGGAGACCCAGACGACGGAGGTGGCGACGACAGCTTGAGCCACGACATCGACCTCTCTGCTAACCATGAGCCGGAAGGATGGGTTGCTCGACCCATCACTCGCGACGCTGCTCGCGGGTGTCACTTCCACGACGCGCTCGACACCCTGCTACATCGGGCACTTGACCGGCGTACTTGGTCCATCGAGTATCGCTGTGTGGTCTACCAGCATAGTCGCGGGGTCTACCCGGACCGCTGGGAGGCGACCTGCTTGGTGCGCCGTCCGGAGAACAGTCTCCAGGGCGCGGAGGCTTGCTCAGAGCACTATTCTATCTCTGAGCGGGACTCAGCTGAGGCAGCCATGCAGGATGCTGCACGGCGTGCGCTTTCGCACTACTGCTCGGTTCTCGGTGGGGTAGCTGACAGTCTCGACCTGAAGTATTACCCCCGCCGTCCATCTGGCAGCACAGGAGGCGTGATTGTTTCACCTGCTGGTGAGGACAATCCTAGGTTGAGCAGCACAGTCAACCTAGCCGCCGTGCTAAACACGGAGCTGGACCATGCACTAGACGAGCTGAGTAGGGCTCGTGCTGAGGTCGCCCTGCTGCGGGCTGAGCGCGCGGAACGTCGTCACTTGGATGATGGTTCCCCCGCTCCCGTCGGGACTCAGCACCCGTATCGCTCACCTCGGCGTGGACTCCAGTCTTATGGCAATCCCGACTGCAAGACCAAGATAAATCTAGAACCATAGATCGTTAGAGTTGGATCTTGTAATTAATACGAAATATATATACATAGAAGCTTCAGTCTTAGCATTAGTCTCGGTCTTAGTTAGTCTTAGTTAGACAGGGTAGTTTGCTATATCCTGTGCATTTATGTTTGTCATGATGAACTATGTTTGGTTTGGATCTTTGTAATGACTGTCACCAGAGTGTGGGTATCCCCTGCATTTTGGCTTACCTATTATGTTAATGGAGTTAGTTATATAGTTGGGAAACCTTTTATTCCACTTTCCTCTCTATCTGAGAAGCTGTGTGGTCTGTGTTGGAGATCAGTGAAGATGCTCATCTGTTCAGTGCTGTTGGAGAATTCTATACTCTTTTCTTATGCTGCAAGATTTGCCAGATCAGTTCTGATGTGTGGTTGCGTTCTGCAGATGTCAGAGAACAGGCGCAGAGGAGGAAGGCGTGCTCAGCAGGAGCAAGCCGGTCAGCAAGATGAGGTGCCTCAGCAGCAGCACCTGCCACCCCCGCCCCCGATGTCGATCGAGCAGATGTTTCTGATGCAGACTCAGGCAGTTCAGGCCATCGGTCAGACTCTGGCCGCCATTCAGCAGTAGCAGCAGCAACAGCAGCAGGCTCCACCCCAGCCTCAGATGCCTCAGATGCCCAGAGACAAGCGTGCTGAATTCATGAGAGGTCATCCCCCAACGTTCGCTCACTCTTCTGACCCCATGGACGCTGAAGATTGGCTGCGCACTGTGGAGCGGGAGTTGCATACCGCTCAGTGTGATGATAGGGAGAAAGTCTTGTATGGTCCCCGTCTGTTGAGAGGAGCAGCCCAGTCATGGTGGGAGTCTTACCTCGCCACCCATGCCAACCCCGATGCCATCACCTGGGAAGAGTTCAGAGGTAGCTTTCGTCAGTACCATGTGCCTGCAGGTCTGATGACAGTGAAGAAGGAGGAGTTCCTGGCCCTTAAGCAAGGGTCATCATCTGTCAGTGAGTATCGAGACAGGTTTCTGCAGTTGTCTCGCTATGCTCCTAAGGATGTCAACACCGACGCCAAGCGACAGTACTGTTTCTTGAGAGGCTTGGTTGACCCTCTTCAGTACCAACTGATGAATCATACCCTCCCGACATTCCAGCACCTGATTGATAGAGCAATCATGACAGAAAGGAAGCGTAAGGAGATGGAGGATCGTAAGCGCAAGATCAGTGGACCCCAGCCTGGAAGCAGCAGCCGTCCTCATTTTTCAGGCAATCAACCTCAGCAGTTCAGGCAGAACCAGCGTCCACCTCAGCAGCATCAGCAGCGTCAGCAGTATCAGCAGTTCCAAAGGCAGTATCCTCAGCATCAGTACCAGAACCGTCAGAGCAATCAGTCAGGAGGTCAGTTTCAGAGGCAGAATCAGCAGACACCTCGTCTTCCTGCCCCAGCAAACCAGCAGAACAATCAGGCAGCACCAGCTCAGGTTGGAAACAGAGCATGTTTCCACTGTGGAGAGCAAGGCCACTGGGTGATGCAATGTCCGAAGAAGGCAGCCCAGCAGCAGTCAGGCCCCAATGCCCCAGCAAAGCAGAATGCGTCTCAGTCTGGAGCAGGCAACCGCCCTCAGCAGCACTATAATCATGGAAGACTGAACCACTTGGAGGCTGAAGCAGTTCAGGAGACTCCCGGCATGATAGTAGGTATGTTCCCAGTCGACTCCCATATTGCAGAAGTGTTATTTGATACTGGAGCAACACATTCTTTTATTACTGCATCATGGGTAGAAGCACATAATCTTCCAATTACTGCCATGTCAACCCCCATTCAAATTGACTCAGCCGGTGGTAGAATTCGAGCTGATAGCATATGTTTGAATATAAGTGTGGAAATAAGGGGGATAGCGTTTCCCGCTAACCTTATAGTAATGGGTACTCAGGGAATAGATGTCATCCTAGGGATGAATTGGCTAGATAAGTATCAGGCAGTTATCAGTTGTGATAAAAGGACAATTAAGTTGGTGTCCCCACTAGGAGAGGAAGTGGTGACCGAGTTAGTCCCGCCTGAGCCAAAGAAAGGAAGTTGTTATCAGATGGCTGTCGATAGCAGTGAAGCAGACCCAATTGAGAGTATCAAGGTGGTGTCTGAATTCCCAGATGTGTTTCCAAAGGACTTACCGGGTATGCCACCAGAGCGGAAAGTTGAGTTTGCCATAGAGCTTCTTCCTGGAACCGCCCCCATCTTTAAGAGAGCTTACAGAATATCCAGACCAGAGTTGGTTGAGCTTAAGAAGCAGATTGATGAGCTGTCAGAGAAAGGTTACATCCGGCCAAGCACCTCGCCTTGGGCCGCCCCTGTCCTGTTTGTGGAGAAGAAAGATGGCACAAAGAGGATGTGTATCGATTATCGAGCTTTGAATGAAGTCACGATCAAGAACAAGTATCCCTTGCCCAGAATAGAAGATCTGTTCGACCAGTTGAGAGGAGCCAGTGTGTTCTCCAAGATAGATCTGAGGTCAGGTTATCATCAGCTCAGGATCCGACCTTCGGACATTCCGAAGACGGCATTCATTACCAAGTATGGGTTATATGAGTTCACAGTGATGTCTTTTGGTTTGACCAATGCACCAGCGTTCTTCATGAACTTGATGAATAGTGTATTCATGGATTATCTTGATAAGTTTGTGGTGGTATTCATTGATGACATTCTGGTTTATTCTCAAAGCGAAGAAGAACATGCAGATCATTTGAGGATGGTATTGCAGAGATTGCGAGAACACCAGTTGTATGCAAAGTTGAGCAAGTGTGAGTTCTGGATCAGTGAAGTCCTGTTCTTGGGTCACATAATCAACAAAGAAGGATTGGCTGTGGATCCGAAGAAAGTGGCAGACATTCTGAACTGGAAAGCGCCAACGGATGCTCGAGGAATCAAGAGCTTCATTGGAATGGCCGGATATTATCGGCGATTCATTGAAGGGTTTTCGAAGATTGCGAAACCAATGACAGCGTTGCTAGGCAACAAGGTTGAGTTCAAGTGGACCCAGAAATGTCAAGAGGCCTTCGAAGCGCTGAAAGAGAAGTTGACAACAGCGCCTGTCCTAGTCTTGCCTGATGTGCACAAGCCCTTCTCTGTGTACTGTGATGCTTGTTACACAGGTTTGGGATGCGTGTTGATGCAAGAGGGAAGAGTTGTGGCTTACTCGTCCCGACAGCTGAAGGTTCATGAGAAGAACTACCCAATCCATGATCTAGAGTTGGCAGCAGTGGTTCACGCGCTGAAGACATGGAGGCACTATCTGTATGGACAGAAATGCGATGTTTACACAGATCACAAGAGTCTGAAGTACATATTCACTCAGTCAGAATTGAATATGAGGCAGCGAAGATGGTTAGAGTTGATCAAAGACTATGAGTTGGAGATTCATTACCATCCAGGCAAAGCAAACGTAGTGGCAGATGCTTTGAGCAGAAAGAGTCAAGTCAATCTGATGGTCGCTCGTCCGATGCCTTATGAGTTGGCCAAGGAGTTCGACAGGTTGAGTCTCGGATTTCTGAACAATTCGCGAGGAGTCACAGTTGAATTGGAACCTACCTTGGAGCGCGAAATCAAAGAAGCGCAGAAGAACGATGAAAAGATCAGTGAGATTCGGCGACTGATTCTAGATGGCAGAGGCAAAGATTTTCGGAAAGATGCAGAAGGCGTGATATGGTTCAAAGACCGCTTGTGTGTTCCCAATGTCCAGTCTACTCGGGAGTTGATTCTCAAGGAAGCTCATGAGACAGCTTATTCGATTCACCCTGGCAGTGAGAAGATGTATCAGGATCTGAAGAAGAAAATCTGGTGGTATGGAATGAAGAGGGAAATCGCAGAGCATGTGGCTATGTGCGATAGTTGTCGAAGAATTAAGGCAGAGCATCAGAGACCAGCTGGATTGTTGCAACCGTTGCAGATCCCTCAGTGGAAATGGGATGAAATCGGTATGGATTTCATAGTCGGATTGCCTCGCACTCGAGCCGGCTACGATTCTATTTGGGTAGTAGTGGACCGTTTGACCAAGTCAGCCCACTTCATACCAGTCAAGACCAACTACAACAGTGCAGTACTGGCAGAGTTGTATATGTCTCGGATCGTTTGTCTTTATGGTGTGCCAAAGAAGATAGTGTCAGACAGAGGAACGCAGTTCACCTCTCATTTCTGGCAGCAGTTGCATGAAGCCTTGGGCACCCATCTGAATTTCAGTTCAGCTTATCACCCGCAGACAGATGGCCAGACCGAAAGAACCAATCAAATTCTTGAAGACATGTTGAGGGCCTGTGCGCTGCAAGATCAGTCCGGATGGGATAAGCGATTGCCCTATGCAGAGTTTTCCTATAACAACAGTTACCAGGCCAGTTTGAAGATGTCACCATTTCAAGCGCTTTATGGAAGGAGTTGTAGAACTCCGTTGCAATGGGATCAGCCTGGAGAAAAGCAGGTGTTTGGGCCAGACATTCTGCTTGAAGCTGAAGAGAACATCAAGATGGTTCGAGAGAATCTGAAGATAGCGCAATCAAGGCAGCGAAGCTATGCAGACACAAGGAGAAGAGAGCTGAGTTTTGAAGTCGGAGACTTTGTCTATCTGAAAGTGTCACCGATCAGAGGAGTCAGAAGATTCGGAGTGAAAGGCAAGCTAGCACCCCGCTACATTGGTCCGTACCAAATCCTCTCAAGGCGTGGAGAAGTGGCCTATCAGCTCAGTCTGCCAGAGAATTTGTCAGCTGTGCATGATGTCTTTCATGTGTCTCAGTTGAAGAAGTGCTTGCGTGTGCCAGAAGAGCAGTTGCCAGTGGAAGGTCTGGAAGTCCAGGAGGACTTGACCTATGTTGAGAAGCCAGCTCAGATCCTTGAGGTTGCAGATAGAGTCACCCGAAGGAAGACCATCAGAATGTGCAAAGTCAGATGGAGTCACCACTCTGAGGAAGAAGCAACCTGGGAGCGTGAAGATGATTTGATGGCCAAGTACCCAGAGCTCTTTGCTAGCCAACCCTGAATCTCGAGGGCGAGATTCTTTTAAGGGGGATAGGTTTGTAACGCCCCGAATTTTGCAGTTGAATTTTTTCTTTTCTTCACTCGCCAAATTCGGGCGTTACCTTTTCTTTTTCTTTTTCCCCTCGCTAGACCTTGACCTTTTCCAAAGCTAGCGGGATTCGGTTTGGAATCCCCGTGTAAAGAAACCCCTAAAACTGTTTTATGTTGTTTGATGCACCATGCCGAACTATGCATTCTTTGATGGTTTGAAAGTGCAAATGCATTCATCTAGGAAGATCGGATTTCGAAAATAAGGAGAAAACCTTTTCTTTCTTTTCTTTTTCTTTCTCTCTCTCTCCTCTTTTTCCCTCCCTCTCATTTTCTCCCTCCCCACCCTAGCCGCCGCCCCCTACCCCCTAGCTCGGCCGCCGTCCCCTGCTCGGCCGCCCCCTGCCGGTTCGGCCGCCCGACCCCGGTGAGCCTCCTCCCTCCCCCCCTCCTCCCTCCTCCCTCCCTCTCCCCTCTCCCCCCCTCTCTCCTTGGCCGGCCCAACCGCCCAGCCGTCCGGCCGCCTGGCCGCCCGGCCGCCTGGCCGCGTGCCCGCCTGGCCGCGCGCCCCCCTGGCCGCCTGGCCGCCCGGCCGCCTGGCCGCGTGCCCGCCTGGCCGCGCGCCCCCCTGGCCGCCTGGCCCCTGGCCCCTGGCCGCCTGGCCCTTGGCCGCCCAGCCCCCTGGCCGCGCCCCCCTGGCAGCTCGGCCGGCTCGGCCGCCCTGGCCAGCCCGGCCGCCCCCCTGCGCGCCCCCGGCTCAGCCGCCCGGCCCACCGCCGGTTCAACCGCCCCCTAGGGCCGGTTCAACCGCCCCCCCTGTTTTTTTTTATTTTTTTATTTTATTTTGTTTTATTTTACTTTCTGTGATCATAGTTATTTTATTTTAGGTAGGCTCATCATTGTTCATGTTATTGAAATATGAAGCTTAATTTAGAATTCCGTTACGCTAGTTGATTCATGTAATTAACTGTTTATTTCATTCAATGTTGATCAACTTAAAAATGACTAGGTTTCCATTAGTGTATATAACGGAATTCTTTTGTTAAGAACCAATTGTAACTAATCATTAGTGCATAAGCTTTAACCCCCTGCGAGCCCTTTCCCCGTTTCTTTCTAACCATAACAAATGCGATATCGAATGTCATACTTGATGCATATTCGCTTTACTTGTTCCCTTGTATGGTGTACTGTTCTTTTGAATTAAATATGTGGATGTATGTATGTTTGCGCTCGCATAGAGAACGATCCGGTCGAAGAGCCCGAGGAATTCGCAGGAGAAGCCCCTGAGCAGCAGTCGGTTGGTGGAGGCAAGTGTCCTTTGACCTATCTCTGTCCTATTCATTCTTTAATTCACCTCCCGCATTACACATTTATACCTAAGGATTGACTAGCTTTTGTTATCCGTGTCCTTGTTTACCTATTTGGGTCGGATTATTACTGCTTAGTCTGATGCTATTGCTCAACTTTAATCAATGAACATGATGTGATTATCTATGATACGCTGTTTTCCCTTCTTATTTATGATTATATTTGTGACCTTCAAGGGGACTCGAGCGGTTTCTCGAGTGCCTCTCCGTAAGGACCTGTTCAATGGATGACCGCCCGGGAAAACAGTGCAACCATGAGGGTGGAATGGGACGCCCTTAGCTGAATAATTGGAGGAACCGGGGTGTAGTTCGCTTAGCCGTTGTGCCGTCAATGGGGCTCGGTGTATGCGGCTCGCTCTGCCAAGGTTGATTTGTCCCTTGGGGAGGAGTGCGGTACATTTAGGAAACCTAACGGGTGGCTACAGCTCCGGGGAATCTTTGTAAAGGCTACGTAGTGAGACCCTGCCTATTCACCTTGGTAGTGTTTAAGGGTTTGATCGGCCCGAGGCAAGAGGGAATCACGGCTTGTGGGTAAAGTGCGCAACCTCTGCAGAGTGTTATGAAACTGATATATCAGCCGTGCTCGCGGTTATGAGCAGCCAAGGGAGCTCCAAAGATTAGTGATACTTGATCAGAGATACTTTGGTACAGGTGGCAATGAGATTGATGGTTCTGATTATGATTATGGTATTGGTAAGTGGTATTCTTTCCGTTTGGAAAGGATACATTGGGCTAATAACTTGGGTTAATGTTAAAACCTGGCTCTCTACTAGTAAGTAATAACTTGACCAACTGAAAGCAACTGCTTGACTTATCCCCACATAAAGCTAGTCCACTACAGCCAAACAGGATGCTTGCTGAGTATGTTGATGTGTACTCACCCTTGCTCTACACACCAAACCCCCCTCCCCCCCCCCAGGTTGTCAGCATTGCAACCACTGCTCAGGAGAAGATGAAGCTGTGGAAGGAGACTTCCAGGAGTTCCAAGACTACGACGAGTTCTAGGTGTGGGTTAGCGGCAACCCCCAGTCGGCTGCCTGTGAAGGCCGTGTTATCTACGTTTCTTTTCCGCACTTTGATTTATTGTAAGAACTATATGGACGTCCCAGACGTATGATGTAATCGACTATTATTTCCCTTTTAATACTATTTGAGCACTGTGTGATGATGTCCATGTTATGTAACTGCTGTGTACGTGAATAACTGATCCTGGCACGTACATGGTTCGCATTCGGTTTACCTTCTAAAAACCGGGTGTGACACTAAGAGATTTTTTAGTGACTTGAGTGCCATCTTACGGGAAAAGTGTGGCCTACAGGATACCCTAAATGTGTCGGTAGAAGAAAAGCTTGCAATTTTTCTGCTTATAGTAGGTCATAACACCAAAATGAGGCTAATCTGTAGCACTTATGGGTGGTCTCTTGAACCAATCAGTCGACACTTCAATGAAGTGCTTAGAGGGATTCTATCTTTAAGTCATGAGTTCATCAAGTTTCCTAATCCAGAAACCACTCTACCTGAGGATCCAAAGTGGAAATGGTTTAAGGACTGCCTAGGTGCACTAGATGGCACACATATCGATGTGAATGTTGCATTGACTGACCAAGGTAGGTACAGAAATAGGAAACAACGAATCACCACTAATGTATTAGGGGTTTGTGATCGACAAATGAAGTTTCTGTATGTCTTGGCTGGATGGGAAGGGTCGGCTTCAGATTCACGCATACTACGTGATGCCATGTCACTAGAGGACTCATTTGTTGTTCCTAGTGGTAAATACTATCTAGTGGATGCTGGATATACAAATGGTCCGAGATTTCTTGCCCCGTACCGATCTACACGGTACCACTTGAATGAATGGGCTATTCAAGGCAACAATCCATCTACTGCGAGAGAGTTATTCAACCTACGCCATGCAACAGCTAGGAATGTGATAGAGAGAACTTTTGGACTATTGAGGATGAGATGGGCAATCTTGAGGACCAGCTCATATTTTGATTTAGAAAACCAGGTATAACATAGTAGGTATTCAATTAAAATTCAATCGTTAGTTTTAAAATTGTGTATTGACTTAGCCATATTATTCTATGTAGATTAGGATCATCCATGCTTGCTGCATATTGCATAATCTTTTAAGGGATAAACAAAGAGATATGGATGATGTTCTAATACATGAAGTTGATAGTCTCATCTCTGCTGCTCCTGCTGAAAATCAAGGAGAAATGAGTCTGATTACGCATGTTCAATCAACTAATGAGTGGGGTGATTTTAGAGACACCAAAGCTAGTGAAATGTTTGTTGATTATCAAGCGAGGCGTGGTCAAAGCTCAGTTGTATGCTTCTGTTTTCTATGTCTTTGTCTTTTCTGAATTTTTTTGTTTGTGTTTTTTATATGTGTGGTTCTTTGATTGTAGGACAAGAAAACAAGGGGCTATGTTCCTTGAAATGATGAGATGGATAAGGTACTCCTTGATACATTTGTGGACTATTACAATAAAGGTGATAGATGCTAGAATGGATGGAAGTCTCATGTATACACAACTGCTGTGAAGAATGTTTGTGAGAAGTGTAATGTCACCATTACGAAGGAAAATATTAGCTCTCGCAGCAATACCTTTGATAAGCACTACAATATCATTAATGGTTTGTTGTCCACTAGTGGTTTTGGATGGGATTGGGAGAAGAACAAGCTCAAAGTTGATAGTGACACTGTATGGGATGAGTACGTTGAGGTAAGAAAATTTTTGTAGTTCAATTTTTGCACTACAAAATCTTTAGTTTTTGCAGTTCAATTTTTGTAGTTCAGTTTTTTGCAGTTTAGTTTATTCCATTTTTTGCAGTTTAGTTTATGTTTCAATTCCAAGTTTATTTGTTGATGTATCTTTGTAACAATTTTTTGCAGAGGAATTGTAACACTATAAAAATCATCAAATAAAAATCACGCATTTAGTTATTAATGGTAATTATGGTAATAAATTTTTCATTTGAGTGTTTGTTATTTATTTGCATTTGGAATAATTTTTGATTGCTCATGGTTGATTTTGGATATTGAATATCATTTCTTCTTAAATGAAAATCCAAATAAATAATGTAATAATGATTAGTCCAAAAATAAATATTTTATTTATAAATAATTTTAGTATATTTATTATGAGTTTTAGGGTTATTTAAAAATATATTTTGAATTTAGAAAATAAATAGAAAAAAGAAAAAGAAAAACCTAACTAAACCCTAACCCTAAAGCCCAGTAGAGGCCCATGTAAGGAGCCGCCACCGCCCTCCCCTCGCTCCCTGCTCAGCCACCGCCCCCTGCTTACCCTCCCTCTCCCTGGCAACAACCGCCGCCCCTGGTCCCCACCCATTCCTCTCTCCTCTCTTCCCTTCTCCCTGCCTTCTCCCTACCCCGCCGCCCGCAATCGAGCCGCCACCCCGCGCTGTCCGCTCCCTCGGTGTAAAGAAGCTTCATTGCGTCTGTTTCTCCTCCCCCATTAATCCCTCTCTTCGTGGACGCCATTGATGACTGCTTGAAGACCCCGGCACCCTCTCCCCTTCCCTCCCATTCTCTATAAATTGGATAGCCACTCCCTGTCGGTGTTTTGGGTCCGACCGCACACCCAGGGTTGCCCCTCAAGGTGTTTTAGGAGTAGGACGGTGTCGACAACTGTAGCAAAATGGTTCACGCTGATCGCACGAGGGACAGTGGACAAGTTTTACAGGTTCGGGCCGCTTAGAAATGCGTAACACCCTACGTCCTGAGGAGTATGCTTGATGGATGTGGCTACAAGAGCGCTTTCTGGATCGAGAATACAGAGAGTTGGTGTGGGTGGCTAAGTAATGGGTCGATCGTTCTGATGGGGTGCCCCCTAGGCCTTATATACTCGACCGTGGGGCAGTACACGTGGATAAGATAACAACAAGTAGCTAAAAGATAGTGAACCTCTTGAGATTATCCCTACATAACCCTCGCCGACTTATCCTCGCGTGGCTTCGTTGCATGGAGGCTTCCAGCGCGGGAAAGTCGGATCTCTGTTGCGGTCGCTCGCTCGACACTATGGGCCGTCCGGGTTTGCACCAATCTGGCCTCATGTCGTTCTGCGTTGCTGGTTGTTTCTCCCCAGGCCCACGAAAGAATGACCTTACGATTTATTGGGCCCTTGGGCCTTCCGTGAGGTCCTTTACTCTTTTAGTGGACCCGGGGGATATCTATCCCCCACAAGCCCCCGATCTTTGGGTTAATTTAGAGGTAATCAACCCAAAGATCCCAGGTCCAGCTTGCAGGTGATTTGAAGAAAGATGGCTTCTTGTTGTTCTCTCCTGCTCCGATCACTTGTTGACCAAAACCTAGTTTCGTGCCTGTGCCTTAGAGATCGGCATTCCAATTTGTAGGATTCTGAACTTCATTGGGTGCACCGGAGGTGCACCCAATGGGTGTAGCCCCCGAGCTTCGAGTAGATTCTAGAAAATAATCTACTCGAAGGTCTTCAGTAGAGATTATTTCCATTTGTGTTCCTTCTTTTCGGTTGAGGATTGGCTTTTTAATCTTGTCCCATGCTCTAGAAATTGGCACTATCTCGGCTTGGAATGATAATCCATGGGGTGCACCGAAGGTGCACCCAATGGGTGTAGCCCCCGAGCTTCAAGTGGATTTTTTGAGGATAATTCGCTTGAAGGTCTTCTTTTTATGTCCTTTTGCTGAAGATTGCTCTTTCTGCTTATAAAAAAGTTGGCATGATGTCATCCGTGCTATGTCATCAATATTATGCTTCAGAGGTCAGCATGTATTTTGTCTTTTGCAGCCGAGTTTGCAATCCTTCCATATCTTGCTAGGTAGCGTAATTTATTTGCTCTGCGACTGATTGGACATTTGATGGACGTTCTCTGTCTAGTCTTCAAGTCGTGTCTGTCGACCATATTTTGCACTTTGCTGGCTATATTTGGCTTCCCTCTAACTCTTGTTGATATCTCATTTTTGTCTTGAAGCATTCACTGCATGCTCTGCACAGATGTGACCATTTTGAAAAATATATTGATAATTCCTGGGCGTCCCCCCCAATGGGTGTGGGCAAGGGACGGCTTGGTATGCTGAGTGTTTTAGCCGGCTGCTTCTGAGTTGTAATGTGATGGGACGGCGAGTGTAATCATACCCTTTGCGCTGTTGACTGGAGTCCCAATGGGTGTAGTGCTGCATGAAACGGCGTCAGCCGCCTGACGTGTCTCCGGACGGGTGGAAGTGCATATTGAATGCTTTGCGACTGTTCGGTGACCGCGGTTGGAGGTGAGCGGTTGCCTTTCTCTTCTATAAATAACGCTGTTGCCCCTCTGGTTTCTTCACATCTCTTCGCTGTTCTTTACTGCCTCCTTCTCTTCTCTTCTCTCCCGCTTGCTTCCACCATGGGCAAGAGCAACAAGCGCAAGCGCGAGCCGACTCCTCCATCGGAGGACTTCGGTGACTCGGAATACTCGGAGGAGGAGTTCTCCTCCGAGTCCGAGGGGTCTCCGGCTCCTGTCTCTCCCCCGGCGTCGTCCGATGACTCGGACGACTCCCAGGGGATAGCCGCGGAAGTCTGGACGTACATCCGGGCCGTCGAGCGATCCGGGCTCGAGGGCTCGGATGAGAAACTAGGTTTTGGTCGAGCAATCGAAGGTCGACGTCGGCATTTTAGAAGTAATGCCGAGCGATTGAACATGAGATCGGCGTTTTAGAGGCAACGCCGAGTGATTGAAGGCGCCGTCGGCATTTTAGAAGTAACGTCGAGTGGTTGAACACAAGATCAGTGTTTTGGAGGCAACGCCGAGTGATTAAAGGTCGCCCTCGGTATTTTAGAAGTAATGCCGAGCGATTGAACACGAGACCAGCGTTTTAGAGGCAACGCCGTGTGATTAAAGGTCGCTGTCGGAATTTTAGAAGTAATGCCGAGCGATTGAGCTCGAGATCAGCGTTTTAGAGGCAACGCCGAGTGATTAAAGGTCGCTGTCGGCATTTTAGAAGTAATGCCGAGCGATTGGACACGAGATCGTCGTTTTAGAGGCAACACCGAGTGATTAAAGGTCGCCGTCGGCATTTTAGAAGTAATGCCGAGCGATTGAGCTCGAGATCAGCGTTTTAGAGGCAACGCCAAGTGATTAAAGGTCGCTGTCAGCATTTTAGAAGTAATGCCGAGCGATTGGACACGAGATCGTCGTTTTAGAGGCAACGCCGAGTGATTAAAGGTCGCCGTCGGCATTTTAGAAGTAATGCCGAGCGATTGAGCTCGAGATCAGCGTTTTAGAGGCAACGCCGAGTGACTGGGTGGTGACGTCGGCACTTTAGAGGCAATGCCGAGTTATTTTGAGGATAACAACCGAGTGATGAGGAGGTCCACCAGTTTTTTGGAAATAACTGCCGAATGACCACGTGGCATGCTGGGATTTTGGAAATAACCGCCGGGTGATGACTGGGCACTTTTTGAAACGGTATCTGGCTCGAGAATATCCCATAAGAGCTGCGCTTTTAGCCGCCTTTGCTTTCCGCGCCCTAGTTCTTGCATTTCCGCTTCCGAACCCTCTCTGCCGCTCGCCTCCAATCTGCTTACTGGTAGAATCGAGATGGCTCCCAAGAGGAAAATCGCGAGCTCGTCCGCTGTGGTGATTCCTCCGATTGATCCCAACAGCTAGTTGCCTTTTGCAGGTAACCACATGTCTATCATTTCCGAAGCTGAACTCCTCCACCTCGTGTCCATCGGGGTTCTTCCTCCACGGGAACTCTGTTCTTGGCGGATTTGCCACGGGACTACAGTCCCGACAGAGGATACCCACGAGTCCGTAGTTTACGCTCCTTTTCTTCTCCGCGGCCTTGGCCTTCCTATTTCTCCCTTTTTCCGTGGTCTCCTTGATTTCTACCACATTAACCTGACCCATCTGAACCCTAACTCAATTCTGCAAATTTCCATCTTCGTCCACTTATGTGAAGCCTTTCTTGGCGTGCTGCCGCATTTCGGCTTGTGGAAACACCTGTATCATTGTCGCCCTGGGATGGCCAGGGGACAACATCAGTTGGTCGGGGGTGCCAGTTTGGAGATGCGCCGGGGACGGAAAACTGAATATCTTGAGATTCCCCTTAAAGACAGCATTAAGGGATGGCGTCTGGAGTGGTTTATAGTTGATAATTATGGAAATTCTCTCCCCCCCGGTCGGGGAGACAGCCAGACGTTCGCACCCCAAGCTGGATCGAGTCTCCCACAGATGAGGAGGTAGCTGAAGCCGGTGTGTTGCTAGCTGAGGTTGGACTGTTGAAAGAGAGAGGCTTAACTGCTGAAGCTGTAGTTGCTGACTTCGTTTTCAAAAACATTCAGCCACTGAAAGATAGGGTCCACCCGGCTTATCTGTATCAAGGGCTAGCCGACTCAACTCGGGTTATCAACAAGAGAATCCCTTCTGCAGATTTGGTGAGCCGACTGGAAATGATTCTCAGGGGAAAAGTATCCAATGTTGGTGCTCCGGTGGCGTACTCGGCCTGGAATCTGCCTCCTGCCAAAGCCTTCACTCTTTTCGTGTCAAATCCACCTGCGACTGATGGCAATTTGGGCCTTAGAACACGGCCCTCTGATGAGGAAGTCAGTGCTTTGGTTGCCTCTCTTGGGAAAATTCCTGATGACGAACGACAAGTCCATTTTGAGGTGCCTTTGGATCCTAATGATGCAGAAATAAGTGCTATGCTTGATATGCTGGCTGAAGATTCTTCTGATGCTACTCCTGCTGGGGCATTGGCGGTGGCGCCTCTCCCAGAGGTTGGTACAACCTTGGATGTTCAGAGACCTGTTCGTGTTCGCTCGAGGCGTCCTTGCCGAGCCAATCAAACTGATCTTCCTGCTGATGAGCAGAAAAAGAAAAAGAGACGTCTTCAGCAAGTATCTAGTTTGGATCAGGGCGCTGGTCCCTCGGTTCCTGCTGCTGAGGAGGTTCCTGTGCCTGAATTTGCTGATGCTGATCCCAATGGGTGTGGTATGTCTGTTGCTGATCCCAATGGGGGTGTTGCCTGTGTTGCTGATGAAGACGACAGAGAAGAAGAAAATGAAGTCCCTCTGACTCGGAAGAACAGTCGGCAATTCCTCGCAAGTGGGGAAAGTAGTGGAGTTCCCTCTCCTGCTTTATCTGCTCTCGTTGGTCTGCAAGATCTGTCCCTGGCCGACTTTGATCAAACTCTTGAGGATATGGTCCCAGAGGACTTGTTATCAGAGCCAGTGGATGATGACGCGACGGAAGCTCGCGGTGCCGTGCCTGATGCTGGGTTGAGGTCATCCCGTGCCTCGTCGACCTTAGAGCGCGATCTCGAGGGTCGGGATGCTAACTTGGATTGTCCTGATTCCATGGAAGTAGCCAAAGGCCCGTCAACCTTAGAGGTGGTTACTGCGGAGAGTCTGGACCTCAAGAATGGCGCTGACACATGCCCAGCCCCCGAGGGTGTCGTCGGGGATGACTTAGCTCGGATGAAGAGTGCAAGCCACTGCCCAGCCCCCGAGGGTGCTGCCGGGGATGATCCGGCTCAAGTGGGCAGTGCCAACTATGACCCAGCCCCCGAGGGTGCCCAAACGGGGTCTCCTTCCGGCACTTCCATGGACGTTCACGCGGGGTCACCTCCACACTCTGGCTGCATGGTGGTGGCCCAAACTTTGGGCCAGGGCGTCGCTTTAGAGGGCAGCGTCCCCGCTGATCAGGCGTCCGGCTCTGTTGAAAACGCTGAACTGATTCCCACTATTCCATTGCAAACTGCTTCGGGTGGTGACCTTGCGCCTGGTTATCAGCTGATTTCTCCTGATTTGGGGATCCCTTCGTTCTTTTCCAACCTCCAGGTACTGTGCTGTTTTTTAGCTTGATTTTTACACTGCCTGAACTTTTGTCATTATGCTCATCTGTTCTTCTCATCAGGTTTTGGTGGATGGGATGGCCAGCCAGCTGAGATCGCAGGGTGTTTCTGTCCCAGAAGTGGCTTCATCCCTTTCGTGTTGGAATCCAGTCTCACTTCATCGTCGTGTATCCGAGTTGGAGGCAACTAACGCTGGTTAGTGCCCTTTTTCTTTTCTTTGCCTTCGTTGTGTACTGTTTTACCTTCTGACCTCGTTTTATTTGGTTTCCTCTTGCTAGGAATGACTCGGCAGATTGCAATTCTTGAAGAGAAACATTCTCGAGATCTGGCTGAAATGGCCCAGCGATGCACTGATTTTGAGGAGAAGTACTCTCAAAGTCAGATTGAGCTGAGTCAGGTCTCCGCTGCCTTAGATGATGCCAATGCATTGAGTTCTTCTCTTCATGTTCAGCTCGACTCTGAAAAGGTGATATACAAAACTGTGCTTTGCCTTGCCGTGCTTCTGCTACTTGCCTGGTTTTTTGAAGGAACTGACTTGTGCTTGCAGGAAGAAAAACGTATCCTTGCTGCTTCTCGTGACAATCTTGACAGGTTGTATCGAGATTCTAGCAATTCGCTGACTATCTTGGAAAGAAGTCATCGCTTCACCATGGAAGAATTAGACCTTCATCGTCGTAAGCTGCAGGAATCCATGGAGGAGGTAACCCGGCTTAAGCAGTTGATATCAGCGAAGGATGCTACTATCAAAGGGCTCCGAGCTTCCAAGAAATCCATTGCCCAGGAGTTAGAGAGCGCTCGACTGGCTGCTAAAACTGCTGAAGAAACTTCTGTTATTCTCAAGGCCCAACACGACAAAGCCCTGGACAAGGCTATTCGGGCGGGACGAATCTTGATGAGGAGACCCGGCACAGTTATTCCTGAAGACATAAGAGCTGACGTGATCGCCGCCCCTGATTCCTCGAGTCGCCCTTCTTCGTCGGTCGCTCCTGAGAAAGACATTGCAAAATAGAAAAAACATTCTGCATGCTCCAAGCGCGCGACTTGCATGACTGAACATTTGTTAGAGGACACCAGTTTATTCGAACGACATAATTACTCTCTTATTGTATCAGAATTTATTAGTTAATGAGTTTGGTAGTAATGACGCATGATGATTATGAATTTTGTTTGCGGGATATGGAAATCATCCCCTGAATTATATAGGCGCGAGCATGTTGCACTGGTCTTAAGTTGCTGCCAACTTAAGTCGGTCGCTGCGTTTGTAGGGCATAGTGGTCACCCTAAGTTAAGTATGCGTGAGCATGTTGCACCGCCTTAAGTCGTTGCCGACTTAAGTCGATTGCTCCGTTAGCAGGGCATAGTGGTCACCCCGAGTTAAGTAAGCGTGAGCATGTTGCACCGCCTTAAGCCGTTGCCGACTTAAGTCGATTGCTCCGCTAGCAGGGCATAGTGGTCACCCCGAGTTAAGTAAGCGTGAGCATGTTGCACCGCCTTAAGCCGTTGCCGACTTAAGTCGATTGCTCCGCTAGCAGGGCATAGTGGTCACCCCGAGTTAAGTAAGCGTGAGCATGTTGCACCGCCTTAAGCTGTTGCCGACTTAAGTCGATTGCTCCGCTAGCAGGGCATAGTGGTCACCCCGAGTTAAGTAAGAATGCAAGTCAATCGTGAATGAATCGAGTATCCTTGAGACCTCCTTTTTTTATTGAAGACATATTTCCACTTTACAGAGTACATCATCATCGTCTTAGCAGTTTCGAGGTACAGCTAGGGATAAAACTTTCTGAGGTGTTCTATGTTCCAGGAGTTCCCAACTTCTGTGCCATCCGTCTGAGTGAGGCAATACGATCCGGGCCGAGTGACTTCTGCTACTACGAAAGGTCCTTCCCATAAGGGTGATAACTTGTGTCGTCCCTCCCCCGTTAGAATTCGGCGGAGGACGAGATCTCCTACTGAGAAGAATCGTTGTCGCACAGCCTTGTCGTGATAGCGCCTTAGAGTCTGCTGGTACCTTGCTGATTGGATTACTGCGTTTAACCGTTCTTCCTCGAGTATATCTATGTCCTCCAGCCTGGTGGTCTCAGCTTCTGCTATGCTTTCAAAGATCAGCCTTGGCGCCCCAAACTTGAGATCAGCAGGTAGCACTGCTTCCGACCCATAGACCATGAAGAAAGGAGTGTTTCCATGCAAAGCTCGACTAGGTTGGGTTCTTAGGCTCCAAACAACATAGGGTAATTCCCTTATCCACTTTCCTGTGAATTTTTCATTCTTATCGAAGATCTTTTTCCTCAGTGCATCCAATATCATCCCGTTGGCTCGCTCAACTTGCCCGTTGGCTCTTGGATGGGCTACAGATGCATATTTGATCTGAATGCTCTTTTGCTCGCAGAAGTCGAAGAATTCTGAACTTGTGAAGTTGGATCCTAAATCAGTTATGATGCTGTTTGGTATCCCGAATCTGAATATTATGTCTTGTATGAATTCCACGGCCTTAGCAGAGGTTAGGGAGGCAATGGGCTTGAACTCTATCCATTTAGTGAATTTGTCGATTGCTACCAATACATGAGTATATCCCCCTTGAGCTTTCTTGAAAGGTCCAATCATATCCAGTCCCCAGCACGCGAAAGGCCAAGTTACTGGTATGGTCTGCAGTTGCTGTGCTGGCATGTGTTATTGCTTTGACAAGTATTGGCAGGCTTCGCACCTCTGAACTAACTCGGCTGCATCATTCTTTGCTGTTGGCCAATATAATCCTGACCTGAAGACCTTCCCAACTAGTGTTTTGGAGGCTTCATGTATTCCACATTGCCCAGCATGGACTTCCTCCAGAAGTTGCTTTCCAGTGGATGGTAGAATGCATTTCATGAAGACGCCTGATGCACCCCTTCTGTATAATGTCTCCCCAATAAGTGTATAGTGAGCCGACTATCTTGCAATATGCTCTGCCGAATTCTTGTCGTCTGGTTCTTCTTCATTCTTTATATACTTAATGATCGGCCTTCTCCAGTCATCAGGATCTGACTCGGGTCGATCTATGATGTTGCACTCTTCTATTTGATCCATTGAGATACTCGGCTGCAGAATTTCTTGCACGAAGACCCCGGATGGGACCTGAGTTCGACTGGACCCTAGCTTGGACAGTACATCGGCTGCCGTGTTCCGATCTCTTTCCACATGATGAAATTCTAGACCCTCGAATTTATCTTCCAGCTTTCGGACGGCAGTGCAGTATCTTCCCATCGAATCGTTTGAGCAATCCCACTCCTTATTTATCTGGCTGATGACTACCAGAGAGTCTCCGTATACCATTAATCTTTTGACGCCCAACGATATGGCAATGTTCAATCCATGGATCAAAGCTTCATACTCGGCTGCATTGTTGGAGGCCGGGAATAGCAACTGGAGGGCGTACTTGAGGTGTTCGCCTCCAGGTGCAGTGAAGAGAATCCCCGCTCCTGCTCCCTGCAGCTTTAGTGAGCCATCAAAATACATTCGCCATACTTCTGCAGTCTCCGGGTTGTCTGGTACTTGTTGTTCAGTCCACTCCGATACGAAATCAACCAGTGCTTGAGTTTTGATGGCAGTGCGAGGCCGGAACTCGATGTCATGAGATCCCAGCTCACAAGCCCACTTGGCTATTCGACCGATGGCTTCCTTGTTGTGAAGAATATCCCCTATTGGAAAACTTGTGACTACTATGACTTTGTGATCGTCAAAGTAGTGACGCAGCTTGCGGGCAGTTAGAAGTACGGCATACAATAGCTTCTGGACTTGAGGGTACTTTTTCTTTGAGGGGCCTAGGACTTCACTGATGAAGTAGACAGGATGTTGTATTGGATAGGCATGTCCTTCTTCTACTCGCTCGACTACTAACGCGGTGCTTACCACGTGAGTCGTGCAAGAGATATATAGCAGCAAATCTTCAGCTGGTTGAGTTGACGTGGCTCGCCGAGGCGGTTTCAGTACTGGTGGTGTTGTCAAGAATTTTTTCAGAGCATCTAGAGCTTGTTGCGCTTCTGAAGTCCACTGGAATTTATCCACCTTCTTGAGTAACTTGTAAAATGGCAGACCTTTTTCTCCCAGCCTGGATATAAATCTGCTTAGAGCCGCCATGCATCCAGTAAGCCGTTGAACCTTCTTTTGCGATCGAGGTGCTTCCATCTTCATGATAGCTTCAATCTTATCTGGATTAGCTTCAATTCCCCGGTGGCTGACAATAAACCCGAGTAACTTTCCGGCTGGTACCCCAAAAACACATTTTTCGGGATTAAGCTTCCATCTATACCGCCTCAGACTGTTGAAAACCAGTTGCAAGTCTTTGATGAAGTCTTTTGAGTCCTGTGTTTTTATTACCACATCATCCACATAGGCTTCCACACGCTTGCCCCAGTGATCGGCTAAGCATGTTTGAATGGCTCTCTGGTAAGTCGCTCCAGCGTTTTTGAGGCCAAACGGCATGGAGGTATAACAGAAAGCACCAAACGGAGTAATGAATGCTGTTTTTTCTTCATCTTCCTTCGCCAGACTAATCTGATGGTATCCAGAATAGCAATCCAGGAAGGACAGCATAGAACATCCAGCGGTGGAGTCCACCACCTGATCTATCCTCGGGAGCCCGAAAGGATCCTTCGGACAGTGCTTGTTGAGATCAGTATAATCAACACACATGCGCCAGTCCACTTTATTCTTTTTGAGTACAAGAACAGGATTGGCTAACCACTCGGGATGTAATACTTCTCTAATGAATCCAGCCGCGACCAAACGAGCTAACTCGACGCGAATGGCTTCTCTCTTATCAGGCGTGAAACGACGTAGTTTTTGCCGAATCGGCCTTGCCTGGGGAAAAACCTTCAGTTTGTGCTCGGCCAGTTCTCTTGGGACTCCCGGCATATCCGCAGGTTGCCACGCGAATACATCTCGGTTATCTTGCAGAAACCGGACGAGCGCGCTTTCCTATTTGTCATCCAAACTGGAGCTGATGATGGCCGTCTTGCGCTCATCAGCGAACCCCAGGTTGATTCTCTTGGTTTCTTCAGTCGGCCGCATAGAGGTCGCGGTCTGAGCTTCATTCGCCGGTATTGCGAGGTCCTCCTCAGGCTTAGAGTTCGCCAAAGTGGAGGGAGCCGTCGACGGCTTGGCGGTGAGGGCTGCTTGAATAGCCACCCGGAAACACTCTGCGGCGCCTTGGAAGTCGGCGCGCACAGTTATGATCCCTTGCGGTCCTGGCATCTTCAGTATCATGTAGGTGTAATGCAGAATGGCCATGAACTTGGCCAATCCTGGCCTCCCGATGATGGCGTTGTACCCGCAGTCGAAGTTTGCCACTTCAAACCTCAGGAACTCGGTTCTGTAGTTCTCCGGAGTTCCGAAGGTGACTGGCATGTAGATGTGGCCCAGCGGGTATTCCCCTTCCGTCGGCACGATGCCGAAGAAAGGAGTGTCCGACTCGTGGAGTTCTTTGAGGGGAACTCCCAAGCCTTGGAGTGTCCGGGGGAAGGTGACGTTGATGCTGCTCCCCCCGTCCACCAACACCTTCTTCACCCGGCTCTCTCGGATCACCGGATCGACGAGAAGCGGATATTTGCCCGGGTGGTCGAAGTTGAGCCATTGATCTGCCCGAGTGAAGGTGATCGGGTGCTCCGACCACTGGTATGGGGCGGGAGGGCCGATGGCCGCCACCAGTATCTGGCGATCGTTGAGCTTTTGCTGTCTTCTGCTCTCCTGCGATTCGTGTCCGCCGAAGATGACGTTGACCTCCCTGTCAACGCGTGGAAAAGCTCCTCCTCCTCCTCCCTCCTCCTGCCGATGGGGTTGTCGTGGTTCATCTGGTCCTCCCCTCGGCGGAGGAGGAGGTAGAGGTTGGAAGGGTCGGCCGTGTCCGACGGAGTGCTTGAAGTCTCGGCAGTTACGAAGAGTGTGGCGCATGTCCTTGTGGTACGGGCACTGGGCGTCGAGGATGTCGTCCAACGTACGTTCGCCTCCACGAGGTCCTCCTCGAGCGCGAGAGGCTGGTGGTCCGGCAGCATGTACTTCTTCGCGTGGCCTCTTCTCCCATCGCTTGTCGGGTTGCTGGTTCGTGTCGCGTCGTGGTGCTGCCGGTGCGGGCTTTGCTCCTCCGATGAGGTCCTGGGCTCGTTCGTCGGCGGTGATGTAGAGGTCGGCTTCCCGGAACAGCTCTTCGGAGGTAGTCGGCGCCTTCTGTAGTATGGCTCGGACGAAAGCCGAATCATTGGATCCTCGGTAGAAGTCTTCGATCACGGCCGCCTCCGTGACCTCGGGGATTCGATTTCTCATAGTTTGAAACCTCTTGAGGTACGACCGGAGAGTCTCGTCCCCCCGGCGCTTGATAGATTTGAGGTCCCACGGTTGCGCCGGCTTGTCGGAGAGGGACTGGAAGTTGGCGGTGAAGCGTCGATTGAAGTCGCCCCAGACGTCGATGCAGTGTCGGGGTAGATGTCGCAGCCATTGCAGCGCGTCTTGCCCAAGGACAATGGGTAAGTACGCGGTCATCACGTCTTCGGACGCCCCGGCAGCTCGAGCAGCGGTGGTGTAGACGGCTAGCCAACCCCATGGATCCTGCTTAGGTTCATATTTGTCAACATTGGATACCTTGAAATTGGGAGGCCATTGGATGGCCCTAAGGCGCGGAGTGAGGGCGGACACCCCGCACGTGTCCTCCTGTCGTCGGGGACGATGTCTGTCCCGGGGAGGGGAGTTGTGATTGTGGTTCCTCGACCGTCCCCGGGTAGTTCCGCCAGTTGAAGCCGTTGCCGACTCAGTCCTGGTAGCTTGGCTCTGAGTCGGGATGCCATGATCCCTGTCATACTCCTCTCGACGACGAATCTCGTTCTCATGCCGCCGTTCGCGTGAAGCATTGATGGAGCTCCGCGCGTCTCGGCGACTGTTGATGGCGTGTCGTAGATCGTTCGGTGGGTGTGCAAGCGGTAGAAGGTGGTTAGCCGCCTGGGTAAACAGTCGTCGGTAGCCATCGGCGTCAGGAGTCCGAGGAAGTCCCTCAGCTATCCGAGCCAGTACCCCTCCGACTTCGCTCGGCGTGTTCATGGCTCGGGCGAAGTCGGGGTTCAGGTTGCGCCCGAAGAATGGATTCTCTCGACGCTGCCTTGCGTCCTGCTCAGCCTGTTCCTGTGCTCGTCGGCGATCGCGTCGTCGGGAGTTCCTTCGTTCTCTGAAAACGCGTTCTTCCGGAGTTTCTCCTACCTCCGAGACCTCGTCTCGCGAGACAGGCTGTTCCGGATTCCGCTCTCCGGCCGCGTGATGTCGTCAAACGTTCCTGCGCCGGTTCCTCCGTCGACGGGACTCTCGTTGAGGCGGTTCCTCCCCGGGTACAGTCGGCTCGTCGTCGGATATAATGGGCGACTCCGCTCTCCCGATGAAGAGGACGTCGGGGTAGAACGGTGCTGCTGTCGTGGTGATCTTCTTTCGGAGAGCCGGAGGTTGCGCTTCTCCGGTATTTTCGGAGTTCGTTGGGGGAGATTCCTTTTCCGGCGGATCCGCGATACGGTGCAGAATTCCTTCTTCGTCCGCTACGAATGAGATTGTTCCGAAGCAGAACATAGATCCGGGACGTAGGGTGATCTTGCTGTAGAAGGAGATGGCCATTGAGCTAGCTTGGATTGTCGACACACCCCCTACCTGGTGCGCCAGCTGTCGGTGTTTTGGGTCCGACCGCACACCCAGGGTTGCCCCTCAAGGTGTTTTAGGAGTAGGACGGTGTCGACAACTGTAGCAAAATGGTTCGCGCTGATCGCACGAGGGACAGTGGACAAGTTTTACAGGTTCGGGCCGCTTAGAAATGCGTAACACCCTACGTCCTGAGGAGTATGCTTGATGGATGTGGCTACAAGAGCGCTTTCTGGATCGAGAATACAGAGAGTTGGTGTGGGTGGCTAAGTAATGGGTCGATCGTTCTGATGGGGTGCCCCCTAGGCCTTATATACTCGACCGTGGGGCAGTACACGTGGATAAGATAACAACAAGTAGCTAAAAGATAGTGAACCTCTTGAGATTATCCCTACATAACCCTCACCGACTTATCCTCGCGTGGCTTCGTTGCATGGAGGCTTCCAGCGCGGGAAAGTCGGATCTCTGTTGCGGTCGCTCGCTCGACACTATGGGCCGTCCGGGTTTGCACCAATCCGGCCTCATGTCGTTCTGCGTTGCTGGTTGTTTCTCCCCAGGCCCACGAAAGAATGACCTTACGATTTATTGGGCCCTTGGGCCTTCCGTGAGGTCCTTTACTCTTTTAGTGGACCCGGGGGATATCTATCCCCCACACTCCCTTCCTCTCTTCCTCCCCGAGCTCCCTGTCTCTCACGCGCTCCTCACTCTCTTGCTCACCGCCGACCACGCCACCGGAGCTCCGTCCGCGTAGCACCTCGATCGCGCCCGTTCCCTGCCCGCCGAGACCGCCGATGTCACACCCGGTTTGGAAGGCAAACCGAATGTGAACCATGTACGTGCTAGGATCAGAACTCACGTACACAGCGATTACATAATTGGACATCATCACACAATGCTTGAATTAAATAGAGGAAAGGTACTTAATTACATCAAGATGTCCAAGACATTCACAGAGTCTATTACATAACCATTATTCAAAATAATTATCAAGGTGCGGAAATACGAAACGTAGATGCTAAGCCTACACAGGCAGCTGACTGGGGGTTTGCCACTAAGAAAGAACTAGAACTCGTCATATTCCTGGAACTCCTCAAAGTCATCCATGTTGCCAGCATCACCTCCTGAGCATTGGGTACACTAGGGACAACCTGGGGTGGGGTGGTGGGTAAAGCAATGGTGAGTACATATCAACATACTCAGCAAATGTCTCGTTTGGCTAAGGTGGACTAGCTGTATATGGAGTTGAGGTTAAGCAGTTGCTTTTAGTTGGTCAAATATATTTATTATTATTAGTAGAGCCAAGTTTTAGTAAATAACCCAGTTATTACCCAGAAGTACCTCCTCAAAAGAGGAAATACCAGAGATCAGATTTTATAACATCATTCTTGACCATCATCATATAAGTATCCAAAGTTCTTCTAATCAAAGAGGATCCCAAAGCTTCTCTTAACCGTGAGCTCGGCTGATATACTAGTTTTTAAAAGTCTGCAGAGGTTGTACACTTTACCCACAAGTCGTGATCCCTTTCCAGCCTAGGTTGTACAGACCCAATCTTCACTACCAAAGTGAATGGCCAGGGATACACTACGTATCCTTTACAAAGATTCCCCTGGCGCATAGCTGCTCTTTAGGTTTTCCCAGTCGTACAAACGCAGTACACCTCCCCAAGGTGGGTGACTAACAAAACCAAATCGAAAGAACCTCTGCACCCCAACCTTGGCAGAGCGAGCACTACGCATCGACCCCCGTTGATGGCCCTCCGGCAAAGCAAACTACACCCCATGTTCATCTAATTAATCAGCTAAGAGTGTCCCATTCCACCCTCATGGTTGTACTGTTATCCCGGGTGGTCACTCCATGAACAGGTCCTTACGAAGAGGTACTCAAGAAAAAGGCCTGAGCCCCCCATGGTATCACAAGATCATACACATAATCAGGATAACAGTATCGTATCATAAATGTTCACATCATGTTCATTGATTAAGTTAAGGCAATAGCAACATGCTAACCACGGTAACCCAAAAGGTAATCAAGGATAAGTGAATACAGACTAGTCAATCCTTAGGTTTCATAAAGTAATGCGGGACAGTGAATCATAAAGTATGTAGGACACAATGGGTCAGAGGACACTTGCCTTCACCAGGTTGCTGCTCAGAGAGGTCTCCAACAACACACTCAGGAACCTCGGACTGCTCGTTGTCTAAATAAAGCGAGCATGCATTCAATACATTTGGAAAGTACAAATAAACATCACACCAAACATGTACAAACATTGGAACACATCTTAAAAAGACACAATACTACATAAGGGATAATGAATTTAAAGTATAATAATAAACTATAACATACATTAACTTTATTTGAAAATAGATTATTATTTCCCTAAGTGTTATTTACAAGTACATAATCATAGATCAATTTATTTTATGGAGACATAAAATTTAGAACAGAGATGAACTTATGTAATACATATTATTAATCTCTCAAGCTTAAATAAGTTTAGATCTCTAAGGTTCTCCTTTTATTTATTTTATTAAATAAATAAAACATACACCTACATTAGTTCATATTCAATTCTAAAAATTAGAGTGTGTAGACAGTAAATGAAACCATTTTATTTAAACAGAGAATAATTCTATGAACATTTTGCAATTTGAATCACTAAATTTGGAGTTCATATGCAAAAGTTATGAAATAAATAAGTTTGGGAATTCAAAATATGAAATTAGGGCCAATTCTGTGAATATTTAAAAGTCCAGGGCTAAATCTACAAGAATACAGGGGTCTGCGCGCGAAAACCAGGGATGGCGGGTTGATTTCCAATAAACCGAGGGTCTCTTTAAGAAAACTACCGTGCGAAGGGGAATCAGGTGAATCTAACCGTCAGATCTAAAACCAACAACCGAGATTAGATCTGCGGCCGAGGGCGCGCGCTCGAGCGGGCGAGCGCTGACAGACGGGCTAGGGAGTGTCAACGATAGAGGGGGAGAGCGTGCTGACCGAGCGGGCCCAGCGCCAGGGGGTTTGGGCGCTGACAGGCGGGCCAGGGCGCCAGGGCGTGCGTGCGCGAAGAGGTACCCGCGGTCTGGGCCGTGCGATCTGAATCGGGCGGAGGGGATCAGACCAGGGGGGTCGGACGGCTGCGGGTGGCGCTGACAGGCGGGTTAGGGCATCAGGCGCGCGTGCGCAAAGCGGTACCCGCAGTCCGGGCCATGCGATCTGAATCAGATGGAGGGGATCAGACCAGGGGGACGGACGGCTGTGGGCGGTGCTGATAGGTGGGCCAGGGCGTTAGGCACGCGTGCGCGAAGCGGTACCCACGATCCGGGCCGTGCGATCTGAATCGGACAGAGGGGATCAGACCGGGGGAAAATAGACGGTTGCGGGCAGTGCTGCTCCTTTCCGTGGCGGTGAGGTCGCCGGAGTTGAGGCAGGCGTGAGCTAGGGGGGTCCGGGGTCTCTAGAGTTGGGTAGAGAGGAAGAGGGCGCCACGGCAAACTCAATGGCGGGGAAGGGGCCATGAATCCACAAGCACAGAGGGGAGAACAGCGGTGAGAAAGCCTCGGGCGGGCTGGAGAAACTCTGGTGAGCCATTCCGGCCACGGGGAGGGGACTTAAGGCGCGGTAAGGCCTTGGCTAACTTCAGCAGAGGCAGGGGTGACATAGGGGCCTACTCCGGTGAACTAGACCGGGCTAAATCGGCCGGCCACCGCGCGAGCATGGCGGACCACCGCGGCCGAGCACCGGCGAAGGCGAAATTGGCTGAACACAGGGCGCAATAGGAGAAATTGGGCACGGGGACGAGTGTCTCACCTCGGGTTAGAGCTCAGGGAGGCTTGGAGCGGTCTTCGGCGAGCTGAACGGCTGGGAACGCGGGCACGGGTCTCCGGAGGCAGCTGGCGGCGTGAGCATAGCGCGAGAGAGGGTGAAGCTGTGCAAAATAAGGCGAGGGGTGTGCGCGGGGCACTAGCGGGGCTCTAAGAAGGGAGCTAGGCGCGTGGGAGGGCGTCATGGTCGAGAAATCCGGTGACGTGCGCGAGTGCGCACGCGCCGGTCCATGACGAGCGCGGGGAAGGCAGAACTGACACGGCAGGCCCACGGCGCAGAGAGAGAAGAAAGGGGTGCGTGGGGCAATGGCTCGGCGACTGGCGATCTAGGCCCGTGAGACAGAGAGAGAGGGAGCGAACGGGCAAAGGAAACTGGCGCCGACAGGTTGGCCCCATTGGGCAGCGAGCGAGAGAGGGAGGGCGCGAGCGAGGGAGAACTGCCGCTGACAGGCGGGGTCCGCCTGTCAGGCGGTGCGGGCACGCGGCCTGGCTGGGCTTAGTTGGCCGACTGGGCTGCTTTCTCCTTTTATTTTTCTCTAGATTTTATAATTCCTTTTCTATTTCTTTTTCTATAGGGTTTTTCAAATCCAAATTCAAACTAGGTTTCAAATTCAAATAAATTCAAACTTGTGCAACACCTCAAAGAATATTTTAAGCTCAGCATGATGCAACATGTCATGACTCATAAGGTTTTGACAAAAATAAATAATTAATCTCCACTAGTTTAAGCTATTTCTAAGCAAAAGGAAAAAAGGGAGAGAGGATCTAGAGAGAGAGAGAAAACCTAGAGTGAGAAAAGGAAGATTAACACATGATTTTGGGTGATAATTAGAAAGAAATTTTATACCGCCAAAATCAGGGTGTTACAGACCTATCCCCCTTAAAAGAATCTCGCCCTCGAGATTCAGGACTGGCTAGAAAAGAGCTCAGGGTACTTGGCTTTCAATTCATCCTCTCTTTCCTAGGTTGCTTCTTCTTCTGAGTGGTGACCCCATTTGACTTTGCACATCCTGATGGTACTTCTCTGAGTGACCCGATCTGCTGTCTCCATAATTTGAGTTGGCTTCTCAATATAAGTCAGATCTTCTTGAACTTCAAGATCATCTGCTGGCAACTGCTCTTCTGGCACTCAAGCAATTCTTCAACTAAGACACATGGAACACATCGTGCACAGCGGACATATTCTCTGGTAAGCTGAGTTGATAAGCCACTTCTCCACGTCTTGCTTGATTCTGATACAGCCTAATATAGCGAGGGGCTAGCTTGCCCTTGACTCCGAACCTCTTGGTTCCTCTGATAGGTGACACCTTCAAATAGACATAATCTCCCACTTCAAAACTGAGTTCCCTTCTTCTGGTGTCAGCATAGCTTCGCTGTCTGGACTGCGCTGCCTTTAAATTCTCTCGGACCATTCTGATGTTCTCTTCGGCTTCAAGCAAAATATCTGGACCGAACACTTGTCTTTCACCAGGTTGGTCCCAATGCAATGGAGTTATGCAATTCCTCCCATAGAGTGCTTCAAATGGTGACATCTTTAGACTGGCTTGGTAGCTGTTGTTGTAAGAGAATTCTGCATATGGTAATCTCTTGTCCCAACCTATCTTATCTTGCAAAGCACAAGCCCTCAATATATCCTCCAGAATTTGATTGGTTCTCTCTGTTTGACCATCTGTCTGCGGGTGGTAAGCTGAGCTGAACTTTAAGTGTGTGCCCAAAGCTTCATGCAACTACTTTCAAAAATGAGAGGTGAACTGGGTACCTCTATCTGATACTATCTTCTTCGGAACACCATGCAAGCACACAATCCGAGACATGTATAGTTCGGCTAACACCACACTGTTGTAGGAGGTCTTGACTCGTATGAAATGGGCCATCTTTGTCAAACGGTCCACTACTACTCAGATGGAGTCATAACCAGTACGAGTGCGAGGCAAACCGACTATGAAATCCATTCCAATCTCATCCCATTTCCACTAAGGAATCTGCAACGGTTGCAATAAACCTGCAGGTCTCTCATGTTCTGCTTTAATCCTCTGACAACTGTCACATACAGCCACATACTCTACCATCTCCCTTTTCATACCGTACCACCAGAATCTTTTCTTCAAGTCTTGGTACATCTTCTCACTACCGGGGTGTATGGAGTATGCTGTCTCATGGGCTTCTTTGAGAATCAATTCTCGGATTGATTTGATGTCGGGAACACACAGTCTGTCCTTGAACCATACCACTCCTTCTGCATCTTCACAGAAATCCTTGCCTTTCCCATCTAGGATCATCTGCCGGATCTCGTTGATCTTCTCATCATCCTTCTGACCTTTCCTGATGTCTTGCTCTAGAGTGGGTTCCAACTCGATTGTTGCCCCATGGGTGTTGTTCAGAAATCCGAGACTCAATCTGTCGAATTCCTTCGCTAGCTCATATGACATCGGATGAGCGGCCAACATATTAACTTGACTTTTTCTACTAAGAGCATCTACAACCACATTTGCTTTGCCTGGGTGATAATGAATCTCCAGCTCATAATCTTTGATCAACTCTAGCCATCTTCGCTGCCTCATGTTTAACTCTGATTGAGTGAATATGTATTTGAGACTCTTGTGGTCCGTGTAGATATCACACTTCTGCCCATAAAGATAATGCCTCTAGGTCTTCAATGCATGAACCACGACTGCTAATTCCAGTTTATGAGTAGGATAATTCTTCTCATGAATCTTCAATTATCGGGACGAGTAAGCCACTACTCTCCCTTCCTGCATCAACACACATCCCAGTCCGGTATACGAAGCATCGCAATACACTGAGAATGGCTTGTGAACATCTGGCAGAATCAGTACTGGTGCCGTTGTCAACTTCTCTTTCAATGTCACAAAGGACTTCTGGCATGCTAGGGTCCACTTGAACTCAACCTTCTTTGCCAACAAAGCTGTCATTGGCCTGGCAATCTTGGAGAAACCTTCAATGAAACGCCGATAATAACCGGCCATTTCGATGAAACTCTTGATTCCTTGGACATCTTTTGGTGCTTTTCTGTCCAAGATAGATGTTACCTTTTTTGGACCTACAACCAATCCTTCTCGGTTTATAATGTGACCCAAGAATAGGACTTCACTGATCCAGAACTCGCACTTGCTAAGCTTGGCATACAGCCGGCAATCTCATAGCCTCTGAAGTACTTTCCTCAAATGCTCCTCATGCTCTTGCTCATTCTGGGAATATATAAGAATATCATCAATGAATACCACCACAAACTTGTCGAGGTAGTCAATGAACACACTGTTCATCAGGTACATGAAGTAAGCTGGCGCATTCGTCAAACTGAATAACATTACCGTGAACTCATATAGTCCGTACTTGGTGACGAATGTTGTCTTCGGTATATCCAAGGGTCGGATTCTAAGCTGATGGTAGCTTGACCTCAGATCTATCTTTGAGAACACACTGGCTCCTCTCAACTGATCGAATAAATCTTCAATTCTAGGCAGGGGGTACTTGTTGTTGATAGTGACTTCATTCAAAGCTCGATAATCGATGCACATCCTCTTTGTGCCATCTTTCTTCTCCACAAATAACACTAGGGCAGCCCAAGGCGAGGTACTCGGTCTGATGTAGCCTTTCTTTGACAACTCATCAATCTGCTTCTTGAGTTCCACCAACTCTGGTCCGGACACTCGATAGGCTCTCTTGGAAATAGGGGCGGTGCCTGGAATAAGCTCTATGGCAAATTCAACCTTCCTTTCAGGTGGCATACCTGGTAATTCCTCGGGAAACACATCTGGGAAATCTGATACTACACTAATAGCCTCCGATGGTTTAATCTCCTCCATATGAGTGGTGACTTGGTGACAACTCCCTTTCCTTGGTCCTGATAAGACCAACTCCACTAACACTTCTTCTCCTGATAGGGATACTAACTTCACCGTTCTCTTATCACAACTAAGTCTGGCTTGATACTTGGTTAGCTAGTTCATCCCTAGGATGACATCTATAGTTGTATCCTGGTTACCCATAACTATTAAATCAGCGGGGAACTCTATCCCCCTTATTTGAACCTTTGCACTAGGGCAAAATCTATCAGTTTGGGTCCTTCCACCAACTGAACTAACTCTCATAGGTGGACACATGGGTGCTACTGGTATATTATGTGATTCTACCCATGATACAGTCACAAAAGAATGTATTGCTCTAGTATCAAATAAGACATTTGCAGAATGATACTCGACTAAAAACGTACCTAGTGTGTAACACCCAAATGGGTACATCATATGATAAGAGGTTATTCCCTTGAATATTTTGTCTCTATTTAATGGAGCATGTAAACACCACATTTAAAAACAAATAATTAATAAAAGACATACCACAAAATTTTGCATCATGCTGGTTTTTCACTCTTGTGTGCACTTTGTGACAAAATAAATAAATATAATAATGTGAAAAGAGATATACTAAAGGCCAAAGTGGAACTTAAGATGTAAAAAAAAAGAAGAAAGAAATTCTAGAAATTGGGAAGGAGGAGAAATAAAATATTTTGTGGATAAAAATAAATATATAAAAACAAATACTAATCTTACACTGGATAAATGAAGTTGAACATTTGGCCAATGGTGAAATTCATAACAAGATCCATATTCAAATTTGAAATTTGAAAAATAAAAAGAGTAAAACAAAACAGAAAAGAAAAAGAGAAATAAAAGAGAAAACCGCGAGCAGGCCTAATTCCTGAACCCGGCCCACCTAACCCCACCGTGCAGCCCAGTTCATTTCGCGCGCTGACACCGGGACCCCACTGGTCAGCGACCTCCTGCGTACTCAGCCATACCTCACGCACGCGCGCTTGGCTGGTCGCTCTCGCGCCCGCTCTCTGACTTCTGGGGCCCACTCGTCAGGACCACTCCCTTCTCCCCCGCTCAGTCGCAAACGGAAGCCGCAGGCCGCCGCGCTCCTCTCGGCGCGCATGGCGGGTGTGTCGCGAGCTGCGGAATCCATCGACGCCATGCCCTGGATTCCAGGCAGCTGTTCCGCGGGCCGGATGCACTATTCCACCGCGCGGACGGGCCCCTGGTTCCTCCCCATAGCGAGCTTCTCTGCCGCGTTCCTCGCCGCGTGCGGCTCACCTTCTTCCGCTCTTCTTCCCCAAATCCGCGCCGAGCTCAACTACCGCGCGCAACCGACTCCGTAGAAATCGGGCGCCGGGCTGACCGTCCGCAGCTGGGGGAAGGAAGCTATAAGCCGAGTACCCAGAACCCCCTTTCCTCATCAACCAAGCCCCGCCGCGGGGTCGGACTTCGATTTCTAGTCGTCAAGCCCTGAGATTGGGTTCCTAGTGCTCGGTCCGATCCCAGGAACCTGGTGGTGTGGGAGATTTTCCTCGGGCACCTTCGGAAGGGCGATAATTCCTCGCCGGAGTACAAGCGCCGCCGCGAATCCGCTCTCCTCCGTGGGCGGCGATCTGCGCTACATAATCGCCGGTGAGTCCTGGACGTCCACGTTCACCTATTCTTCCTCTTTCGATTGCGCCAGGTAATTGCCATCATACTTCGTTGTTCCGCGGGATTGCGTTTCGCCGGTGTGCTCGCCGTAAAAATCCTTGCGCCGCCGTCCATGCAACCGGGAGATAGGAGAGAACTCCAGTGCCGTTGATGACAGAATGAACGGCTCAGGGCCAGTTAGTGTTTGGACCGTGGGATGGTAGTTGTGCGGTCCAGATCAACCATAGAGTTAATGAATCGCGTGAATAGATTGTGACCGTGAAACCGTGGATGGACGCTTGAGATCTGGGGTAGACGTGGCTATCCCGGGGAACCTCGGATCATGATCCGACGGCTGTGATCCGATACCGTTTCGGGGGGGGGGGGACAGTTCTAATCTGGAGCACGCACTTTAGATCCAACGGCCCACGGTGACCGATACCCCTTCGTGGGTCATTTTGTTAAAGAACCCCTGTGAATTCCAGAAATCAACCCGCCGTCCTTTAGTCACTATGCGCTGTGTCTCGGAAAACTTACGCCAGACCCCCCTGACTTTTCCAGAAATTGGCGCCCAGTCCAGAGCACGTTTAAAACGTATAAATGAATTAGTAAATGTATTTTTAATACAAAAATAATTCCTAGAACTTAGTTAATTCATAGAAAATTCATTTTAGCTCCAAATTGGTCCATTCCAATTTCTAAAATTTTGTAATAATATTCTCTATCATTTAGTGTCTCTGTTTTGGCATAAAAACAGTAAGAACATTAATTTAACATTTAGTCCTATTTTAATCACATAAAACCTTCAGAAATTCATATCTTAAAATCTATAACTCCAAATTTAGTGATTCCAGTTGCTATGATTTCATTTTAATGTGTAGATTTTTATTGTGTATTTTATTCACATGTGTGGTGCAATGTTAATTTTTGCTATACTATGTATGTATTGTGTTGATGCGAATAGACGAGCAAGCAACAGAGGCTATTGGGGTTCATCAGGTTGAGACTGCTGAGCAGGAGCTCGTTAAAGGCAAGTTGTGCCCTTGATCACTTCTTTTTACCCATTCATGTTCTTATTATTCATAATGATCTGCATAGGATAATTTTGCTGGGACCCAATAGGATACCCTAGATTTGACTATCTTTATACCTTGCTTCACCACTGGTTTTACTACTAAAGTTTTGGGTAGTACATGCTATTGCTTTATGTGGATTTGGGTATAGAGATATTCATCACTCATTGTTATACTATTTATTGTTATCTGTTTTATTATTCCTTGTTCATGTTAAGATCATTATGTTAATGGGAACATGGAGCGACCACCCGGGAAAACAGTGCTACCACAAGGGTTTAATGGGACGCCCTTGGCTGATTAACTAGGAAAGCTAGGGGAGGGCTACCTTACCCGAAAGGGGCAAGGGCAGTAGGGGAGTGGTCAGTGTAGGGAGGTCCCTGGTTGATTTTGCTGCGATGGCGGTCAGCCAGGAACCCTGCACTGGAGCTTCCTATAAACTGTAGCGGGTAGTCTGAAGCTAGTGGAACTTTGTAAAGGCCTCGTAGTGTTACCCTGCCTCGCCTCCTCGGTAGAGGTGTATGGGATTGGCCATCTCTTGGCAGATGGGTAACATGACTTGTGGGTAAAGATGCGCAACCTCTGCAGAGTGTAAAACTGGTATACTAGCCGTGCTCACGGTCATGAGCGGCTCGGACACTCACATGATTAAATTATGGAACTTAAACTTAACCTGTCATTTCATTGCATTTGGGATTATTTTATTATTACTTATACTTATTATTACTATGGTTTGGTATTTAATTACACTTAGTAACTGCTAATAAAATTTTGACCAACTTATAAAAGCAATGCTCAGCTTCAACCTCTATTTCATTGATCAGCCTTACACTTCATGAACTCCCACCTTTGGTGAGTTCATGCCACATTATTCCCCACGACTTGTTGAGCTATGAACGTATGTGAGCTCACTCTTGCTGTCTCACACCCCCCCCCACAGGAGAAGAACAGGTGGTTTCAAGTGGAGTCAAGTATTGTGGAGTTTGATCTGATCTAGGTGGCGTTTCTCAGTCGACATTGGCGCCGACGATCCATAGTTCGTTTTATATTTATTCTTTTACTTTGTAATAAGTCTTCCGCTATGTAATAAATACTCTGATGTTTAATGACATTTATCTCTATACACTCTGTTATTATATATGTTGTCTTCTTGGCGCATGTATGAGATGCACCCGGCTTTGTCCTTTAAAACTGGGTGTTACAGAAGTGGTATCAGAGGAAATGTTGACTGTAGGACGAAACCTAGATAGAAATGGACAAAACCCTTACCTACTTATCTTATTCTGATTCATTCTATAATTACCTTGCTCTGAATTTTTCTATACTTATCTTGATCCTGTCTCACCTTCTACTGTTCTACTCTGATCATTCTTATCTTCTCTATTCTAAGACAAGATGGATTTCAAACCTTGGAATCCCTACCCCTATGACATTTTTAAGAGATAGGAAGCCTAAGACGAAATTAAAACTATTTTCCCTATTAAAAATATTGGTTGATTGTTCTGATGATCAATGCCTGATTTGCTTCTTTGATTGATTGAAATAGTATAGATGGGCATTTTAGCATGTACCTCTACAAGGTACTGTATTAGCTTTAGTAGGCGACACACTAATCTACTTAGCTAATAAGTCCCCCAAAGTAACATGGTTGTAATTACTGCCTTGTCTACTGCTCTCTCTTACCATATGTATCTAACTCAGATGGTCAATACCAGGAAAGGAAAGATTATCACGCAACAGCAAACAGAAATGAATCCTCCAAATCCTCCACCTGTTGAAACCGATCAAGTGATTGCAACCCAAAGGCTGGTAATACAGCAATTGACAGACATGATGACCGAAATGCAAAACCAGATAAGACAAGAACACGAGGAAATACGTCAGGCCCGTCTGGAGATACAACAAGAAATAAGGCAATCACGGTTGGAGAGACAACAACAACAACCACCATCTTCACCACCACCAGCTCCACCAAGCTACATAAATATATATATAAATTACTACTATTTGTAAGATCTACATGTTCCTTTAGTTAGTATTCGGCATGATACTATTTTAGGAAGGAATAAAAAGGTCTATTTGACCCCATGTGTTGCTAATAAAATTATGCGTCATGCTGAGATTTTGGTTTGGGCATATGTGTTGGACAATATGAGAAAACCCATGAGAGTAATTACACCTAAAGGGCCTGTTGTGGCGAATCAAATGACACGTAGATTGACATTTGACCATTATGGGTAGAGAATTTGGAGTTACTGCTATAATATTGGAGCTAAGCAGTATAGATCTGATCCTTGGTATGTCACGGTTAAGAAAGGTAAAGACAGTTTATACACTCTGCTAAAGGAACCGTAGGACTCACCAGTTCTAAAGGAAAAAGATTTGAAGTTGGAATTGCAGTAACTACCACCATCAGACTAGCGATATTCTTAATAGATGAGAAGTTTGTTGGTAGCAACATCCGAGTGGTTAAGGATTTTTCGGAATGTCTTTCTAGAAGAGTTACCAGGGATGCCACCAGATACGGAGGTTGAGTTTATCATAGATCCCTTACGTGGAACTGCTCCTATTTCTAAACGGCCATATAGGATGTCTGTAGAAGAGTTAAAAGAACTCAAGAAGCACTTAACGGAGTTGCCAGAGGCTGAGTACATTCGTCCGAGTCTTCACCTTGGAGAGCACCAGTTTTGTTTGTAAAGAAGAAAGATGGATTGCAAGGGATGTGCGTGGATTAAAGGTCCCTTAACGATGTCACTATGAAGAACAAGTATCTGTTACCCCGCATTGAGGATTTATTTAATCAGATGAGAGGTGCAAGAGTATTCTCGAAGATTGATCTCCGATCCGGTTACCATCAGATGAGGATTAGACCACCGGATATTCCCAAGACGGCTTTCTCGACTTGATATGGTTTATATGAGTTCACCGTTACGTCATTTGGATTAACTAATGCACCAACCTATTTTATGGATCTGAAGAATAAGGTGTTCATGATTTGGACAGATTCGTCGTGGTTTTCATCGACGATATTCTTATCTATTCCAAGAGTGATAGTGATCATGAGGAACATCTAAGATTGGTGCTACAAAAGTTACGGGATAATCAACTCTACGCTAAGTTCAGCAAATGCGAGTTTTGGATTGACAAGGTGCCATTCTTTGGTCATATTATTTAGGAATAGCAGTGGGTCCTGCTAAAGTGAAGGAGATAATGGAGTGGGGAGTACCCACTACAGTTACTGAGATTCGGAGTTCCTTGGGACTCGCAGGATATTATCGGAGATTTATTGAAGGGTTCTCTAAAATTGCCAAGCCTATGACATCGCTTTTGGAGAAGTGAAGAGAGTTTAAGTGGGATGAGAAGTGCCAAGACAGCTTGGATCAACTAAAGAAGAGGTTGATGTCGCCACCAGTATTGGTTATGCCAGACCTATAGAAAGGATTTGATATCTATTGTGATGCATGTGGCCAAGGCTTAAGAGGTGTGCTCATGCAAGAAGGACATGTGACCGACTACGCGTCTCGACAGTTGCGGAAACAAGAGTTGAACTACCCCACTCATGACTTAAAACTGGCAGCCATTGTGCATGCGCTTAAAATTTGGAGACATTATATTATGAGAAACAAGTGTCAAGTATGCACGGATCATAAGAGTTTGAAGTGTATATTCACTCAAAAGGATCTTAACCTTAGGCAACGCCGTTGGTTGGAGCTTAATAAGGATTATGATTTGGAGATTCACTATCACCCGGGCAAGGCAAATTTGGTTGCAGATGCCTTGAGTCGAAAGGAGCATGTTATTTAGCTGTTGTTGCCCAGCTACCCGATGAGATTGTTGAGGATTTCAGGAGACTTAACCTGGGGATAGTTGCTCGCACTGAAGGAGTTACTATTTATGTGGAACCTACTTTGGAGCAAGAGATCCGCAAAGGACAAATTGGTGATGCTAAGGTACAAGAGATTAAGGATCTGATTACTGAAGGTCGAGTTCCAGAATTTACGAAAGATGAGCAAGGCACCGTATGGTTCAAGGACAAGAGATGTGTTCCGGAGATTGAAAACCTTCATGAGACTATTTTAAAGGAGGCCCATGACTTGGATTATTCTATTCATCCTGGTAGTACCAAGATGTATCAGGATTCGAAGCAGAAATACTAGTAATATGGACTGGAGAGAGATATGGCTGCACATGTGGTTATGTGCGATGTGTGCCAAAGAGTTAAGACCGATCACCAAAGACTAGCTGGACTATTACACTCACCAAAGATGTCCAAGTGGAAATAAGAAGAGATTGATATGGATTTCATTACTGGATTGCCTCGCACCCAGAAAGGATATGATGATATAAGGGTGATTGTGGATAGATTGACTAAAGTGGCTCATTTCATTCCGGTCAAGACTACTTATAAAGGATCTTAGCTAGCAGAGTTATATATGGCTCGAATTGTGTCTCCACATGGAGTACCAAAGAAGATCGTTTTGGATAAGAGGATCACAGTTTACCCCCAGATTTTGGAAATTTTTCATGAAGAATATGGATACAAAGTGGAATTATAGTTCGGCCTACCTCAGACTGATGGACAGACTAAAAGGACTAATCAAGTATTGGAGGACATGTTGAGAGCTTGTACCCTTCAGCATGGTAGTAGTTGGGACAAGAGCCTACCTTATGCTGAATAGTTACCAGGCCAGTCTGAAGATGTCCCCGTTCGAGACTCTGTATGACAGGAAATGCAGGACTCCTCTATTTTGGACCAGACTAGAGGAAGACAGTTCTTTGGACCTGAACTTATATAATAGGCAGAAGAACAAGTCCGTATAATTCGGGAGAATTTAAGGGTAGCTCAGACCAGATAAAGGAGCTACGCTAATAATAGAAGAAGACCACTGGAGTTTGAGGAAGGTGATCATGTGTATCTCAGGGTGTCACCACTTCGTGGAATGAGGAGATTCAAAGTTAAGGGCAAATTGTCCCCTCGCTATATTGGACTATTTTGAGTTTTTAGGCAAGTTGGAGAGATGGCCTATCAACTCGAGCTACCTCATAAACTATCTGATGTGCATAATGTATTCCATGTGTCTCAACTGAAGAAGTGTCTCCGTGTCCCTGAGGAACAGTTACCAATGGAGGAGCTCAGTGTTCAGGGTGATTTGACTTACACGGAGTATCCCATCCAGATTCTTGATACATTGACTCGAGTTACAAGAAATAAGGTGATAAAGACGTGCAAAGTCCAATGGAGTCACCACGGTGAAGATGAAGCAACTTGGGAAAGAGAAGAAGAGCTTCGCATAGATTTTCCCCACCTTTTCTCTAGTTCTTCTTAAATCTCGAGGACGAGATTATTTTTAAGGGGGGTAGGATTTGTAACACCCAAATGGGTACATCATATGATAAGAGGTTATTCCCTTGAATATTTTGTCTCTATTTAATGGAGCATGTAAACACCACATTTAAAAACAAATAATTAATAAAAGACATACCACAAAATTTTGCATCATGCTGGTTTTTCACTCTTGTGTGCACTTTGTGACAAAATAAATAAATATAATAATGTGAAAAGAGATATACTAAAGGCCAAAGTGGAACTTAAGATGTAAAAAAAAAGAAGAAAGAAATTCTAGAAATTGGGAAGGAGGAGAAATAAAATATTTTGTGGATAAAAATAAATATATAAAAACAAATACTAATCTTACACTGGATAAATGAAGTTGAACATTTGGCCAATGGTGAAATTCATAACAAGATCCATATTCAAATTTGAAATTTGAAAAATAAAAAGAGTAAAACAAAACAGAAAAGAAAAAGAGAAATAAAAGAGAAAACCGCGAGCAGGCCTAATTCCTGAACCCGGCCCACCTAACCCCACCGTGCAGCCCAGTTCATTTCGCGCGCTGACACCGGGACCCCACTGGTCAGCGACCTCCTGCGTACTCAGCCATACCTCACGCACGCGCGCTTGGCTGGTCGCTCTCGCGCCCGCTCTCTGACTTCTGGGGCCCACTCGTCAGGACCACTCCCTTCTCCCCCGCTCAGTCGCAAACGGAAGCCGCAGGCCGCCGCGCTCCTCTCGGCGCGCATGGCGGGTGTGTCGCGAGCTGCGGAATCCATCGACGCCATGCCCTGGATTCCAGGCAGCTGTTCCGCGGGCCGGATGCACTATTCCACCGCGCGGACGGGCCCCTGGTTCCTCCCCATAGCGAGCTTCTCTGCCGCGTTCCTCGCCGCGTGCGGCTCACCTTCTTCCGCTCTTCTTCCCCAAATCCGCGCCGAGCTCAACTACCGCGCGCAACCGACTCCGTAGAAATCGGGCGCCGGGCTGACCGTCCGCAGCTGGGGGAAGGAAGCTATAAGCCGAGTACCCAGAACCCCCTTTCCTCATCAACCAAGCCCCGCCGCGGGGTCGGACTTCGATTTCTAGTCGTCAAGCCCTGAGATTGGGTTCCTAGTGCTCGGTCCGATCCCAGGAACCTGGTGGTGTGGGAGATTTTCCTCGGGCACCTTCGGAAGGGCGATAATTCCTCGCCGGAGTACAAGCGCCGCCGCGAATCCGCTCTCCTCCGTGGGCGGCGATCTGCGCTACATAATCGCCGGTGAGTCCTGGACGTCCACGTTCGCCTATTCTTCCTCTTTCGATTGCGCCAGGTAATTGCCATCATACTTCGTTGTTCCGCGGGATTGCGTTTCGCCGGTGTGCTCGCCGTAAAAATCCTTGCGCCGCCGTCCATGCAACCGGGAGATAGGAGAGAACTCCAGTGCCGTTGATGACAGAATGAACGGCTCAGGGCCAGTTAGTGTTTGGACCGTGGGATGGTAGTTGTGCGGTCCAGATCAACCCTAGAGTTAATGAATCGCGTGAATAGATTGTGACCGTGAAACCGTGGATGGACGCTTGAGATCTGGGGTAGACGTGGCTATCCCGGGGAACCTCGGATCATGATCCGACGGCTGTGATCCGATACCGTTTCGGGGGGGGGGGGACAGTTCTAATCTGGAGCACGCACTTTAGATCCAACGGCCCACGGTGACCGATACCCCTTCGTGGGTCATTTTGTTAAAGAACCCCTGTGAATTCCAGAAATCAACCCGCCGTCCTTTAGTCACTATGCGCTGTGTCTCGGAAAACTTACGCCAGACCCCCCTGACTTTTCCAGAAATTGGCGCCCAGTCCAGAGCACGTTTAAAACGTATAAATGAATTAGTAAATGTATTTTTAATACAAAAATAATTCCTAGAACTTAGTTAATTCATAGAAAATTCATTTTAGCTCCAAATTGGTCCATTCCAATTTCTAAAATTTTGTAATAATATTCTCTATCATTTAGTGTCTCTGTTTTGGCATAAAAACAGTAAGAACATTAATTTAACATTTAGTCCTATTTTAATCACATAAAACCTTCAGAAATTCATATCTTAAAATCTATAACTCCAAATTTAGTGATTCCAGTTGCTATGATTTCATTTTAATGTGTAGATTTTTATTGTGTATTTTATTCACATGTGTGGTGCAATGTTAATTTTTGCTATACTATGTATGTATTGTGTTGATGCGAATAGACGAGCAAGCAACAGAGGCTATTGGGGTTCATCAGGTTGAGACTGCTGAGCAGGAGCTCGTTAAAGGCAAGTTGTGCCCTTGATCACTTCTTTTTACCCATTCATGTTCTTATTATTCATAATGATCTGCATAGGATAATTTTGCTGGGACCCAATAGGATACCCTAGATTTGACTATCTTTATACCTTGCTTCACCACTAGTTTTACTACTAAAGTTTTGGGTAGTACATGCTATTGCTTTATGTGGATTTGGGTATAGAGATATTCATCACTCATTGTTATACTATTTATTGTTATCTGTTTTATTATTCCTTGTTCATGTTAAGATCATTATGTTAATGGGAACATGGAGCGACCACCCGGGAAAACAGTGCTACCACAAGGGTTTAATGGGACGCCCTTGGCTGATTAACTAGGAAAGCTAGGGGAGGGCTACCTTACCCGAAAGGGGCAAGGGCAGTAGGGGAGTGGTCAGTGTAGGGAGGTCCCTGGTTGATTTTGCTGCGATGGCGGTCAGCCAGGAACCCTGCACTGGAGCTTCCTATAAACTGTAGCGGGTAGTCTGAAGCTAGTGGAACTTTGTAAAGGCCTCGTAGTGTTACCCTGCCTCGCCTCCTCGGTAGAGGTGTATGGGATTGGCCATCTCTTGGCAGATGGGTAACATGACTTGTGGGTAAAGATGCGCAACCTCTGCAGAGTGTAAAACTGGTATACTAGCCGTGCTCACGGTCATGAGCGGCTCGGACACTCACATGATTAAATTATGGAACTTAAACTTAACCTGTCATTTCATTGCATTTGGGATTATTTTATTATTACTTATACTTATTATTACTATGGTTTGGTATTTAATTACACTTAGTAACTGCTAATAAAATTTTGACCAACTTATAAAAGCAATGCTCAGCTTCAACCTCTATTTCATTGATCAGCCTTACACTTCATGAACTCCCACCTTTGGTGAGTTCATGCCACATTATTCCCCACGACTTGTTGAGCTATGAACGTATGTGAGCTCACTCTTGCTGTCTCACACCCCCCCCCCACAGGAGAAGAACAGGTGGTTTCAAGTGGAGTCAAGTATTGTGGAGTTTGATCTGATCTAGGTGGCGTTTCTCAGTCGACATTGGCGCCGACGATCCATAGTTCGTTTTATATTTATTCTTTTACTTTGTAATAAGTCTTCCGCTATGTAATAAATACTCTGATGTTTAATGACATTTATCTCTATACACTCTGTTATTATATATGTTGTCTTCTTGGCGCATGTATGAGATGCACCCGGCTTTGTCCTTTAAAACCGGGTGTTACATAGTGCCACTCCTGGAGTCTCCTGGACTGTGTCGCCTCCAAGTGGTTCACCTTTCCATACTAGGCATGAGGTTACCCATGGTTGTTGCCTCCTTGCTGCATTGCATTCTGTCTGACTGGGGCATTGGGAGCTAGCTGTTGTTGAGCTGCTTTCTTTGGGCAATGATTCGCCCAATGGCCTTGTTCACCATAGTGGAAACATGCACGACTTCCTCCTTGAGCTGGTGCTGCTTGATTGTTCTGGTTGGTTGCTGGGGCAGGAAGATGGGCTGCCTGGTTGCCCTGACGCTGGTATTGATTTCCTCCTTGCTGGTTGTTCTGACGGTACTGCTATTACTGCTGAGGAAACTGCCTCTGGTACTGCTGCTGCTGGTTCTGATGCTAATGCTGGTGCTGGTGACCTTGCTTGAATTGCTGAGGTGGGTTGCCTGAGTAGTGAGGACGGTTTCTATTCCCAACCTGAGGTCCACCAATCTTACGTTTCCTGTCCATCTCCCGATGCTTCCTTTCTGTCATGATTGCTCTATCTATCAGATGCTGGAAGGTAGAGAAGGTGTGGTTCATCAGCTAATAGTTGAAGGGATCGACCAATCCTCTCAAGAAGCGGTACTGTCTCTTGGCATCCGTGTTGACATCCTCTGGGGCATAACGCGACAACTGCAGAAACTTGTCCTTGTACTCACTGACGGACAGGGGACCTTGCTTCAGAGCGAGAAACTCCTCCTTCCTCACTATCATCAGTCCCTCGGGCACATGGTAGCGACAGAAGTTGTCCCTGAACTCCTCCCAAGCGATGGCTTTAGGGTTGGCATGGGTGGCAAGGTAGGACTCCCACCAAGACTGTGCTGCTCCCCGCAACTGTCGGGGATCGTACAACACCTTCTCATGATCGTTGCACTAGGCAGTTTTCAACTCATGCTCCACGGTACATAGTCAATCTTCAGCGTCCATGGGATCAGCAGAGTGGGAAAAGACTGGAGGATGGCCCCTCATGAACTCTGCCCGCTTGTCCCTGGGCACTTGAGGCATCTGGACTTGCACTGGAGGCTGAGGCGGTGGTGGCTGCTGCTGCACCTACTGCATGGATGCTAAGGTCTGACCAATTGCCTGGACTGCTTGGGTCTGCATCAAGAACATCTGCTCAATGGTCATCGGTGGTGGCGGTGGCAAATGCTGCTGCGGGGCTGCTTCCTCTTGGGGTGCGTGCTGTTCAGGCTGAGCATGCCTCGCACCTCTGCGCGTGTTCTCAGACATCTGTAGAAATTACACACCTATATCAAATCTGACTCTGCAGACTTTCGGCATAAGAAAAGATGTATAGAAAATCTCCATAGCACTGAACAATTGACCATCTTCACTGACAACTTCCTAGATAAAGAGGAAAGTGGAACTAAATGGATTACCCAACTAAATAACTGACTTTATTAATAACTACACCAAGTTGCAGGGGATACCCTCACCTTGGTGACAATCATTACAAAGATCCAACTTCAGTACATGTCCATCATAACAAGCATCCAACATAAAATAAGCAAACTAACTCTAACTAATACTGACTAGACTAAGACACTGAATTAAACCTTATTACAGACTTCGACTCTGTCGATCTAGGGATCCAAATCTATCCGGGTCCTGCAGTCTGGGGTACCATAGTCGAAGCGACCACGGGGCAGTGAACAGTAAGGGTGCTGAATCCCTTCAGGGGCGGGAGAACCACCATCAAGATAGTGGCGTGCCGCGCATTCAGCACGCAATTCCGCAACCTCCACCCAAACCTTGCCCAACTCATCGAGGGCATGGTCCAAATCTGTGTTGAGCACGACAGCCAGATTAACCATGTTGTTCAGCCTAGGATTGCCCTCACCAACTAGTGAGGCAGTCACACCTCCAGCACTGCCGGTCGAACGACGAGGGTAGTACTTCAGGTCGAGGCCATCAGCTACCCCACTGAACAACGAGCAATACTGAGAAAGTGCCTGTCGTGCTGCATCTTGCATGGCTGCCTCGACAGTATCCCTCTTAGTAACAGAATAGTGCTTTTAGAAGGCTTCTGCACCCCGGAGATCATCGTCCAGACGGCTCACCAAGCAAGTAGCCTCCCACTGGTCCGGGTATAGCCCGCGACGATGCTGGTAGACTATACAACGCTACTCGATAGACCAAGTGTGTCGGTCGAAAGCCCGACGCAACAAGGTATCGAGAGCGTCGTGGAAATGACACCCGCGAGTAGCATCACGAGTGATGGGTCTCGCGATCATCCCTCTGGCTCCTCTGAAAGCTCCGTGTCGTGGCTTGAACTACCACAGGCGTCGTCGTCGTCTCTGTCTCCGTCAGGGTCTCCTCCAGCAGCCGGGATGCCCTGAGGTGGTGCAGGGGGCATCTTTGGCTGAGGTGCAGGGTAAGGCGGCCTCTCAGACTCCACTTCCCGCTGAGGCGAGGGGGGAGAGTCCTGCTGCTCCTGCTCCTGGCATCGGCGCTCCTGCTCCTCGTGCAGGCGACGATGCAGTCTCTCCAGGTGACTGGACTGACCTGACAACATGCGACGCAGTGGACGCTCTGCCAGGCAAGAAGGCAAAAAGGGGATCACAGACTTCATGCAGTGCACCTGATATGGGCCATCTACCCAAGTCATCGTAAGCACAAGAGAAAGAGTAGAACTATTAGACCAGAAAGTAAATAGATAGAAAAGTGAGATAAGTAAATAACATAGAGTTGGTCAAGATGACCAACTTTTGAAAGAACTCTAAGGTCAAGGTAAGAGTAGGGGTCTATAGTCCTTAGGTCGACCATTCTAGTCTAGGTTAGCGGTCCTACAGTCAGCAAGGCTTTGATACCACTTATGTCACACCCGGTTTTGGAAGGTAAACCGAATGCGAACCATGTACGTGCCAGGATCAGAACTCACGTACACAACGATTACATAATTGGACATCATCACACAATGCTTGAATTAAATAGAGGAAAGGTACTTAATTACATCAAAATGTCCGAGACATCCATAGAGTCTATTACATAACCATTGTTCAACATAATTATCAAAGTGCGGAAATACTAAACGTAGATGCTAAGCCTACACAGGCAGCTGACTGGGGGTTTGCCACTAAGAAAGAACTAGAACTCGTCATATTCCTGGAACTCCTCGAAGTCATCCATGTTGCCAGCATCACCTCCTGAGCATTGGGTACACTAGGGACAACCTGGGGTGGGGGTGGTGTGTAAAGCAAGGGTGAGTACACATCAACGTACTCAGCAAATGTCCCGTTTGGCTAAGGTGGACTAGCTGTATATGGAGTTGAGGTTAAGCAGTTGCTTTTAGTTGGTCAAATATATTTATTATTATTAGTAGAGCCAAGTTTTAGTAAATAACCCAATTATTACCTAGAAGTACCTCCTCAAAAGAGGAAATACCAGATATCAGATTTTATAACATCATTCTTTACCATCATCATATAAGTATCCAAAGTTCTTCTAATCAAAAAGGATCCCAAGGCTGCTCTTAACCGTGAGCTCGGCTGATATACCAGTTTTTAACACTCTGCAGAGGTTGTACACTTTCCCCACAAGTCGTGATCCCTTTCCAGCTTGGGTTGTACAGACCCGATCTTCACTACCAAGGTGAATGGCCAGGGATACACTACGTAGCCTTTACAAAGACTCCCCTGGTGCATAACTGCTCGTTAGGTTTCGCCAGTCGTACAAACACAGTACACCTCCCCAAGGTGGGTGACTAACAAAACCAAATCGAAAGAACCTTTGCACCCCAACCTTGGCAGAGCGAGCACTACGCCCCGACCCCATTGACGGCCCTCCGGCAAAGCCAACTACGCCCCAGGTTCATCTAATTAATCAGCTAAGGGCGTCCCATTCCACCCTCATGGTTGTACTGTTTTCCCAGGTGGTCACTCCACGAACAGGTCCTTACAGAGAGGTACTCAGAAAAAAGGCCTGAGCCCCCTAAGGTATCACAAGATCATCCACATAATCAGGATAACAGTATCGTATCATAAATGTTCACATCATGTTCATTGATTAAGTTAAGGCAATAGCAACATGCTAACCCTGGTAACCCAAAAGGTAATCAAGGATAAGTGAATATAGACTAGTCAATCCTTAGGTTTCATAAAGTAATGCGGGACAATGAATCATAAAGTATGTAGGACATAATGGGTCAGAGGACACTTGCCTTCACCAGGTTGCTGCTCAGGGAGGTCTCCAACAACACACTCAGGAACCTCGGACTGCTCGTTGTCTAAATAAAGCGAGCATGCATTCAATACATTTGGAAAATACAAATGAACATCACACCAAACATGTACAAACATTGGAACACATCTTAAAAAGACACAATACTACATAAGGGATAATGAATTCAAAGTATAATCATAAACTATAACATACATTAACTTTATTTGAAAATAGATTATTATTTCCCTAAGTGTTATTTACAAGTACATAATCATAGATCAATTTATTTTATGGAGACCTAAAATTTAGAACAGAGATGAACTTATGTAAAACATATTATTAATCTCTCAAGCTTAAACAAGTTTAGATCTCTAAGGTTCTCCTTTTATTTATTTTATTAAATAAATAAAACATACACCTACATTAGTTCATATTCAATCCTAAAAATTAGAGTGTGCAGATAGTAGGTGAAACCATTTTATTTAAACAGAGAATAATTCTATGAACATTTTCAATTTGAATCACTAAATTTGGAGTTCATATGCAAAATTAGGGTCAATTCTGTGAATATTTAAAAGTCCAGGGCTAAATCTGCAAGAATACAGGGGTCTATGTGCGAAAACCAGGGACGGCGGGTTGATTTCCAATAAACTGAGGGTCTCCTTAAGAAAACTACCGCGCGAAGGGGTATCGAATGAATCTAACCGTCAGATCTAAAACCAACGGCCGAGATTAGATCTACGGCCGAGAGCACGCGCGCGCGAGTGGGCAAGCACTGACAGATGGGCTAGGGAGTGTCAGCGACAGAGGGGGAGAGCGTGCTGACCGATCGGGGCCAGCGCCAGGGGGTTTGGGCGCTGACAGGCGGGCCAGGGCGCCAGGGCGTGCGTGCGCGAAGCGATACCCACAGTCCGGGTCATGCGATCTGAATCGGACAGAGGGGATGAGACCAGGGGGGACAGACGGCTGCGGGCGGCGCTGATAGGCGGGCCAAGGCGTCAGGCACGCGTGCGCGAAGCGGTACCCGCGGTCCGGGCCGTGCGTTCTGAATCGGACAGAGGGGATCAGACTAGGGGGGACGGACGGTTGCGGGCGGCGCTGACAGGCGGAATAGGGCGTCAGGCGCACGTGCGTGAAGCGGTACCCACGGTCCGGGCCGTGCGATCTGAATCGGACGGAGGGATCAGACCGGGGGAAAACAGACGGCTACGGGCGGCGCTGCTCCTTTCCGCGGTGGTGAGGTCACCGGAGTTGAGGCAGGCATGAGCTAGGGGGTTCGGGTTCGCCGGAGTTGGGTAGAGAGGAAGAGGGCGCCATGGCGAACTCAATGGCGGGGAAGGGGCCATGAATCCACGGGCAGAGAGGGGAGAAGGGCGGTGAGAAAGCCTCGGGCGGGCCGAAGAAACTCCAGTGAGCCATTCCGGCCACGGGGAGGGGACTTAAGGCGCGCTAAGGCCTTGGCTAACTTCAGCAGAGGCAGGGGTGATACAGGGACCTACTCTGGTGAACTAGACCGGGCTAAATCGGCCGACCACTGCGCGAGCAAGGCGGACCGCCGCGGCCGAGCACTAGCAAAGGCGAAATTGGCAGAACACAGGGCGCAATAGGGGAAATTGGGCAAGGGGACGAGTGCCTCACCTCGGGGCGGAGCTCAGGGAGGCTTGGAGCGGTCTCCGGCGAGCTGGATGGCTAGGAACATGGGCGCGGGTCTCCAGCGGCGGCTGGCGGCATGAGCAGAGCGCGAGAGAGGGTGAAGTTGTGTGAAATGGGGCGAGGGGTGTGCGCGGGGCACTGGCGGGGCTCTAAGAAGGGAGCTGGGCGCGTGGGCGAGCGTCGTGGCCGAGAAATCCGGCGACGTGCGCGAGTGCGCACGCGCCGGTCCACGCCGAGCGTGGGTAAGGCGGAACTGACAGGGCAGGCCCACGGCGCAGAGAGAGAAGAAAAGGGGTGCACGGGGCAACGGCTCGGCGACTGGCGATCTAGGCCCGCGAGACAGAGAGAGAGGGAGCGAATGGGTGAAAGAAACTATCGCCGACAGGTTGGCCCCACTGGGCAGCGAGCGAGAGAGGAAGGGTGCGCGCGAGGGAGAACTGCTGCTGACAGGCGGGGTCCGCCTGTCAGGCGGCGCGGGCGTGCGGCCTAGCTGGGCTTAGTGGCCCGACTAGGCTGCTTTCTCCTTTTCTTTTTCTCTGGATTTTCTAATTCCTTTTCTATTTCTTTTTCTATAGGGTTTTTTAAATCCAAATTCAAACTAGGTTTCAAATTCAAATAAATTCAAACTTGTGCAACACCTCAAAGAATATTTTAAGCTCAGCATGATGCAACATGTCATGACTCATAAGGTTTTGATAAAAATAAATAATTAATCTCCACTAGTTTAAGCTATTTCTAATCAAAAGGAAAAAGGGAGAGGATCTAGAGGGAGAGAAAACCTAGAGTGAGAAAAGGAAGTGTAACACATGATTTTAGGTGATAATTAGAAAGAAATTTTATACCCCCAAAATCAGGATGTTACAGCCGAGCCCTCCCTGCTCGTCGACGTTCATCCCTGCGCATGAGCGAGAACCCAAGGTTGAAGACAACCCAAAATGCTAATTTATTTTCTAAAGCATGTTTTGAATTAAATTATGAATCTTGTGAATTATCGTTGTAATATTGAGATGATGTCATTTGGTGATTCACGTGTATGATTTTAGAGATTTCGATGTATACGTGTAGCTAAAATCGAACTCCACGACAATGCTTTGAATATGTGTATGATTTTATATTTTTAAAAATGAATATGGTCACTGTTCACTACCTCAGTGATTTCATACTAGAAAATGTTTACAAATTGAATTTCGCTTTAGTGTGTGTGGAACGATTTTTGTTTGTAGTATTTTAAGTGTAAACTTATTGACATGAAGAAATAGAAGAAATACTAAGCCACATATGCCTGGTCAAATGAAGATATAGATTTTATTGTTCATGATAAATGTATTCATAATTATAGCACTTAAATTACTTAGAATTAGTAAAATACTTATTTATGTCATAATAAGCATGAATATGTTATTAAAAGTCCCATTTAGTAATCTACATTAACTCTTAGAATATTAATGTTAGAATAATTATAAATAAACAATTTTTAGTATACGTATAATTTCTATTTAGAAAAGAAAGGAGAAAACAGAAAAAATAGAGTTTTCTAAACATAATAAAATAATAGAATTGGTGTTCATATCTTTAAAATGATGACCTATCAGTTTGAATGTAGTTTTCTCAATAAATATAGATTTAGTGTTTTCCTAATAGAATTATAATCATTTATTATCCCTTCACATAAAACTCATTTAGTCTCATATTTAAGTATCAATAATTATATGCTTTACAATAGAAATATGTCATATAACTTTTCTAATAATGATATAATGGCTTAATTAAGTACTCACACCGTCGTAACTAAAACGATAGTTAATAATATACCAATGAATATAATGTTCATTTTAAATATGAGACTTATGTTTCTAAACTAAAGGTAAAAATAAGTAAGAGAGTAATTATGTCCTCTCATAATCTAGTTAATTAGATTTATATTTGTTCACAACTTGTTATATAGGCTTAATTAATCATTTAATCAAACTTAGTCCATATTATTTATATATAGATCCCTTAGTTTTTCCTAAAGAATAAACTAATGAGATTAGTGTTCACGTTCTTTAATAATAAGTAAAATGTTAGTTTATATATTGTTTTGTATATAGCTTTCTCAATAAAGAATATAGACCATGTACCTTCTAATAAAAAAAATAAAAGATAGTTATTTATTCATTACCTTTTGCATGAAAATCTACTTAAGAGCATATAACCTAGCTTTTCATAAAATAGGTGTTTAATAATAATGATCTTTTCATATAAAACCTATTTAGACTTATATCTTAGTTTATCACTAGGTACGTACCCGTGCGATGCTACGAAACACAAATTGATGAGTCTATAACAGCTCAGGACCTTGACGACGGGCAACGTGAGCATAATGTTGACGATAAAATTCGTGCTTAAACATAATATGGAACGATATAAATACGTAATATTATTATAAATTGAATTTATGTAGAACAAATATTATCAATATCGCATAAATTATTTCTAAAGAGTAAATATAGAATGTTTAATCATAAGCAAATGTCGACACCTTGTAAACTAATCTAATTTTTTAGAAATGTCGATAAGTCTCTGTTATTAGTGAAAACGAGATAGGGAGAATGATAGTCGTTGATACTTTATCATAGGGATGTCCTGTTTATATTCACATGAAGGGACACATCCTAAGTAGTATATCAATTGGGAAAAATCTGACACACCCCTTGTATTGGTCACAATTGCAATATTTTGTAACAACGTGGAGACAGAGGCAAGCACCGTCGCGTGTGTCACGGGTACTTGTGCAGCACCGGCCCCGTCTGCCACACAGCCGGTCCAGATGTTCAGTCCACTCCACTCGCACGTAGGGAAAAGCAACACGGACAGAAGAGCCTTGTCGCGCGCGGCCAACTGGCCACTGCAGTTAGGATAGGCTGCTGCCTGCCTGCCTGTGCAGGCAGCTCTCTACTCGTGCCAACGGGCCACTGCAGCTAGGATAACAGAGGGAGCTGAGCAGAGCTGTGGATTGCGAAGGACAGACAGCACAGCATGGCCCGGCCGCACAGGGACACAGCTAAAATTTCTCCGTGGCCCACATGCTCCGGCTCCACGCTCTCTTGGTTCAGCGGCCCGGTGTGGGATCTTCTGCCTGGCTTCCGGCGTCGAGTTCTCTCTCTGTGGCTGCCGTTCTCCCTCGTGCGAACGTACTGTGTGCTAAAGTCGAGGCTCCTGCTATAGCTTTATTCATGTAGAATCCTACGTCAATCCAGATAGGAGTTGGAAGCATAAGTGCTTTTTTAGGGGAGGGCTAGACGCTGGAACTTGCTTGGTTTAGCAACTCTGCTTCGCCTGTAATGCGCCCACTTTTAAGCTTCGCGATGGGTGCAGTGCAGTGCACACACCAAGCCAAAGGGTCCGTTAACTGCACGAGTCTAGCTTATTTCTCTCTTTCTGTCAGATCATACAACTTAACAAAAGGTACTCTAGTTCACTTAAGCAAAAAATTTAGGCGGATCCAGTAACCCCAAGGGATTAGAACTTGCATCCTAGCGGTGCGAATGATCCTAGCTTCTTCTTTTTTGTTTTGTTTTTTTTGGTACCAGCAGCATCTGATGGAACAAAATAATGGTCGTAAACACTTCTGTCAGCCTAGAGCATTAGCGAACAACACAACTTCTGGCTGACTGATGATACCAGAACAATCAACGGGGAGGGAGTGGGGGAAGATAATGGACAGGTAGATTCAGAGCCTCGCTGAAGCCACCCGCGGCCACAGCTTTGTTAGTCCTAGCCTGTATATATCTCGCCGCCAAGTGCAGATCGGAATCCCACTATGTGAAGAACAAAATTTTGTCGGCCGCCTTTATGCTTGCTCTTCCGGCTTGCGGTAGATTCACGGCTAGCTCTTGGCTGCGGCGGCGTACCCTCGGTGGTCAGCACCGCCACGCCGACATGGAGACCAGCTCGCCGCGCTGACAGTAGAGGCAGAGCGCGCTGCCAGTAAGAAGCAGAGGGCACCACCGCGCTTCTCCACGCGGAACCCCATTAGCGCCATCCGCTTGAGTAGGGCCTCGGCCTGCGACTCGGCGAACGTGCTGGCCTGCATCGGCATCAACCCCGCCGACGCGAGCCCGGTCCGCCACGGCAGCGGTGGCGGCTTGTCCACGGCCGCCGCCGCGCGGTGGCGCGACACCATGCGCAGCTCCATGTCAGATTGGACCATGAACCGCTCGATCCTGCCGACCGCCTCGGCGTCCGTGCCCCCCACGGCGTCGCTGGAGTCTAGCAGGGACACGCAAGGCTGGAACGCCTGTAGCAGGTGCGTGGCGAACGACAGCTCCATGCGGTCGCAGCCGCGGTCCACGGACACCACCACCTTGGCGACGAGCCGCTTCACGAGGCGGAGCACGGCCGGCATTGCGGCCACGTGGGCTGACCCCACGGGGAGGTGGACGGCCACGACATCGCCGCTGGTGATGGCCACCAGCTCCGCGGGATCCAGGGCGTCCATGTTGTACGTCGCGAACTGGAGGAACATGCCGAGCTCGCGGGCGAAGCCCGACAGGTTCTCGTGGATGAGGTTCAGCTCCAGCAGGTGGTGCGACGCCGGCGACACCAATGCAGTCCCCTTGAGCGTCGCCGCGGGGCAGCACTACGCCAGCTCCTACATCAGCGACGCACACTGCTCGCCCGTGCCGATGTCCAGGTCCAGCACGTGGATGCGGCCGGCGGCCCCGAGCTCGTCCAGCACAGCCTGCAGGTGAGGTGCGCGAACTGGAGCACGGGGGCCACCTCGGAGAAGGCCTTGTACGCGCCGGCCATTGGGTGGGTCGCTTCGGCTACGGCGCCGCGTCCAGGGATGGGTGCGAGCCAAAGAAGTTGGGCGTGTGGCCGAAGGGCACCGGCTTGGCGTCCTCCATGGTCGGCGCGAACGGCATGGTGGAACCGAACGCCAGCGACATCATGGACGGCGCGTGGTCCAGCTCAAGGACCGGCGAGTCCATGACAGACCCCATGGCCGCAGACGCGTCCTCGCCGCCGATGATCCACCTGAGGAAGGTGTGGTCGGGGGCGAGCCCCGGCGGCGCCACGGCGTCGGCGACGTCCCACCCCTCGCCGGCGCCAAGGCCCATGTCAAGCGGCGTGAGCTGCCACTCCTCCTTGCCCCTCGCCATGGCCTCCTCCGCCCCTCCTTCCCCTGGCCATGCCGCCGCCACCGGCGGCGGGGAGACGTTCTTGGCGTTAGCACCGGCGACGGCCGCCGCACTGACGGGGAGGGAGTGGCGAACTAAAGCGGGGCTGGTGGTCGGAGACCAGGGTGATGCCGATTGGCGGAATGGGCCACGGTCGACGACGGGAACAAGGACCCGGCGAAGAGGTCGGGAGGACAGGGGTGGGAGCGGCGGGGCCGTGGGGATATCACGAGCGGGCCAAGGATTCGGAGGATAGTGGAGCCGCGGAGGATCCCTAGAATGAAGCCTTCCATCGACGGAGCGCGAGCGTGGGGCGATGATGGCGGAGGCAGGGATGGAGAGTCCCTGAATGGCGCGACCGAGATTCTGGGAGGGGAGCGAGAGGCAGAACAACGGCTGCGGGGGCAACGAAGGCGCGGTTGCTGCGGGGGCTGCGGCACATGCGTGCGAAGGTGCGGTTGCTGCGGCAGGGACGAGCGCGGCAGGGGCGTTGGATGAGGGTTGGACGGTCTGGATGCGGCAGAACGTGCATCACGGTTGGCTGTGAACGCCTACAATAGGTACTTAATTAGTAGTATAGATAAGTGAATGTTTAACAATGATTCATAATATGTTTCATAATGCTTCTAAAATTAATAATGTGTTTCGTAGCCCATTAACCTTAGATATATAACATATATCTTTTCTAAAAGGTTAAAAAGTTTTAATATTGTTATAACGTGTTTTATCATCTTATAAACCCTTAATCTTAGACATTTCACATATGACGTTTTATAAAAGATTAATTTGGTGAACCTAATATTTGTATATTTTAACTAAGATATTTTTAAGCTCATGACTTGTTTTATAAAGTATAGATCACACATTTTTGAAAGAATACCCTCTTATTATAACCATTACTTGCGACGTTCTTGAAAAACAAACGCTCTTTTTGTTAAGCTTTCTTTTAGCTATGCGTATGGTGAATGTTGTATGTTATTGAGTGGTGTTTGTTTCTTCTTGTTTGTTTGTGTGATATTCAGTGGTTGATCTAGTAGTTAAGAATCAAGATCTATTCCTATCCATGGAAGAACCTCAAGTTTTCAATAAGCAAGACAAGTGGACTTCTCCCTCTGCATACTCTATTTGATCCCAAACAATACATTTAATAAAGTTTATTCTTGGATATATATATGCATAATTTGATGGGTTACCTATTTAGATACACCTAACCTTTCCAACCTTACTCCTTGTTTAAACTGGGATTATGATCTAATCAAATGGCTATGCTATTGCTACAACTTTAAATTTATGCAGTCACTCCTGTTTATGATATTAATGTTCCAAATGGTAAGTTTACATTACTGTTGGTAATCCGACGATTAAGCAAGATCATATGATTTAATTGGAACATGGAGTGACCACCCGGGAAAACAGTTCTACCATGAGGATGGTATGGGACGCCCTTGGCTAAATAACTAGGGAAGTCTTATGTTGGGTGCTGGTCGTGGTCGACCAGAACGGGGGCATCTGGCAAGCGCTTATATTCTGGCTCAGGCAGATTGGATACGGACATAGTTCCCAAAGTTTTACCCTGCAGACTAGTCTATAAGTTGGTTACGTTAGTTGTACTTTATGCAGTTTGACCATTTCCAGCATTTGCATAATGAGGACTCTAGGGACAAGCCTCGTAGTGAGACCCTAGCCATTCACCTCGAAAGTGAATACGGGTATAGCTAACCCAGGCTAAAAGGGAATAGTGACTCATGGGTAAAGATGCGCCACCTCTGCAGAGTGTAAAACTGATATATTAGCCGTGCTCATGGTTATGAGCAGCCTGGACTCCTTATATGATAATTGAACTTGAAGATGGAAATAAATCGAGATTCGATGATCTGCCAATGGTTTGCTTAAGTGGTTTTACTTAAGTGTTTTTGATATACTCTTATACTTTTGTTTAATGGGAATACTTGGGATTCACACTTATTAGTAAGACATGTGTTGTTAATAAAATGTTGACCAACTAAAATGCTTACTGCTCAACCTTGGCCTCACCTTGTTAAACTTGCATTAATTTTCCCCCACTTGCTGAGCCCCGACCATAAGTGAGCTCACCCTTGCTTAAATTTTGATCAGAAGTTTGCAGATGAAGTTATGATGCTGAGCTCCATGGATGCTAGTCTAGTGATACCCCCGGTCATCTTCCTGTAGATGGATGTCCATGTTTCGCTCTACTTTGATGAATAAAGGTTAAGACATTATGTCTATTCGAAGTGTAATATGTTAATATAATATTGCTTTTATACATTGTTCTTTTGATATATTACACTTGTGACGTCAACATATGTGTGGAAATAGATCCTGGCACACATATGCGATGCACCCGGCTCTATCCCCTTGGAACCAGGTGTGACAGAAGTGGTATCAGAAGCAATGTGACCGTAGGTCGCTAGATTAGTTAGAAATGGAAAGCCCAGTCAGTCTTTCAAAGTCTGATATATTTTCCTCCATAAAAACTTACTTTATATCAAAACTCGTCTCTTTTATTTTCAACTCTTCTTGTCTGATTCTTCATCTATCAGAAGGTTCTAATGAGAAGCATTGCAAGATGATCAAGCTAGGATTGCGTAACTTGAAGCGAAGTTTGCCAGAAGAAACCTTTTCGAAGCTATCGAATGTTGGGGGCTTGCTTCGTCGCCGAAGGTCCCTTAAGAAGAAACACCTTCGAAAGATCAGTGTATAATCAAACACAGCGCGAAGGTACACATCGAAGCTACTATCTAAGGAGCTTCGGCATAGTGGCACGCCTTGAGACGTAGGACGACACTGACTTAAAGAGGAAAAGACCGATCTGAAAGGGAATTAGGCTTACACCTAGTCCCTAAATAATTTTGGTGGTTGAATTGCCCAACACAAATATTGGACTAACTAGTTTGCTCTAGTGCATAAGTTATACAGGTGCAAAAGGTTCACACTTAGCCAATAAAAAGACCAAGTTTTGGATTCAACTAAGGAGCAATGAGGCAACCGAAGGCACCTCTGGTCTGGGGGCACCGGACTGTCCGGTGTACACCGGACAGTGTCCGGTGCGCCACGAGTGCACCAGAGGACTCCGACTTCAAACTCTTCGCCCTCGGGAATTCTCGGAAGCCGACGCGCTATAATTCACCGGACTGTCCGGTGTGCACCGGACATGTCCGGTGCTCCAAGGAAGCGCGGTCTCCGGAACTCGCCAGCCTCGGGTTCGCGCGACAGCCGCTCCGCTAAAATTCACCGGACTGTCCGGTGTGCACCGGACTGTCCGGTGTGCCAGCGGAGCAACAGCTATTTCGGCGCCAACGGCTCCCTGCGGCGCATTTAATGCGCGTTCTGCGCGCGCAGTCGTCAGGCGTGCCCATGCCGGCGCACCGGACAATGAACAGTAGTTGTCCGGTGTGCACCGGACATCCAGGCGGGCCCAGAAGTCAGAAGCTCCAACGGTCAGAATCCAACGGCAGTGATGACGTGGCTGGGGCACCGGACTGTCCGGTGTGCACCGGACTGTCCGGTGCGCCATCGAACAGAAGCCTCCAGCCAACGGTCATGTTTGGTGGTTGGGGCTATAAATACCCCAACCACCCCACCATTCATTGCATCCAAGTTTTCCAACTTCCAACCACTTACAAGAGCTAGGCATTCAATTCTAGACACACCAAAAGAGATCAAATCCTCTCCAATTCCACTCAAGCCTTTAGTGACTAGCGAGAGAGATTTGCCGTGTTCTTTTGAGCTCTTGCGCTTGGATCGCTTTCTTTCTTTCTCACTTGTTCTTGTGATCAAAACTCAATTGTAACCAAGGCAAGAGGCACCAATTGTGTGGTGGCCCTTGCGGGGAAGTTTTGTTCCCGTTTGATTGAGAAGAAGAAAAGCTCACTCGGTCTGAGGGACCGTTTGAGAGAGGGAAGGGTTGAAAGAGACCCGGCCTTTGTGGCCTCCTCAACGGGGAGTAGGTTTGCAAGAACCGAACCTCGGTAAAACAAATCCGCGTGTCACACTCTTCATTTGCTTGCGATTTGTTTTGCGCCCTCTCTCGCGGACTCGTTTATATTTCTAACGCTAACCCAGTTTGTAGTTGTGATTATTTTTGTAAAATTCAGTTTCGCCCTATTCACCCCCCCCCCCTCTAGGCGACTTTCAATTGGTATCGGAGCCCGGTGCTTCATTAGAGCCTAACCGCTCGAAGTGATGTCGGGAGATCACACCAAGAGGGAGATGGAGACCGGCGATAACAAGCCCACTACAAGCCAAGGGAGCACTTCATCGGAAGACTCCCGCACCAAGAGAAGGGAGAAGAAGAAGAACTCCTCCAAGCGGAAGGAGAAAAGATCTTCCTCTTCTCACCACAAGGAGAAGAAGGAAAAATCTTCTTCTCACAAGCCGCATCGGAGTGGGGACAAGCACAAGAGGATGAGGAAGGTGGTCTACTACGAGACCGACACTTCATCGACATCCACCTCCGGCTCCGACGCGGCATCCGTCACTTCTAAACGCCAAGAGCGTAAGAAGTATAGTAAGATTCCCCTACGCTACCCTCGCATTCATAAACATACACCTTTACTTTCCGTCCCATTAGGCAAACCACCAACTTTTAATGGTGAAGATTATGCTATGTGGAGTAATTTAATGCGATTTCATCTAACCTCTCTCCACAAAAGTATATGGGATGTTGTTGAGTATGGTGTACAGGTACCATCTGTAGGGGATGAGGACTATGACACGGACGAAGTGGCCCAAATCGAGCACTTCAACTCCCAAGCCGCAACCATTCTCCTTGCCTCTCTAAGCAAGGAGGAATACAACAAAGTGCAAGGGTTGAAGAACGCAAAGGAGATTTGGGACCTACTCAAGACGGCGCACGAGGGTGATGAACTCACAAAGATCACCAAGCGGGAAACGATCGAGGGGGAGCTCGGTCGCTTCCGTCTTCGCCAAGGGGAGGAGCCACAAGATATGTACAACCGGCTCAAGACCTTGGTGAACCAAGTGCGCAACCTCGGGAGCAAAAAGTGGGATGACCACGAGGTGGTTAAGGTTATTTTAAGAGCACTTATTTTCCTTAACCCCACTCAAGTACAATTAATTCGTGGTAATCCTAGATATCCACTAATGACTCCCGAGGAAGTTATCGGGAATTTTGTAAGCTTTGAATGCATGATTAAGGGCTCAAAGAAGATCAACGAGCTTGACGAGCCTTCCACATCCGAGGCGCAACCAGTGGCCTTCAAGGCAACGGAGGAAAAGAAGGAGGAGTCTACACCAAGTAGACAACCAATTGACGCCTCCAAGCTCGACAACGAGGAGATGGCCCTAATCATCAAAAGCTTTCGGCAAATCCTCAAGCAACGGAAGGGGAAGGATTACAAATCCCGTTCCAAGAAGGTTTGCTACAAGTGTGGTAAGCCCGGTCACTTTATTGCAAAATGTCCTATGTCTAGTGACAGTGACAGGGGCGATGACAAAAAGGGAAGAAGAAAGGAGAAGAAGAAGTACTACAAGAAGAAGGGCGGCGATGCCCATGTTTGTCGGGAGTGGGACTCCGATGAAAGCTCAAGCGACTCCTCCGACGACGAGGACGCCGCCAACATCGCCGTCACCAAGGGTCTCCTCTTCCCCAACGTCGGCCACAAGTGTCTCATGGCCAAGGACGGCAAAAAGAAGGTAAAATCAAGGTCCTCCACTAAATATGAAACATCTAGTGATGAGGATGATGATAAAAATGAGGAGGATAACTTGCGTATTCTTTTTGCTAACCTCAACATGCAACAAAAGGAAAAATTAAATGAATTGATTAGTGCTATACATGAGAAGGATGATCTCTTGGATTCTCAAGAGGACTTCCTTATTAAAGAAAATAAGAAGCATGTTAAGGTTAAAAATGCTTATGCTCTAGAAATGGAAAAATGTGAAAAATTATCTAGTGAGTTAAGTACTTGCCATGAGACTATAGACAACCTTAGAAATGAAAATGCCAATTTATTAGCTAAGGTTGATTCTCATATTTGCAATGTTTCAATTCCAAATCCTAGAAATAATAATGATGATTTGCTTGCTAGGATTGAAGAGTTGAACATTTCTCTTGCTAGTCTTAGATTACAAAATGAAAATTTGATTGCTAAGACTAAAGATTTTGATGTTTGCAATGCTACTATTTCTGACCTTAGAAGTAAGAATGAAATATTGCATGCTAAGGTTGTAGAATTAAAAACTTGCAAACCTTCTACATCTACTGAGCATATTTCCATTTGTACTAGATGTAGAGATATTAATGTTGATGCTATTCATGATCACCTAAGCTTAATTAAAAAACAAAATGATCACATAGCACAACTTAATGCTAAGATTAGAGAGCATGACTTAGAAAATGAAAAATTTAAACTTGCTAGAAGCATGCTCTATAATGGGAGACGCCCTGGCATTAAGGACGGCATTGGCTTCCAAAAGGGAGACAATGTCAAAATTAATGCCCCTCCAAAGAACTTATCTAACTTTGTTAAGGGCAAGGCTCCCATGCCTCAGGATAACGAGGGTTACATTTTGTACCCTGCCGGCTATCCTGAGAGCAAGATTAGGAAAATTCATTCTAGGAAGTCTCACTCTGGCCCTAACCATGCTTTCATGTATAAGGGTGAGACATCTAGTTCTAGGCAACCAACCCGTGCAAAGTTGCCTAGAAAGAAAACTCCTAATGCATCAAATGATCATATTGTTTCATTCAAAACTTTTGATGCATCTTATGTTTTAACTAACAAATCCGGCAAGGTAGTTGCCAAAATTGTTGGGGGCAAACACAAGGGCTCCAAGACTTGTGTTTGGGTACCCAAAGTTCTTGTTTCTAATGCCAAAGGACCCAAAACCGTTTGGGTACCTAAAACAAAGAACTAAACTTGTTTTGTAGGTTTATGCATCCGGGGGCTCAAGTTGGATACTCGACAGCGGGTGCACAAACCATATGACAGGGGAGAAAAGGATGTTCTCCTCATATGAGAAAAACCAAGATCCCCAACGAGCTATCACATTCGGGGATGGAAATCAAGGTTTGGTCAAAGGATTGGGTAAAATTGCTATATCACCTGACCATACTATTTCCAATGTTTTTCTTGTAGACTCTTTAGATTACAATTTGCTTTCCGTTTCCCAATTGTGTCAAATGGGCTACAACTGTCTTTTTACTGATATAGGTGTTACTGTCTTTAGAAGAAGTGATGATTCAATAGCATTTAAGGGAGTGTTAGAGGGTCAGCTATACCTGGTTGATTTTGATAGAGCTGAACTCAACACTTGCTTAATTGCTAAGACTAACTTGGGTTGGCTCTGGCACCGCCGACTAGCCCATGTTGGAATGAAGAATCTTCACAAGCTTCTAAAGGGAGAACACATTTTAGGACTAACCAATGTTCATTTTGAGAAAGACAGGATTTGTAGCGCATGCCAAGCCGGGAAGCAAGTTGGCATCCATCATCCACACAAAAACGTCATGACTACCGACAGGCCACTGGAGCTCCTACACATGGATTTATTCGGCCCGATCGCTTACATAAGCATCGGCGGTAGTAAGTATTGTCTTGTAATTGTGGATGATTATTCTCGCTTCACTTGGGTGTTCTTTTTGCAGGACAAATCTTATACCCAAGAGACCTTAAAGGGATTCTTGAGACGGGCTCAAAATGAGTTCGGCTTAAGGGTCAAGAAAATTAGAAGCGACAATGGGACGGAGTTCAAGAACTCTCAAATTGAAGGCTTCCTTGAGGAGGAGGGCATCAAGCATGAGTTCTCTTCTCCCTACACTCCACAACAAAATGGTGTAGTGGAGAGGAAGAATCGAACTCTATTGGACATGGCAAGGACCATGCTTGATGAGTACAAGACACCGGATCGGTTTTGGGCCGAGGCAGTCAACACCGCCTGCTACGCCATCAACCGGTTATATCTTCACCGAATCCTCAAGAAGACATCTTATGAACTCCTAACCGGTAAAAAGCCAAATATTTCATATTTTAGAGTTTTTGGTAGCAAATGTTTTATACTTGTTAAAAGAGGTAGAAAATCTAAATTTGCTCCTAAAACTGTAGAAGGCTTTTTACTAGGATATGACTCAAACACAAGGGCATATAGAGTCTTTAACAAGTCCTCAGGACTTGTTGAAGTTTCTTGTGACGTTGTGTTTGATGAGACTAACGGCTCTCAAGTAGAGCAAGTTGATCTTGATGAGATAGGTGAAGAACAGGCTCCATGCATAGCGCTAAGGAACATGTCCATTGGGGATGTGTGTCCTAAGGAATCCGAAGAGCCTCCACATGCACAAGATCAACCATCCTCCTCCACACAAGCATCTCCACCAACTCAAATTGAGGATGAAGCTCAAGATATTGAACAAGAAGATCAAGAAGATGAGCCACCTCAAAATGACGGCAACGATCAAGGGGGAGATACAAATGATGAAGACAAGGAGGATGAACAACCAAGACCGCCACACCCAAGAGTCCACCAAGCAATACAACGAGATCACCCCGTCGACACCATCCTCGGTGATATTCATAAGGGGGTAACTACTCGATCTCGTGTTGCACATTTTTGTGAACATTACTCTTTTGTTTCCTCTATTGAGCCACACAGGGTAGAGGAAGCACTACAAGATTCGGATTGGGTGATGGCGATGCAAGAGGAGCTCAACAATTTCACAAGGAATGAGGTATGGCACTTAGTTCCACGTCCTAATCAAAATGTTGTAGGAACCAAGTGGGTCTTCCGCAACAAGCAAGACGAGCATGGTGTGGTGACAAGGAACAAAGCTCGACTCGTGGCCAAGGGGTATTCACAAGTCGAAGGTTTGGATTTTGGTGAAACCTATGCACCCGTAGCTAGGCTTGAGTCAATTCGTATATTATTGGCCTATGCTACTTACCATGGCTTCAAGCTTTATCAAATGGACGTGAAGAGTGCCTTCCTCAATGGACCAATCAAGGAGGAGGTCTATGTTGAGCAACCTCCCGGCTTTGAAGACAGTGAGTACCCTAATCATGTTTATAGGCTCTCTATGGCGCTTTATGGGCTCAAGCAAGCCCTAAGAGCATGGTATGAATGCCTTAGAGATTTCCTTATTGCAAATGGCTTCAAAGTCGGCAAAGCCGATCCTACTTTATTCACTAAGACTCTTGATAATGATTTGTTTGTATGCCAAATTTATGTTGATGATATCATATTTGGGTCTACTAACAAATCTACATGTGAAGAATTTAGTAGGATCATGACACAAAAATTCGAGATGTCAATGATGGGGGAGTTGAAGTATTTTCTAGGATTCCAAGTCAAGCAACTCCACGAGGGGACCTTCATTAGCCAAACGAAGTATACTCAAGATATCCTAAGCAAGTTTGGAATGAAGGATGCCAAACCCATCAAGACACCCATGGGAACAAATGGGCATCTCGACCTCGACACGGGAGGTAAGTCCGTGGATCAAAAGGTATACCGGTCGATGATTGGTTCATTGCTTTATTTATGTGCATCTCGACCGGACATTATGCTTTCCGTATGCATGTGTGCAAGATTCCAAGCCGACCCTAAGGAATCACACCTTACGGCCGTAAAACGAATCTTGAGATATTTGGCTTATACTCCTAAGTTTGGGCTTTGGTACCCTCGGGGATCCACTTTTGATTTGATTGGGTATTCGGATGCCGATTGGGCGGGGTGTAGGATTAATAGGAAGAGCACATCGGGGACTTGCCAGTTCTTGGGAAGATCCTTGGTGTCTTGGGCTTCAAAGAAGCAAAATTCGGTCGCTCTTTCGACCGCCGAAGCCGAGTATATTGCCGCAGGCCATTGTTGCGCGCAATTGCTTTGGATGAGGCAAACCCTGCGGGACTACGGTTACAAATTAACCAAAGTTCCTCTTCTATGTGACAATGAGAGTGCAATCAAAATGGCCGACAATCCCGTCGAGCATAGCCGCACTAAACACATAGCCATTCGGTATCATTTTCTTCGGGATCACCAACAAAAGGGGGATATCGAGATTTCTTACATAAACACTAAAGATCAATTAGCCGATATCTTTACCAAGCCTCTTGATGAGCAATCTTTTACCAGACTTAGGCATGAGCTCAATATTCTTGATTCTAGGAATTTCTTTTGCTAGTCTTGCACACATAGCTCATGAATATACCTTTGATCATGTCTCTTTTATATATGCTATGACTAATGTGTTTTCAAGTGTATTTCAAACCAAGTCATAGGTATATTGAAAGGGAATTGAAGTCTTCGGCGAAGACAAAGGCTTTCACTCCACTCGACTACTCATCCTTCGCCGTTGCTCCGCATCATCTCTCCAACTTTGGTATAATCTTCACTCATTCATTTCATGACCAAAGGGGGAGAAAGTACTTCATTGGGCTCTAATGATTCCGTTTTTGGCGATTCATGCCAAAGGGGGAGAAAATATGAGCCCAAAGCAAAAGGACCGCACCACCACCTAATTTTATAAATTTGATGTTTTTAAATTGGTAAATTTAAAAATTGGTATCTCTTTATGTTCTAAAGGGGGAGCAACTAGTATTTTCAAAATTGATGTCTTAAAACCCTCTTGAACACTAAGAGGAGACTTTATTTGAGGGGGAGTTTTTGTTTAGTCAAAGGAAAAGCATTTGAACAAAGGAAGAAAATTTCAAATCTTGAAAATGCGTTGCAAATCTTATTCATTTACCTTTGACTATCTTGCAAAAGGACTTTGAAAAGAATTTACAAAAGAATTTGCAAAAACAAAACTCTTGGTGTAAATGTGGTCCAATATGTCAAAAACAAAGAAACAATCCATGCGCATCATACAAGTATTTATATTGGCTCAAATCCAAGCAACCTTTGCACTTACTTTATGCAAACTAGTTCAATTATGCACTTCTATATTTGCTTTGGTTTGTGTTGGCATCAATCACCAAAAAGGGGGAGATTGAAAGGGAATTAGGCTTACACCTAGTCCCTAAATAATTTTGGTGGTTGAATTGCCCAACACAAATATTGGACTAACTAGTTTGCTCTAGTGCATAAGTTATACAGGTGCAAAAGGTTCACACTTAGCCAATAAAAAGACCAAGTTTTGGATTCAACTAAGGAGCAATGAGGCAACCGAAGGCACCTCTGGTCTGGGGGCACCGGACTGTCCGGTGTACACCGGACAGTGTCCGGTGCGCCACGAGTGCACTAGAGGACTCCGACTTCAAACTCTTCGCCCTCGGGAATTCTCGGAAGCCGGCGCGCTATAATTCACCGGACTGTCCGGTGTGCACCGGACATGTCCGGTGCTCCAAGGAAGCGCGGTCTCCGGAACTCGCCAGCCTCGGGTTCGCGCGACAGCCGCTCCGCTAAAATTCACCGGACTGTCCGGTGTGCCAGCGGAGCAACGGCTATTTCGGCGCCAACGGCTCCCTGCGGCGCATTTAATGCGCGTTCTGCGCGCGCAGTCGTCAGGCGTGCCCATGCCGGCACCGGACAATGAACAGTAGTTGTCCGGTGTGCACCGGACATCCAGGCGGGCCCAGAAGTCAGAAGCTCCAACGGTCAGAATCCAACGGCAGTGATGACGTGGCTGGGGCACCGGACTGTCCGGTGTGCACCGGACTGTCCGGTGCGCCATCGAACAGAAGCCTCCAGCCAACGGTCATGTTTGGTGGTTGGGGCTATAAATACCCCAACCACCCCACCATTCATTGCATCCAAGTTTTCCAACTTCCAACCACTTACAAGAGCTAGGCATTCAATTCTAGACACACCAAAAGAGATCAAATCCTCTCCAATTCCACTCAAGCCTTTAGTGACTAGCGAGAGAGATTTGCCGTGTTCTTTTGAGCTCTTGCGCTTGGATCGCTTTCTTTCTTTCTCACTTGTTCTTGTGATCAAAACTCAATTGTAACCAAGGCAAGAGGCACCAATTGTGTGGTGGCCCTTGCGGGGAAGTTTTGTTCCCGTTTGATTGAGAAGAAGAAAAGCTCACTCGGTCCGAGGGACCGTTTGAGAGAGGGAAGGGTTGAAAGAGACCCGGCCTTTGTGGCCTCCTCAACGGGGAGTAGGTTTGCAAGAACCGAACCTCGGTAAAACAAATCCGCGTGTCACACTCTTCATTTGCTTGCGATTTGTTTTGCGCCCTCTCTCGCGGACTCGTTTATATTTCTAACGCTAACCCAGTTTGTAGTTGTGATTATTTTTGTAAAATTCAGTTTCGCCCTATTCACCCCCCCCCCCTCTAGGCGACTTTCACGATCAGTCCATGATAATTTGTGTCATGATTGTAACTAGTTATCAAGGACATGAATGTAATTTTGACCGAGCTGCGTCCCGTGCCTATAAATAGGTGAACAGTACCCCCGTACTGTTCACGCTGACTTGTATTCACACGCGCGTCACGCTTGGATTTTTGCCTTCTATCAAGACGAAGGTACAAATGTAATTCAATATTGTTCTTATTCATCCATAACAATATATAATAAAGATATATTGATGATGTTATATGATTATTTACGTCATTTCTCATGTTTCATATGCTTCTTCTTTCATTAATATGAACCGTGATGATGAAGGTACGTCCTTCATGACCTTCGTCCGAAGATCATTACATCCTAAGGGAGATAATGCTTCGAAGGATGAAGGGCATTAACCATTAACCTCTTAGCATTTGAGAACAAGTCCCCAACATTGGCGCCCACCTCCGGTGAACTCACTTCCACTTTTGAGCTGATGGCTTCGTTCAACAACCAAGTCGTAGCACCTTCAGCTACGAAGCTAGTGCTCCTGATACCAGGTGGTTCAAGTTCAGAGCTGGCTAACAAGAAGCAGAAGAAGGAAGCACAGAGAAGGGTGCAGCATGTTGGGGTGCAGGGACCCTTCATCAAGTCCAAATGGTCCCACATCCCAATCACCTTCTCCCAGGAGGACCTTCAGCTCAAAGATTACCCTCACAATGATGCTATGGTCATATCTTGTGTCATCAAGGGATTTCTGGTCCATAATGTTCTGGTTGACATAGGCAGTGTAGCGAATATCATATTTGCTAAGGCCTTCAGACAGATGCAAGAGCCAGAAGACAAGATTCATGATGCTACACACCCTCTTTGTGGCTTCGGAGGAAGGCAGATTGTCGCACTTGGTAAAATCACAGTGTCAGTTACCTTCAGCTACGTCCATAATACAAGGACTGAACAGGTTATCTTTGACATTGTTGACATGGAGTACCCCTACAATGCAATCATTGGTCGAGGGACACTCAATGCCTTCGAAGCAATACTTCATCCAGCTTATTTATGCATGAAGATACCTTCGGAACAAGGGCCCATTGCTGTCCATGGGAGTTAAGAAGCTGCCAGAAGGGCCGAAGGGAATTCGACAGATTCAAAGGCAATCCATAACATAGATGGAGCTGAAGCCTGATAGCAGTACAAATACAAAAGAGAGAAGGTTGCTTCGGCGGATCAGCCGAAGCCTATGCTTATATGTCAAGATATAGCAGAACAAAGGGTACTGCTGGGGTCTCAATTATCTAATGAGCAAGAGAAGACTTTGTTAAGATTTTTATTCAACAACAAATATGTCTTTGCCTAGTCAACCAATGATCTCTGTGGTGTCAACAGAGATGTTATCGAACATTCACTCAATGTGGATCCATCCTTCAGGCCGTGAAAACAAAGGCTTCGAAAGATGTCTGAAGACAAAGCTGAAGGTGCTCGGAACGAAGTGAAGAGACTTCTTAGTGCCAATGTCATCAGAGAGGTAAAATACCCAGAATGGCTAGCCAACACTATTATGGTGAAGAAGGCCAATGGTAAATGGAGAATGTGTATTGATTTCACAGATCTCAACAAGGCATGCCCAAAGGACGAGTTCCCATTGCCAAGAATAGACTCTCTAGTAGATGCAGCAGCTTCTTCAAAGCTCATGAGTCTACTGGATTGTTATTCAGGCTATCATCAAATTTGGATGAAGGAAGATGAGCCGAAGACTAGCTTCATAACTCCCAGTGGCACCTATTGCTACCTTCGGATGCTTGAGGGGCTCAAGAATGCTGGAGGAAGCTTCAACAGAATGCCAACCAAGGTCCTTCATTCTCAAATAGGCAAGAATGTACTGACCTATGTTGATGATATCATAGTGAAAAGCACGAAGCAAGAAAGTCACATTGCTGATTTGCAAGAGACATTTGCCAAATTCAGGCAAGATGGCCTGAAGTTAAATCTAGAAAAGTGTGTTTTTGGGGTGAAGAAGGCCAAGTTCCTTGGCTGTTTGGTATCAACGAAGGGAATTGAAGCCAACTCAAGCAAGATTGAAGCTATCCTTCGGATGGAGCCGCCAAGCACAAAGAAGGGGCCCAACGGCTGGCAGGAAGACTAGCATCATTAAACAGATTCATATCTAGATCAGCAGAAAGAAATCTGCCATTCTTTGAAATACTAAAGTCAGCCAAAGTTTTTCAATGGGGTCCGGCTCAGCAAAAAGCTTTCAAAGAGTTGAAGCAATACTTGATCGATGTAACAACACTAACTCCACCTTCGCCAGGGGCTCCATTACTCTTATATGTGGCAGCTTCACTCTCTGCAGTTAGTGCGGCTCTTGTACAGGAGAAGCTAGATGGCCATATCAAAAAGCAGGCTCCAGTGTACTTCGTCTCCGAAGTTTTATGTTTATCAAAGAAAAATTACACAGAATTGGAGAAGGTGTTGTATGCTGTGTTAATGGCCTCTAGGAAGCTTCAGCATTATTTCCAAGCATATCATATAATTGTTCCTTCGTCACAGCCTCTGAAGGACATAATGAGGAACAGAGAAGCTACTGGAAGGATTGGAAAATGGGCTGCGGAGCTTAACGAATTCAGTATTGACTATGTACATAGATCCTCAATTCAGTCCCAGGCGTTAGCAGACTTCATTGCTGATTGGACGCCAGGGGCTGAGGAAGAAGAAACAAATAAAGACGTCGAAGCTTGGACGGTGTTCTGCGATGGTTCTTGGGGAACCTTCGGTGCAGGAGCGGCTGCTGTCCTAGTTGCGCCTTCAAAAGTCAGAACATGTTATGCAGCAAGGCTTGAATTCAGTTGCACAAATAATATTGCTGAATATGAAGCTCTTCTTTTAGGGCTTCAGAAGTTAAAGGCCAAGGGAATAAGAAGGGCAATCCTTAAAACTGATTCTCAAGTCATTTCTGGTCATATCAACAAAAGTAGCAAGGCCAGAGACCCAAAGCTTGAAAAATATTTGAACACGGTTCGAAGGCACGAAGCTTCTTTTGAAGGATTTTCTGTTAAGAATATTCCAAGAGGGGAAAATGAGCATGCTGATCTGTTAGCCAAGTCAACAGCACAGGGGCTCCCTCTACCTTCGGAAGTGTTTTTTGAGACAATAAAAGCACCTTCGGTTGAACTTATGGAGAGAGTAGTGCTTGCAATTTCCTCTGTACATAGTGAAGATTGGAGGACTGAAATTATATCTTTCCTCCGAGGTAATTGTTTTTCAGATGATGAAGTTTATAATAAGAGAATGGAAGCAAGGACAAGGCCATATGTGATAATAGAAGGGGAATTATACAAACATGGAGTCTGTTCTCCACTCCTCAAGTGTTTATCTAGAACCGAAGGTATAGAGTTAATGAAGGAGATACATGCAGGTCTGTGTGGATCTCACATTGGGTCCAGGCCCTTGCTGGGAAAAGTGTTTAGACAAGGATTTTATTGGCCGAAGGCAGCTACGGATGCAGCAGAGCTAGTTCAAAAGTGCGAGAATTGTCAAAAAGGTGCAAGAGATCAGAAGCAACCTTCGTCTCTCACGCAGCTGATACAGCCTACTTGGCCATTACAAGATGGGGCCTGGATTTATTAGGTCCACTTCCACCGGCACAAGGTAATCTGAAGTATGTTGTGGTGACTGTAGAATATTTTTCTAAGTGGATTGAAGCAAAGCCTTTGACTACAATAACTTCGGCCACAGTCCAAAAATTCTTCTGGCAGAATATTGTTTGTTGCTTCGGCGTGTCGAAGGCCATAACTGTGGACAATGGAACACAGTTTGATGTCGAAACGTTCAAAGATTTCTGTGACCAAATTGGCACGAAGATACATTTTGCATCAGTAAGGCACCCAGAATCAAACAGATTGGTAGAAAGAGCAAATAGCATTATTGTGACAGGAATAATAAAGCTAATCTTCAATCAGCCCAGAGAAAAGTGGCCAGAAGAGTTGATTAAAGTGGTGTGGAGCCACAATACAACCATGTCAAGATCAACAGGATTTGCACCTTTCAAACTATTGTTTGTTGACGAAGCTATAACTCAAGAAGAAGCTAAAGTAGTATCAATAAGAACAGTAGCTTCGGCAGAAGACGAAGCTGATTATCACGTAGCAAAAGATACCATAGAGGGGACCAGACTTCAGGCTGTAGAGAACATCAACAAATATCAAGCCGAAACAATAAAATGGCGTGACAGAAAAGTTCGATTGAAAAATATCAAGCTAGGGCATTTGGTGCTTCGGAGAGTAGCCAATCCAGACACAGTGGGAAAATTACAGCTGAAGTGGGAAGGACCTTTTCTGGTGGTATCTTCGTCGAGGCCCGGTTCTTACAGATTGAAGGGTATGGACGGTAACGACATACCTAGATCTTGGAATGCGGATGAGCTTCGGCGATATTATGTGTAATTTGATGTAATCTTTTTTCATTTTTTCTATGGCACCCTTTTCCTTTCCAAAGGGGGAGAAAGGTTTTTAATGGGGCCATAGCTTGTAATTTTTCCTTTCTTATTTAGCTCCACGAGAGCCAAATCCCCCAAAAGGATGTAAAATTTAAAATCTGAGCATGCACCATCGAGTGCAGAGAGAAAAAAAAGAGGAAAAGCAGGGAGAAGCTCAAAAGTCGTCCCCAAGGGGATGCAGAGCATGATGAAGCTACAAAAAGTCATTCCTAAGAGAGCGCAGCGTAAGTTTTCTTCTCAAAAGTCGTTCCTAAGGGAATGCAGAGCCAAATACCGCCGAAATATAAGGCAAAGAAGTTCAAAAGTCGTTCCTGAGGGGATGCAGAACTTATACCGCCGAAATAGAAGGCGAAGAAGTTCAAAAGACGTTCCTAAGGGGATGCAGAACTTATACCACCGAAATAGAAGGTGAAGAATCTCAAAAGACGTTCCTAAGGGGATGCAGAGCTTAAGACTCAAAAGACGTTCCTAAAGGGATACAGAGTCTGGGTGTGGCTTCGTGTGCGTGTGTTTGGACATTCATTTGCACATTACATCATATCATTCATTGCATTCATACACATTCATGTACACATTTGTAGGATCATCATCATCATAACATAGAGTACAAATAAACACTTCAGCTTTGATGACAATGCTTCGATGAGTATAAAGAAGCAAAGATATGCTTCGTTGTGTACGAAAAGAAGGGAAGGTGTTTTTCGCCTTCGGCTCAAAAGTACAAGTTTTGTCCACATCAAAGCAATTCACACACGGATGAAAAGTTAAAAATATATTACAAGGTATGGACAAATTTACAGAGTAATGTTTGATTTCTAAATTACAATATCTTTTGCAAAGATAATTCAAATGTCTCTAAAGCTTTGTGCAGCAGCTTCATTAGTCTCCGTCAAGCTTCGGATTATTAACCTTCTGCATCGTCATCCTATACACAACAAAGCAGTATAAGGTAAAAAAGTAATCTCAGGAGAAGGTAAGCAAACAGGTACAAGGTTAATACTAGCTTAAGATGACTTCGAGCCTCGTCACCAGCTAAGTCCCACCCACCCTTCGTCCAAATTTGTGTTATAAATCTATTTCCAATACTTCGGGCTAGGCTGGGGATATCAACTAAGTCTGCTGGTGATAGACTGAAGTTCGGCCTGTTTACAATCTTTCCGTGCTTGCAACCAGCCTTCATAAAAGCTACAGCTATGCCGCGAGAAGCCAGCAGGGCACAGAAGTCGCCATGCCCAGCTATAACTTCGTCAAGCGCCTCAACTTCGCTTTCAATATGCTTGAAGGTGCTAGGCAAGTCTTCAACCGAGGGTTAAAATTTTTTAGAGCTGGCTCCCACTGAGTTAAAGACCTGCTTTAGCCGTTGCACGCAGCGGTTGCCGAAGTTCAAGCAAGCATTCTGAAGCTCTTTTAGGGATTCTTGCAATTTTGAGTTTTTCTCGACTTCGGCTCCAAGCCTTGCATCAAAACTTTTCCTTTCTTGCTCGAAGTCTTCTGATTTTCGGAGGAGTTCATCGTTTAATCTGGCAACTTCGACTTGGGCTTCGGCCAATGAACCCTCCATTGTCTGAAGAAGGAAATCTTTCTTTTCTAGAGAAGCTTCATGATCTTTGATTTTCTTTTCCAAGCCCTCGATTATAATCTCATTCTTTTTATCTTCGAGGTCTTGTTGCATTCTCAAGGCTTTGCTTAGCAGCATACTCTGTGCAAAATAACCTTCGTCAGAAATCTTTGCTTCATCACAAAACAATAAAAAGCTGAGGAAAAACATTACCTTAAAATTGGAATATAATAAGCTGTCGATGATATGTTGTCGTCGGTAGCTGCTAATGTCAGCTTCAAGCTTCGGAAAACCAACACTCTTCGACAGAGCGCTGATAATCTTCGCACCGGTACAGGATATAGCGCTGATAATCTTCGGCCAATGAACCCTCCATTTTCTTTTCCTAAGGCTTTTTCGTTGATTCCACCAAAGAGCATGGCTCCTGGTTGGTAGCCACAGGATATAGCATACTCCTGCAGCTCCTCCTTCTCGGCCTTGGATAATTCTTGACCAACTATATTTTGAAAGCTGAAGCCCTTTTCTTCCGAAGTATCTTTGGCAATTTCTTTCCCTTTCTCAGGCACTACGGCCAGGGCTTCTTCTGTAGCCGCAGCGGTCTCCTCTGCGGCCATATCCAAGAGCACTTTATCAATAACAGATAATGTACTCTCCAGATTGGTAGCTTCGGCGGCCATAGCTTCGGCAGAAGTATCTGTTCGGCAGCTGGTGTCATCTTTGATGCTGAGGCCGGTGGCGGCGTTTCCTCAATAGCTTGCATAACATTAACAATTCTTCGCTTTTTTGGCCCAACCACCTTTTTTGCTGCCGAAGGATCGTCCTTCTTCTGTAAAAGCTTCGTCAGATGCGGCCCTAGAGGATTTAGTAGCTTGATAGGTAAGGATTCAGTCATTACCTTTAAAATTTCTTCTACTTCAGCAGCAGAAGGCGTTGAAGGAGCTTCCTCTTTTATCTTAGCCACCTTCGGCTCGGGAGTTGCAGTTTTTCTCTTCTTCGAAGTCGCCACCTTCGGTTTAGGACTGGATTTTTTCTTCTTCAGAGTTTTTCATCCTCTTTCACCATCCTAGCAGCCTATCTGCTCAGAACACTGACAACTCTCTTCCTTTTTGCCCCTTTGGCACCTTTGTTGAGATGCTCGTAATCAGGGTATTCGAAATTCAGAGCGTCCATTACTCGGTTCAACCTTCGTTTTGGTCGGGTACCGAAGGCGGCAATCATCAATTGATCTTCTTTTTTGGTATAATTGCCCAAAATTTCATTGCACATAGTCTCAATCATCTCCAGCCATTCTTGGCAAGGCTCTTTAAACTGTTTCTCAAATTTGAAGCGATAGGGTAATCGAACAAGTTCATTCTCCTTCTTTGTTCCTTTCAGCTTCGGCATACTCCATCCACTCAACGTTGGAGATACCCTATTGGCCAGATATTCTTGAACTAGATCTCTAGTGCTGATCTGTTCAACCACCACCCTGAATTCTGCCACAGCTCGTTGGCATGGTGACCCCGACGTCATGAGGCACAGGGGCCTAGTCAGTCCGAAGCTTAGAGTCAGCAGACTCATCACCATTTGCATCAGCTTCTCTCTCTTCTTCTCATCGGCCTTGAAATAGAATCATTCACTCTTCCAGCCGGTTCGCCATTTGGTACGATAGCTGAGGACCGGAGCCTTCATATATTTGCGATACGCAAAATTATAGCAACCAAAATTTTTATGTAGCCCGTCTTCTCTGGCCTTCGTTTGGTAATGCAGCTCATGCACTCAGCAAAAAGCTTCAGCATTTTGGTCTATCCCTTGGCTTCGAAGAGCCCAGATGAAAATACTGAGCCTAACGATGGCGTTAGGGTTCAGCAGATGAAGAAAAATCTCAAAATTATCCAAAACTTCTCCAATCATCTCGTTCAAAGGAAACCATAATCCTGCTCTGAAAAAGCTTTTGAAAACTACCACTTCATCATCCTTCGGCATCAGAGTGGTTTCCTCTCTGGCAAAACGAATAAGTTTTCTTTCAGCTTCTCCGAAGTAGCCCAACTTCATCATCATGGACACATCGGCTTCAGATACAATAGATTTCTCAAAATCCAGGTGGCTGGGTTTTGATGGGATCAAGGTGCTATAATCTTCTTCTTCCTCATCAGCATTTTCTTCTTCAATATTAGCTTGCTCATCTTCGGCACCAGAAGTACCTTCGTCAATGGCTCCCTCCATCACAACTAAGCCCGATTGTCTCATGACTTCAGAAATCAGAGCTGTCTCAGTAGCCTCAGTCTCTTCTCCTTCACGGGTCACCCTCATAGTCGAGCGTACTCTGGCCATCTGATGGATCTTTTTTGTGGTTTTTACGAAGCTGATGTTTTTTTACATTTTTGATGAAGCTCCCTCTTTTGACGAAGCTAATTCAAAGTGACGGTTCGCTTGAAAATGTGGTGAAAAAGCTTTGGCTATGGTTAAATCTTTCAACAGCACAACCGTGCAATGGCAATGAATGATGTGGTAACTTCACATCTACCCATCTGTTTATATAGTGCTGCAGGTGGGAAGGTGAATCGCCAAGTCGCCCGCACCCACCGAACAGTCACCCGAACCCGCTGAATGGTGGACCACTACCCCGCTGCGTGGTGGCCCACCTCGCACCCGGAATACTTTAATCGTTTCTCGGCAACGAGCTCAAGGAAGGTGTTTTTCGGACCTTCGGCATTTCAAAGCCTTGAAGATTTCTCACGGATCAAGCTCATTACGAAAAACGATCTAGCACCGCGAAGGGGCTACTGTTGGGGGGCTGCTTCATCGTCGAAGGTCCCTTAAAAAGAAACACCTTCGAAAGATCAGTGTATAATCAAACACGGCGCGAAGGTACACATCGAAGCTACTATCCAAGGAGCTTCAGCATAGTGGCACGCCTTGAGACGAAGGGCGGCACTGAATTAAAGAGGAAAAGACCGATCAGTCCATGATAATTTGTGTCATGATTGTAACTAGTTATCAAGGACATAAATGTAATTTTGACCGGGCTGCGTCCCGTGCCTATAAATAGGTGAACAGTACCCCCATACTGTTCATGATGACTTGTATTCACACGCGCGTCACGCTTGGATTTTCGCCTTCTGTCAAGACGAAGGTACAAATGTAATTCAATATTGTTCTTATTCATCCATAACAATATATAATAAAGATATATTGATGATGTTATATGATTATTTACGTCATTTCTCATGTTTCATATGCTTCTTCTTTCATTAATATGAATCGTGGTGATGAAGGTACGTCCTTCATGACCTTCATCCGAAGACCATTACATCCTAAGGGAGATAATGCTTCGAAGAATGAAGGGCATTAACCATTAACCTATTTTTGTGTTGCCTTGTTCTTAACTCATAGCATTTGAGAACAAGTCCCCAACATCGACGATGCCCTATTCTCTGTCTTATCCCCACTTCGCAAGAAGTTTTGTTATGGATCCCCTGGGTCTATTATTTGACTTCTTGGCTAAGGTGATAGGATTGTCCTTAAGTATTAAGATTTTCGACTAGATCGGTAAGAGCGATATTATATTATATTATAGTGGTTTTCTAATCCATAATATTGCTATACAACCCTTGACTTCTTATACTTTTGTTTTCTTGCCATTGTATTGCCACCCTTGCGCAATATCTACCTTGATATATTAAAACTTTGCCTCTCTACTTTTCTCCTTGATAATGCTTTCTCCCTAACTCACTTCATATTCTTGGTTGTATCATTTATCCTCACTTTAATAGTTCATGGTTATCTTATTTCACTCTTGGCCACCAACAAATACGTCTTGTCTAACTCCTTGCTATATCTTACCTGACTCCTTGACTTTATAATATCTTTCTTATTTCAAACCTTGTCTCACCTTTTGTTTTGGTTGAATGAGTAGAATTGGATTGTGTTGTGCTGGTATGTTTGAATTCATTGTCCCTTGTGTTCATGATTGATTTGCTTCTTTGAAATGATTGTTGGTGTATTGTGTGACTTTTGTCCACAATGGCATCAGTTAGCTTGGTAAAACCTTAGATAGATGGGTTTACTCTGCTCTCTATAATCTGTCTTTACTCAACCCTTTCGTCCCTTCCATTCTTCCATACCCATACAGATGTCAGACCTTGGAATGTCAACTACAAGTGATGTCACTAAATGCAAAGAATGTGGTGTGTTGGCACGTCAAAACAACACTATAAATAAAATAGCTGATGAACAGACATTCAAGACACAAAAGGATACACAACCAAACCAACAGACAAGTGACCTTGGAACATGTTGTTGTGAGTACTATGGAATTCCTTATCGCCAAATCAATGCAAATGAAAGTGAAACTGCAAAACAAAAGAACCTGATTTTATTTTCTGGCATAAAAAGACAGATGTCTCCCCAAGAACAACTAATAGCAGATTCTCTCATACCTAATGCACTGTCAGTTGATGAATTGCAAAGTATTCCAAAAAAGGAAACATCACAAGGATACCCAGCCCCAAGAAGAAACACAGGAGTGTTACATTGATGGATGGATTATTACTTGCACACAGTTTCAGCCTCGTGGTCGCATCAGGTCCAAGAAACAAAAAGGGAAACATAGAAAAAGTCAAGAAATAACTTCAAGAAAAGCTTGCTATCAATGTGGACGTGAAGGTCATTACTTCCATAACTGTCCTGAGAAGAGTTCACTACAGATCACCTCCAAGATGAAGCTATCTTAGGCTTCAGACATGGAATATGAATAAAAATGCACAGAAACTTCTACCAACAACGTAAAGACAACTCCACCATGTAACTCATCAAGTCATGCTTGCTTTGGTTGTGGTGATACCGGCCATCTTTTTAATAATTGTCCTAAGAAGGATGTGGAGATCAATAAGGTCCAAAATAAAACACCCTCAACCTCATGCATCAACAAAGAATAAACAACAAAAAAGGTCCATGGGAAGGATAAGTTATGCAGTGACAGGAACCATTCCATATGAAAATGCAGTAATTTTTGGAACACTGGTCATTCACACAACCATCGCCACCGTGTTGTATGATCCTCGTACAACACATTCTTTTATCAGTGCCCAGTTTGCAACAAAGTATGGTATCTTTAAGTGTCCCTTGAGATAAAGGATGACCATCAGTGCACCCGAAAGAAAAATGTTAGTAAACTACATATGTCCAAATGTAAGTGTTAAGATCAATGGGATATATTTTCTAGTTGATCTTATAGTGATAGAATCAATGGGAAAGGATGTGATTCTTGGAAAGAATTGGTTACAAAGAACTAAGACAGTAATCCAACATACTGAGAAAACCATGTGTTTTGAAACCCCATCTGGAGAAAGAATAGTAGTTGAAGACAATCGACCTCCAGCTCTGATTGGTGCATCTGACAAGGAAGAATAATATATCATTTAGCTAGAAGAAGTATCATGAAGAAAAAAATGTCAAGGTGTTGCCCCTTTCAAGATTTGTAATTGTGCTAAGTGATATATGAATAAATTTGGAGAATCTCTCGCACCTATTGTGTTTTATCTCTTTATAAAGAGAATAAAGTATGGTGTCATCTGCTATATGCAAACAATGTGATGCTCCACTCTAGTTGCCCTAAAGTCCCGCTCAAGTCTTTCTCTCAAATTGTGCTCAAAGGAATACTGTTGGATCAGAAAGATGATTTGGATATCATGCTCTGAAATCTATAAGGTTCAAAAGATCTCTGTTAAGGATTATAACACTTATACACTCTTGTAGTATGATGAAGCTAGAGGAAATGTGAAACCATCCTTGTTCCTTGACTAATCTTATCTTGGAAATCAAAAGGTTGTGTTAGCTCTTTATCTTAATGTCATGCAAGCCTTTTATGCAGTCTGTCTCACTAACTCTTTTACCCTCTGACTAGATGATGAACCCCATTGGAAATAAAGTAAATGATGCCAATGACAAAATTCCTACCTTAACAACTATGAACGAGAAAAATGAGTCACAGAGATATTTGATGAATGGAATGAAGAACAACAAAAGGAATAGAAAAATGTTTGGATACATGATTAGTCCACCTCAACCATAAGCAAAAGCCACGAAACACATGGATACCCAAACAGAAGAATCAAGTCAGGCTCAGCTATATGAGATATAGACACCCAATCAACCCTCACCCCATATTGGTCAAGCAAAGTTGACTCGCAAAGAACTCAAAGCAAGAGGTGCTTGCTACTACTGCAAAAATGAAGGACATATTATCCGCGAATGCCTCAAGAAGCGTCTAGACCGACTAGAGAAGAAAGCTGCCAAGCATGACCTAAGCAATAATTTAGAAGACCAACCATTTTATAAGTACGATGATGAAGGTCGCTTGATTAGTATACATTGCGGAGCGAAGAAGAAAGGAAGTTCCTTAATATTAGAAGAGTTCAATGTGAACTAAGAACCTACAAATAACCATGTGTCTCCTTTGCTTTCGTGCTTGCCTTCCTTAATCTCGAGGACGAGATTCTTTTAAGAGGGGTAGGTTTGTAACACTATACAAATCATCAAATAAAAATAACGCATTTAGTTATTAATGGTAATTATGGTAATAAATTTTCATTTGAGTGTTTGTTATTTGTTTGCATTTGGAATAATTTTTGATTGCTCATGATTGATTTTGGATATTGAATAGCATTTCTTCTTAAATAAAAATCCAAATAAATAATATAATAATGATTAGTACAAAAATAAATATTTTATTTATAAATAATTTTAGTATAATTATTACGAGTTTTAGGGTTATTTAAAAATATATTTTGAATTTAGAAAAGAAATAGAAAAAAAGAAAAAGAAAAACCTAACTAAACCCTAACCCTAAAGCCCACTAGAGGCCCATGTAAGGAGCCACCGCTGCCCTCCCTTGGCTCCCTGCTCAACCACCGCCCCCTGCTTACCCTCCCTCTCCCTAGCAACAGCCGCCGCCGCCCCTGGTCCCAACCCATTCCTCTCTCCTCTCTTCCCTTCTCCCTGCCTTCTCCCTACCCCGCCGCCCACGATCGAGCCGCCACCCCGCGCCGTCTGCTCCCTCGGTGTAAAGAAGCTTCATTGCGTCCGTTTCTCTTCCCCCATTAATCCCTCTCTTCATGGACACCATTGATGACCGCTTGAAGACCCTGGCACCCTCTCCCCTTCCCTCCCATTCTCTATAAATTGGACAGCCACTCCCATCATCTCTTCCTCCCCGAGCTCCCTCTCTCTCTCACACGCTCCTCACTCTCTTGCTCGCCGCTGACCACATCGCCGGAGCTCCATCCGCGTAGTACCTCGATCGCGCCCGTTCCCTGCCCACCGAGACTGTCGAACCCTCCTTGCTCGTCGACGCCCATCCCTACGCATGAGCGAGAACCCAAGGTTGAAGACAACCCCAAAATGTTAATTTATTTTCTAAAGCATGTTTTGGATTAATTTATGAATCTTGTGAATTATCGTTGTAATATTGTGTTGGTGCAATTTGACGATTCACGTGTATGATTTTAGAGATTTTGATGTATACGTGTAGCCAAAATCGAACCCCACGACAATACTTTGATTATGTGTATGACTTTATAATTCTAAAAATGAACACGGTCACTATTCACTACCTCGGTGATTTTCATACTAGTAAACGTTTACAGATTTGATTTCGCTTTAATGTGTGGAGCGATAATTGGTTAGTATTGATATAAGTATATATTTAGTGATATAAGAAATTGAAATAGAAATACTAGGCCACGTATTTCCGGTCAGATGAAAATATATATTTTACTATTCATGATAAATGTATTCATAAGTATAGCACTTAATTACTTAGAATTAGTAAAATACTTATTTATGTCATAATAACCATGAATATGTTATTAAAAGTCTCATTTAGTAATATACAATTAATTTTTAGTATACTAATGTCAGAAGAATTATAAATAAAATTTTTCTAGTTATGCGTATAAATTCTATTTAGAAAGGAGAAAACCGAAAGAGTAGAATTTATAATAATGTTAAAATGACTTAATTAGGCGCTCATACTTTTCTAATAAAGAATTGATGGTTATGTTGTTAAACATAGGTTTCTTACTAATAAAGTAGATAATTTATTTCTAATTTTAAAATGACTTTTTAATAGATATCATATTTAACAAGGTTCGTTATAGATGTTTAAGTATAGCCGTATTAAATAGAAACTTAAAAGAATATGTAGACCATATGTTTCTTAATAAAAATAGAAGATAAATATATGCCCAATTAATAGATTATTTATATTTTCTTAATTAAAATATAACAAGGGTCATTGCTTTTATAAACTAAAATGTTAGTTTATACATGATTTCCTTTCTAATGAATTAGATCATTTGTTCTTACAATAGAATTAAAGATAATTAATAGATTTATTATCCTTTATCATAATTTATTAATCAAACCTATAGTCAATTTGTTCTTAACTAGATTTATGGCATGATTAATGATTTCATAGAATTTAGTCCACATTATATACGAATCACTTAGCTTTTCCTAAAGGATAAAATAAAGTAATAAGAGTTTAAGTTCTTTTATAACTTAAAATGTTACTTTATATATTGACTTCAAATATAATAATATAGGCTATGTGTTTTCTAATGAAATTAAAAGATAGTTGTTGGTTCATTGTCTTTTACATAAAAGTTCATTTAAGGCATATATCATAACTTTTTAATAAAATAAGTGTTTAATAATAATGATCTTTTCACATAAAACCTATTTAGACTTATATCTTAGTTTATCATAAGTGAATGTTTAACAATGATTTATAATATGTTCCATAATGCTTCTAAAATAAATAACGTGTTTTGTAGCCCATTAACCTTAGATATATAACTTATATCTTTTCTGAAAGGTTACAAAGGTTTAATATCGTTATAACGTGTTTTATCGTCTTATAAACCCTTAATCGTAGACATATCACATATGACGTTTTATAAAAGATTAATTTGGTGAACCTAATATTTGTATATTTTAAATTAAGATATTTTTAAGCTCATGTCTTGTTTTATAAAGAATAGATCATACATTTTTGAAAAGAATACCTTTTTTTATTATAACCCTTGTGTGTAATGTTTTTGAAAAGCGAACGCTCTTTTCGTTAGGCTTTCTTTTAGCTTCGTATGGTGAATGTTGTATGTTATTGAGTGGTGTTTATTCTTCTTGTATGTTTGTGTGATATTCAGTGGTTGATCTAGTAGTTAAAAATCAAGATCTATTTCTATCCGTGGAAGAACCTCAAGTTTTCAATAAGCAAGGCAAGTGGATTTCTCCCTCTGCATACTCTATTTGATCCCAAACAATACATTTAATAAAGTTTATTCTTGGATATATATGCATAATTTGATGGGTTACCTATTTTGATACTCCTAACCTTTCCATCCTTACTCCTTGTTTAACCTGGGATTATGATCTAATCAAGTAGCTATTCTATTGCTACAACCTTAAATTTATGCAGTCACTCATGTTTATGATACTAATTTTCCAAATGGTAAGTTTATACTATTGTTGTTAACCCGATGGTTAAACAAGATTATTGCATATTAATTGGAACATGGAGTGACCACCCAGGAAAACCGTGCTACCATGAGGGTGGTATGGGACGCCCTTGGCTAAATAACTAGGGAAGTCTTATGTTGGGTGCTGGTCGTGGTCGACCGGAACGAGGGCATCTGGCAAGCGCTTATAGTTCTGGCTCAGGTAGATTGGATACGGGCATAGTTCCCAAAGCTTTACCCTGTAGTCTAGACTATAAGTTGGTTACGTTAGATGTGCTCTATGCAGTTTGACCATTTCCAGCATTTGCATAATGATGACTCTAGGGAAAAGCCTCGTAGTGAGACCCTAGCCATTCACCTCGGAAGTGAATACGGGTCTAGCTAACC